>OY754955.1:5600770-6342841 GCA_963576515.1 Cryptocephalus primarius | reverse complement strand
CCAACGCGCTTAGTATCATGGCGATAGGACGAGTATTAAGGGAAATAAAGGCGACAAAACATTTTGAAAAGTCCCTATACCACCACATTGAACTTTGCCGAAAAATTCAAAGTCAAGAACCAGTACCTTTGTTGGTATATCTTTATGTAAAAGGGGACGCTGATTCCAACGCGCCTAGTTTCATGGCGATAGGACGAGTATTAAGGGAAATAGAGGCGACAAAAGATTTTGAAAAGTCCCTATACCACGACGTTGAACTTTGCCGAAAAATTCAAAGTCAAGAAACAGTACCTGTGTTAGTATATCTTTATGTAAAAGGGGACGCTGATTCCAACGCGCTTAGGTTCATGGCGATAGGACGAGTATTAAGGGAAAGAGAGGCGACAAAACATTTTGAAAAGTCCCTATACCACCACATTGAACTTTGCCGAAAAATTCAAAGTCAAGAAACAGTACCTTTGTTGGTATATCTTTATGTAAAAGGGGACGCTGATTCCAACGCGCCTAGTTTCATGGCGATAGGACGAGTATTAAGGGAAATAGAGGCGACAAAACATTTTGAAAAGTCCCTATACCACCACATTGAACTTTGCCGAAAAATTCAAAGTCAAGAAACAGCACCTTTGTTGGTATATCTTTATGTAAAAGGGGACGCTGATTCCAACGCGCTTAGTTTCATGGCGATAGGACGAGTATTATGGGAAAGAGAGGCGACAATACATTTTGAAAATTCAGTATACCACCACATTGAACTTTGCCGAAAAATTCAAAGTCAACAAACAGTACCTTTGTTGGTATATCTTTATGTAAAAAGGGACGCTGATTCCAACGCGCTTAGGTTCATGGCGATAGGACGAGTATTAAGGGATAGAGAGGCGACAAAACATTTTGAAAAGTCCCTATACGGTGCCCATTGAACTTTGCCGAAAAATTCAAAGTCAAGAAACAGTACCTTTGTTGGTATATCTTTATGTAAAAGGGGACGCTGATTCCAACGCGCTTAGTTTCATGGCGATAGGACGAGTATTAAGGGAAATAGAGGCGACAAAACATTTTGAAAAGTCCCTATACCACCACATTGAACTTTGCCGAAAAATTCAAAGTCAAGAAACAGTACCTTTGTTGGTATATCTTTATGTAAAAGGGGACGCTGATTCCAACGCGCTTAGGTTCATGGCGATAGGACGAGTATTAAGGGAAAGAGAGGCGACAAAACATTTTGAAAAGTCCCTATACGGTGCCCATTGAACTTTGCCGAAAAATTCAAAGTCAAGAAACAGTACCTTTGTTGGTATATCTTTATGTAAAAGGGGACGCTGATTCCAACGCGCTTAGTTTCATGGCGATAGGACGAGTATTAAGGGAAATAGAGGCGACAAAACATTTTGAAAAGTCCCTATACCACCACATTGAACTTTGCCGAAAAATTCAAAGTCAACAAACAGTACCTTTGTTGGTATATCTTTATGTAAAAAGGGACGCTGATTCCAACGCGCTTAGGTTCATGGCGATAGGACGAGTATTAAGGGAAAGAGAGGCGACAAAACATTTTGAAAAGTCCCTATACGGTGCCCATTGAACTTTGCCGAAAAATTCAAAGTCAAGAAACAGTACCTTTGTTGGTATATCTTTATGTAAAAGGGGACGCTGATTCCAACGCGCTTAGTATCATGGCGATAGGACGAGTATTAAGGGAAATAAAGGCGACAAAACATTTTGAAAAGTCCCTATACCACCACATTGAACTTTGCCGAAAAATTCAAAGTCAAGAACCAGTACCTTTGTTGGTATATCTTTATGTAAAAGGGGACGCTGATTCCAACGCGCCTAGTTTCATGGCGATAGGACGAGTATTAAGGGAAATAGAGGCGACAAAAGATTTTGAAAAGTCCCTATACCACGACGTTGAACTTTGCCGAAAAATTCAAAGTCAAGAAACAGTACCTGTGTTAGTATATCTTTATGTAAAAGGGGACGCTGATTCCAACGCGCTTAGGTTCATGGCGATAGGACGAGTATTAAGGGAAAGAGAGGCGACAAAACATTTTGAAAAGTCCCTATACCACCACATTGAACTTTGCCGAAAAATTCAAAGTCAAGAAACAGTACCTTTGTTGGTATATCTTTATGTAAAAGGGGACGCTGATTCCAACGCGCCTAGTTTCATGGCGATAGGACGAGTATTAAGGGAAATAGAGGCGACAAAACATTTTGAAAAGTCCCTATACCACCACATTGAACTTTGCCGAAAAATTCAAAGTCAAGAAACAGCACCTTTGTTGGTATATCTTTATGTAAAAGGGGACGCTGATTCCAACGCGCTTAGTTTCATGGCGATAGGACGAGTATTATGGGAAAGAGAGGCGACAAAACGTTTTGAAAAGTCCCTATACCACCACATTGAACTTTGCCGAAAAATTCAAAGTCAAGAAAAAGTACCTTTGTTGGTATATCTTTATGTAAAAGGGGACGCTGATTCCAACGCGCTTAGTTTCATGGCGATAGGACGAGTATTAAGGGAAAGAGAGGCGACAAAACATTTTGAAAAGTCCCTATACCACCACATTGAACGTTGCCGAAAAATTCAAAGTCAAGAAACAGTACTTTTGTTGGTATATCTTTATGTAAAAGGGGACGCTGATTCCAACGCGCTTAATTTCATGGCGATAGGACGAGTATTAAGGGAAATAGAGGCGACAAAACATTTTGAAAAGTCCCTATACCACCACATTGAACTTTGCCGAAAAATTCAAAGTCAAGAAACAGTACCTTTGTTGGTATATCTTTATGTAAAAGGGGACGCTGATTCCAACGCGCCTAGTTTCATGGCGATAGGACGAGTATTATGGGAAAGAGAGGCGACAAATCGTTTTGAAAAGTCCCTATACCACCACATTGAACTTTGCCGAAAAATTCAAAGTCAAGAAACAGTACCTTTGTTGGTATATCTTTATGTAAAAGGGGACGCTGATTCCAACGCGCTTAGTTTCATGGCGATAGGACGAGTATTAAGGGAAATAGAGGCGACAAAACATTTTGAAAAGTCCCTATACCACCACATTGAACTTTGCCGAAAAATTCAAAGTCAAGAAACAGTACCTTTGTTGGTATATCTTTATGTAAAAGGGGACGCTGATTCCAACGCGCTTAGTTTCATGGCGATAGGACGAGTATTAAGGGAAATAGAGGCGACAAAACATTTTGAAAAGTCCCTATACCACCACATTGAACTTTGCCGAAAAATTCAAAGTCAACAAACAGTACCTTTGTTGGTATATCTTTATGTAAAAAGGGACGCTGATTCCAACGCGCTTAGGTTCATGGCGATAGGACGAGTATTAAGGGAAAGAGAGGCGACAATACATTTTGAAAAGTCCCTATACCACCACATTGAACATTGCCGAAAAATTCAAAGTCAAGAACAGTACCTTTGTTGGTACATCTTTATGTAAAAGGGGACGCTGATTCCAACGCGCTTAGTTTCATGGCGATAGGACGAGTATTAAGGGAAATAGAGGCGACAAAACATTTTGAAAAGTCCCTATACCACCACATTGAACTTTGCCGAAAAATTCAAAGTCAAGAAACAGTACCTTTGTTGGTAAATCTTTATGTAAAAGGGGACGCTGATTCCAACGCGCTTAGTTTCATGGCGATAGGACGAGTATTATGGGAAAGAGAGGCGACAAAACGTTTTGAAAAGTCCCTATACCACCACATTGAACTTTGCCGAAAAATTCAAAGTCAAGAAAAAGTACCTTTGTTGGTATATCTTTATGTAAAAGGGGACGCTGATTCCAACGCGCTTAGTTTCATGGCGATAGGACGAGTATTAAGGGAAAGAGAGGCGACAAAACATTTTGAAAAGTCCCTATACCACCACATTGAACGTTGCCGAAAAATTCAAAGTCAAGAAACAGTACCTTTGTTGGTATATCTTTATGTAAAAGGGGACGCTGATTCCAACGCGCTTAGTTTCATGGCGATAGGACGAGTATTAAGGGAAAGAGAGGCGACAAAACATTTTGAAAAGTCCCTATACCACCACATTGAACGTTGCCGAAAAATTCAAAGTCAAGAACAGTACCTTTGTTGGTACATCTTTATGTAAAAGGGGACGCTGATTCCAACGCGCTTAGTTTCATGGCGATAGGACGAGTATTAAGGGAAATAGAGGCGACAAAACATTTTGAAAAGTCCCTATACCACCACATTGAACTTTGCCGAAAAATTCAAAGTCAAGAAACAGTACCTTTGTTGGTAAATCTTTATGTAAAAGGGGACGCTGATTCCAACGCGCTTAGTTTCATGGCGATAGGACGAGTATTAAGGGAAAGAGAGGCGACAAAACATTTTGAAAAGTCCCTATACCACCACATTGAACGTTGCCGAAAAATTCAAAGTCAAGAACAGTACCTTTGTTGGTACATCTTTATGTAAAAGGGGACGCTGATTCCAACGCGCTTAGTTTCATGGCGATAGGACGAGTATTAAGGGAAATAGAGGCGACAAAACATTTTGAAAAGTCCCTATACCACCACATTGAACTTTGCCGAAAAATTCAAAGTCAAGAAACAGTACCTTTGTTGGTATATCTTTATGTAAAAGGGGACGCTGATTCCAACGCGCTTAGTTTCATGGCGATAGGACGAGTATTAAGGGAAATAGAGGCGACAAAACATTTTGAAAAGTCCCTATACCACCACATTGAACTTTGCCGAAAAATTCAAAGTCAAGAAACAGTACCTTTGTTGGTATATCTTTATGTAAAAGGGGACGCTGATTCCAACGCGCTTAGTTTCATGGCGATAGGACGAGTATTAAGGGAAATAGAGGCGACAAAACATTTTGAAAAGTCCCTATACCACCACATTGAACTTTGCCGAAAAATTCAAAGTCAACAAACAGTACCTTTGTTGGTATATCTTTATGTAAAAAGGGACGCTGATTCCAACGCGCTTAGGTTCATGGCGATAGGACGAGTATTAAGGGAAAGAGAGGCGACAATACATTTTGAAAAGTCCCTATACCACCACATTGAACATTGCCGAAAAATTCAAAGTCAAGAACAGTACCTTTGTTGGTACATCTTTATGTAAAAGGGGACGCTGATTCCAACGCGCTTAGTTTCATGGCGATAGGACGAGTATTAAGGGAAATAGAGGCGACAAAACATTTTGAAAAGTCCCTATACCACCACATTGAACTTTGCCGAAAAATTCAAAGTCAAGGAACAGTACCTTTGTTGGTAAATCTTTATGTAAAAGGGGACGCTGATTCCAACGCGCTTAGTTTCATGGCGATAGGACGAGTATTATGGGAAAGAGAGGCGACAAAACGTTTTGAAAAGTCCCTATACCACCACATTGAACTTTGCCGAAAAATTCAAAGTCAAGAAAAAGTACTTTTGTTGGTATATCTTTATGTAAAAGGGGACGCTGATTCCAACGCGCTTAATTTCATGGCGATAGGACGAGTATTAAGGGAAATAGAGGCGACAAAACATTTTGAAAAGTCCCTATACCACCACATTGAACTTTGCCGAAAAATTCAAAGTCAAGAAACAGTACCTTTGTTGGTATATCTTTATGTAAAAGGGGACGCTGATTCCAACGCGCCTAGTTTCATGGCGATAGGACGAGTATTATGGGAAAGAGAGGCGACAAGTCGTTTTGAAAAGTCCCTATACCACCACATTGAACTTTGCCGAAAAATTCAAAGTCAAGAAACAGTACCTGTGTTAGTATATCTTTATGTAAAAGGGGACGCTGATTCCAACGCGCTTAGGTTCATGGCGATAGGACGAGTATTAAGGGAAAGAGAGGCGACAAAACATTTTGAAAAGTCCCTATACCACCACATTGAACTTTGCCGAAAAATTCAAAGTCAAGAAACAGTACCTTTGTTGGTATATCTTTATGTAAAAGGGGACGCTGATTCCAACGCGCCTAGTTTCATGGCGATAGGACGAGTATTAAGGGAAATAGAGGCGACAAAACATTTTGAAAAGTCCCTATACCACCACATTGAACTTTGCCGAAAAATTCAAAGTCAAGAAACAGCACCTTTGTTGGTATATCTTTATGTAAAAGGGGACGCTGATTCCAACGCGCTTAGTTTCATGGCGATAGGACGAGTATTATGGGAAAGAGAGGCGACAAAACGTTTTGAAAAGTCCCTATACCACCACATTGAACTTTGCCGAAAAATTCAAAGTCAAGAAAAAGTACCTTTGTTGGTATATCTTTATGTAAAAGGGGACGCTGATTCCAACGCGCTTAGTTTCATGGCGATAGGACGAGTATTAAGGGAAAGAGAGGCGACAAAACATTTTGAAAAGTCCCTATACCACCACATTGAACGTTGCCGAAAAATTCAAAGTCAAGAAACAGTACTTTTGTTGGTATATCTTTATGTAAAAGGGGACGCTGATTCCAACGCGCTTAATTTCATGGCGATAGGACGAGTATTAAGGGAAATAGAGGCGACAAAACATTTTGAAAAGTCCCTATACCACCACATTGAACTTTGCCGAAAAATTCAAAGTCAAGAAACAGTACCTTTGTTGGTATATCTTTATGTAAAAGGGGACGCTGATTCCAACGCGCCTAGTTTCATGGCGATAGGACGAGTATTAAGGGAAATAGAGGCGACAAAACATTTTGAAAAGTCCCTATACCACCACATTGAACTTTGCCGAAAAATTCAAAGTCAAGAAACAGTACCTTTGTTGGTATATCTTTATGTAAAAGGGGACGCTGATTCCAACGCGCTTAGTTTCATGGCGATAGGACGAGTATTAAGGGAAATAGAGGCGACAAAACATTTTGAAAAGTCCCTATACCACCACATTGAACTTTGCCGAAAAATTCAAAGTCAAGAAACAGTACCTTTGTTGGTATATCTTTATGTAAAAGGGGACGCTGATTCCAACGCGCTTAGTTTCATGGCGATAGGACGAGTATTAAGGGAAATAGAGGCGACAAAACATTTTGAAAAGTCCCTATACCACCACATTGAACTTTGCCGAAAAATTCAAAGTCAACAAACAGTACCTTTGTTGGTATATCTTTATGTAAAAAGGGACGCTGATTCCAACGCGCTTAGGTTCATGGCGATAGGACGAGTATTAAGGGAAAGAGAGGCGACAATACATTTTGAAAAGTCCCTATACCACCACATTGAACATTGCCGAAAAATTCAAAGTCAAGAACAGTACCTTTGTTGGTACATCTTTATGTAAAAGGGGACGCTGATTCCAACGCGCTTAGTTTCATGGCGATAGGACGAGTATTAAGGGAAATAGAGGCGACAAAACATTTTGAAAAGTCCCTATACCACCACATTGAACTTTGCCGAAAAATTCAAAGTCAAGAAACAGTACCTTTGTTGGTAAATCTTTATGTAAAAGGGGACGCTGATTCCAACGCGCTTAGTTTCATGGCGATAGGACGAGTATTATGGGAAAGAGAGGCGACAAAACGTTTTGAAAAGTCCCTATACCACCACATTGAACTTTGCCAAAAAATTCAAAGTCAAGAAAAAGTACCTTTGTTGGTATATCTTTATGTAAAAGGGGACGCTGATTCCAACGCGCTTAGTTTCATGGCGATAGGACGAGTATTAAGGGAAAGAGAGGCGACAAAACATTTTGAAAAGTCCCTATTCCACCACATTGAACGTTGCCGAAAAATTCAAAGTCAAGAAACAGTACCTTTGTTGGTATATCTTTATGTAAAAGGGGACGCTGATTCCAACGCGCTTAGTTTCATGGCGATAGGACGAGTATTAAGGGAAAGAGAGGCGACAAAACATTTTGAAAAGTCCCTATACCACCACATTGAACGTTGCCGAAAAATTCAAAGTCAAGAACAGTACCTTTGTTGGTACATCTTTATGTAAAAGGGGACGCTGATTCCAACGCGCTTAGTTTCATGGCGATAGGACGAGTATTAAGGGAAAGAGAGGCGACAAAACATTTTGAAAAGTCCCTATACCACCACATTGAACGTTGCCGAAAAATTCAAAGTCAAGAACAGTACCTTTGTTGGTACATCTTTATGTAAAAGGGGACGCTGATTCCAACGCGCTTAGTTTCATGGCGATAGGACGAGTATTAAGGGAAATAGAGGCGACAAAACATTTTGAAAAGTCCCTATACCACCACATTGAACTTTGCCGAAAAATTCAAAGTCAAGAAACAGTACCTTTGTTGGTATATCTTTATGTAAAAGGGGACGCTGATTCCAACGCGCTTAGTTTCATGGCGATAGGACGAGTATTAAGGGAAATAGAGGCGACAAAACATTTTGAAAAGTCCCTATACCACCACATTGAACTTTGCCGAAAAATTCAAAGTCAAGAAACAGTACCTTTGTTGGTATATCTTTATGTAAAAGGGGACGCTGATTCCAACGCGCTTAGTTTCATGGCGATAGGACGAGTATTAAGGGAAATAGAGGCGACAAAACATTTTGAAAAGTCCCTATACCACCACATTGAACTTTGCCGAAAAATTCAAAGTCAACAAACAGTACCTTTGTTGGTATATCTTTATGTAAAAAGGGACGCTGATTCCAACGCGCTTAGGTTCATGGCGATAGGACGAGTATTAAGGGAAAGAGAGGCGACAATACATTTTGAAAAGTCCCTATACCACCACATTGAACATTGCCGAAAAATTCAAAGTCAAGAACAGTACCTTTGTTGGTACATCTTTATGTAAAAGGGGACGCTGATTCCAACGCGCTTAGTTTCATGGCGATAGGACGAGTATTAAGGGAAATAGAGGCGACAAAACATTTTGAAAAGTCCCTATACCACCACATTGAACTTTGCCGAAAAATTCAAAGTCAAGAAACAGTACCTTTGTTGGTAAATCTTTATGTAAAAGGGGACGCTGATTCCAACGCGCTTAGTTTCATGGCGATAGGACGAGTATTATGGGAAAGAGAGGCGACAAAACGTTTTGAAAAGTCCCTATACCACCACATTGAACTTTGCCGAAAAATTCAAAGTCAAGAAAAAGTACCTTTGTTGGTATATCTTTATGTAAAAGGGGACGCTGATTCCAACGCGCTTAGTTTCATGGCGATAGGACGAGTATTAAGGGAAAGAGAGGCGACAAAACATTTTGAAAAGTCCCTATACCACCACATTGAACGTTGCCGAAAAATTCAAAGTCAAGAAACAGTACCTTTGTTGGTATATCTTTATGTAAAAGGGGACGCTGATTCCAACGCGCTTAGTTTCATGGCGATAGGACGAGTATTAAGGGAAAGAGAGGCGACAAAACATTTTGAAAAGTCCCTATACCACCACATTGAACGTTGCCGAAAAATTCAAAGTCAAGAACAGTACCTTTGTTGGTACATCTTTATGTAAAAGGGGACGCTGATTCCAACGCGCTTAGTTTCATGGCGATAGGACGAGTATTAAGGGAAATAGAGGCGACAAAACATTTTGAAAAGTCCCTATACCACCACATTGAACATTGCCGAAAAATTCAAAGTCAAGAACAGTACCTTTGTTGGTACATCTTTATGTAAAAGGGGACGCTGATTCCAACGCGCTTAGTTTCATGGCGATAGGACGAGTATTAAGGGAAAGAGAGGCGACAATACATTTTGAAAATTCCCTATACCACCACATTGAACTTTGCCGAAAAATTCAAAGTCAACAAACAGTAACTTTGTTGGTATATCTTTATGTAAAAAGGGACGCTGATTCCAACGCGCTTAGGTTCATGGCGATAGGACGAGTATTAAGGGAAAGAGAGGCGACAAAACATTTTGAAAAGTCCCTATACGGTGCCCATTGAACTTTGCCGAAAAATTCAAAGTCAAGAAACAGTACCATTGTTGGTATATCTTTATGTAAAAGGGGACGCTGATTCCAACGCGCTTAATTTCATGGCGATAGGACGAGTATTAAGGGAAATAGAGGCGACAAAACATTTTGAAAAGTCCCTATACCACCACATTGAACTTTGCCGAAAAATTCAAAGTCAAGAAACAGTACCTTTGTTGGTATATCTTTATGTAAAAGGGGACGCTGATTCCAACGCGCTTAGTTTCATGGCGATAGGACGAGTATTATGGGAAAGAGAGGCGACAAATCGTTTTGAAAAGTCCCTATACCACCACATTGAACTTTGCCGAAAAATTCAAAGTCATGAAACAGTACCTTTGTTGGTATATCTTTATGTAAAAGGGGACGCTGATTCCAACGCGCTTAGTTTCATGGCGATAGGACGAGTATTAAGGGAAATAGAGGCGACAAAACATTTTGAAAAGTCCCTATACCACCACATTGAACTTTGCCGAAAAATTCAAAGTCAAGAAACAGTACCTTTGTTGGTATATCTTTATGTAAAAGGGGACGCTGATTCCAACGCGCTTAGTTTCATGGCGATAGGACGAGTATTAAGGGAAATAGAGGCGACAAGACATTTTGAAAAGTCCCTATACCACCACATTGAACATTGCCGAAAAATTCAAAGTCAACAAACAGTACCTTTGTTGGTATATCTTTATGTAAAAAGGGACGCTGATTCCAACGCGCTTAGGTTCATGGCGATAGGACGAGTATTAAGGGAAAGAGAGGCGACAAAACATTTTGAAAAGTCCCTATACGGTGCCCATTGAACTTTGCCGAAAAATTCAAAGTCAAGAAACAGTACCTTTGTTGGTATATCTTTATGTAAAAGGGGACGCTGATTCCAACGCGCTTAGTTTCATGGCGATAGGACGAGTATTAAGGGAAAGAGAGGCGACAATACATTTTGAAAAGTCACTATACCACCACATTGAACTTTGCCGAAAAATTCAAAGTCAAGAAACAGTACCTTTGTTGGTATATCTTTATGTAAAAGGGGGATTCCAACGCGCTTAGTTTCATGGCGATAGGACGAGTATTAAGGGAAAGAGAGGCGACAAAACATTTTGAAAAGTCCCTATACCACCACATCTTTGCCGAAAAATTCAAAGTCAAGAAACAGTACCTTTGTTGGTATATCTTTATGTAAAAGGGGACGCTGATTCCAACGCGCTTAGTTTCATGGCGATAGGACGAGTATTAAGGGAAAGAGAGGCGACAAACCATTTTGAAAAGTCCCTATACCACCACATTGAACTTTGCCGAAAATTTCAAAGTCAAGAAACAGTACTTTTGTTGGTATGTCTTTATGTAAAGGGGACGCTGATTCCAACGCGCTTAGTTTCATGGCGATAGGACGGGTATTAAGGGAAATAGAGGCGACAAAACATTTTGAAAAGTCCCTATACCACCACATTGAACTTTGCCGAAAAATTCAAAGTCAAGAAACAGTACCTTTGTTGGTATATCTTTATGTAAAAGGGGACGCTGATTCCAACGCGCCTAGTTTCATGGCGATAGGACGAGTATTAAGGGAAATAGAGGCGACAAAACATTTTGAAAAGTCCCTATACCACCACATTGAACTTTGCCGAAAAATTCAAAGTCAAGAAACAGCACCTTTGTTGGTATATCTTTATGTAAAAGGGGACGCTGATTCCAACGCGCTTAGTTTCATGGCGATAGGACGAGTATTATGGGAAAGAGAGGCGACAAATCGTTTTGAAAAGTCCCTATACCACCACATTGAACTTTGCCGAAAAATTCAAAGTCAAGAAACAGTACCTTTGTTGGTATATCTTTATGTAAAAGGGGACGCTGATTCCAACGCGCTTAGTTTCATGGCGATAGGACGAGTATTAAGGGAAATAGAGGCGACAAAACATTTTGAAAAGTCCCTATACCACCACATTGAACTTTGCCGAAAAATTCAAAGTCAAGAAACAGCACCTTTGTTGGTATATCTTTATGTAAAAGGGGACGCTGATTCCAACGCGCTTAGTTTCATGGCGATAGGACGAGTATTAAGGGAAATAGAGGCGACAAGACATTTTGAAAAGTCCCTATACCACCACATTGAACATTGCCGAAAAATTCAAAGTCAACAAACAGTACCTTTGTTGGTATATCTTTATGTAAAAAGGGACGCTGATTCCAACGCGCTTAAGTTCATGGCGATAGGACGAGTATTAAGGGAAAGAGAGGCGACAAAACATTTTGAAAAGTCCCTATACGGTGCCCATTGAACTTTGCCGAAAAATTCAAAGTCAAGAAACAGTACCTTTGTTGGTATATCATTATGTAAAAGGGGACGCTGATTCCAACGCGCTTAGTTTCATGGCGATAGGACGAGTATTAAGGGAAAGAGATTCGACAATACATTTTGAAAAGTCACTATACCACCACATTGAACTTTGTCGAAAAATTCAAAGTCAAGAAACAGTACCTTTGTTGGTATATCTTTATGTAAAAGGGGGATTCCAACGCGCTTAGTTTCATGGCGATAGGACGAGTATTAAGGGAAAGAGAGGCGACAAAACATTTTGAAAAGTCCCTATACCACCACATCTTTGCCGAAAAATTCAAAGTCAAGAAACAGTACCTTTGTTGGTATATCTTTATGTAAAAGGGGACGCTGATTCCAACGCGCTTAGTTTCATGGCGATAGGACGAGTATTAAGGGAAAGAGAGGCGACAAACCATTTTGAAAAGTCCCTATACCACCACATTGAACTTTGCCGAAAATTTCAAAGTCAAGAAACAGTACTTTTGTTGGTATGTCTTTATGTAAAGGGGACGCTGATTCCAACGCGCTTAGTTTCATGGCGATAGGACGGGTATTAAGGGAAATAGAGGCGACAAAACATTTTGAAAAGTCCCTATACCACCACATTGAACTTTGCCGAAAAATTCAAAGTCAAGAAACAGTACCTTTGTTGGTATATCTTTATGTAAAAGGGGACGCTGATTCCAACGCGCCTAGTTTCATGGCGATAGGACGAGTATTAAGGGAAATAGAGGCGACAAAAGATTTTGAAAAGTCCCTATACCACCACATTGAACTTTGCCGAAAAATTCAAAGTCAAGAAACAGTACCTCTGTTAGTATATCTTTATGTAAAAGGGGACGCTGATTCCAACGCGCTTAGGTTCATGGCGATAGGACGAGTATTAAGGGAAAGAGAGGCGACAATACAATTTGAAAAGTCCCTATACCACCACATTGAACATTGCCGAAAAATTCAAAGTCAAGAACAGTACCTTTGTTGGTACATCTTTATGTAAAAGGGGACGCTGATTCCAACGCGCTTAGTTTCATGGCGATAGGACGAGTATGAAGGGAAAGAGAGGCGACAAAACATTTTGAAAAGTCCCTATACCACCACATTGAACGTTGCCGAAAAGTTCAAAGTCAAGAAACAGTACCTGTGTTGGTATATCTTTATGTAAAAGGGGACGCTGATTCCAACGCGCTTAGTTTCATGGCGATAGGACGAGTATTAAGGGAAAGAGTGGCGACAATACATTTTGAAAATTCCCTATACCACCACATTGAACTTTGCCGAAAAATTCAAAGTCAACAAACAGTACCTTTGTTGGTATATCTTTATGTAAAAAGGGACGCTGATTCCAACGCGCTTAGTTTCATGGCGATAGGACGAGTATTAAGGGAAATAGAGGCGACAAAACATTTTGAAAAGTCCCTATACCACCACATTGAACTTTGCCGAAAAATTCAAAGTCAAGAAACAGTACCTTTGTTGGTATATCTTTATGTAAAAGGGGACGCTGATTCCAACGCGCTTAGTTTCATGGCGATAGGACGAGTATTAAGGGAAATAGAGGCGACAATACATTTTGAAAAGTCCCTATACCACCACATTGAACATTGCCGAAAAATTCAAAGTCAAGAACAGTACCTTTGTTGGTACATCTTTATGTAAAAGGGGACGCTGATTCCAACGCGCTTAGTTTCATGGCGATAGGACGAGTATTAAGGGAAAGAGAGGCGACAAAACATTTTGAAAAGTCCCTATACCACCACATTGAACGTTGCCGAAAAATTCAAAGTCAAGAAACAGTACCTTTGTTGGTATATCTTTATGTAAAAGGGGACGCTGATTCCAACGCGCTTAGTTTCATGGCGATAGGACGAGTATTAAGGGAAAGAGAGGCGACAATACATTTTGAAAATTCAGTATACCACCACATTGAACTTTGCCGAAAAATTCAAAGTCAAGAAACAGTACCTTTGTTGGTATATCTTTATATAAAAGGGGACGCTGATTCCAACGCGCTTAGTTTCATGGCGATAGGACGAGTATTAAGGGAAATAGAGGCGACAAAACATTTTGAAAAGTCCCTATACCACCACATTGAACTTTGCCGAAAAATTCAAAGTCAAGAAACAGTACCTTTGTTGGTATATCTTTATGTAAAAGGGGACGCTGATTCCAACGCGCTTAGTTTCATGGCGATAGGACGAGTATTAAGGGAAATAGAGGCGACAATACATTTTGAAAAGTCCCTATACCACCACATTGAACATTGCCGAAAAATTCAAAGTCAAGAACAGTACCTTTGTTGGTACATCTTTATGTAAAAGGGGACGCTGATTCCAACGCGCTTAGTTTCATGGCGATAGGACGAGTATTAAGGGAAAGAGAGGCGACAAAACATTTTGAAAAGTCCCTATACCACCACATTGAACGTTGCCGAAAAATTCAAAGTCAAGAAACAGTACCTTTGTTGGTATATCTTTATGTAAAAGGGGACGCTGATTCCAACGCGCTTAGTTTCATGGCGATAGGACGAGTATTAAGGGAAAGAGAGGCGACAATACATTTTGAAAATTCAGTATACCACCACATTGAACTTTGCCGAAAAATTCAAAGTCAAGAAACAGTACCTTTGTTGGTATATCTTTATATAAAAGGGGACGCTGATTCCAACGCGCTTAGTTTCATGGCGATAGGACGAGTATTAAGGGAAAGAGAGGCGACAAAACATTTTGAAAAGTCCCTATACCACCACATCTTTGCCGAAAAATTCAAAGTCAAGAAACAGTACCTTTGTTGGTATATCTTTATGTAAAAGGGGACGCTGATTCCAACGCGCTTAGTTTCATGGCGATAGGACGAGTATTAAGGGAAAGAGAGGCGACAAACCATTTTGAAAAGTCCCTATACCACCACATTGAACTTTGCCGAAAATTTCAAAGTCAAGAAACAGTACTTTTGTTGGTATGTCTTTATGTAAAGGGGACGCTGATTCCAACGCGCTTAGTTTCATGGCGATAGGACGGGTATTAAGGGAAATAGAGGCGACAAAACATTTTGAAAAGTCCCTATACCACCACATTGAACTTTGCCGAAAAATTCAAAGTCAAGAAACAGTACCTTTGTTGGTATATCTTTATGTAAAAGGGGACGCTGATTCCAACGCGCCTAGTTTCATGGCGATAGGACGAGTATTAAGGGAAATAGAGGCGACAAAACATTTTGAAAAGTCCCTATACCACCACATTGAACTTTGCCGAAAAATTCAAAGTCAAGAAACAGCACCTTTGTTGGTATATCTTTATGTAAAAGGGGACGCTGATTCCAACGCGCTTAGTTTCATGGCGATAGGACGAGTATTATGTTAAAGAGAGGCGACAAATCGTTTTGAAAAGTCCCTATACCACCACATTGAACTTTGCCGAAAAATTCAAAGTCAAGAAACAGTACCTTTGTTGGTATATCTTTATGTAAAAGGGGACGCTGATTCCAACGCGCTTAGTTTCATGGCGATAGGACGAGTATTAAGGGAAATAGAGGCGACAAAACATTTTGAAAAGTCCCTATACCACCACATTGAACTTTGCCGAAAAATTCAAAGTCAAGAAACAGCACCTTTGTTGGTATATCTTTATGTAAAAGGGGACGCTGATTCCAACGCGCTTAGTTTCATGGCGATAGGACGAGTATTAAGGGAAATAGAGGCGACAAGACATTTTGAAAAGTCCCTATACCACCACATTGAACATTGCCGAAAAATTCAAAGTCAACAAACAGTACCTTTGTTGGTATATCTTTATGTAAAAAGGGACGCTGATTCCAACGCGCTTAGGTTCATGGCGATAGGACGAGTATTAAGGGAAAGAGAGGCGACAAAACATTTTGAAAAGTCCCTATACGGTGCCCATTGAACTTTGCCGAAAAATTCAAAGTCAAGAAACAGTACCTTTGTTGGTATATCTTTATGTAAAAGGGGACGCTGATTCCAACGCGCTTAGTTTCATGGCGATAGGACGAGTATTAAGGGAAAGAGATTCGACAATACATTTTGAAAAGTCACTATACCACCACATTGAACTTTGCCGAAAAATTCAAAGTCAAGAAACAGTACCTTTGTTGGTATATCTTTATGTAAAAGGGGGATTCCAACGCGCTTAGTTTCATGGCGATAGGACGAGTATTAAGGGAAAGAGAGGCGACAAAACATTTTGAAAAGTCCCTATACCACCACATCTTTGCCGAAAAATTCAAAGTCAAGAAACAGTACCTTTGTTGGTATATCTTTATGTAAAAGGGGACGCTGATTCCAACGCGCTTAGTTTCATGGCGATAGGACGAGTATTAAGGGAAAGAGAGGCGACAAACCATTTTGAAAAGTCCCTATACCACCACATTGAACTTTGCCGAAAATTTCAAAGTCAAGAAACAGTACTTTTGTTGGTATGTCTTTATGTAAAGGGGACGCTGATTCCAACGCGCTTAGTTTCATGGCGATAGGACGGGTATTAAGGGAAATAGAGGCGACAAAACATTTTGAAAAGTCCCTATACCACCACATTGAACTTTGCCGAAAAATTCAAAGTCAAGAAACAGTACCTTTGTTGGTATATCTTTATGTAAAAGGGGACGCTGATTCCAACGCGCCTAGTTTCATGGCGATAGGACGAGTATTAAGGGAAATAGAGGCGACAAAAGATTTTGAAAAGTCCCTATACCACCACATTGAACTTTGCCGAAAAATTCAAAGTCAAGAAACAGTACCTCTGTTAGTATATCTTTATGTAAAAGGGGACGCTGATTCCAACGCGCTTAGGTTCATGGCGATAGGACGAGTATTAAGGGAAAGAGAGGCGACAATACAATTTGAAAAGTCCCTATACCACCACATTGAACATTGCCGAAAAATTCAAAGTCAAGAACAGTACCTTTGTTGGTACATCTTTATGTAAAAGGGGACGCTGATTCCAACGCGCTTAGTTTCATGGCGATAGGACGAGTATGAAGGGAAAGAGAGGCGACAAAACATTTTGAAAAGTCCCTATACCACCACATTGAACGTTGCCGAAAAGTTCAAAGTCAAGAAACAGTACCTTTGTTGGTATATCTTTATGTAAAAGGGGACGCTGATTCCAACGCGCTTAGTTTCATGGCGATAGGACGAGTATTAAGGGAAAGAGAGGCGACAATACATTTTGAAAATTCCCTATACCACCACATTGAACTTTGCCGAAAAATTCAAAGTCAACAAACAGTACCTTTGTTGGTATATCTTTATGTAAAAGGGGACGCTGATTCCAACGCGCTTAGTTTCATGGCGATAGGACGAGTATTAAGGGAAATAGAGGCGACAAAACATTTTGAAAAGTCCCTATACCACCACATTGAACTTTGCCGAAAAATTCAAAGTCAACAAACAGTACCTTTGTTGGTATATCTTTATGTAAAAAGGGACGCTGATTCCAACGCGCTTAGGTTCATGGCGATAGGACGAGTATTAAGGGAAAGAGAGGCGACAAAACATTTTGAAAAGTCCCTATACGGTGCCCATTGAACTTTGCCGAAAAATTCAAAGTCAAGAAACAGTACCTTTGTTGGTATATCTTTATGTAAAAGGGGACGCTGATTCCAACGCGCTTAGTATCATGGCGATAGGACGAGTATTAAGGGAAATAAAGGCGACAAAACATTTTGAAAAGTCCCTATACCACCACATTGAACTTTGCCGAAAAATTCAAAGTCAAGAACCAGTACCTTTGTTGGTATATCTTTATGTAAAAGGGGACGCTGATTCCAACGCGCCTAGTTTCATGGCGATAGGACGAGTATTAAGGGAAATAGAGGCGACAAAAGATTTTGAAAAGTCCCTATACCACGACGTTGAACTTTGCCGAAAAATTCAAAGTCAAGAAACAGTACCTGTGTTAGTATATCTTTATGTAAAAGGGGACGCTGATTCCAACGCGCTTAGGTTCATGGCGATAGGACGAGTATTAAGGGAAAGAGAGGCGACAAAACATTTTGAAAAGTCCCTATACCACCACATTGAACTTTGCCGAAAAATTCAAAGTCAAGAAACAGTACCTTTGTTGGTATATCTTTATGTAAAAGGGGACGCTGATTCCAACGCGCCTAGTTTCATGGCGATAGGACGAGTATTAAGGGAAATAGAGGCGACAAAACATTTTGAAAAGTCCCTATACCACCACATTGAACTTTGCCGAAAAATTCAAAGTCAAGAAACAGCACCTTTGTTGGTATATCTTTATGTAAAAGGGGACGCTGATTCCAACGCGCTTAGTTTCATGGCGATAGGACGAGTATTATGGGAAAGAGAGGCGACAAAACGTTTTGAAAAGTCCCTATACCACCACATTGAACTTTGCCGAAAAATTCAAAGTCAAGAAAAAGTACCTTTGTTGGTATATCTTTATGTAAAAGGGGACGCTGATTCCAACGCGCTTAGTTTCATGGCGATAGGACGAGTATTAAGGGAAAGAGAGGCGACAAAACATTTTGAAAAGTCCCTATACCACCACATTGAACGTTGCCGAAAAATTCAAAGTCAAGAAACAGTACTTTTGTTGGTATATCTTTATGTAAAAGGGGACGCTGATTCCAACGCGCTTAATTTCATGGCGATAGGACGAGTATTAAGGGAAGTAGAGGCGACAAAACATTTTGAAAAGTCCCTATACCACCACATTGAACTTTGCCGAAAAATTCAAAGTCAAGAAACAGTACCTTTGTTGGTATATCTTTATGTAAAAGGGGACGCTGATTCCAACGCGCCTAGTTTCATGGCGATAGGACGAGTATTATGGGAAAGAGAGGCGACAAATCGTTTTGAAAAGTCCCTATACCACCACATTGAACTTTGCCGAAAAATTCAAAGTCAAGAAACAGTACCTTTGTTGGTATATCTTTATGTAAAAGGGGACGCTGATTCCAACGCGCTTAGTTTCATGGCGATAGGACGAGTATTAAGGGAAAGAGAGGCGACAATACATTCTGAAAAGTCACTATACCACCACATTGAACTTTGCCGAAAAATTCAAAGTCAAGAAACAGTACCTTTGTTGGTATATCTTTATGTAAAAGGGGGATTCCAACGCGCTTAGTTTCATGGCGATAGGACGAGTATTAAGGGAAAGAGAGGCGACAAAACATTTTGAAAAGTCCCTATACCACCACATCTTTGCCGAAAAATTCAAAGTCAAGAAACAGTACCTTTGTTGGTATATCTTTATGTAAAAGGGGACGCTGATTCCAACGCGCTTAGTTTCATGGCGATAGGACGAGTATTAAGGGAAAGAGAGGCGACAAACCATTTTGAAAAGTCCCTATACCACCACATTGAACTTTGCCGAAAATTTCAAAGTCAAGAAACAGTACTTTTGTTGGTATGTCTTTATGTAAAGGGGACGCTGATTCCAACGCGCTTAGTTTCATGGCGATAGGACGGGTATTAAGGGAAATAGAGGCGACAAAACATTTTGAAAAGTCCCTATACCACCACATTGAACTTTGCCGAAAAATTCAAAGTCAAGAAACAGTACCTTTGTTGGTATATCTTTATGTAAAAGGGGACGCTGATTCCAACGCGCCTAGTTTCATGGCGATAGGACGAGTATTAAGGGAAAGAGAGGCGACAAACCATTTTGAAAAGTCCCTATACCACCACATTGAACTTTGCCGAAAATTTCAAAGTCAAGAAACAGTACTTTTGTTGGTATGTCTTTATGTAAAGGGGACGCTGATTCCAACGCGCTTAGTTTCATGGCGATAGGACGGGTATTAAGGGAAATAGAGGCGACAAAACATTTTGAAAAGTCCCTATACCACCACATTGAACTTTGCCGAAAAATTCAAAGTCAAGAAACAGCACCTTTGTTGGTATATCTTTATGTAAAAGGGGACGCTGATTCCAACGCGCTTAGTTTCATGGCGATAGGACGAGTATTATGGGAAAGAGAGGCGACAAATCGTTTTGAAACGTCCCTATACCACCACATTGAACTTTGCCGAAAAATTCAAAGTCAAGAAACAGTACCTTTGTTGGTATATCTTTATGTAAAAGGGGACGCTGATTCCAACGCGCTTAGTTTCATGGCGATAGGACGAGTATTAAGGGAAATAGAGGCGACAAAACATTTTGAAAAGTCCCTATACCACCACATTGAACTTTGCCGAAAAATTCAAAGTCAAGAAACAGCACCTTTGTTGGTATATCTTTATGTAAAAGGGGACGCTGATTCCAACGCGCTTAGTTTCATGGCGATAGGACGAGTATTAAGGGAAATAGAGGCGACAAGACATTTTGAAAAGTCCCTATACCACCACATTGAACATTGCCGAAAAATTCAAAGTCAACAAACAGTACCTTTGTTGGTATATCTTTATGTAAAAAGGGACGCTGATTCCAACGCGCTTAGGTTCATGGCGATAGGACGAGTATTAAGGGAAAGAGAGGCGACAAAACATTTTGAAAAGTCCCTATACGGTGCCCATTGAACTTTGCCGAAAAATTCAAAGTCAAGAAACAGTACCTTTGTTGGTATATCTTTATGTAAAAGGGGACGCTGATTCCAACGCGCTTAGTTTCATGGCGATAGGACGAGTATTAAGGGAAAGAGATTCGACAATACATTTTGAAAAGTCACTATACCACCACATTGAACTTTGCCGAAAAATTCAAAGTCAAGAAACAGTACCTTTGTTGGTATATCTTTATGTAAAAGGGGAATTCCAACGCGCTTAGTTTCATGGCGATAGGACGAGTATTAAGGGAAAGAGAGGCGACAAAACATTTTGAAAAGTCCCTATACCACCACATCTTTGCCGAAAAATTCAAAGTCAAGAAACAGTACCTTTGTTGGTATATCTTTATGTAAAAGGGGACGCTGATTCCAACGCGCTTAGTTTCATGGCGATAGGACGAGTATTAAGGGAAAGAGAGGCGACAAACCATTTTGAAAAGTCCCTATACCACCACATTGAACTTTGCCGAAAATTTCAAAGTCAAGAAACAGTACTTTTGTTGGTATGTCTTTATGTAAAGGGGACGCTGATTCCAACGCGCTTAGTTTCATGGCGATAGGACGGGTATTAAGGGAAATAGAGGCGACAAAACATTTTGAAAAGTCCCTATACCACCACATTGAACTTTGCCGAAAAATTCAAAGTCAAGAAACAGTACCTTTGTTGGTATATCTTTATGTAAAAGGGGACGCTGATTCCAACGCGCCTAGTTTCATGGCGATAGGACGAGTATTAAGGGAAATAGAGGCGACAAAAGATTTTGAAAAGTCCCTATACCACCACATTGAACTTTGCCGAAAAATTCAAAGTCAAGAAACAGTACCTCTGTTAGTATATCTTTATGTAAAAGGGGACGCTGATTCCAACGCGCTTAGGTTCATGGCGATAGGACGAGTATTAAGGGAAAGAGAGGCGACAATACAATTTGAAAAGTCCCTATACCACCACATTGAACGTTGCCGAAAAGTTCAAAGTCAAGAAACAGTACCTTTGTTGGTATATCTTTATGTAAAAGGGGACGCTGATTCCAACGCGCTTAGTTTCATGGCGATAGGACGAGTATTAAGGGAAAGAGAGGCGACAATACATTTTGAAAATTCCCTATACCACCACATTGAACTTTGCCGAAAAATTCAAAGTCAACAAACAGTACCTTTGTTGGTATATCTTTATGTAAAAAGGGACGCTGATTCCAACGCGCTTAGTTTCATGGCGATAGGACGAGTATTAAGGGAAAGAGAGGCGACAAAACATTTTGAAAAGTCCCTATACCACCACATTGAACGTTGCCGAAAAATTCAAAGTCAAGAAACAGTACCTTTGTTGGTATATCTTTATGTAAAAGGGGACGCTGATTCCAACGCGCTTAGTTTCATGGCGATAGGACGAGTATTAAGGGAAAGAGAGGCGACAATACATTTTGAAAATTCAGTATACCACCACATTGAACTTTGCCGAAAAATTCAAAGTCAACAAACAGTACCTTTGTTGGTATATCTTTATGTAAAAAGGGACGCTGATTCCAACGCGCTTAGGTTCATGGCGATAGGACGAGTATTAAGGGATAGAGAGGCGACAAAACATTTTGAAAAGTCCCTATACGGTGCCCATTGAACTTTGCCGAAAAATTCAAAGTCAAGAAACAGTACCTTTGTTGGTATATCTTTATGTAAAAGGGGACGCTGATTCCAACGCGCTTAGTTTCATGGCGATAGGACGAGTATTAAGGGAAATAGAGGCGACAAAACATTTTGAAAAGTCCCTATACCACCACATTGAACTTTGCCGAAAAATTCAAAGTCAAGAAACAGTACCTTTGTTGGTATATCTTTATGTAAAAGGGGACGCTGATTCCAACGCGCTTAGTTTCATGGCGATAGGACGAGTATTAAGGGAAATAGAGGCGACAAAACATTTTGAAAAGTCCCTATACCACCACATTGAACTTTGCCGAAAAATTCAAAGTCAACAAACAGTACCTTTGTTGGTATATCTTTATGTAAAAAGGGACGCTGATTCCAACGCGCTTAGGTTCATGGCGATAGGACGAGTATTAAGGGAAAGAGAGGCGACAAAACATTTTGAAAAGTCCCTATACGGTGCCCATTGAACTTTGCCGAAAAATTCAAAGTCAAGAAACAGTACCTTTGTTGGTATATCTTTATGTAAAAGGGGACGCTGATTCCAACGCGCTTAGTTTCATGGCGATAGGACGAGTATTAAGGGAAAGAGAGGCGACAATACATTTTGAAAAGTCACTATACCACCACATTGAACTTTGCCGAAAAATTCAAAGTCCAGAAACAGTACCTTTGTTGGTATATCTTTATGTAAAAGGGGGATTCCAACGCGCTTAGTTTCATGGCGATAGGACGAGTATTAAGGGAAAGAGAGGCGACAAAACATTTTGAAAAGTCCCTATACCACCACATCTTTGCCGAAAAATTCAAAGTCAAGAAACAGTACCTTTGTTGGTATATCTTTATGTAAAAGGGGACGCTGATTCCAACGCGCTTAGTTTCATGGCGATAGGACGAGTATTAAGGGAAAGAGAGGCGACAAACCATTTTGAAAAGTCCCTATACCACCACATTGAACTTTGCCGAAAAATTCAAAGTCAAGAAACAGTACCTTTGTTGGTATATCTTTATGTAAAAGGGGACGCTGATTCCAACGCGCTTAGTTTCATGGCGATAGGACAAGTATTAAGGGAAATAGAGGCGACAAGACATTTTGAAAAGTCCCTATACCACCACATTGAACATTGCCGAAAAATTCAAAGTCAACAAACAGTACCTTTGTTGGTATATCTTTATGTAAAAAGGGACGCTGATTCCAACGCGCTTAGGTTCATGGCGATAGGACGAGTATTAAGGGAAAGAGAGGCGACAAAACATTTTGAAAAGTCCCTATACGGTGCCCATTGAACTTTGCCGAAAAATTCAAAGTCAAGAAACAGTACCTTTGTTGGTATATCTTTATGTAAAAGGGGACGCTGATTCCAACGCGCTTAGTATCATGGCGATAGGACGAGTATTAAGGGAAATAAAGGCGACAAAACATTTTGAAAAGTCCCTATACCACCACATTGAACTTTGCCGAAAAATTCAAAGTCAAGAACCAGTACCTTTGTTGGTATATCTTTATGTAAAAGGGGACGCTGATTCCAACGCGCCTAGTTTCATGGCGATAGGACGAGTATTAAGGGAAATAGAGGCGACAAAAGATTTTGAAAAGTCCCTATACCACCACATTGAACTTTGCCGAAAAATTCAAAGTCAAGAAACAGTACCTCTGTTAGTATATCTTTATGTAAAAGGGGACGCTGATTCCAACGCGCTTAGGTTCATGGCGATAGGACGAGTATTAAGGGAAAGAGAGGCGACAATACAATTTGAAAAGTCCCTATACCACCACATTGAACATTGCCGAAAAATTCAAAGTCAAGAACAGTACCTTTGTTGGTACATCTTTATGTAAAAGGGGACGCTGATTCCAACGCGCTTAGTTTCATGGCGATAGGACGAGTATGAAGGGAAAGAGAGGCGACAAAACATTTTGAAAAGTCCCTATACCACCACATTGAACGTTGCCGAAAAGTTCAAAGTCAAGAAACAGTACCTTTGTTGGTATATCTTTATGTAAAAGGGGACGCTGATTCCAACGCGCTTAGTTTCATGGCGATAGGACGAGTATTAAGGGAAATAGAGGCGACAAAACATTTTGAAAAGTCCCTATACCACCACATTGAACTTTGCCGAAAAATTCAAAGTCAACAAACAGTACCTTTGTTGGTATATCTTTATGTAAAAAGGGACGCTGATTCCAACGCGCTTAGGTTCATGGCGATAGGACGAGTATTAAGGGAAAGAGAGGCGACAAAACATTTTGAAAAGTCCCTATACGGTGCCCATTGAACTTTGCCGAAAAATTCAAAGTCAAGAAACAGTACCTTTGTTGGTATATCTTTATGTAAAAGGGGACGCTGATTCCAACGCGCTTAGTATCATGGCGATAGGACGAGTATTAAGGGAAATAAAGGCGACAAAACATTTTGAAAAGTCCCTATACCACCACATTGAACTTTGCCGAAAAATTCAAAGTCAAGAACCAGTACCTTTGTTGGTATATCTTTATGTAAAAGGGGACGCTGATTCCAACGCGCCTAGTTTCATGGCGATAGGACGAGTATTAAGGGAAATAGAGGCGACAAAAGATTTTGAAAAGTCCCTATACCACGACGTTGAACTTTGCCGAAAAATTCAAAGTCAAGAAACAGTACCTGTGTTAGTATATCTTTATGTAAAAGGGGACGCTGATTCCAACGCGCTTAGGTTCATGGCGATAGGACGAGTATTAAGGGAAAGAGAGGCGACAAAACATTTTGAAAAGTCCCTATACCACCACATTGAACTTTGCCGAAAAATTCAAAGTCAAGAAACAGTACCTTTGTTGGTATATCTTTATGTAAAAGGGGACGCTGATTCCAACGCGCCTAGTTTCATGGCGATAGGACGAGTATTAAGGGAAATAGAGGCGACAAAACATTTTGAAAAGTCCCTATACCACCACATTGAACTTTGCCGAAAAATTCAAAGTCAAGAAACAGCACCTTTGTTGGTATATCTTTATGTAAAAGGGGACGCTGATTCCAACGCGCTTAGTTTCATGGCGATAGGACGAGTATTATGGGAAAGAGAGGCGACAAAACGTTTTGAAAAGTCCCTATACCACCACATTGAACTTTGCCGAAAAATTCAAAGTCAAGAAAAAGTACCTTTGTTGGTATATCTTTATGTAAAAGGGGACGCTGATTCCAACGCGCTTAGTTTCATGGCGATAGGACGAGTATTAAGGGAAAGAGAGGCGACAAAACATTTTGAAAAGTCCCTATACCACCACATTGAACGTTGCCGAAAAATTCAAAGTCAAGAAACAGTACTTTTGTTGGTATATCTTTATGTAAAAGGGGACGCTGATTCCAACGCGCTTAATTTCATGGCGATAGGACGAGTATTAAGGGAAGTAGAGGCGACAAAACATTTTGAAAAGTCCCTATACCACCACATTGAACTTTGCCGAAAAATTCAAAGTCAAGAAACAGTACCTTTGTTGGTATATCTTTATGTAAAAGGGGACGCTGATTCCAACGCGCCTAGTTTCATGGCGATAGGACGAGTATTATGGGAAAGAGAGGCGACAAATCGTTTTGAAAAGTCCCTATACCACCACATTGAACTTTGCCGAAAAATTCAAAGTCAAGAAACAGTACCTTTGTTGGTATATCTTTATGTAAAAGGGGACGCTGATTCCAACGCGCTTAGTTTCATGGCGATAGGACGAGTATTAAGGGAAAGAGAGGCGACAATACATTCTGAAAAGTCACTATACCACCACATTGAACTTTGCCGAAAAATTCAAAGTCAAGAAACAGTACCTTTGTTGGTATATCTTTATGTAAAAGGGGGATTCCAACGCGCTTAGTTTCATGGCGATAGGACGAGTATTAAGGGAAAGAGAGGCGACAAAACATTTTGAAAAGTCCCTATACCACCACATCTTTGCCGAAAAATTCAAAGTCAAGAAACAGTACCTTTGTTGGTATATCTTTATGTAAAAGGGGACGCTGATTCCAACGCGCTTAGTTTCATGGCGATAGGACGAGTATTAAGGGAAAGAGAGGCGACAAACCATTTTGAAAAGTCCCTATACCACCACATTGAACTTTGCCGAAAATTTCAAAGTCAAGAAACAGTACTTTTGTTGGTATGTCTTTATGTAAAGGGGACGCTGATTCCAACGCGCTTAGTTTCATGGCGATAGGACGGGTATTAAGGGAAATAGAGGCGACAAAACATTTTGAAAAGTCCCTATACCACCACATTGAACTTTGCCGAAAAATTCAAAGTCAAGAAACAGTACCTTTGTTGGTATATCTTTATGTAAAAGGGGACGCTGATTCCAACGCGCCTAGTTTCATGGCGATAGGACGAGTATTAAGGGAAATAGAGGCGACAAAACATTTTGAAAAGTCCCTATACCACCACATTGAACTTTGCCGAAAAATTCAAAGTCAAGAAACAGCACCTTTGTTGGTATATCTTTATGTAAAAGGGGACGCTGATTCCAACGCGCTTAGTTTCATGGCGATAGGACGAGTATTATGGGAAAGAGAGGCGACAAATCGTTTTGAAAAGTCCCTATACCACCACATTGAACTTTGCCGAAAAATTCAAAGTCAAGAAACAGTACCTTTGTTGGTATATCTTTATGTAAAAGGGGACGCTGATTCCAACGCGCTTAGTTTCATGGCGATAGGACGAGTATTAAGGGAAATAGAGGCGACAAAACATTTTGAAAAGTCCCTATACCACCACATTGAACTTTGCCGAAAAATTCAAAGTCAAGAAACAGCACCTTTGTTGGTATATCTTTATGTAAAAGGGGACGCTGATTCCAACGCGCTTAGTTTCATGGCGATAGGACGAGTATTAAGGGAAATAGAGGCGACAAGACATTTTGAAAAGTCCCTATACCACCACATTGAACATTGCCGAAAAATTCAAAGTCAACAAACAGTACCTTTGTTGGTATATCTTTATGTAAAAAGGGACGCTGATTCCAACGCGCTTAGGTTCATGGCGATAGGACGAGTATTAAGGGAAAGAGAGGCGACAAAACATTTTGAAAAGTCCCTATACGGTGCCCATTGAACTTTGCCGAAAAATTCAAAGTCAAGAAACAGTACCTTTGTTGGTATATCTTTATGTAAAAGGGGACGCTGATTCCAACGCGCTTAGTTTCATGGCGATAGGACGAGTATTAAGGGAAAGAGATTCGACAATACATTTTGAAAAGTCACTATACCACCACATTGAACTTTGCCGAAAAATTCAAAGTCAAGAAACAGTACCTTTGTTGGTATATCTTTATGTAAAAGGGGGATTCCAACGCGCTTAGTTTCATGGCGATAGGACGAGTATTAAGGGAAAGAGAGGCGACAAAACATTTTGAAAAGTCCCTATACCACCACATCTTTGCCGAAAAATTCAAAGTCAAGAAACAGTACCTTTGTTGGTATATCTTTATGTAAAAGGGGACGCTGATTCCAACGCGCTTAGTTTCATGGCGATAGGACGAGTATTAAGGGAAAGAGAGGCGACAAACCATTTTGAAAAGTCCCTATACCACCACATTGAACTTTGCCGAAAATTTCAAAGTCAAGAAACAGTACTTTTGTTGGTATGTCTTTATGTAAAGGGGACGCTGATTCCAACGCGCTTAGTTTCATGGCGATAGGACGGGTATTAAGGGAAATAGAGGCGACAAAACATTTTGAAAAGTCCCTATACCACCACATTGAACTTTGCCGAAAAATTCAAAGTCAAGAAACAGTACCTTTGTTGGTATATCTTTATGTAAAAGGGGACGCTGATTCCAACGCGCCTAGTTTCATGGCGATAGGACGAGTATTAAGGGAAATAGAGGCGACAAAAGATTTTGAAAAGTCCCTATACCACCACATTGAACTTTGCCGAAAAATTCAAAGTCAAGAAACAGTACCTCTGTTAGTATATCTTTATGTAAAAGGGGACGCTGATTCCAACGCGCTTAGGTTCATGGCGATAGGACGAGTATTAAGGGAAAGAGAGGCGACAATACAATTTGAAAAGTCCCTATACCACCACATTGAACGTTGCCGAAAAGTTCAAAGTCAAGAAACAGTACCTTTGTTGGTATATCTTTATGTAAAAGGGGACGCTGATTCCAACGCGCTTAGTTTCATGGCGATAGGACGAGTATTAAGGGAAAGAGAGGCGACAATACATTTTGAAAATTCCCTATACCACCACATTGAACTTTGCCGAAAAATTCAAAGTCAACAAACAGTACCTTTGTTGGTATATCTTTATGTAAAAAGGGACGCTGATTCCAACGCGCTTAGTTTCATGGCGATAGGACGAGTATTAAGGGAAATAGAGGCGACAAAACATTTTGAAAAGTCCCTATACCACCACATTGAACTTTGCCGAAAAATTCAAAGTCAAGAAACAGTACCTTTGTTGGTATATCTTTATGTAAAAGGGGACGCTGATTCCAACGCGCTTAGTTTCATGGCGATAGGACGAGTATTAAGGGAAATAGAGGCGACAATACATTTTTAAAAGTCCCTATACCACCACATTGAACATTGCCGAAAAATTCAAAGTCAAGAACAGTACCTTTGTTGGTACATCTTTATGTAAAAGGGGACGCTGATTCCAACGCGCTTAGTTTCATGGCGATAGGACGAGTATTAAGGGAAAGAGAGGCGACAAAACATTTTGAAAAGTCCCTATACCACCACATTGAACGTTGCCGAAAAATTCAAAGTCAAGAAACAGTACCTTTGTTGGTATATCTTTATGTAAAAGGGGACGCTGATTCCAACGCGCTTAGTTTCATGGCGATAGGACGAGTATTAAGGGAAAGAGAGGCGACAAAACATTTTGAAAAGTCCCTATACCACCACATTGAACTTTGCCGAAAAATTCAAAGTCAACAAACAGTACCTTTGTTGGTATATCTTTATGTAAAAAGGGACGCTGATTCCAACGCGCTTAGGTTCATGGCGATAGGACGAGTATTAAGGGATAGAGAGGCGACAAAACATTTTGAAAAGTCCCTATACGGTGCCCATTGAACTTTGCCGAAAAATTCAAAGTCAAGAAACAGTACCTTTGTTGGTATATCTTTATGTAAAAGGGGACGCTGATTCCAACGCGCTTAGTTTCATGGCGATAGGACGAGTATTAAGGGAAATAGAGGCGACAAAACATTTTGAAAAGTCCCTATACCACCACATTGAACTTTGCCGAAAAATTCAAAGTCAAGAAACAGTACCTTTGTTGGTATATCTTTATGTAAAAGGGGACGCTGATTCCAACGCGCTTAGTTTCATGGCGATAGGACGAGTATTAAGGGAAATAGAGGCGACAAAACATTTTGAAAAGTCCCTATACCACCACATTGAACTTTGCCGAAAAATTCAAAGTCAACAAACAGTACCTTTGTTGGTATATCTTTATGTAAAAAGGGACGCTGATTCCAACGCGCTTAGGTTCATGGCGATAGGACGAGTATTAAGGGAAAGAGAGGCGACAAAACATTTTGAAAAGTCCCTATACGGTGCCCATTGAACTTTGCCGAAAAATTCAAAGTCAAGAAACAGTACCTTTGTTGGTATATCTTTATGTAAAAGGGGACGCTGATTCCAACGCGCTTAGTTTCATGGCGATAGGACGAGTATTAAGGGAAAGAGAGGCGACAATACATTTTGAAAAGTCACTATACCACCACATTGAACTTTGCCGAAAAATTCAAAGTCCAGAAACAGTACCTTTGTTGGTATATCTTTATGTAAAAGGGGGATTCCAACGCGCTTAGTTTCATGGCGATAGGACGAGTATTAAGGGAAAGAGAGGCGACAAAACATTTTGAAAAGTCCCTATACCACCACATCTTTGCCGAAAAATTCAAAGTCAAGAAACAGTACCTTTGTTGGTATATCTTTATGTAAAAGGGGACGCTGATTCCAACGCGCTTAGTTTCATGGCGATAGGACGAGTATTAAGGGAAAGAGAGGCGACAAACCATTTTGAAAAGTCCCTATACCACCACATTGAACTTTGCCGAAAAATTCAAAGTCAAGAAACAGTACCTTTGTTGGTATATCTTTATGTAAAAGGGGACGCTGATTCCAACGCGCTTAGTTTCATGGCGATAGGACAAGTATTAAGGGAAATAGAGGCGACAAGACATTTTGAAAAGTCCCTATACCACCACATTGAACATTGCCGAAAAATTCAAAGTCAACAAACAGTACCTTTGTTGGTATATCTTTATGTAAAAAGGGACGCTGATTCCAACGCGCTTAGGTTCATGGCGATAGGACGAGTATTAAGGGAAAGAGAGGCGACAAAACATTTTGAAAAGTCCCTATACGGTGCCCATTGAACTTTGCCGAAAAATTCAAAGTCAAGAAACAGTACCTTTGTTGGTATATCTTTATGTAAAAGGGGACGCTGATTCCAACGCGCTTAGTATCATGGCGATAGGACGAGTATTAAGGGAAATAAAGGCGACAAAACATTTTGAAAAGTCCCTATACCACCACATTGAACTTTGCCGAAAAATTCAAAGTCAAGAACCAGTACCTTTGTTGGTATATCTTTATGTAAAAGGGGACGCTGATTCCAACGCGCCTAGTTTCATGGCGATAGGACGAGTATTAAGGGAAATAGAGGCGACAAAAGATTTTGAAAAGTCCCTATACCACGACGTTGAACTTTGCCGAAAAATTCAAAGTCAAGAAACAGTACCTGTGTTAGTATATCTTTATGTAAAAGGGGACGCTGATTCCAACGCGCTTAGGTTCATGGCGATAGGACGAGTATTAAGGGAAAGAGAGGCGACAAAACATTTTGAAAAGTCCCTATACCACCACATTGAACTTTGCCGAAAAATTCAAAGTCAAGAAACAGTACCTTTGTTGGTATATCTTTATGTAAAAGGGGACGCTGATTCCAACGCGCCTAGTTTCATGGCGATAGGACGAGTATTAAGGGAAATAGAGGCGACAAAACATTTTGAAAAGTCCCTATACCACCACATTGAACTTTGCCGAAAAATTCAAAGTCAAGAAACAGCACCTTTGTTGGTATATCTTTATGTAAAAGGGGACGCTGATTCCAACGCGCTTAGTTTCATGGCGATAGGACGAGTATTATGGGAAAGAGAGGCGACAATACATTTTGAAAATTCAGTATACCACCACATTGAACTTTGCCGAAAAATTCAAAGTCAACAAACAGTACCTTTGTTGGTATATCTTTATGTAAAAAGGGACGCTGATTCCAACGCGCTTAGGTTCATGGCGATAGGACGAGTATTAAGGGATAGAGAGGCGACAAAACATTTTGAAAAGTCCCTATACGGTGCCCATTGAACTTTGCCGAAAAATTCAAAGTCAAGAAACAGTACCTCTGTTAGTATATCTTTATGTAAAAGGGGACGCTGATTCCAACGCGCTTAGGTTCATGGCGATAGGACGAGTATTAAGGGAAAGAGAGGCGACAATACAATTTGAAAAGTCCCTATACCACCACATTGAACGTTGCCGAAAAGTTCAAAGTCAAGAAACAGTACCTTTGTTGGTATATCTTTATGTAAAAGGGGACGCTGATTCCAACGCGCTTAGTTTCATGGCGATAGGACGAGTATTAAGGGAAAGAGAGGCGACAATACATTTTGAAAATTCCCTATACCACCACATTGAACTTTGCCGAAAAATTCAAAGTCAACAAACAGTACCTTTGTTGGTATATCTTTATGTAAAAAGGGACGCTGATTCCAACGCGCTTAGTTTCATGGCGATAGGACGAGTATTAAGGGAAATAGAGGCGACAAAACATTTTGAAAAGTCCCTATACCACCACATTGAACTTTGCCGAAAAATTCAAAGTCAAGAAACAGTACCTTTGTTGGTATATCTTTATGTAAAAGGGGACGCTGATTCCAACGCGCTTAGTTTCATGGCGATAGGACGAGTATTAAGGGAAATAGAGGCGACAATACATTTTTAAAAGTCCCTATACCACCACATTGAACATTGCCGAAAAATTCAAAGTCAAGAACAGTACCTTTGTTGGTACATCTTTATGTAAAAGGGGACGCTGATTCCAACGCGCTTAGTTTCATGGCGATAGGACGAGTATTAAGGGAAAGAGAGGCGACAAAACATTTTGAAAAGTCCCTATACCACCACATTGAACGTTGCCGAAAAATTCAAAGTCAAGAAACAGTACCTTTGTTGGTATATCTTTATGTAAAAGGGGACGCTGATTCCAACGCGCTTAGTTTCATGGCGATAGGACGAGTATTAAGGGAAAGAGAGGCGACAATACATTTTGAAAATTCAGTATACCACCACATTGAACTTTGCCGAAAAATTCAAAGTCAACAAACAGTACCTTTGTTGGTATATCTTTATGTAAAAAGGGACGCTGATTCCAACGCGCTTAGGTTCATGGCGATAGGACGAGTATTAAGGGATAGAGAGGCGACAAAACATTTTGAAAAGTCCCTATACGGTGCCCATTGAACTTTGCCGAAAAATTCAAAGTCAAGAAACAGTACCTTTGTTGGTATATCTTTATGTAAAAGGGGACGCTGATTCCAACGCGCTTAGTTTCATGGCGATAGGACGAGTATTAAGGGAAATAGAGGCGACAAAACATTTTGAAAAGTCCCTATACCACCACATTGAACTTTGCCGAAAAATTCAAAGTCAAGAAACAGTACCTTTGTTGGTATATCTTTATGTAAAAGGGGACGCTGATTCCAACGCGCTTAGTTTCATGGCGATAGGACGAGTATTAAGGGAAATAGAGGCGACAAAACATTTTGAAAAGTCCCTATACCACCACATTGAACTTTGCCGAAAAATTCAAAGTCAACAAACAGTACCTTTGTTGGTATATCTTTATGTAAAAAGGGACGCTGATTCCAACGCGCTTAGGTTCATGGCGATAGGACGAGTATTAAGGGAAAGAGAGGCGACAAAACATTTTGAAAAGTCCCTATACGGTGCCCATTGAACTTTGCCGAAAAATTCAAAGTCAAGAAACAGTACCTTTGTTGGTATATCTTTATGTAAAAGGGGACGCTGATTCCAACGCGCTTAGTTTCATGGCGATAGGACGAGTATTAAGGGAAAGAGAGGCGACAATACATTTTGAAAAGTCACTATACCACCACATTGAACTTTGCCGAAAAATTCAAAGTCCAGAAACAGTACCTTTGTTGGTATATCTTTATGTAAAAGGGGGATTCCAACGCGCTTAGTTTCATGGCGATAGGACGAGTATTAAGGGAAAGAGAGGCGACAAAACATTTTGAAAAGTCCCTATACCACCACATCTTTGCCGAAAAATTCAAAGTCAAGAAACAGTACCTTTGTTGGTATATCTTTATGTAAAAGGGGACGCTGATTCCAACGCGCTTAGTTTCATGGCGATAGGACGAGTATTAAGGGAAAGAGAGGCGACAAACCATTTTGAAAAGTCCCTATACCACCACATTGAACTTTGCCGAAAAATTCAAAGTCAAGAAACAGTACCTTTGTTGGTATATCTTTATGTAAAAGGGGACGCTGATTCCAACGCGCTTAGTTTCATGGCGATAGGACAAGTATTAAGGGAAATAGAGGCGACAAGACATTTTGAAAAGTCCCTATACCACCACATTGAACATTGCCGAAAAATTCAAAGTCAACAAACAGTACCTTTGTTGGTATATCTTTATGTAAAAAGGGACGCTGATTCCAACGCGCTTAGGTTCATGGCGATAGGACGAGTATTAAGGGAAAGAGAGGCGACAAAACATTTTGAAAAGTCCCTATACGGTGCCCATTGAACTTTGCCGAAAAATTCAAAGTCAAGAAACAGTACCTTTGTTGGTATATCTTTATGTAAAAGGGGACGCTGATTCCAACGCGCTTAGTATCATGGCGATAGGACGAGTATTAAGGGAAATAAAGGCGACAAAACATTTTGAAAAGTCCCTATACCACCACATTGAACTTTGCCGAAAAATTCAAAGTCAAGAACCAGTACCTTTGTTGGTATATCTTTATGTAAAAGGGGACGCTGATTCCAACGCGCCTAGTTTCATGGCGATAGGACGAGTATTAAGGGAAATAGAGGCGACAAAAGATTTTGAAAAGTCCCTATACCACGACGTTGAACTTTGCCGAAAAATTCAAAGTCAAGAAACAGTACCTGTGTTAGTATATCTTTATGTAAAAGGGGACGCTGATTCCAACGCGCTTAGGTTCATGGCGATAGGACGAGTATTAAGGGAAAGAGAGGCGACAAAACATTTTGAAAAGTCCCTATACCACCACATTGAACTTTGCCGAAAAATTCAAAGTCAAGAAACAGTACCTTTGTTGGTATATCTTTATGTAAAAGGGGACGCTGATTCCAACGCGCCTAGTTTCATGGCGATAGGACGAGTATTAAGGGAAATAGAGGCGACAAAACATTTTGAAAAGTCCCTATACCACCACATTGAACTTTGCCGAAAAATTCAAAGTCAAGAAACAGCACCTTTGTTGGTATATCTTTATGTAAAAGGGGACGCTGATTCCAACGCGCTTAGTTTCATGGCGATAGGACGAGTATTATGGGAAAGAGAGGCGACAATACATTTTGAAAATTCAGTATACCACCACATTGAACTTTGCCGAAAAATTCAAAGTCAACAAACAGTACCTTTGTTGGTATATCTTTATGTAAAAAGGGACGCTGATTCCAACGCGCTTAGGTTCATGGCGATAGGACGAGTATTAAGGGATAGAGAGGCGACAAAACATTTTGAAAAGTCCCTATACGGTGCCCATTGAACTTTGCCGAAAAATTCAAAGTCAAGAAACAGTACCTTTGTTGGTATATCTTTATGTAAAAGGGGACGCTGATTCCAACGCGCTTAGTTTCATGGCGATAGGACGAGTATTAAGGGAAATAGAGGCGACAAAACATTTTGAAAAGTCCCTATACCACCACATTGAACTTTGCCGAAAAATTCAAAGTCAAGAAACAGTACCTTTGTTGGTATATCTTTATGTAAAAGGGGACGCTGATTCCAACGCGCTTAGTTTCATGGCGATAGGACGAGTATTAAGGGAAATAGAGGCGACAAAACATTTTGAAAAGTCCCTATACCACCACATTGAACTTTGCCGAAAAATTCAAAGTCAACAAACAGTACCTTTGTTGGTATATCTTTATGTAAAAAGGGACGCTGATTCCAACGCGCTTAGGTTCATGGCGATAGGACGAGTATTAAGGGAAAGAGAGGCGACAAAACATTTTGAAAAGTCCCTATACGGTGCCCATTGAACTTTGCCGAAAAATTCAAAGTCAAGAAACAGTACCTTTGTTGGTATATCTTTATGTAAAAGGGGACGCTGATTCCAACGCGCTTAGTTTCATGGCGATAGGACGAGTATTAAGGGAAAGAGAGGCGACAATACATTTTGAAAAGTCACTATACCACCACATTGAACTTTGCCGAAAAATTCAAAGTCCAGAAACAGTACCTTTGTTGGTATATCTTTATGTAAAAGGGGGATTCCAACGCGCTTAGTTTCATGGCGATAGGACGAGTATTAAGGGAAAGAGAGGCGACAAAACATTTTGAAAAGTCCCTATACCACCACATCTTTGCCGAAAAATTCAAAGTCAAGAAACAGTACCTTTGTTGGTATATCTTTATGTAAAAGGGGACGCTGATTCCAACGCGCTTAGTTTCATGGCGATAGGACGAGTATTAAGGGAAAGAGAGGCGACAAACCATTTTGAAAAGTCCCTATACCACCACATTGAACTTTGCCGAAAAATTCAAAGTCAAGAAACAGTACCTTTGTTGGTATATCTTTATGTAAAAGGGGACGCTGATTCCAACGCGCTTAGTTTCATGGCGATAGGACAAGTATTAAGGGAAATAGAGGCGACAAGACATTTTGAAAAGTCCCTATACCACCACATTGAACATTGCCGAAAAATTCAAAGTCAAGAAACAGTACCTGTGTTAGTATATCTTTATGTAAAAGGGGACGCTGATTCCAACGCGCTTAGGTTCATGGCGATAGGACGAGTATTAAGGGAAAGAGAGGCGACAAAACATTTTGAAAAGTCCCTATACCACCACATTGAACTTTGCCGAAAAATTCAAAGTCAAGAAACAGTACCTTTGTTGGTATATCTTTATGTAAAAGGGGACGCTGATTCCAACGCGCCTAGTTTCATGGCGATAGGACGAGTATTAAGGGAAATAGAGGCGACAAAACATTTTGAAAAGTCCCTATACCACCACATTGAACGTTGCCGAAAAATTCAAAGTCAAGAAACAGTACTTTTGTTGGTATATCTTTATGTAAAAGGGGACGCTGATTCCAACGCGCTTAATTTCATGGCGATAGGACGAGTATTAAGGGAAATAGAGGCGACAAAACATTTTGAAAAGTCCCTATACCACCACATTGAACTTTGCCGAAAAATTCAAAGTCAAGAAACAGTACCTTTGTTGGTATATCTTTATGTAAAGGGGGACGCTGATTCCAACGCGCCTAGTTTCATGGCGATAGGACGAGTATTATGGGAAAGAGAGGCGACAAATCGTTTTGAAAAGTCCCTATACCACCACATTGAACTTTGCCGAAAAATTCAAAGTCAAGAAACAGTACCTTTGTTGGTATATCTTTATGTAAAAGGGGCGCTGATTCCAACGCGCTTAGTTTCATGGCGATAGGACGAGTATTAAGGGAAATAGAGGCGACAAAACATTTTGAAAAGTCCCTATACCACCACATTGAACTTTGCCGAAAAATTCAAAGTCAAGAAACAGTACCTTTGTTGGTATATCTTTATGTAAAAGGGGACGCTGATTCCAACGCGCTTAGTTTCATGGCGATAGGACGAGTATTAAGGGAAATAGAGGCGACAAAACATTTTGAAAAGTCCCTATACCACCACATTGAACTTTGCCGAAAAATTCAAAGTCAACAAACAGTACCTTTGTTGGTATATCTTTATGTAAAAAGGGACGCTGATTCCAACGCGCTTAGGTTCATGGCGATAGGACGAGTATTAAGGGAAAGAGAGGCGACAAAACATTTTGAAAAGTCCCTATACGGTGCCCATTGAACTTTGCCGAAAAATTCAAAGTCAAGAAACAGTACCTTTGTTGGTATATCTTTATGTAAAAGGGGACGCTGATTCCAACGCGCTTAGTATCATGGCGATAGGACGAGTATTAAGGGAAATAAAGGCGACAAAACATTTTGAAAAGTCCCTATACCACCACATTGAACTTTGCCGAAAAATTCAAAGTCAAGAACCAGTACCTTTGTTGGTATATCTTTATGTAAAAGGGGACGCTGATTCCAACGCGCCTAGTTTCATGGCGATAGGACGAGTATTAAGGGAAATAGAGGCGACAAAAGATTTTGAAAAGTCCCTATACCACGACGTTGAACTTTGCCGAAAAATTCAAAGTCAAGAAACAGTACCTGTGTTAGTATATCTTTATGTAAAAGGGGACGCTGATTCCAACGCGCTTAGGTTCATGGCGATAGGACGAGTATTAAGGGAAAGAGAGGCGACAAAACATTTTGAAAAGTCCCTATACCACCACATTGAACTTTGCCGAAAAATTCAAAGTCAAGAAACAGTACCTTTGTTGGTATATCTTTATGTAAAAGGGGACGCTGATTCCAACGCGCCTAGTTTCATGGCGATAGGACGAGTATTAAGGGAAATAGAGGCGACAAAACATTTTGAAAAGTCCCTATACCACCACATTGAACTTTGCCGAAAAATTCAAAGTCAAGAAACAGCACCTTTGTTGGTATATCTTTATGTAAAAGGGGACGCTGATTCCAACGCGCTTAGTTTCATGGCGATAGGACGAGTATTATGGGAAAGAGAGGCGACAAAACGTTTTGAAAAGTCCCTATACCACCACATTGAACTTTGCCGAAAAATTCAAAGTCAAGAAAAAGTACCTTTGTTGGTATATCTTTATGTAAAAGGGGACGCTGATTCCAACGCGCTTAGTTTCATGGCGATAGGACGAGTATTAAGGGAAAGAGAGGCGACAAAACATTTTGAAAAGTCCCTATACCACCACATTGAACGTTGCCGAAAAATTCAAAGTCAAGAAACAGTACTTTTGTTGGTATATCTTTATGTAAAAGGGGACGCTGATTCCAACGCGCTTAATTTCATGGCGATAGGACGAGTATTAAGGGAAATAGAGGCGACAAAACATTTTGAAAAGTCCCTATACCACCACATTGAACTTTGCCGAAAAATTCAAAGTCAAGAAACAGTACCTTTGTTGGTATATCTTTATGTAAAAGGGGACGCTGATTCCAACGCGCCTAGTTTCATGGCGATAGGACGAGTATTATGGGAAAGAGAGGCGACAAATCGTTTTGAAAAGTCCCTATACCACCACATTGAACTTTGCCGAAAAATTCAAAGTCAAGAAACAGTACCTTTGTTGGTATATCTTTATGTAAAAGGGGACGCTGATTCCAACGCGCTTAGTTTCATGGCGATAGGACGAGTATTAAGGGAAATAGAGGCGACAAAACATTTTGAAAAGTCCCTATACCACCACATTGAACTTTGCCGAAAAATTCAAAGTCAAGAAACAGTACCTTTGTTGGTATATCTTTATGTAAAAGGGGACGCTGATTCCAACGCGCTTAGTTTCATGGCGATAGGACGAGTATTAAGGGAAATAGAGGCGACAAAACATTTTGAAAAGTCCCTATACCACCACATTGAACTTTGCCGAAAAATTCAAAGTCAACAAACAGTACCTTTGTTGGTATATCTTTATGTAAAAAGGGACGCTGATTCCAACGCGCTTAGGTTCATGGCGATAGGACGAGTATTAAGGGAAAGAGAGGCGACAATACATTTTGAAAAGTCCCTATACCACCACATTGAACATTGCCGAAAAATTCAAAGTCAAGAACAGTACCTTTGTTGGTACATCTTTATGTAAAAGGGGACGCTGATTCCAACGCGCTTAGTTTCATGGCGATAGGACGAGTATTAAGGGAAATAGAGGCGACAAAACATTTTGAAAAGTCCCTATACCACCACATTGAACTTTGCCGAAAAATTCAAAGTCAAGAAACAGTACCTTTGTTGGTAAATCTTTATGTAAAAGGGGACGCTGATTCCAACGCGCTTAGTTTCATGGCGATAGGACGAGTATTATGGGAAAGAGAGGCGACAAAACGTTTTGAAAAGTCCCTATACCACCACATTGAACTTTGCCGAAAAATTCAAAGTCAAGAAAAAGTACCTTTGTTGGTATATCTTTATGTAAAAGGGGACGCTGATTCCAACGCGCTTAGTTTCATGGCGATAGGACGAGTATTAAGGGAAAGAGAGGCGACAAAACATTTTGAAAAGTCCCTATACCACCACATTGAACGTTGCCGAAAAATTCAAAGTCAAGAAACAGTACCTTTGTTGGTATATCTTTATGTAAAAGGGGACGCTGATTCCAACGCGCTTAGTTTCATGGCGATAGGACGAGTATTAAGGGAAAGAGAGGCGACAAAACATTTTGAAAAGTCCCTATACCACCACATTGAACGTTGCCGAAAAATTCAAAGTCAAGAACAGTACCTTTGTTGGTACATCTTTATGTAAAAGGGGACGCTGATTCCAACGCGCTTAGTTTCATGGCGATAGGACGAGTATTAAGGGAAATAGAGGCGACAAAACATTTTGAAAAGTCCCTATACCACCACATTGAACTTTGCCGAAAAATTCAAAGTCAAGAAACAGTACCTTTGTTGGTATATCTTTATGTAAAAGGGGACGCTGATTCCAACGCGCTTAGTTTCATGGCGATAGGACGAGTATTAAGGGAAATAGAGGCGACAAAACATTTTGAAAAGTCCCTATACCACCACATTGAACTTTGCCGAAAAATTCAAAGTCAACAAACAGTACCTTTGTTGGTATATCTTTATGTAAAAAGGGACGCTGATTCCAACGCGCTTAGGTTCATGGCGATAGGACGAGTATTAAGGGAAAGAGAGGCGACAATACATTTTGAAAAGTCCCTATACCACCACATTGAACATTGCCGAAAAATTCAAAGTCAAGAACAGTACCTTTGTTGGTACATCTTTATGTAAAAGGGGACGCTGATTCCAACGCGCTTAGTTTCATGGCGATAGGACGAGTATTAAGGGAAATAGAGGCGACAAAACATTTTGAAAAGTCCCTATACCACCACATTGAACTTTGCCGAAAAATTCAAAGTCAAGAAACAGTACCTTTGTTGGTAAATCTTTATGTAAAAGGGGACGCTGATTCCAACGCGCTTAGTTTCATGGCGATAGGACGAGTATTATGGGAAAGAGAGGCGACAAAACGTTTTGAAAAGTCCCTATACCACCACATTGAACTTTGCCGAAAAATTCAAAGTCAAGAAAAAGTACTTTTGTTGGTATATCTTTATGTAAAAGGGGACGCTGATTCCAACGCGCTTAATTTCATGGCGATAGGACGAGTATTAAGGGAAATAGAGGCGACAAAACATTTTGAAAAGTCCCTATACCACCACATTGAACTTTGCCGAAAAATTCAAAGTCAAGAAACAGTACCTTTGTTGGTATATCTTTATGTAAAAGGGGACGCTGATTCCAACGCGCCTAGTTTCATGGCGATAGGACGAGTATTATGGGAAAGAGAGGCGACAAATCGTTTTGAAAAGTCCCTATACCACCACATTGAACTTTGCCGAAAAATTCAAAGTCAAGAAACAGTACCTGTGTTAGTATATCTTTATGTAAAAGGGGACGCTGATTCCAACGCGCTTAGGTTCATGGCGATAGGACGAGTATTAAGGGAAAGAGAGGCGACAAAACATTTTGAAAAGTCCCTATACCACCACATTGAACTTTGCCGAAAAATTCAAAGTCAAGAAACAGTACCTTTGTTGGTATATCTTTATGTAAAAGGGGACGCTGATTCCAACGCGCCTAGTTTCATGGCGATAGGACGAGTATTAAGGGAAATAGAGGCGACAAAACATTTTGAAAAGTCCCTATACCACCACATTGAACTTTGCCGAAAAATTCAAAGTCAAGAAACAGCACCTTTGTTGGTATATCTTTATGTAAAAGGGGACGCTGATTCCAACGCGCTTAGTTTCATGGCGATAGGACGAGTATTATGGGAAAGAGAGGCGACAAAACGTTTTGAAAAGTCCCTATACCACCACATTGAACTTTGCCGAAAAATTCAAAGTCAAGAAAAAGTACCTTTGTTGGTATATCTTTATGTAAAAGGGGACGCTGATTCCAACGCGCTTAGTTTCATGGCGATAGGACGAGTATTAAGGGAAAGAGAGGCGACAAAACATTTTGAAAAGTCCCTATACCACCACATTGAACGTTGCCGAAAAATTCAAAGTCAAGAAACAGTACTTTTGTTGGTATATCTTTATGTAAAAGGGGACGCTGATTCCAACGCGCTTAATTTCATGGCGATAGGACGAGTATTAAGGGAAATAGAGGCGACAAAACATTTTGAAAAGTCCCTATACCACCACATTGAACTTTGCCGAAAAATTCAAAGTCAAGAAACAGTACCTTTGTTGGTATATCTTTATGTAAAAGGGGACGCTGATTCCAACGCGCCTAGTTTCATGGCGATAGGACGAGTATTATGGGAAAGAGAGGCGACAAATCGTTTTGAAAAGTCCCTATACCACCACATTGAACTTTGCCGAAAAATTCAAAGTCAAGAAACAGTACCTTTGTTGGTATATCTTTATGTAAAAGGGGACGCTGATTCCAACGCGCTTAGTTTCATGGCGATAGGACGAGTATTAAGGGAAATAGAGGCGACAAAACATTTTGAAAAGTCCCTATACCACCACATTGAACTTTGCCGAAAAATTCAAAGTCAAGAAACAGTACCTTTGTTGGTATATCTTTATGTAAAAGGGGACGCTGATTCCAACGCGCTTAGTTTCATGGCGATAGGACGAGTATTAAGGGAAATAGAGGCGACAAAACATTTTGAAAAGTCCCTATACCACCACATTGAACTTTGCCGAAAAATTCAAAGTCAACAAACAGTACCTTTGTTGGTATATCTTTATGTAAAAAGGGACGCTGATTCCAACGCGCTTAGGTTCATGGCGATAGGACGAGTATTAAGGGAAAGAGAGGCGACAATACATTTTGAAAAGTCCCTATACCACCACATTGAACATTGCCGAAAAATTCAAAGTCAAGAACAGTACCTTTGTTGGTACATCTTTATGTAAAAGGGGACGCTGATTCCAACGCGCTTAGTTTCATGGCGATAGGACGAGTATTAAGGGAAATAGAGGCGACAAAACATTTTGAAAAGTCCCTATACCACCACATTGAACTTTGCCGAAAAATTCAAAGTCAAGAAACAGTACCTTTGTTGGTAAATCTTTATGTAAAAGGGGACGCTGATTCCAACGCGCTTAGTTTCATGGCGATAGGACGAGTATTATGGGAAAGAGAGGCGACAAAACGTTTTGAAAAGTCCCTATACCACCACATTGAACTTTGCCAAAAAATTCAAAGTCAAGAAAAAGTACCTTTGTTGGTATATCTTTATGTAAAAGGGGACGCTGATTCCAACGCGCTTAGTTTCATGGCGATAGGACGAGTATTAAGGGAAAGAGAGGCGACAAAACATTTTGAAAAGTCCCTATACCACCACATTGAACGTTGCCGAAAAATTCAAAGTCAAGAAACAGTACCTTTGTTGGTATATCTTTATGTAAAAGGGGACGCTGATTCCAACGCGCTTAGTTTCATGGCGATAGGACGAGTATTAAGGGAAAGAGAGGCGACAAAACATTTTGAAAAGTCCCTATACCACCACATTGAACGTTGCCGAAAAATTCAAAGTCAAGAACAGTACCTTTGTTGGTACATCTTTATGTAAAAGGGGACGCTGATTCCAACGCGCTTAGTTTCATGGCGATAGGACGAGTATTAAGGGAAAGAGAGGCGACAAAACATTTTGAAAAGTCCCTATACCACCACATTGAACGTTGCCGAAAAATTCAAAGTCAAGAACAGTACCTTTGTTGGTACATCTTTATGTAAAAGGGGACGCTGATTCCAACGCGCTTAGTTTCATGGCGATAGGACGAGTATTAAGGGAAATAGAGGCGACAAAACATTTTGAAAAGTCCCTATACCACCACATTGAACTTTGCCGAAAAATTCAAAGTCAAGAAACAGTACCTTTGTTGGTATATCTTTATGTAAAAGGGGACGCTGATTCCAACGCGCTTAGTTTCATGGCGATAGGACGAGTATTAAGGGAAATAGAGGCGACAAAACATTTTGAAAAGTCCCTATACCACCACATTGAACTTTGCCGAAAAATTCAAAGTCAAGAAACAGTACCTTTGTTGGTATATCTTTATGTAAAAGGGGACGCTGATTCCAACGCGCTTAGTTTCATGGCGATAGGACGAGTATTAAGGGAAATAGAGGCGACAAAACATTTTGAAAAGTCCCTATACCACCACATTGAACTTTGCCGAAAAATTCAAAGTCAACAAACAGTACCTTTGTTGGTATATCTTTATGTAAAAAGGGACGCTGATTCCAACGCGCTTAGGTTCATGGCGATAGGACGAGTATTAAGGGAAAGAGAGGCGACAATACATTTTGAAAAGTCCCTATACCACCACATTGAACATTGCCGAAAAATTCAAAGTCAAGAACAGTACCTTTGTTGGTACATCTTTATGTAAAAGGGGACGCTGATTCCAACGCGCTTAGTTTCATGGCGATAGGACGAGTATTAAGGGAAATAGAGGCGACAAAACATTTTGAAAAGTCCCTATACCACCACATTGAACTTTGCCGAAAAATTCAGAGTCAAGAAACAGTACCTTTGTTGGTAAATCTTTATGTAAAAGGGGACGCTGATTCCAACGCGCTTAGTTTCATGGCGATAGGACGAGTATTATGGGAAAGAGAGGCGACAAAACGTTTTGAAAAGTCCCTATACCACCACATTGAACTTTGCCGAAAAATTCAAAGTCAAGAAAAAGTACCTTTGTTGGTATATCTTTATGTAAAAGGGGACGCTGATTCCAACGCGCTTAGTTTCATGGCGATAGGACGAGTATTAAGGGAAAGAGAGGCGACAAAACATTTTGAAAAGTCCCTATACCACCACATTGAACGTTGCCGAAAAATTCAAAGTCAAGAAACAGTACCTTTGTTGGTATATCTTTATGTAAAAGGGGACGCTGATTCCAACGCGCTTAGTTTCATGGCGATAGGACGAGTATTAAGGGAAAGAGAGGCGACAAAACATTTTGAAAAGTCCCTATACCACCACATTGAACGTTGCCGAAAAATTCAAAGTCAAGAACAGTACCTTTGTTGGTACATCTTTATGTAAAAGGGGACGCTGATTCCAACGCGCTTAGTTTCATGGCGATAGGACGAGTATTAAGGGAAATAGAGGCGACAAAACATTTTGAAAAGTCCCTATACCACCACATTGAACTTTGCCGAAAAATTCAAAGTCAAGAAACAGTACCTTTGTTGGTAAATCTTTATGTAAAAGGGGACGCTGATTCCAACGCGCTTAGTTTCATGGCGATAGGACGAGTATTAAGGGAAAGAGAGGCGACAAAACATTTTGAAAAGTCCCTATACCACCACATTGAACGTTGCCGAAAAATTCAAAGTCAAGAACGGTACCTTTGTTGGTACATCTTTATGTAAAAGGGGACGCTGATTCCAACGCGCTTAGTTTCATGGCGATAGGACGAGTATTAAGGGAAATAGAGGCGACAAAACATTTTGAAAAGTCCCTATACCACCACATTGAACATTGCCGAAAAATTCAAAGTCAAGAACAGTACCTTTGTTGGTACATCTTTATGTAAAAGGGGACGCTGATTCCAACGCGCTTAGTTTCATGGCGATAGGACGAGTATTAAGGGAAAGAGAGGCGACAATACATTTTGAAAATTCCCTATACCACCACATTGAACTTTGCCGAAAAATTCAAAGTCAACAAACAGTAACTTTGTTGGTATATCTTTATGTAAAAAGGGACGCTGATTCCAACGCGCTTAGGTTCATGGCAATAGGACGAGTATTAAGGGAAAGAGAGGCGACAAAACATTTTGAAAAGTCCCTATACGGTGCCCATTGAACTTTGCCGAAAAATTCAAAGTCAAGAAACAGTACCATTGTTGGTATATCTTTATGTAAAAGGGGACGCTGATTCCAACGCGCTTAATTTCATGGCGATAGGACGAGTATTAAGGGAAATAGAGGCGACAAAACATTTTGAAAGGTCCCTATACCACCACATTGAACTTTGCCGAAAAATTCAAAGTCAAGAAACAGTACCTTTGTTGGTATATCTTTATGTAAAAGGGGACGCTGATTCCAAAGCGCTTAGTTTCATGGCGATAGGACGAGTATTATGGGAAAGAGAGGCGACAAATCGTTTTGAAAAGTCCCTATACCACCACATTGAACTTTGCCGAAAAATTCAAAGTCATGAAACAGTACCTTTGTTGGTATATCTTTATGTAAAAGGGGACGCTGATTCCAACGCGCTTAGTTTCATGGCGATAGGACGAGTATTAAGGGAAATAGAGGCGACAAAACATTTTGAAAAGTCCCTATACCACCACTTTGAACTTTGCCGAAAAATTCAAAGTCAAGAAACAGTACCTTTGTTGGTATATCTTTATGTAAAAGGGGACGCTGATTCCAACGCGCTTAGTTTCATGGCGATAGGACGAGTATTAAGGGAAATAGAGGCGACAAGACATTTTGAAAAGTCCCTATACCACCACATTGAACATTGCCGAAAAATTCAAAGTCAACAAACAGTACCTTTGTTGGTATATCTTTATGTAAAAAGGGACGCTGATTCCAACGCGCTTAGGTTCATGGCGATAGGACGAGTATTAAGGGAAAGAGAGGCGACAAAACATTTTGAAAAGTCCCTATACGGTGCCCATTGAACTTTGCCGAAAAATTCAAAGTCAAGAAACAGTACCTTTGTTGGTATATCTTTATGTAAAAGGGGACGCTGATTCCAACGCGCTTAGTTTCATGGCGATAGGACGAGTATTAAGGGAAAGAGAGGCGACAATACATTTTGAAAAGTCACTATACCACCACATTGAACTTTGCCGAAAAATTCAAAGTCAAGAAACAGTACCTTTGTTGGTATATCTTTATGTAAAAGGGGGATTCCAACGCGCTTAGTTTCATGGCGATAGGACGAGTATTAAGGGAAAGAGAGGCGACAAAACATTTTGAAAAGTCCCTATACCACCACATCTTTGCCGAAAAATTCAAAGTCAAGAAACAGTACCTTTGTTGGTATATCTTTATGTAAAAGGGGACGCTGATTCCAACGCGCTTAGTTTCATGGCGATAGGACGAGTATTAAGGGAAAGAGAGGCGACAAACCATTTTGAAAAGTCCCTATACCACCACATTGAACTTTGCCGAAAATTTCAAAGTCAAGAAACAGTACTTTTGTTGGTATGTCTTTATGTAAAGGGGACGCTGATTCCAACGCGCTTAGTTTCATGGCGATAGGACGGGTATTAAGGGAAATAGAGGCGACAAAACATTTTGAAAAGTCCCTATACCACCACATTGAACTTTGCCGAAAAATTCAAAGTCAAGAAACAGTACCTTTGTTGGTATATCTTTATGTAAAAGGGGACGCTGATTCCAACGCGCCTAGTTTCATGGCGATAGGACGAGTATTAAGGGAAATAGAGGCGACAAAACATTTTGAAAAGTCCCTATACCACCACATTGAACTTTGCCGAAAAATTCAAAGTCAAGAAACAGCACCTTTGTTGGTATATCTTTATGTAAAAGGGGACGCTGATTCCAACGCGCTTAGTTTCATGGCGATAGGACGAGTATTATGGGAAAGAGAGGCGACAAATCGTTTTGAAAAGTCCCTATACCACCACATTGAACTTTGCCGAAAAATTCAAAGTCAAGAAACAGTACCTTTGTTGGTATATCTTTATGTAAAAGGGGACGCTGATTCCAACGCGCTTAGTTTCATGGCGATAGGACGAGTATTAAGGGAAATAGAGGCGACAAAACATTTTGAAAAGTCCCTATACCACCACATTGAACTTTGCCGAAAAATTCAAAGTCAAGAAACAGCACCTTTGTTGGTATATCTTTATGTAAAAGGGGACGCTGATTCCAACGCGCTTAGTTTCATGGCGATAGGACGAGTATTAAGGGAAATAGAGGCGACAAGACATTTTGAAAAGTCCCTATACCACCACATTGAACATTGCCGAAAAATTCAAAGTCAACAAACAGTACCTTTGTTGGTATATCTTTATGTAAAAAGGGACGCTGATTCCAACGCGCTTAGGTTCATGGCGATAGGACGAGTATTAAGGGAAAGAGAGGCGACAAAACATTTTGAAAAGTCCCTATACGGTGCCCATTGAACTTTGCCGAAAAATTCAAAGTCAAGAAACAGTACCTTTGTTGGTATATCTTTATGTAAAAGGGGACGCTGATTCCAACGCGCTTAGTTTCATGGCGATAGGACGAGTATTAAGGGAAAGAGATTCGACAATACATTTTGAAAAGTCACTATACCACCACATTGAACTTTGCCGAAAAATTCAAAGTCAAGAAACAGTACCTTTGTTGGTATATCTTTATGTAAAAGGGGGATTCCAACGCGCTTAGTTTCATGGCGATAGGACGAGTATTAAGGGAAAGAGAGGCGACAAAACATTTTGAAAAGTCCCTATACCACCACATCTTTGCCGAAAAATTCAAAGTCAAGAAACAGTACCTTTGTTGGTATATCTTTATGTAAAAGGGGACGCTGATTCCAACGCGCTTAGTTTCATGGCGATAGGACGAGTATTAAGGGAAAGAGAGGCGACAAACCATTTTGAAAAGTCCCTATACCACCACATTGAACTTTGCCGAAAATTTCAAAGTCAAGAAACAGTACTTTTGTTGGTATGTCTTTATGTAAAGGGGACGCTGATTCCAACGCGCTTAGTTTCATGGCGATAGGACGGGTATTAAGGGAAATAGAGGCGACAAAACATTTTGAAAAGTCCCTATACCACCACATTGAACTTTGCCGAAAAATTCAAAGTCAAGAAACAGTACCTTTGTTGGTATATCTTTATGTAAAAGGGGACGCTGATTCCAACGCGCCTAGTTTCATGGCGATAGGACGAGTATTAAGGGAAATAGAGGCGACAAAAGATTTTGAAAAGTCCCTATACCACCACATTGAACTTTGCCGAAAAATTCAAAGTCAAGAAACAGTACCTCTGTTAGTATATCTTTATGTAAAAGGGGACGCTGATTCCAACGCGCTTAGGTTCATGGCGATAGGACGAGTATTAAGGGAAAGAGAGGCGACAATACAATTTGAAAAGTCCCTATACCACCACATTGAACATTGCCGAAAAATTCAAAGTCAAGAACAGTACCTTTGTTGGTACATCTTTATGTAAAAGGGGACGCTGATTCCAACGCGCTTAGTTTCATGGCGATAGGACGAGTATGAAGGGAAAGAGAGGCGACAAAACATTTTGAAAAGTCCCTATACCACCACATTGAACGTTGCCGAAAAGTTCAAAGTCAAGAAACAGTACCTGTGTTGGTATATCTTTATGTAAAAGGGGACGCTGATTCCAACGCGCTTAGTTTCATGGCGATAGGACGAGTATTAAGGGAAAGAGTGGCGACAATACATTTTGAAAATTCCCTATACCACCACATTGAACTTTGCCGAAAAATTCAAAGTCAACAAACAGTACCTTTGTTGGTATATCTTTATGTAAAAAGGGACGCTGATTCCAACGCGCTTAGTTTCATGGCGATAGGACGAGTATTAAGGGAAATAGAGGCGACAAAACATTTTGAAAAGTCCCTATACCACCACATTGAACTTTGCCGAAAAATTCAAAGTCAAGAAACAGTACCTTTGTTGGTATATCTTTATGTAAAAGGGGACGCTGATTCCAACGCGCTTAGTTTCATGGCGATAGGACGAGTATTAAGGGAAATAGAGGCGACAATACATTTTGAAAAGTCCCTATACCACCACATTGAACATTGCCGAAAAATTCAAAGTCAAGAACAGTACCTTTGTTGGTACATCTTTATGTAAAAGGGGACGCTGATTCCAACGCGCTTAGTTTCATGGCGATAGGACGAGTATTAAGGGAAAGAGAGGCGACAAAACATTTTGAAAAGTCCTATACCACCACATTGAACGTTGCCGAAAAATTCAAAGTCAAGAAACAGTACCTTTGTTGGTATATCTTTATGTAAAAGGGGACGCTGATTCCAACGCGCTTAGTTTCATGGCGATAGGACGAGTATTAAGGGAAAGAGAGGCGACAATACATTTTGAAAATTCAGTATACCACCACATTGAACTTTGCCGAAAAATTCAAAGTCAAGAAACAGTACCTTTGTTGGTATATCTTTATGTAAAAGGGGACGCTGATTCCAACGCGCTTAGTTTCATGGCGATAGGACGAGTATTAAGGGAAATAGAGGCGACAAAACATTTTGAAAAGTCCCTATACCACCACATTGAACTTTGCCGAAAAATTCAAAGTCAAGAAACAGTACCTTTGTTGGTATATCTTTATGTAAAAGGGGACGCTGATTCCAACGCGCTTAGTTTCATGGCGATAGGACGAGTATTAAGGGAAATAGAGGCGACAAGACATTTTGAAAAGTCCCTATACCACCACATTGAACATTGCCGAAAAATTCAAAGTCAACAAACAGTACCTTTGTTGGTATATCTTTATGTAAAAAGGGACGCTGATTCCAACGCGCTTAGGTTCATGGCGATAGGACGAGTATTAAGGGAAAGAGAGGCGACAAAACATTTTGAAAAGTCCCTATACGGTGCCCATTGAACTTTGCCGAAAAATTCAAAGTCAAGAAACAGTACCTTTGTTGGTATATCTTTATGTAAAAGGGGACGCTGATTCCAACGCGCTTAGTTTGATGGCGATAGGACGAGTATTAAGGGAAAGAGAGGCGACAATACATTTTGAAAAGTCACTATACCACCACATTGAACTTTGCCGAAAAATTCAAAGTCAAGAAACAGTACCTTTGTTGGTATATCTTTATGTAAAAGGGGGATTCCAACGCGCTTAGTTTCATGGCGATAGGACGAGTATTAAGGGAAAGAGAGGCGACAAAACATTTTGAAAAGTCCCTATACCACCACATCTTTGCCGAAAAATTCAAAGTCAAGAAACAGTACCTTTGTTGGTATATCTTTATGTAAAAGGGGACGCTGATTCCAACGCGCTTAGTTTCATGGCGATAGGACGAGTATTAAGGGAAAGAGAGGCGACAAACCATTTTGAAAAGTCCCTATACCACCACATTGAACTTTGCCGAAAATTTCAAAGTCAAGAAACAGTACTTTTGTTGGTATGTCTTTATGTAAAGGGGACGCTGATTCCAACGCGCTTAGTTTCATGGCGATAGGACGGGTATTAAGGGAAATAGAGGCGACAAAACATTTTGAAAAGTCCCTATACCACCACATTGAACTTTGCCGAAAAATTCAAAGTCAAGAAACAGTACCTTTGTTGGTATATCTTTATGTAAAAGGGGACGCTGATTCCAACGCGCCTAGTTTCATGGCGATAGGACGAGTATTAAGGGAAATAGAGGCGACAAAACATTTTGAAAAGTCCCTATACCACCACATTGAACTTTGCCGAAAAATTCAAAGTCAAGAAACAGCACCTTTGTTGGTATATCTTTATGTAAAAGGGGACGCTGATTCCAACGCGCTTAGTTTCATGGCGATAGGACGAGTATTATGGGAAAGAGAGGCGACAAATCGTTTTGAAAATTCAGTATACCACCACATTGAACTTTGCCGAAAAATTCAAAGTCAAGAAACAGTACCTTTGTTGGTATATCTTTATGTAAAAGGGGACGCTGATTCCAACGCGCTTAGTTTCATGGCGATAGGACGAGTATTAAGGGAAATAGAGGCGACAAAACATTTTGAAAAGTCCCTATACCACCACATTGAACTTTGCCGAAAAATTCAAAGTCAAGAAACAGTACCTTTGTTGGTATATCTTTATGTAAAAGGGGACGCTGATTCCAACGCGCTTAGTTTCATGGCGATAGGACGAGTATTAAGGGAAATAGAGGCGACAAGACATTTTGAAAAGTCCCTATACCACCACATTGAACATTGCCGAAAAATTCAAAGTCAACAAACAGTACCTTTGTTGGTATATCTTTATGTAAAAAGGGACGCTGATTCCAACGCGCTTAGGTTCATGGCGATAGGACGAGTATTAAGGGAAAGAGAGGCGACAAAACATTTTGAAAATCCCTATACGGTGCCCATTGAACTTTGCCGAAAAATTCAAAGTCAAGAAACAGTACCTTTGTTGGTATATCTTTATGTAAAAGGGGACGCTGATTCCAACGCGCTTAGTTTCATGGCGATAGGACGAGTATTAAGGGAAAGAGAGGCGACAATACATTTTGAAAAGTCACTATACCACCACATTGAACTTTGCCGAAAAATTCAAAGTCAAGAAACAGTACCTTTGTTGGTATATCTTTATGTAAAAGGGGGATTCCAACGCGCTTAGTTTCATGGCGATAGGACGAGTATTAAGGGAAAGAGAGGCGACAAAACATTTTGAAAAGTCCCTATACCACCACATCTTTGCCGAAAAATTCAAAGTCAAGAAACAGTACCTTTGTTGGTATATCTTTATGTAAAAGGGGACGCTGATTCCAACGCGCTTAGTTTCATGGCGATAGGACGAGTATTAAGGGAAAGAGAGGCGACAAACCATTTTGAAAAGTCCCTATACCACCACATTGAACTTTGCCGAAAATTTCAAAGTCAAGAAACAGTACTTTTGTTGGTATGTCTTTATGTAAAGGGGACGCTGATTCCAACGCGCTTAGTTTCATGGCGATAGGACGGGTATTAAGGGAAATAGAGGCGACAAAACATTTTGAAAAGTCCCTATACCACCACATTGAACTTTGCCGAAAAATTCAAAGTCAAGAAACAGTACCTTTGTTGGTATATCTTTATGTAAAAGGGGACGCTGATTCCAACGCGCCTAGTTTCATGGCGATAGGACGAGTATTAAGGGAAATAGAGGCGACAAAACATTTTGAAAAGTCCCTATACCACCACATTGAACTTTGCCGAAAAATTCAAAGTCAAGAAACAGCACCTTTGTTGGTATATCTTTATGTAAAAGGGGACGCTGATTCCAACGCGCTTAGTTTCATGGCGATAGGACGAGTATTATGGGAAAGAGAGGCGACAAATCGTTTTGAAAAGTCCCTATACCACCACATTGAACTTTGCCGAAAAATTCAAAGTCAAGAAACAGTACCTTTGTTGGTATATCTTTATGTAAAAGGGGACGCTGATTCCAACGCGCTTAGTTTCATGGCGATAGGACGAGTATTAAGGGAAATAGAGGCGACAAAACATTTTGAAAAGTCCCTATACCACCACATTGAACTTTGCCGAAAAATTCAAAGTCAAGAAACAGCACCTTTGTTGGTATATCTTTATGTAAAAGGGGACGCTGATTCCAACGCGCTTAGTTTCATGGCGATAGGACGAGTATTAAGGGAAATAGAGGCGACAAGACATTTTGAAAAGTCCCTATACCACCACATTGAACATTGCCGAAAAATTCAAAGTCAACAAACAGTACCTTTGTTGGTATATCTTTATGTAAAAAGGGACGCTGATTCCAACGCGCTTAGGTTCATGGCGATAGGACGAGTATTAAGGGAAAGAGAGGCGACAATACATTTTGAAAAGTCCCTATACCACCACATTGAACATTGCCGAAAAATTCAAAGTCAAGAACAGTACCTTTGTTGGTACATCTTTATGTAAAAGGGGACGCTGATTCCAACGCGCTTAGTTTCATGGCGATAGGACGAGTATTAAGGGAAAGAGAGGCGACAAAACATTTTGAAAAGTCCCTATACCACCACATTGAACGTTGCCGAAAAATTCAAAGTCAAGAAACAGTACCTTTGTTGGTATATCTTTATGTAAAAGGGGACGCTGATTCCAACGCGCTTAGTTTCATGGCGATAGGACGAGTATTAAGGGAAAGAGAGGCGACAATACATTTTGAAAAGTCACTATACCACCACATTGAACTTTGCCGAAAAATTCAAAGTCAAGAAACAGTACCTTTGTTGGTATATCTTTATGTAAAAGGGGGATTCCAACGCGCTTAGTTTCATGGCGATAGGACGAGTATTAAGGGAAAGAGAGGCGACAAAACATTTTGAAAAGTCCCTATACCACCACATCTTTGCCGAAAAATTCAAAGTCAAGAAACAGTACCTTTGTTGGTATATCTTTATGTAAAAGGGGACGCTGATTCCAACGCGCTTAGTTTCATGGCGATAGGACGAGTATTAAGGGAAAGAGAGGCGACAAACCATTTTGAAAAGTCCCTATACCACCACATTGAACTTTGCCGAAAAATTCAAAGTCAAGAAACAGTACCTTTGTTGGTATATCTTTATGTAAAAGGGGACGCTGATTCCAACGCGCTTAGTTTCATGGCGATAGGACAAGTATTAAGGGAAATAGAGGCGACAAGACATTTTGAAAAGTCCCTATACCACCACATTGAACATTGCCGAAAAATTCAAAGTCAACAAACAGTACCTTTGTTGGTATATCTTTATGTAAAAAGGGACGCTGATTCCAACGCGCTTAGGTTCATGGCGATAGGACGAGTATTAAGGGAAAGAGAGGCGACAAAACATTTTGAAAAGTCCCTATACGGTGCCCATTGAACTTTGCCGAAAAATTCAAAGTCAAGAAACAGTACCTTTGTTGGTATATCTTTATGTAAAAGGGGACGCTGATTCCAACGCGCTTAGTATCATGGCGATAGGACGAGTATTAAGGGAAATAAAGGCGACAAAACATTTTGAAAAGTCCCTATACCACCACATTGAACTTTGCCGAAAAATTCAAAGTCAAGAACCAGTACCTTTGTTGGTATATCTTTATGTAAAAGGGGACGCTGATTCCAACGCGCCTAGTTTCATGGCGATAGGACGAGTATTAAGGGAAATAGAGGCGACAAAAGATTTTGAAAAGTCCCTATACCACGACGTTGAACTTTGCCGAAAAATTCAAAGTCAAGAAACAGTACCTGTGTTAGTATATCTTTATGTAAAAGGGGACGCTGATTCCAACGCGCTTAGGTTCATGGCGATAGGACGAGTATTAAGGGAAAGAGAGGCGACAAAACATTTTGAAAAGTCCCTATACCACCACATTGAACTTTGCCGAAAAATTCAAAGTCAAGAAACAGTACCTTTGTTGGTATATCTTTATGTAAAAGGGGACGCTGATTCCAACGCGCCTAGTTTCATGGCGATAGGACGAGTATTAAGGGAAATAGAGGCGACAAAACATTTTGAAAAGTCCCTATACCACCACATTGAACTTTGCCGAAAAATTCAAAGTCAAGAAACAGCACCTTTGTTGGTATATCTTTATGTAAAAGGGGACGCTGATTCCAACGCGCTTAGTTTCATGGCGATAGGACGAGTATTATGGGAAAGAGAGGCGACAAAACGTTTTGAAAAGTCCCTATACCACCACATTGAACTTTGCCGAAAAATTCAAAGTCAAGAAAAAGTACCTTTGTTGGTATATCTTTATGTAAAAGGGGACGCTGATTCCAACGCGCTTAGTTTCATGGCGATAGGACGAGTATTAAGGGAAAGAGAGGCGACAAAACATTTTGAAAAGTCCCTATACCACCACATTGAACGTTGCCGAAAAATTCAAAGTCAAGAAACAGTACTTTTGTTGGTATATCTTTATGTAAAAGGGGACGCTGATTCCAACGCGCTTAATTTCATGGCGATAGGACGAGTATTAAGGGAAATAGAGGCGACAAAACATTTTGAAAAGTCCCTATACCACCACATTGAACTTTGCCGAAAAATTCAAAGTCAAGAAACAGTACCTTTGTTGGTATATCTTTATGTAAAAGGGGACGCTGATTCCAACGCGCCTAGTTTCATGGCGATAGGACGAGTATTATGGGAAAGAGAGGCGACAAATCGTTTTGAAAAGTCCCTATACCACCACATTGAACTTTGCCGAAAAATTCAAAGTCAAGAAACAGTACCTTTGTTGGTATATCTTTATGTAAAAGGGGACGCTGATTCCAACGCGCTTAGTTTCATGGCGATAGGACGAGTATTAAGGGAAATAGAGGCGACAAAACATTTTGAAAAGTCCCTATACCACCACATTGAACTTTGCCGAAAAATTCAAAGTCAAGAAACAGTACCTTTGTTGGTATATCTTTATGTAAAAGGGGACGCTGATTCCAACGCGCTTAGTTTCATGGCGATAGGACGAGTATTAAGGGAAATAGAGGCGACAAAACATTTTGAAAAGTCCCTATACCACCACATTGAACTTTGCCGAAAAATTCAAAGTCAACAAACAGTACCTTTGTTGGTATATCTTTATGTAAAAAGGGACGCTGATTCCAACGCGCTTAGGTTCATGGCGATAGGACGAGTATTAAGGGAAAGAGAGGCGACAAAACATTTTGAAAAGTCCCTATACGGTGCCCATTGAACTTTGCCGAAAAATTCAAAGTCAAGAAACAGTACCTTTGTTGGTATATCTTTATGTAAAAGGGGACGCTGATTCCAACGCGCTTAGTTTCATGGCGATAGGACGAGTATTAAGGGAAAGAGAGGCGACAATACATTTTGAAAAGTCACTATACCACCACATTGAACTTTGCCGAAAAATTCAAAGTCAAGAAACAGTACCTTTGTTGGTATATCTTTATGTAAAAGGGGGATTCCAACGCGCTTAGTTTCATGGCGATAGGACGAGTATTAAGGGAAAGAGAGGCGACAAAACATTTTGAAAAGTCCCTATACCACCACATCTTTGCCGAAAAATTCAAAGTCAAGAAACAGTACCTTTGTTGGTATATCTTTATGTAAAAGGGGACGCTGATTCCATCGCGCTTAGTTTCATGGCGATAGGACGAGTATTAAGGGAAATAAAGGCGACAAAACATTTTGAAAAGTCCCTATACCACCACATTGAACTTTGCCGAAAAATTCAAAGTCAAGAACCAGTACCTTTGTTGGTATATCTTTATGTAAAAGGGGACGCTGATTCCAACGCGCCTAGTTTCATGGCGATAGGACGAGTATTAAGGGAAATAGAGGCGACAAAAGATTTTGAAAAGTCCCTATACCACGACGTTGAACTTTGCCGAAAAATTCAAAGTCAAGAAACAGTACCTGTGTTAGTATATCTTTATGTAAAAGGGGACGCTGATTCCAACGCGCTTAGGTTCATGGCGATAGGACGAGTATTAAGGGAAAGAGAGGCGACAAAACATTTTGAAAAGTCCCTATACCACCACATTGAACTTTGCCGAAAAATTCAAAGTCAAGAAACAGTACCTTTGTTGGTATATCTTTATGTAAAAGGGGACGCTGATTCCAACGCGCCTAGTTTCATGGCGATAGGACGAGTATTAAGGGAAATAGAGGCGACAAAACATTTTGAAAAGTCCCTATACCACCACATTGAACTTTGCCGAAAAATTCAAAGTCAAGAAACAGCACCTTTGTTGGTATATCTTTATGTAAAAGGGGACGCTGATTCCAACGCGCTTAGTTTCATGGCGATAGGACGAGTATTATGGGAAAGAGAGGCGACAAAACGTTTTGAAAAGTCCCTATACCACCACATTGAACTTTGCCGAAAAATTCAAAGTCAAGAAAAAGTACCTTTGTTGGTATATCTTTATGTAAAAGGGGACGCTGATTCCAACGCGCTTAGTTTCATGGCGATAGGACGAGTATTAAGGGAAAGAGAGGCGACAAAACATTTTGAAAAGTCCCTATACCACCACATTGAACGTTGCCGAAAAATTCAAAGTCAAGAAACAGTACTTTTGTTGGTATATCTTTATGTAAAAGGGGACGCTGATTCCAACGCGCTTAATTTCATGGCGATAGGACGAGTATTAAGGGAAATAGAGGCGACAAAACATTTTGAAAAGTCCCTATACCACCACATTGAACTTTGCCGAAAAATTCAAAGTCAAGAAACAGTACCTTTGTTGGTATATCTTTATGTAAAAGGGGACGCTGATTCCAACGCGCCTAGTTTCATGGCGATAGGACGAGTATTATGGGAAAGAGAGGCGACAAATCGTTTTGAAAAGTCCCTATACCACCACATTGAACTTTGCCGAAAAATTCAAAGTCAAGAAACAGTACCTTTGTTGGTATATCTTTATGTAAAAGGGGACGCTGATTCCAACGCGCTTAGTTTCATGGCGATAGGACGAGTATTAAGGGAAATAGAGGCGACAAAACATTTTGAAAAGTCCCTATACCACCACATTGAACTTTGCCGAAAAATTCAAAGTCAAGAAACAGTACCTTTGTTGGTATATCTTTATGTAAAAGGGGACGCTGATTCCAACGCGCTTAGTTTCATGGCGATAGGACGAGTATTAAGGGAAATAGAGGCGACAAAACATTTTGAAAAGTCCCTATACCACCACATTGAACTTTGCCGAAAAATTCAAAGTCAACAAACAGTACCTTTGTTGGTAGATCTTTATGTAAAAAGGGACGCTGATTCCAACGCGCTTAGGTTCATGGCGATAGGACGAGTATTAAGGGAAAGAGAGGCGACAAAACATTTTGAAAAGTCCCTATACGGTGCCCATTGAACTTTGCCGAAAAATTCAAAGTCAAGAAACAGTACCTTTGTTGGTATATCTTTATGTAAAAGGGGACGCTGATTCCAACGCGCTTAGTTTCATGGCGATAGGACGAGTATTAAGGGAAAGAGAGGCGACAATACATTTTGAAAAGTCACTATACCACCACATTGAACTTTGCCGAAAAATTCAAAGTCAAGAAACAGTACCTTTGTTGGTATATCTTTATGTAAAAGGGGGATTCCAACGCGCTTAGTTTCATGGCGATAGGACGAGTATTAAGGGAAAGAGAGGCGACAAACCATTTTGAAAAGTCCCTATACCACCACATTGAACTTTGCCGAAAAATTCAAAGTCAAGAAACAGTACCTTTGTTGGTATATCTTTATGTAAAAGGGGACGCTGATTCCAACGCGCTTAGTTTCATGGCGATAGGACGAGTATTAAGGGAAAGAGAGGCGACAAACCATTTTGAAAAGTCCCTATACCACCACATTGAACTTTGCCGAAAAATTCAAAGTCAAGAAACAGTACCTTTGTTGGTATATCTTTATGTAAAAGGGGACGCTGATTCCAACGCGCTTAGTTTCATGGCGATAGGACAAGTATTAAGGGAAATAGAGGCGACAAGACATTTTGAAAAGTCCCTATACCACCACATTGAACATTGCCGAAAAATTCAAAGTCAACAAACAGTACCTTTGTTGGTATATCTTTATGTAAAAAGGGACGCTGATTCCAACGCGCTTAGGTTCATGGCGATAGGACGAGTATTAAGGGAAAGAGAGGCGACAAAACATTTTGAAAAGTCCCTATACGGTGCCCATTGAACTTTGCCGAAAAATTCAAAGTCAAGAAACAGTACCTTTGTTGGTATATCTTTATGTAAAAGGGGACGCTGATTCCAACGCGCTTAGTATCATGGCGATAGGACGAGTATTAAGGGAAATAAAGGCGACAAAACATTTTGAAAAGTCCCTATACCACCACATTGAACTTTGCCGAAAAATTCAAAGTCAAGAACCAGTACCTTTGTTGGTATATCTTTATGTAAAAGGGGACGCTGATTCCAACGCGCCTAGTTTCATGGCGATAGGACGAGTATTAAGGGAAATAGAGGCGACAAAAGATTTTGAAAAGTCCCTATACCACGACGTTGAACTTTGCCGAAAAATTCAAAGTCAAGAAACAGTACCTGTGTTAGTATATCTTTATGTAAAAGGGGACGCTGATTCCAACGCGCTTAGGTTCATGGCGATAGGACGAGTATTAAGGGAAAGAGAGGCGACAAAACATTTTGAAAAGTCCCTATACCACCACATTGAACTTTGCCGAAAAATTCAAAGTCAAGAAACAGTACCTTTGTTGGTATATCTTTATGTAAAAGGGGACGCTGATTCCAACGCGCCTAGTTTCATGGCGATAGGACGAGTATTAAGGGAAATAGAGGCGACAAAACATTTTGAAAAGTCCCTATACCACCACATTGAACTTTGCCGAAAAATTCAAAGTCAAGAAACAGCACCTTTGTTGGTATATCTTTATGTAAAAGGGGACGCTGATTCCAACGCGCTTAGTTTCATGGCGATAGGACGAGTATTATGGGAAAGAGAGGCGACAAAACGTTTTGAAAAGTCCCTATACCACCACATTGAACTTTGCCGAAAAATTCAAAGTCAAGAAAAAGTACCTTTGTTGGTATATCTTTATGTAAAAGGGGACGCTGATTCCAACGCGCTTAGTTTCATGGCGATAGGACGAGTATTAAGGGAAAGAGAGGCGACAAAACATTTTGAAAAGTCCCTATACCACCACATTGAACGTTGCCGAAAAATTCAAAGTCAAGAAACAGTACTTTTGTTGGTATATCTTTATGTAAAAGGGGACGCTGATTACAACGCGCTTAGTTTCATGGCGATAGGACGAGTTTTAAGGAAAAGAGAGGCGACAATACATTTTGAAAATTCCCTATACCACCACATTGAACTTTGCCGCAAAATTCAATGTCAACAAACAGTACCTTTGTTGGTATATCTTTATGTAAAAAGGGACGCTGATTCCAACGCGCTTAGGTTCATGGCGATAGGACGAGTATTAAGGGAAAGAGAGGCGACAAAACATTTTGAAAAGTCCCTATACGGTGCCCATTGAACTTTGCCGAAAAATTCAAAGTCAAGAAACAGTACCATTGTTGGTGTATCTTTATGTAAAAGGGGACGCTGATTCCAACGCGCTTAATTTCATGGCGATAGGACGAGTATTAAGGGAAATAGAGGCGACAAAACATTTTGAAAAGTCCCTATACCACCACATTGAACATTGCCGAAAAATTCAAAGTCAAGAACAGTACCTTTGTTGGTACATCTTTATGTAAAAGGGGACGCTGATTCCAACGCGCTTAGTTTCATGGCGATAGGACGAGTATTAAGGGAAAGAGAGGCGACAAAACATTTTGAAAAGTCCCTATACCACCACATTGAACGTTGCCGAAAAATTCAAAGTCAAGAAACAGTACCTTTGTTGGTATATCTTTATGTAAAAGGGGACGCTGATTCCAACGCGCTTAGTTTCATGGCGATAGGACGAGTATTAAGGGAAAGAGAGGCGACAATACATTTTGAAAATTCAGTATACCACCACATTGAACTTTGCCGAAAAATTCAAAGTCAAGAACCAGTACCTTTGTTGGTATATCTTTATGTAAAAGGGGACGCTGATTCCAACGCGCTTAGTTTCATGGCGATAGGACGAGTATTAAGGGAAATAGAGGCGACAAAACATTTTGAAAAGTCCCTATACCACCACATTGAACTTTGCCGAAAAATTCAAAGTCAACAAACAGTACCTTTGTTGGTATATCTTTATGTAAAAAGGGACGCTGATTCCAACGCGCTTAGGTTCATGGCGATAGGACGAGTATTAAGGGAAAGAGAGGCGACAAAACATTTTGAAAAGTCCCTATACGGTGCCCATTGAACTTTGCCGAAAAATTCAAAGTCAAGAAACAGTACCTTTGTTGGTATATCTTTATGTAAAAGGGGACGCTGATTCCAACGCGCTTAGTTTCATGGCGATAGGACGAGTATTAAGGGAAAGAGAGGCGACAATACATTTTGAAAAGTCACTATACCACCACATTGAACTTTGCCGAAAAATTCAAAGTCAAGAAACAGTACCTTTGTTGGTATATCTTTATGTAAAAGGGGGATTCCAACGCGCTTAGTTTCATGGCGATAGGACGAGTATTAAGGGAAAGAGAGGCGACAAAACATTTTGAAAAGTCCCTATACCACCACATCTTTGCCGAAAAATTCAAAGTCAAGAAACAGTACCTTTGTTGGTATATCTTTATGTAAAAGGGGACGCTGATTCCAACGCGCTTAGTTTCATGGCGATAGGACGAGTATTAAGGGAAAGAGAGGCGACAAACCATTTTGAAAAGTCCCTATACCACCACATTGAACTTTGCCGAAAAATTCAAAGTCAAGAAACAGTACCTTTGTTGGTATATCTTTATGTAAAAGGGGACGCTGATTCCAACGCGCTTAGTTTCATGGCGATAGGACAAGTATTAAGGGAAATAGAGGCGACAAGACATTTTGAAAAGTCCCTATACCACCACATTGAACATTGCCGAAAATTTCAAAGTCAACAAACAGTACCTTTGTTGGTATATCTTTATGTAAAAAGGGACGCTGATTCCAACGCGCTTAGGTTCATGGCGATAGGACGAGTATTAAGGGAAAGAGAGGCGACAAAACATTTTGAAAAGTCCCTATACGGTGCCCATTGAACTTTGCCGAAAAATTCAAAGTCAAGAAACAGTACCTTTGTTGGTATATCTTTATGTAAAAGGGGACGCTGATTCCAACGCGCTTAGTATCATGGCGATAGGACGAGTATTAAGGGAAATAAAGGCGACAAAACATTTTGAAAAGTCCCTATACCACCACATTGAACTTTGCCGAAAAATTCAAAGTCAAGAACCAGTACCTTTGTTGGTATATCTTTATGTAAAAGGGGACGCTGATTCCAACGCGCCTAGTTTCATGGCGATAGGACGAGTATTAAGGGAAATAGAGGCGACAAAAGATTTTGAAAAGTCCCTATACCACGACGTTGAACTTTGCCGAAAAATTCAAAGTCAAGAAACAGTACCTGTGTTAGTATATCTTTATGTAAAAGGGGACGCTGATTCCAACGCGCTTAGGTTCATGGCGATAGGACGAGTATTAAGGGAAAGAGAGGCGACAAAACATTTTGAAAAGTCCCTATACCACCACATTGAACTTTGCCGAAAAATTCAAAGTCAAGAAACAGTACCTTTGTTGGTATATCTTTATGTAAAAGGGGACGCTGATTCCAACGCGCCTAGTTTCATGGCGATAGGACGAGTATTAAGGGAAATAGAGGCGACAAAACATTTTGAAAAGTCCCTATACCACCACATTGAACTTTGCCGAAAAATTCAAAGTCAAGAAACAGCACCTTTGTTGGTATATCTTTATGTAAAAGGGGACGCTGATTCCAACGCGCTTAGTTTCATGGCGATAGGACGAGTATTATGGGAAAGAGAGGCGACAAAACGTTTTGAAAAGTCCCTATACCACCACATTGAACTTTGCCGAAAAATTGAAAGTCAAGAAAAAGTACCTTTGTTGGTATATCTTTATGTAAAAGGGGACGCTGATTCCAACGCGCTTAGTTTCATGGCGATAGGACGAGTATTAAGGGAAAGAGAGGCGACAAAACATTTTGAAAAGTCCCTATACCACCACATTGAACGTTGCCGAAAATTTCAAAGTCAAGAAACAATACTTTTGTTGGTATATCTTTATGTAAAAGGGGACGCTGATTACAACGCGCTTAGTTTCATGGCGATAAGACGAGTTTTAAGGGAAAGAGAGGCGACAATACATTTTGAAAATTCCCTATACCACCACATTGAACTTTGCCGAAAAATTCAAAGTCAACAAACAGTACCTTTGTTGGTATATCTTTATGTAAAAAGGGACGCTGATTCCAACGCGCTTAGGTTCATGGCGATAGGACGAGTATTAAGGGAAAGAGAGGCGACAAAACATTTTGAAAAGTCCCTATACGGTGCCCATTGAACTTTGCCGAAAAATTCAAAGTCAAGAAACAGTACCATTGTTGGTATATCTTTATGTAAAAGGGGACGCTGATTCCAACGCGCTTAATTTCATGGCGATAGGACGAGTATTAAGGGAAATAGAGGCGACAAAACATTTAGAAAAGTCCCTATACCACCACATTGAACATTGCCGAAAAATTCAAAGTCAAGAACAGTACCTTTGTTGGTACATCTTTATGTAAAAGGGGACGCTGATTCCAACGCGCTTAGTTTCATGGCGATAGGACGAGTATTAAGGGAAAGAGAGGCGACAAAACATTTTGAAAAGTCCCTATACCACCACATTGAACGTTGCCGAAAAATTCAAAGTCAAGAAACAGTACCTTTGTTGGTATATCTTTATGTAAAAGGGGACGCTGATTCCAACGCGCTTAGTTTCATGGCGATAGGACGAGTATTAAGGGAAAGAGAGGCGACAATACATTTTGAAAATTCAGTATACCACCACATTGAACTTTGCCGAAAAATTCAAAGTCAAGAAACAGTACCTTTGTTGGTATATCTTTATGTAAAAGGGGACGCTGATTCCAACGCGCTTAGTATCATGGCGATAGGACGAGTATTAAGGGAAATAAAGGCGACAAAACATTTTGAAAAGTCCCTATACCACCACATTGAACTTTGCCGAAAAATTCAAAGTCAAGAACCAGTACCTTTGTTGGTATATCTTTATGTAAAAGGGGACGCTGATTCCAACGCGCCTAGTTTCATGGCGATAGGACGAGTATTAAGGGAAATAGAGGCGACAAAAGATTTTGAAAAGTCCCTATACCACGACGTTGAACTTTGCCGAAAAATTCAAAGTCAAGAAACAGTACCTGTGTTAGTATATCTTTATGTAAAAGGGGACGCTGATTCCAACGCGCTTAGGTTCATGGCGATAGGACGAGTATTAAGGGAAAGAGAGGCGACAAAACATTTTGAAAAGTCCCTATACCACCACATTGAACTTTGCCGAAAAATTCAAAGTCAAGAAACAGTACCTTTGTTGGTATATCTTTATGTAAAAGGGGACGCTGATTCCAACGCGCCTAGTTTCATGGCGATAGGACGAGTATTAAGGGAAATAGAGGCGACAAAACATTTTGAAAAGTCCCTATACCACCACATTGAACTTTGCCGAAAAATTCAAAGTCAAGAAACAGCACCTTTGTTGGTATATCTTTATGTAAAAGGGGACGCTGATTCCAACGCGCTTAGTTTCATGGCGATAGGACGAGTATTATGGGAAAGAGAGGCGACAAAACGTTTTGAAAAGTCCCTATACCACCACATTGAACTTTGCCGAAAAATTCAAAGTCAAGAAAAAGTACCTTTGTTGGTATATCTTTATGTAAAAGGGGACGCTGATTCCAACGCGCTTAGTTTCATGGCGATAGGACGAGTATTAAGGGAAAGAGAGGCGACAAAACATTTTGAAAAGTCCCTATACCACCACATTGAACGTTGCCGAAAAATTCAAAGTCAAGAAACAGTACTTTTGTTGGTATATCTTTATGTAAAAGGGGACGCTGATTACAACGCGCTTAGTTTCATGGCGATAGGACGAGTTTTAAGGAAAAGAGAGGCGACAATACATTTTGAAAATTCCCTATACCACCACATTGAACTTTGCCGAAAAATTCAAAGTCAACAAACAGTACCTTTGTTGGTATATCTTTATGTAAAAAGGGACGCTGATTCCAACGCGCTTAGGTTCATGGCGATAGGACGAGTATTAAGGGAAAGAGAGGCGACAAAACATTTTGAAAAGTCCCTATACGGTGCCCATTGAACTTTGCCGAAAAATTCAAAGTCAAGAAACAGTACCATTGTTGGTGTATCTTTATGTAAAAGGGGACGCTGATTCCAACGCGCTTAATTTCATGGCGATAGGACGAGTATTAAGGGAAATAGAGGCGACAAAACATTTTGAAAAGTCCCTATACCACCACATTGAACATTGCCGAAAAATTCAAAGTCAAGAACAGTACCTTTGTTGGTACATCTTTATGTAAAAGGGGACGCTGATTCCAACGCGCTTAGTTTCATGGCGATAGGACGAGTATTAAGGGAAAGAGAGGCGACAAAACATTTTGAAAAGTCCCTATACCACCACATTGAACGTTGCCGAAAAATTCAAAGTCAAGAAACAGTACCTTTGTTGGTATATCTTTATGAAAAAGGGGACGCTGATTCCAACGCGCTTAGTTTCATGGCGATAGGACGAGTATTAAGGGAAAGAGAGGCTTCAATACATTTTGAAAATTCAGTATACCACCACATTGAACTTTGCCGAAAAATTCAAAGTCAAGAAACAGTACCTTTGTTGGTATATCTTTATGTAAAAGGGGACGCTGATTCCAACGCGCTTAGTTTCATGGCGATAGGACGAGTATTAAGGGAAATAGAGGCGACAAAACATTTTGAAAAGTCCCTATACCACCACATTGAACTTTGCCGAAAAATTCAAAGTCAACAAACAGTACCTTTGTTGGTATATCTTTATGTAAAAAGGGACGCTGATTCCAACGCGCTTAGGTTCATGGCGATAGGACGAGTATTAAGGGAAAGAGAGGCGACAAAACATTTTGAAAAGTCCCTATACGGTGCCCATTGAACTTTGCCGAAAAATTCAAAGTCAAGAAACAGTACCTTTGTTGGTATATCTTTATGTAAAAGGGGACGCTGATTCCAACGCGCTTAGTTTCATGGCGATAGGACGAGTATTAAGGGAAAGAGAGGCGACAATACATTTTGAAAAGTCACTATACCACCACATTGAACTTTGCCGAAAAATTCAAAGTCAAGAAACAGTACCTTTGTTGGTATATCTTTATGTAAAAGGGGGATTCCAACGCGCTTAGTTTCATGGCGATAGGACGAGTATTAAGGGAAAGAGAGGCGACAAAACATTTTGAAAAGTCCCTATACCACCTCATCTTTGCCGAAAAATTCAAAGTCAAGAAACAGTACCTTTGTTGGTATATCTTTATGTAAAAGGGGACGCTGATTCCAACGCGCTTAGTTTCATGGCGATAGGACGAGTATTAAGGGAAAGAGAGGCGACAAACCATTTTGAAAAGTCCCTATACCACCACATTGAACTTTGCCGAAAAATTCAAAGTCAAGAAACAGTACCTTTGTTGGTATATCTTTATGTAAAAGGGGACGCTGATTCCAACGCGCTTAGTTTCATGGCGATAGGACAAGTATTAAGGGAAATAGAGGCGACAAGACATTTTGAAAAGTCCCTATACCACCACATTGAACATTGCCGAAAATTTCAAAGTCAACAAACAGTACCTTTGTTGGTATATCTTTATGTAAAAAGGGACGCTGATTCCAACGCGCTTAGGTTCATGGCGATAGGACGAGTATTAAGGGAAAGAGAGGCGACAAAACATTTTGAAAAGTCCCTATACGGTGCCCATTGAACTTTGCCGAAAAATTCAAAGTCAAGAAACAGTACCTTTGTTGGTATATCTTTATGTAAAAGGGGACGCTGATTCCAACGCGCTTAGTATCATGGCGATAGGACGAGTATTAAGGGAAATAAAGGCGACAAAACATTTTGAAAAGTCCCTATACCACCACATTGAACTTTGCCGAAAAATTCAAAGTCAAGAACCAGTACCTTTGTTGGTATATCTTTATGTAAAAGGGGACGCTGATTCCAACGCGCCTAGTTTCATGGCGATAGGACGAGTATTAAGGGAAATAGAGGCGACAAAAGATTTTGAAAAGTCCCTATACCACGACGTTGAACTTTGCCGAAAAATTCAAAGTCAAGAAACAGTACCTGTGTTAGTATATCTTTATGTAAAAGGGGACGCTGATTCCAACGCGCTTAGGTTCATGGCGATAGGACGAGTATTAAGGGAAAGAGAGGCGACAAAACATTTTGAAAAGTCCCTATACCACCACATTGAACTTTGCCGAAAAATTCAAAGTCAAGAAACAGTACCTTTGTTGGTATATCTTTATGTAAAAGGGGACGCTGATTCCAACGCGCCTAGTTTCATGGCGATAGGACGAGTATTAAGGGAAATAGAGGCGACAAAACATTTTGAAAAGTCCCTATACCACCACATTGAACTTTGCCGAAAAATTCAAAGTCAAGAAACAGCACCTTTGTTGGTATATCTTTATGTAAAAGGGGACGCTGATTCCAACGCGCTTAGTTTCATGGCGATAGGACGAGTATTATGGGAAAGAGAGGCGACAAAACGTTTTGAAAAGTCCCTATACCACCACATTGAACTTTGCCGAAAAATTCAAAGTCAAGAAAAAGTACCTTTGTTGGTATATCTTTATGTAAAAGGGGACGCTGATTCCAACGCGCTTAGTTTCATGGCGATAGGACGAGTATTAAGGGAAAGAGAGGCGACAAAACATTTTGAAAAGTCCCTATACCACCACATTGAACGTTGCCGAAAAATTCAAAGTCAAGAAACAATACTTTTGTTGGTATATCTTTATGTAAAAGGGGACGCTGATTACAACGCGCTTAGTTTCATGGCGATAGGACGAGTTTTAAGGGAAAGAGAGGCGACAATACATTTTGAAAATTCCCTATACCACCACATTGAACTTTGCCGAAAAATTCAAAGTCAACAAACAGTACCTTTGTTGGTATATCTTTATGTAAAAAGGGACGCTGATTCCAACGCGCTTAGGTTCATGGCGATAGGACGAGTATTAAGGGAAAGAGAGGCGACAAAACATTTTGAAAAGTCCCTATACGGTGCCCATTGAACTTTGCCGAAAAATTCAAAGTCAAGAAACAGTACCATTGTTGGTACATCTTTATGTAAAAGGGGACGCTGATTCCAACGCGCTTAATTTCATGGCGATAGGACGAGTATTAAGGGAAATAGAGGCGACAAAACATTTTGAAAAGTCCCTATACCACCACATTGAACATTGCCGAAAAATTCAAAGTCAAGAACAGTACCTTTGTTGGTACATCTTTATGTAAAAGGGGACGCTGATTCCAACGCGCTTAGTTTCATGGCGATAGGACGAGTATTAAGGGAAAGAGAGGCGACAAAACATTTTGAAAAGTCCCTATACCACCACATTGAACGTTGCCGAAAAATTCAAAGTCAAGAAACAGTACCTTTGTTGGTATATCTTTATGTAAAAGGGGACGCTGATTCCAACGCGCTTAGTTTCATGGCGATAGGACGAGTATTAAGGGAAAGAGAGGCGACAATACATTTTGAAAATTCAGTATACCACCACATTGAACTTTGCCGAAAAATTCAAAGTCAACAAACAGTACCTTTGTTGGTATATCTTTATGTAAAAAGGGACGCTGATTCCAACGCGCTTAGGTTCATGGCGATAGGACGAGTATTAAGGGATAGAGAGGCGACAAAACATTTTGAAAAGTCCCTATACGGTGCCCATTGAACTTTGCCGAAAAATTCAAAGTCAAGAAACAGTACCATTGTTGGTATATCTTTATGTAAAAGGGGACGCTGATTCCAACGCGCTTAATTTCATGGCGATAGGACGAGTATTAAGGGAAATAGAGGCGACAAAACATTTTGAAAAGTCCCTATACCACCACATTGAACTTTGCCGAAAAATTCAAAGTCAAGAAACAGTACCTTTGTTGGTATATCTTTATGTAAAAGGGGACGCTGATTCCAACGCGCCTAGTTTCATGGCGATAGGACGAGTATTATGGGAAAGAGAGGCGACAAATCGTTTTGAAAAGTCCCTATACCACCACATTGAACTTTGCCGAAAAATTCAAAGTCAAGAAACAGTACCTTTGTTGGTATATCTTTATGTAAAAGGGGACGCTGATTCCAACGCGCTTAGTTTCATGGCGATAGGACGAGTATTAAGGGAATTAGAGGCGACAAAACATTTTGAAAAGTCCCTATACCACCACATTGAACTTTGCCGAAAAATTCAAAGTCAAGAAACAGTACCTTTGTTGGTATATCTTTATGTAAAAGGGGACGCTGATTCCAACGCGCTTAGTTTCATGGCGATAGGACGAGTATTAAGGGAAATAGAGGCGACAAAACATTTTGAAAAGTCCCTATACCACCACATTGAACTTTGCCGAAAAATTCAAAGTCAACAAACAGTACCTTTGTTGGTATATCTTTATGTAAAAAGGGACGCTGATTCCAACGCGCTTAGGTTCATGGCGATAGGACGAGTATTAAGGGAAAGAGAGGCGACAAAACATTTTGAAAAGTCCCTATACGGTGCCCATTGAACTTTGCCGAAAAATTCAAAGTCAAGAAACAGTACCTTTGTTGGTATATCTTTATGTAAAAGGGGACGCTGATTCCAACGCGCTTAGTTTCATGGCGATAGGACGAGTATTAAGGGAAAGAGAGGCGACAATACATTTTGAAAAGTCACTATACCACCACATTGAACTTTGCCGAAAAATTCAAAGTCAAGAAACAGTACCTTTGTTGGTATATCTTTATGTAAAAGGGGGATTCCAACGCGCTTAGTTTCATGGCGATAGGACGAGTATTAAGGGAAAGAGAGGCGACAAAACATTTTGAAAAGTCCCTATACCACCACATCTTTGCCGAAAAATTCAAAGTCAAGAAACAGTACCTTTGTTGGTATATCTTTATGTAAAAGGGGACGCTGATTCCAACGCGCTTAGTTTCATGGCGATAGGACGAGTATTAAGGGAAAGAGAGGCGACAAACCATTTTGAAAAGTCCCTATACCACCACATTGAACTTTGCCGAAAAATTCAAAGTCAAGAAACAGTACCTTTGTTGGTATATCTTTATGTAAAAGGGGACGCTGATTCCAACGCGCTTAGTTTCATGGCGATAGGACAAGTATTAAGGGAAATAGAGGCGACAAGACATTTTGAAAAGTCCCTATACCACCACATTGAACATTGCCGAAAAATTCAAAGTCAACAAACAGTACCTTTGTTGGTATATCTTTATGTAAAAAGGCACGCTGATTCCAACGCGCTTAGGTTCATGGCGATAGGACGAGTATTAAGGGAAAGAGAGGCGACAAAACATTTTGAAAAGTCCCTATACGGTGCCCATTGAACTTTGCCGAAAAATTCAAAGTCAAGAAACAGTACCTTTGTTGGTATATCTTTATGTAAAAGGGGACGCTGATTCCAACGCGCTTAGTATCATGGCGATAGGACGAGTATTAAGGGAAATAAAGGCGACAAAACATTTTGAAAAGTCCCTATACCACCACATTGAACTTTGCCGAAAAATTCAAAGTCAAGAACCAGTACCTTTGTTGGTATATCTTTATGTAAAAGGGGACGCTGATTCCAACGCGCCTAGTTTCATGGCGATAGGACGAGTATTAAGGGAAATAGAGGCGACAAAAGATTTTGAAAAGTCCCTATACCACGACATTGAACTTTGCCGAAAAATTCAAAGTCAAGAAACAGTACCTGTGTTAGTATATCTTTATGTAAAAGGGGACGCTGATTCCAACGCGCTTAGGTTCATGGCGATAGGACGAGTATTAAGGGAAAGAGAGGCGACAAAACATTTTGAAAAGTCCCTATACGGTGCCCATTGAACTTTGCCGAAAAATTCAAAGTCAAGAAACAGTACCATTGTTGGTATATCTTTATGTAAAAGGGGACGCTGATTCCAACGCGCTTAATTTCATGGCGATAGGACGAGTATTAAGGGAAATAGAGGCGACAAAACATTTTGAAAAGTCCCTATACCACCACATTGAACTTTGCCGAAAAATTCAAAGTCAAGAAACAGTACCTTTGTTGGTATATCTTTATGTAAAAGGGGACGCTGATTCCAACGCGCCTAGTTTCATGGCGATAGGACGAGTATTATGGGAAAGAGAGGCGACAAATCGTTTTGAAAAGTCCCTATACCACCACATTGAACTTTGCCGAAAAATTCAAAGTCAAGAAACAGTACCTTTGTTGGTATATCTTTATGTAAAAGGGGACGCTGATTCCAACGCGCTTAGTTTCATGGCGATAGGACGAGTATTAAGGGAATTAGAGGCGACAAAACATTTTGAAAAGTCCCTATACCACCACATTGAACTTTGCCGAAAAATTCAAAGTCAAGAAACAGTACCTTTGTTGGTATATCTTTATGTAAAAGGGGACGCTGATTCCAACGCGCTTAGTTTCATGGCGATAGGACGAGTATTAAGGGAAATAGAGGCGACAAAACATTTTGAAAAGTCCCTATACCACCACATTGAACTTTGCCGAAAAATTCAAAGTCAACAAACAGTACCTTTGTTGGTATATCTTTATGTAAAAAGGGACGCTGATTCCAACGCGCTTAGGTTCATGGCGATAGGACGAGTATTAAGGGAAAGAGAGGCGACAAAACATTTTGAAAAGTCCCTATACGGTGCCCATTGAACTTTGCCGAAAAATTCAAAGTCAAGAAACAGTACCTTTGTTGGTATATCTTTATGTAAAAGGGGACGCTGATTCCAACGCGCTTAGTTTCATGGCGATAGGACGAGTATTAAGGGAAAGAGAGGCGACAATACATTTTGAAAAGTCACTATACCACCACATTGAACTTTGCCGAAAAATTCAAAGTCAAGAAACAGTACCTTTGTTGGTATATCTTTATGTAAAAGGGGGATTCCAACGCGCTTAGTTTCATGGCGATAGGACGAGTATTAAGGGAAAGAGAGGCGACAAAACATTTTGAAAAGTCCCTATACCACCACATCTTTGCCGAAAAATTCAAAGTCAAGAAACAGTACCTTTGTTGGTATATCTTTATGTAAAAGGGGACGCTGATTCCAACGCGCTTAGTTTCATGGCGATAGGACGAGTATTAAGGGAAAGAGAGGCGACAAACCATTTTGAAAAGTCCCTATACCACCACATTGAACTTTGCCGAAAAATTCAAAGTCAAGAAACAGTACCTTTGTTGGTATATCTTTATGTAAAAGGGGACGCTGATTCCAACGCGCTTAGTTTCATGGCGATAGGACAAGTATTAAGGGAAATAGAGGCGACAAGACATTTTGAAAAGTCCCTATACCACCACATTGAACATTGCCGAAAAATTCAAAGTCAACAAACAGTACCTTTGTTGGTATATCTTTATGTAAAAAGGCACGCTGATTCCAACGCGCTTAGGTTCATGGCGATAGGACGAGTATTAAGGGAAAGAGAGGCGACAAAACATTTTGAAAAGTCCCTATACGGTGCCCATTGAACTTTGCCGAAAAATTCAAAGTCAAGAAACAGTACCTTTGTTGGTATATCTTTATGTAAAAGGGGACGCTGATTCCAACGCGCTTAGTATCATGGCGATAGGACGAGTATTAAGGGAAATAAAGGCGACAAAACATTTTGAAAAGTCCCTATACCACCACATTGAACTTTGCCGAAAAATTCAAAGTCAAGAACCAGTACCTTTGTTGGTATATCTTTATGTAAAAGGGGACGCTGATTCCAACGCGCCTAGTTTCATGGCGATAGGACGAGTATTAAGGGAAATAGAGGCGACAAAAGATTTTGAAAAGTCCCTATACCACGACATTGAACTTTGCCGAAAAATTCAAAGTCAAGAAACAGTACCTGTGTTAGTATATCTTTATGTAAAAGGGGACGCTGATTCCAACGCGCTTAGGTTCATGGCGATAGGACGAGTATTAAGGGAAAGAGAGGCGACAAAACATTTTGAAAAGTCCCTATACCACCACATTGAACTTTGCCGAAAAATTCAAAGTCAAGAAACAGTACCTTTGTTGGTATATCTTTATGTAAAAGGGGACGCTGATTCCAACGCGCCTAGTTTCATGGCGATAGGACGAGTATTAAGGGAAATAGAGGCGACAAAACATTTTGAAAAGTCCCTATACCACCACATTGAACTTTGCCGAAAAATTCAAAGTCAAGAAACAGCACCTTTGTTGGTATATCTTTATGTAAAAGGGGACGCTGATTCCAACGCGCTTAGTTTCATGGCGATAGGACGAGTATTATGGGAAAGAGAGGCGACAAAACCTTTTGAAAAGTCCCTATACCACCACATTGAACTTTGCCGAAAAATTCAAAGTCAAGAAAAAGTACCTTTGTTGGTATATCTTTATGTAAAAGGGGACGCTGATTCCAACGCGCTTAGTTTCATGGCGATAGGACGAGTATTAAGGGAAAGAGAGGCGACAAAACATTTTGAAAAGTCCCTATACCACCACATTGAACGTTGCCGAAAAATTCAAAGTCAAGAAACAGTATTTTTGTTGGTATATCTTTATGTAAAAGGGGACGCTGATTACAACGCGCTTAGTTTCATGGCGATAGGACGAGTATTAAGGGAAAGAGAGGCGACAATACATTTTGAAAATTCCCTATACCACCACATTGAACTTTGCCGAAAAATTCAAAGTCAACAAACAGTACCTTTGTTGGTATATCTTTATGTAAAAAGGGACGCTGATTCCAACGCGCTTAGGTTCATGGCGATAGGACGAGTATTAAGGGAAAGAGAGGCGACAAAACATTTTGAAAAGTCCCTATACGGTGCCCATTGAACTTTGCCGAAAAATTCAAAGTCAAGAAACAGTACCATTGTTGGTATATCTTTATGTAAAAGGGGACGCTGATTCCAACGCGCTTAATTTCATGGCGATAGGACGAGTATTAAGGGAAATAGAGGCGACAAAACATTTTGAAAAGTCCCTATACCACCACATTGAACTTTGCCGAAAAATTCAAAGTCAAGAAACAGTACCTTTGTTGGTATATCTTTATGTAAAAGGGGACGCTGATTCCAACGCGCTTAGTTTCATGGCGATAGGACGAGTATTATGGGAAAGAGAGGCGACAAATCGTTTTGAAAAGTCCCTATACCACCACATTGAACTTTGCCGAAAAATTCAAAGTCAAGAAACAGTACCTTTGTTGGTATATCTTTATGTAAAAGGGGACGCTGATTCCAACGCGCTTAGTTTCATGGCGATAGGACGAGTATTAAGGGAAATAGAGGCGACAATACAATTTGAAAAGTCCCTATACCACCACATTGAACATTGCCGAAAAATTCAAAATCAAGAACAGTACCTTTGTTGGTACATCTTTATGTAAAAGGGGCCGCTGATTCCAACGCGCTTAGTTTCATGGCGATAGGACGAGTATTAAGGGAAAGAGAGGCGACAAAACATTATGAAAAGTCCCTATACCACCACATTGAACGTTGCCGAAAAGTTCAAAGTCAAGAAACAGTACCTTTGTTGGTATTTCTTTATGTAAAAGGGGACGCTGATTCCAACGCGCTTAGTTTCATGGCGATAGGACGAGTATTAAGGGAAAGAGAGGCGACAATACATTTTGAAAATTCCCTATACCACCACATTGAACTTTGCCGAAAAATTCAAAGTCAACAAACAGTACCTTTGTTGGTATATCTTTATGTAAAAAGGGACGCTGATTCCAACGCGCTTAGTTTCATGGCGATAGGACGAGTATTAAGGGAAATAGAGGCGACAAAACATTTTGAAAAGTCCCTATACCACCACATTGAACTTTGCCGAAAAATTCAAAGTCAAGAAACAGTACCTTTGTTGGTAAATCTTTATGTAAAAGGGGACGCTGATTCCAACGCGCTTAGTTTCATGGCGATAGGACGAGTATTAAGAGAAAGAGAGGCGACAATACATTTTGAAAAGTCCCTATACCACCACATTGAACGTTGCCGAAAAATTCAAAGTCAAGAACAGTACCTTTGTTGGTACATCTTTATGTAAAAGGGGACGCTGATTCCAACGCGCTTAGTTTCATGTCGATAGGACGAGTATTAAGGGAAATAGAGGCGACAAAACATTTTGAAAAGTCCCTATACCACCACATTGAACTTTGCCGAAAAATTCAAAGTCAAGAAACAGTACCTTTGTTGGTAAATCTTTATGTAAAAGGGGACGCTGATTCCAACGCGCTTAGTTTCATGGCGATAGGACGAGTATTAAGGGAAAGAGAGGCGACAAAACATTTTGAAAAGTCCCTATACCACCACATTGAACGTTGCCGAAAAATTCAAAGTCAAGAACAGTACCTTTGTTGGTAAATCTTTATGTAAAAGGGGACGCTGATTCCAACGCGCTTAGTTTCATGGCGATAGGACGAGTATTAAGGGAAATAGAGGCGACAATACATTTTGAAAAGTCCCTATACCACCACATTGAACATTGCCGAAAAATTCAAAGTCAAGAACAGTACCTTTGTTGGTACATCTTTATGTAAAAGGGGACGCTGATTCCAACGCGCTTAGTTTCATGGCGATAGGACGAGTATTAAGGGAAAGAGAGGCGACAATACATTTTGAAAAGTCACTATACCACCACATTGAACTTTGCCGAAAAATTCAAAGTCAAGAAACAGTACCTTTGTTGGTATATCTTTATGTAAAAGGGGGATTCCAACGCGCTTAGTTTCATGGCGATAGGACGAGTATTAAGGGAAAGAGAGGCGACAAAACATTTTGAAAAGTCCCTATACCACCACATCTTTGCCGAAAAATTCAAAGTCAAGAAACAGTACCTTTGTTGGTATATCTTTATGTAAAAGGGGACGCTGATTCCAACGCGCTTAGTTTCATGGCGATAGGACGAGTATTAAGGGAAAGAGAGGCGACAAACCATTTTGAAAAGTCCCTATACCACCACATTGAACTTTGCCGAAAAATTCAAAGTCAAGAAACAGTACCTTTGTTGGTATATCTTTATGTAAAAGGGGACGCTGATTCCAACGCGCTTAGTTTCATGGCGATAGGACAAGTATTAAGGGAAATAGAGGCGACAAGACATTTTGAAAAGTCCCTATACCACCACATTGAACATTGCCGAAAAATTCAAAGTCAACAAACAGTACCTTTGTTGGTATATCTTTATGTAAAAAGGGACGCTGATTCCAACGCGCTTAGGTTCATGGCGATAGGACGAGTATTAAGGGAAAGAGAGGCGACAAAACATTTTGAAAAGTCCCTATACGGTGCCCATTGAACTTTGCCGAAAAATTCAAAGTCAAGAAACAGTACCTTTGTTGGTATATCTTTATGTAAAAGGGGACGCTGATTCCAACGCGCTTAGTATCATGGCGATAGGACGAGTATTAAGGGAAATAAAGGCGACAAAACATTTTGAAAAGTCCCTATACCACCACATTGAACTTTGCCGAAAAATTCAAAGTCAAGAACCAGTACCTTTGTTGGTATATCTTTATGTAAAAGGGGACGCTGATTCCAACGCGCCTAGTTTCATGGCGATAGGACGAGTATTAAGGGAAATAGAGGCGACAAAAGATTTTGAAAAGTCCCTATACCACGACATTGAACTTTGCCGAAAAATTCAAAGTCAAGAAACAGTACCTGTGTTAGTATATCTTTATGTAAAAGGGGACGCTGATTCCAACGCGCTTAGGTTCATGGCGATAGGACGAGTATTAAGGGAAAGAGAGGCGACAAAACATTTTGAAAAGTCCCTATACCACCACATTGAACTTTGCCGAAAAATTCAAAGTCAAGAAACAGTACCTTTGTTGGTATATCTTTATGTAAAAGGGGACGCTGATTCCAACGCGCCTAGTTTCATGGCGATAGGACGAGTATTAAGGGAAATAGAGGCGACAAAACATTTTGAAAAGTCCCTATACCACCACATTGAACTTTGCCGAAAAATTCAAAGTCAAGAAACAGCACCTTTGTTGGTATATCTTTATGTAAAAGGGGACGCTGATTCCAACGCGCTTAGTTTCATGGCGATAGGACGAGTATTATGGGAAAGAGAGGCGACAAAACATTTTGAAAAGTCCCTATACCACCACATTGAACGTTGCCGAAAAATTCAAAGTCAAGAAACAGTACTTTTGTTGGTATATCTTTATGTAAAAGGGGACGCTGATTACAACGCGCTTAGTTTCATGGCGATAGGACGAGTATTAAGGGAAAGAGAGGCGACAATACATTTTGAAAATTCCCTATACCACCACATTGAACTTTGCCGAAAAATTCAAAGTCAACAAACAGTACCTTTGTTGGTATATCTTTATGTAAAAAGGGACGCTGATTCCAACGCGCTTAGGTTCATGGCGATAGGACGAGTATTAAGGGAAAGAGAGGCGACAATACATTTTGAAAATTCCCTATACCACCACATTGAACGTTGCCGAAAAATTCAAAGTCAAGAACAGTACCTTTGTTGGTACATCTTTATGTAAAAGGGGACGCTGATTCCAACGCGCTTAGTTTCATGGCGATAGGACGAGTATTAAGGGAAATAGAGGCGACAAAACATTTTGAAAAGTCCCTATACCACCACATTGAACTTTGCCGAAAAATTCAAAGTCAAGAAACAGTACCTTTGTTGGTAAATCTTTATGTAAAAGGGGACGCTGATTCCAACGCGCTTAGTTTCATGGCGATAGGACGAGTATTAAGGGAAAGAGAGGCGACAAAACATTTTGAAATGTCCCTATACCACCACATTGAACGTTGCCGAAAAATTCAAAGTCAAGAACAGTACCTTTGTTGGTAAATCTTTATGTAAAAGGGGACGCTGATTCCAACGCGCTTAGTTTCATGGCGATAGGACGAGTATTAAGGGAAATAGAGGCGACAATACATTTTGAAAAGTCCCTATACCACCACATTGAACATTGCCGAAAAATTCAAAGTCAAGAACAGTACCTTTGTTGGTACATCTTTATGTAAAAGGGGACGCTGATTCCAACGCGCTTAGTTTCATGGCGATAGGACGAGTATTAAGGGAAAGAGAGGCGACAATACATTTTGAAAATTCCCTATACCACCACATTGAACTTTGCCGAAAAATTCAAAGTCAACAAACAGTACCTTTGTTGGTATATCTTTATGTAAAAAGGGACGCTGATTCCAACGCGCTTAGTTTCATGGCGATAGGACGAGTATTAAGGGAAATAGAGGCGACAAAACATTTTGAAAAGTCCCTATACCACCACATTGAACGTTGCCGAAAAATTCAAAGTCAAGAAACAGTACCTTTTTTGGTATATCTTTATGTAAAAGGGGACGCTGATTCCAACGCGCTTAGTTTCATGGCGATAGGACGAGTATTAAGGGAAAGAGAGGCGACAATACATTTTGAAAATTCCCTATACCACCACATTGAACTTTGCCGAAAAATTCAAAGTCAACAAACAGTAACTTTGTTGGTATATCTTTATGTAAAAAGGGACGCTGATTCCAACGCGCTTAGGTTCATGGCGATAGGACGAGTATTAAGGGAAAGAGAGGCGACAAAACATTTTGAAAAGTCCCTATACGGTGCCCATTGAACTTTGCCGAAAAATTCAAAGTCAAGAAACAGTACCTTTGTTGGTATATCTTTATGTAAAAGGGGACGCTGATTCCAACGCGCTTAGTTTCATGGCCATAGGACGAGTATTAAGGGAAAGAGAGGCGACAATACATTTTGAAAAGTCACTATACCACCACATTGAACTTTGCCGAAAAATTCAAAGTCAAGAAACAGTACCTTTGTTGGTATATCTTTATGTAAAAGGGGACGCTGATTCCAACGCGCTTAGTTTCATGGCGATAGGACGAGTATTAAGGGAAATAGAGGCGACAAGACATTTTGAAAAGTCCCTATACCACCACATTGAACATTGCCGAAAAATTCAAAGTCAACAAACAGTACCTTTGTTGGTATATCTTTATGTAAAAAGGGACGCTGATTCCAACGCGCTTAGTTTCATGGCGATAGGACGAGTATTATGGGAAAGAGAGGCGACAAATCGTTTTGAAAAGTCCCTATACCACCACATTGAACTTTGCCGAAAAATTCAAAGTCAAGAAACAGTACCTTTGTTGGTATATCTTTATGTAAAAGGGGACGCTGATTCCAACGCGCTTAGTTTCATGGCGATAGGACGAGTATTAAGGGAAATAGAGGCGACAAAACATTTTGAAAAGTCCCTATACCACCACATTGAACTTTGCCGAAAAATTCAAAGTCAAGAAACAGTACCTTTGTTGGTATATCTTTATGTAAAAGGGGACGCTGATTCCAACGCGCTTAGTTTCATGGCGATAGGACGAGTATTAAGGGAAATAGAGGCGACAAGACATTTTGAAAAGTCCCTATACCACCACATTGAACATTGCCGAAAAATTCAAAGTCAACAAACAGTACCTTTGTTGGTATATCTTTATGTAAAAAGGGACGCTGATTCCAACGCGCTTAGTTTCATGGCGATAGGACGAGTATTATGGGAAAGAGAGGCGACAAATCGTTTTGAAAAGTCCCTATACCACCACATTGAACTTTGCCGAAAAATTCAAAGTCAAGAAACAGTACCTTTGTTGGTATATCTTTATGTAAAAGGGGACGCTGATTCCAACGCGCTTAGTTTCATGGCGATAGGACGAGTATTAAGGGAAAGAGAGGCGACAATACATTTTGAAAATTCCCTATACCACCACATTGAACTTTGCCGAAAAATTCAAAGTCAACAAACAGTAACTTTGTTGGTATATCTTTATGTAAAAAGGGACGCTGATTCCAACGCGCTTAGGTTCATGGCGATAGGACGAGTATTAAGGGAAAGAGAGGCGACAAAACATTTTGAAAAGTCCCTATACGGTGCCCATTGAACTTTGCCGAAAAATTCAAAGTCAAGAAACAGTACCTTTGTTGGTATATCTTTATGTAAAAGGGGACGCTGATTCCAACGCGCTTAGTTTCATGGCCATAGGACGAGTATTAAGGGAAAGAGAGGCGACAATACATTTTGAAAAGTCACTATACCACCACATTGAACTTTGCCGAAAAATTCAAAGTCAAGAAACAGTACCTTTGTTGGTATATCTTTATGTAAAAGGGGACGCTGATTCCAACGCGCTTAGTTTCATGGCGATAGGACGAGTATTAAGGGAAATAGAGGCGACAAGACATTTTGAAAAGTCCCTATACCACCACATTGAACATTGCCGAAAAATTCAAAGTCAACAAACAGTACCTTTGTTGGTATATCTTTATGTAAAAAGGGACGCTGATTCCAACGCGCTTAGTTTCATGGCGATAGGACGAGTATTATGGGAAAGAGAGGCGACAAATCGTTTTGAAAAGTCCCTATACCACCACATTGAACTTTGCCGAAAAATTCAAAGTCAAGAAACAGTACCTTTGTTGGTATATCTTTATGTAAAAGGGGACGCTGATTCCAACGCGCTTAGTTTCATGGCGATAGGACGAGTATTAAGGGAAATAGAGGCGACAAAACATTTTGAAAAGTCCCTATACCACCACATTGAACTTTGCCGAAAAATTCAAAGTCAAGAAACAGTACCTTTGTTGGTACATCTTTATGTAAAAGGGGACGCTGATTCCAACGCGCTTAGTTTCATGGCGATAGGACGAGTATTAAGGGAAATAGAGGCGACAAGACATTTTGAAAAGTCCCTATACCACCACATTGAACATTGCCGAAAAATTCAAAGTCAACAAACAGTACCTTTGTTGGTATATCTTTATGTAAAAAGGGACGCTGATTCCAACGCGCTTAGGTTCATGGCGATAGGACGAGTATTAAGGGAAAGAGAGGCGACAAAACATTTTGAAAAGTCCCTATACGGTGCCCATTGAACTTTGCCGAAAAATTCAAAGTCAAGAAACAGTACCTTTGTTGGTATATCTTTATGTAAAAGGGGACGCTGATTCCAACGCGCTTAGTTTCATGGCCATAGGACGAGTATTAAGGGAAAGAGAGGCGACAATACATTTTGAAAAGTCACTATACCACCACATTGAACTTTGCCGAAAAATTCAAAGTCAAGAAACAGTACCTTTGTTGGTATATCTTTATGTAAAAGGGGGATTCCAACGCGCTTAGTTTCATGGCGATAGGACGAGTATTAAGGGAAAGAGAGGCGACAAAACATTTTGAAAAGTCCCTATACCACCACATCTTTGCCGAAAAATTCAAAGTTAAGAAACAGTACCTTTGTTGGTATATCTTTATGTAAAAGGGGACGCTGATTCCAACGCGCTTAGTTTCATGGCGATAGGACGAGTATTAAGGGAAAGAGAGGCGACAAACCATTTTGAAAAGTCCCTATACCACCACATTGAACTTTGCCGAAAATTTCAAAGTCAAGAAATAGTACTTTTGTTGGTATGTCTTTATGTAAAGGGGACGCTGATTCCAACGCGCTTAGTTTCATGGCGATAGGACGGGTATTAAGGGAAATAGAGGCGACAAAACATTTTGAAAAGTCCCTATACCACCACATTGAACTTTGCCGAAAAATTCAAAGTCAAGAAACAGTACCTTTGTTGGTATATCTTTATGTAAAAGGGGACGCTGATTCCAACGCGCCTAGTTTCATGGCGATAGGACGAGTATTAAGGGAAATAGAGGCGACAAAAGATTTTGAAAAGTCCCTATACCACCACATTGAACTTTGCCGAAAAATTCAAAGTCAAGAAACAGTACCTCTGTTAGTATATCTTTATGTAAAAGGGGACGCTGATTCCAACGCGCTTAGGTTCATGGCGATAGGACGAGTATTAAGGGAAAGAGAGGCGACAATACAATTTGAAAAGTCCCTATACCACCACATTGAACATTGCCGAAAAATTCAAAGTCAAGAACAGTACCTTTGTTGGTACATCTTTATGTAAAAGGGGACGCTGATTCCAACGCGCTTAGTTTCATGGCGATAGGACGAGTATGAAGGGAAAGAGAGGCGACAAAACATTTTGAAAAGTCCCTATACCACCACATTGAACGTTGCCGAAAAGTTCAAAGTCAAGAAACAGTACCTTTGTTGGTATATCTTTATGTAAAAGGGGACGCTGATTCCAACGCGCTTAGTTTCATGGCGATAGGACGAGTATTAAGGGAAAGAGAGGCGACAATACATTTTGAAAATTCCCTATACCACCACATTGAACTTTGCCGAAAAATTCAAAGTCAACAAACAGTACCTTTGTTGGTATATCTTTATGTAAAAAGGGACGCTGATTCCAACGCGCTTAGTTTCATGGCGATAGGACGAGTATTAAGGGAAATAGAGGCGACAAAACATTTTGAAAAGTCCCTATACCACCACATTGAACTTTGCCGAAAAATTCAAAGTCAAGAAACAGTACCTTTGTTGGTATATCTTTATGTAAAAGGGGACGCTGATTCCAACGCGCTTAGTTTCATGGCGATAGGACGAGTATTAAGGGAAATAGAGGCGACAATACATTTTGAAAAGTCCCTATACCACCACATTGAACATTGCCGAAAAATTCAAAGTCAAGAACAGTACCTTTGTTGGTACATCTTTATGTAAAAGGGGACGCTGATTCCAACGCGCTTAGTTTCATGGCGATAGGACGAGTATTAAGGGAAAGAGAGGCGACAAAACATTTTGAAAAGTCCCTATACCACCACATTGAACGTTGCCGAAAAATTCAAAGTCAAGAAACAGTACCTTTGTTGGTATATCTTTATGTAAAAGGGGACGCTGATTCCAACGCGCTTAGTTTCATGGCGATAGGACGAGTATTGAGGGAAAGAGAGGCGACAATACATTTTGAAAATTCAGTATACCACCACATTGAACTTTGCCGAAAAATTCAAAGTCAACAAACAGTACCTTTGTTGGTATATCTTTATGTAAAAAGGGACGCTGATTCCAACGCGCTTAGGTTCATGGCGATAGGACGAGTATTAAGGGATAGAGAGGCGACAAAACATTTTGAAAAGTCCCTATACGGTGCCCATTGAACTTTGCCGAAAAATTCAAAGTCAAGAAACAGTACCATTGTTGGTATATCTTTATGTAAAAGGGGACGCTGATTCCAACGCGCCTAGTTTCATGGCGATAGGACGAGTATTAAGGGAAATAGAGGCGACAAAACATTTTGAAAAGTCCCTATACCACCACATTGAACTTTGCCGAAAAATTCAAAGTCAAGAAACAACACCTTTGTTGGTATATCTTTATGTAAAAGGGGACGCTGATTCCAACGCGCTTAGTTTCATGGCGATAGGACGAGTATTAAGGGAAATAGAGGCGACAAGACATTTTGAAAAGTCCCTATACCACCACATTGAACATTGCCGAAAAATTCAAAGTCAACAAACAGTACCTTTGTTGGTATATCTTTATGTAAAAAGGGACGCTGATTCCAACGCGCTTAGGTTCATGGCGATAGGACGAGTATTAAGGGAAAGAGAGGCGACAAAACATTTTGAAAAGTCCCTATACGGTGCCCATTGAACTTTGCCGAAAAATTCAAAGTCAAGAAACAGTACCTTTGTTGGTATATCTTTATGTAAAAGGGGACGCTGATTCCAACGCGCTTAGTTTCATGGCGATAGGACGAGTATTAAGGGAAAGAGAGGCGACAATACATTTTGAAAAGTCACTATACCACCACATTGAACTTTGCCGAAAAATTCAAAGTCAAGAAACAGTACCTTTGTTGGTATATCTTTATGTAAAAGGGGGATTCCAACGCGCTTAGTTTCATGGCGATAGGACGAGTATTAAGGGAAAGAGAGGCGACAAAACATTATGAAAAGTCCCTATACCACCACATCTTTGCCGAAAAATTCAAAGTTAAGAAACAGTACCTTTGTTGGTATATCTTTATGTAAAAGGGGACGCTGATTCCAACGCGCTTAGTTTCATGGCGATAGGACGAGTATTAAGGGAAAGAGAGGCGACAAACCATTTTGAAAAGTCCCTATACCACCACATTGAACTTTGCCGAAAATTTCAAAGTCAAGAAACAGTACTTTTGTTGGTATGTCTTTATGTAAAGGGGACGCTGATTCCAACGCGCTTAGTTTCATGGCGATAGGACGGGTATTAAGGGAAATAGAGGCGACAAAACATTTTGAAAAGTCCCTATACCACCACATTGAACTTTGCCGAAAAATTCAAAGTCAAGAAACAGTACCTTTGTTGGTATATCTTTATGTAAAAGGGGACGCTGATTCCAACGCGCCTAGTTTCATGGCGATAGGACGAGTATTAAGGGAAATAGAGGCGACAAAAGATTTTGAAAAGTCCCTATACCACCACATTGAACTTTGTCGAAAAATTCAAAGTCAAGAAACAGTACCTCTGTTAGTATATCTTTATGTAAAAGGGGACGCTGATTCCAACGCGCTTAGGTTCATGGCGATAGGACGAGTATTAAGGGAAAGAGAGGCGACAATACAATTTGAAAAGTCCCTATACCACCACATTGAACATTGCCGAAAAATTCAAAGTCAAGAACAGTACCTTTGTTGGTACATCTTTATGTAAAAGGGGACGCTGATTCCAACGCGCTTAGTTTCATGGCGATAGGACGAGTATGAAGGGAAAGAGAGGCGACAAAACATTTTGAAAAGTCCCTATACCACCACATTGAACGTTGCCGAAAAGTTCAAAGTCAAGAAACAGTACCTTTGTTGGTATATCTTTATGTAAAAGGGGACGCTGATTCCAACGCGCTTAGTTTCATGGCGATAGGACGAGTATTAAGGGAAAGAGAGGCGACAATACATTTTGAAAATTCCCTATACCACCACATTGAACTTTGCCGAAAAATTCAAAGTCAACAAACAGTACCTTTGTTGGTATATCTTTATGTAAAAAGGGACGCTGATTCCAACGCGCTTAGTTTCATGGCGATAGGACGAGTATTAAGGGAAATAGAGGCGACAAAACATTTTGAAAAGTCCCTATACCACCACATTGAACTTTGCCGAAAAATTCAAAGTCAAGAAACAGTACCTTTGTTGGTATATCTTTATGTAAAAGGGGACGCTGATTCCAACGCGCTTAGTTTCATGGCGATAGGACGAGTATTAAGGGAAATAGAGGCGACAATACATTTTGAAAAGTCCCTATACCACCACATTGAACATTGCCGAAAAATTCAAAGTCAAGAACAGTACCTTTGTTGGTATATCTTTATGTAAAAGGGGACGCTGATTCCAACGCGCTTAGTTTCATGGCGATAGGACGAGTATTAAGGGAAATAGAGGCGACAAAACATTTTGAAAAGTCCCTATACCACCACATTGAACTTTGCCGAAAAATTCAAAGTCAAGAAACAGTACCTTTGTTGGTATATCTTTATGTAAAAGGGGACGCTGATTCCAACGCGCTTAGTTTCATGGCGATAGGACGAATATTAAGGGAAAGAGAGGCGACAAAACATTTTGAAAAGTCCCTATACCACCACATTGAACGTTGCCGAAAAATTCAAAGTCAAGAAACAGTACCTTTGTTGGTATATCTTTATGTAAAAGGGGACGCTGATTCCAACGCGCTTAGTTTCATGGCGATAGGACGAGTATTAAGGGAAAGAGAGGCGACAATACATTTTGAAAATTCAGTATACCACCACATTGAACTTTGCCGAAAAATTCAAAGTCAACAAACAGTACCTTTGTTGGTATATCTTTATGTAAAAAGGGACGCTGATTCCAACGCGCTTAGGTTCATGGCGATAGGACGAGTATTAAGGGAAAGAGAGGCGACAAAACATTTTGAAAAGTCCCTATACCACCACATCTTTGCCGAAAAATTCAAAGTCAAGAAACAGTACCTTTGTTGGTATATCTTTATGTAAAAGGGGACGCTGATTCCAACGCGCTTAGTTTCATGGCGATAGGACGAGTATTAAGGGAAAGAGAGGCGACAAACCATTTTGAAAAGTCCCTATACCACCACATTGAACTTTGCCGAAAAATTCAAAGTCAAGAAACAGTACCTTTGTTGGTATATCTTTATGTAAAAGGGGACGCTGATTCCAACGCGCTTAGTTTCATGGCGATAGGACGAGTATTAAGGGAAATAGAGGCGACAAGACATTTTGAAAAGTCCCTATACCACCACATTGAACATTGCCGAAAAATTCAAAGTCAACAAACAGTACCTTTGTTGGTATATCTTTATGTAAAAAGGGACGCTGATTCCAACGCGCTTAGGTTCATGGCGATAGGACGAGTATTAGGGGAAAGAGAGGCGACAAAACATTTTGAAAAGTCCCTATACGGTGCCCATTGAACTTTGCCGAAAAATTCAAAGTCAAGAAACAGTACCTTTGTTGGTATATCTTTATGTAAAAGGGGACGCTGATTCCAACGCGCTTAGTATCATGGCGATAGGACGAGTATTAAGGGAAATAGAGGCGACAAAACATTTTGAAAAGTCCCTATACCACCACATTGAACATTGCCGAAAAATTCAAAGTCAACAAACAGTACCTTTGTTGGTATATCTTTATGTAAAAAGGGACGCTGATTCCAACGCGCTTAGGTTCATGGCGATAGGACGAGTATTAAGGGAAAGAGAGGCGACAAAACATTTTGAAAAGTCCCTATACGGTGCCCATTGAACTTTGCCGAAAAATTCAAAGTCAAGAAACAGTACCTTTGTTGGTATATCTTTATGTAAAAGGGGACGCTGATTCCAACGCGCTTAGTTTCATGGCGATAGGACGAGTATTAAGGGAAAGAGAGGCGACAATACATTTTGAAAAGTCACTATACCACCACATTGAACTTTGCCGAAAAATTCAAAGTCAAGAAACAGTACCTTTGTTGGTATATCTTTATGTAAAAGGGGGATTCCAACGCGCTTAGTTTCATGGCGATAGGACGAGTATTAAGGGAAAGAGAGGCGACAAAACATTTTGAAAAGTCCCTATACCACCACATCTTTGCCGAAAAATTCAATGTCAAGAAACAGTACCTTTGTTGGTATATCTTTATGTAAAAGGGGACGCTGATTCCAACGCGCTTAGTTTCATGGCGATAGGACGGGTATTAAGGGAAATAGAGGCGACAAAACATTTTGAAAAGTCCCTATACCACCACATTGAACTTTGCCGAAAAATTCAAAGTCAAGAAACAGTACCTCTGTTAGTATATCTTTATGTAAAAGGGGACGCTGATTCCAACGCGCTTAGGTTCATGGCGATAGGACGAGTATTAAGGGAAAGAGAGGCGACAAAACATTTTGAAAAGTCCCTATACGGTGCCCATTGAACTTTGCCGAAAAATTCAAAGTCAAGAAACTGTACCATTGTTGGTATATCTTTATGTAAAAGGGGACGCTCATTCCAACGCGCTTAATTTCATGGCGATAGGACGAGTATTAAGGGAAATAGAGGCGACAAAACATTTTGAAAAGTCCCTATACCACCACATTGAACTTTGCCGAAAAATTCAAAGTCAAGAACCAGTACCTTTGTTGGTATATCTTTATGTAAAAGGGGACGCTGATTCCAACGCGCCTAGTTTCATGGCGATAGGACGAGTATTAAGGGAAATAGAGGCGACAAAAGATTTTGAAAAGTCCCTATACCACCACATTGAACTTTGCCGAAAAATTCAAAGTCAGGAAACAGTACCTGTGTTAGTATATCTTTATGTAAAAGGGGACGCTGATTCCAACGCGCTTAGGTTCATGGCGATAGGACGAGTATTAAGGGAAAGAGAGGCGACAAAACATTTTGAAAAGTCCCTATACCACCACATTGAACTTTGCCGAAAAATTCAAAGTCAAGAAACAGTACCTTTGTTGGTATATCTTTATATAAAAGGGGACGCTGATTCCAACGCGCCTAGTTTCATGGCGATAGGACGAGTATTAAGGGAAATAGAGGCGACAAAACATTTTGAAAAGTCCCTATACCACCACATTGAACTTTGCCGAAAAATTCAAAGTCAAGAAACAGTACCTGTGTTGGTATATTTATATGTAAAAGGGGACGCTGATTCCAACGCGCTTAGTTTCATGGCGATAGGACGAGTATTAAGGGAAATAGAGGCGACAAAACATTTTGAAAGGTCCCTATACCACCACATTGAACTTTGCCGAAAAATTCAAAGTCAAGAAACAGTACCTGTGTTGGTATGTCTTTGTGTAAAAGGGGACGCTGATTCCAACGCGCTTAGTTTCATGGCGATAGGACGAGTATTAAGGGAAATAGAGGCGACAATACAATTTGAAAAGTCCCTATACCACCACATTGAACATTGCCGAAAAATTCAAAGTCAAGAACAGTACCTTTGTTGGTACATCTTTATGTAAAAGGGGAAGCTGATTCCAACGCGCTTAGTTTCATGGCGATAGGACGAGTATTAAGGGAAAGAGAGGCGACAAAACATTTTGAAAAGTCCCTATACGGTGCCCATTGAACTTTGCCGAAAAATTCAAAGTCAAGAAACAGTACCATTGTTGGTATATCTTTATGTAAAAGGGGACGCTGATTCCAACGCGCTTAGTTTCATGGCGATAGGACGAGTATTAAGGGAAATAGAGGCGACAATACAATTTGAAAAGTCCCTATACCACCACATTGAACATTGCCGAAAAATTCAAAGTCAAGAAGAGTACCTTTGTTGGTACATCTTTATGTAAAAGGGGAAGCTGATTCCAACGCGCTTAGTTTCATGGCGATAGGACGAGTATTAAGGGAAAGAGAGGCGACAATACATTTTGAAAATTCCCTATACCACCACATTGAACTTTGCCGAAAAATTCAAAGTCAAGAAACAGTACCTGTGTTAGTATATCTTTATGTAAAAGGGGACGCTGATTCCAACGCGCTTAGGTTCATGGCGATAGGACGAGTATTAAGGGAAAGAGAGGCGACAAAACATTTTGAAAAGTCCCTATACGGTGCCCATTGAACTTTGCCGAAAAATTCAAAGTCAAGAAACAGTACCATTGTAGGTATATCTTTATGTAAAAGGGGACGCTCATTCCAACGCGCTTAATTTCATGGCGATAGGACGAGTATTAAGGGAAATAGAGGCGACAAAACATTTTGAAAAGTCCCTATACCACCACATTGAACTTTGCCGAAAAATTCAAAGTCAAGAAACAGTACCTTTGTTGGTATATCTTTATGTAAAAGGGGACGCTGATTCCAACGCGCTTAGTTTCATGGCGATAGGACGAGTATTAAGGGAAAGAGAGGCGACAAAACATTTGGAAAAGTCCCTATACCACCACATTGAACGTTGCCGAAAAGTTCAAAGTCAAGAAACAGTACCTTTGTTGGTATATCTTTATGTAAAAGGGGACGCTGATTCCAACGCGCTTAGTTTCATGGCGATAGGACGAGTATTAAGGGAAATAGAGGCGACAAAACATTTTGAAAAGTCCCTATACCACCACATTGAACTTTGCCGAAAAATTCAAAGTCAAGAAACAGTACCTTTGTTGGTATATCTTCATGTAAAAGGGGACGCTGATTCACAGAATTTTATCCACAGATCTGGATGTATCTACCAACTTCAAAACGTTCTAAAACCATCTCTAAACGCATCTGCTATCATCTGCGCGCATCTACACACTTCTACGCATTATGGACGCCTATACTCGTATCTAGAGACTCTAAATACATCTAAACGCATCTGCACGCGTTTCGACGGGTGAGCACCTATCAAAACCCACTGAAACGCATCTAAATACACTTGCACGGTTCTACTCTCCTCCTAACGCCTCTGCGCATATCCAAATGCACCTACAAACTTCTTTACGGTGCTGTAGGCATGATCACGGGTTACACATTTCTGAACGCTTTAAAAGCATTTAAAGGCGCCTACATTCGTTCTTAAGCTTCTTGACACTAATAAAGCTTTTAAGCTCCTCCACGCATGTACAATGCATGTTGATGCATTCAGATAGGTCCATACGTGCATAGAAACGTATAAAAACTTGTAGGTGTGGAATGAGTGGGCGTGTATATATATCTACACACTTCTACATGTCCCAACGCATATACATGCCTATCCACGTTTCTCAGAGCATTTAAACACGTCTGGGGCCATATCTACATTCCCAAGCCCATCTGCACAGATCTGGATGTATCTACCAACTTCAAAACGTTCTAAAACCATCTAAACGCATCTGCTATCATCTGCGCGCATCTACACACTTCTACGCATTATGGACGCCTATACTCGTATCTAGAGACTCTAAATACATCTAAACGCATCTGCAAGCGTTTCGACGGGTGAGCACCTATCAAAACCCACTGAAACTCATCTAAATACACTTGCACGGTTCTACTCTCCTCCTAACGCCTCTGCGCCTATCCAAATGAACCTACAAACTTCTTTACGGTGCTGTAGGCATGATCACGGGTTACACATATCTGAACTCTTTAAAAGCATTTTACACACACACACCTACAAGTTTTTATACGTTTCTATGCACGTATGGACCTATCTGAATGCATCAACAAGCGTTGTACATGCGTGGAGGAGTTTAAATGCTTTATTAGCGTCAAGAAGCTTAAAAACGAATGTAGACGCTTTTAAATGCGTTTAAAGCGATCAGAAATGTGTAACCCGTGATCATGCCTACAGCACCGTGAAGAAGTTTGTAGGTGTATTTGGATAGGCGCAGAGGCGTTAGGAGGAGAGTAGAACAGTGCAAGTGTATTTAGATGAGTTTCAGTGGGTTTTGATAGGTGCTCACCCGTCGAAACGCGTGCAGATGCGTTTAGATGTATTTAGTCTCTAGATACGAGTATAGGCGTCCATAATGCGTAGAAGTGTGTAGATGCGCGCAGATGATAGCAGATGCGTTTAGATGCCTTTAGAACGTTTTGAAGTGTGTAGATACATCCAGATGAGTTCAGAGGGGCTTGGGAATGTGGATATGCCGCTAGACGTGTTTAAATGCTCTAAGAAAGGAGGAGACTCATGTATATGCGTTGGGACATGTAGAAGTGTGTAGATATATATACACGCCCACTCATTCCACACCTACAAGTTTTTATACGTTTCTATGCACGTATGGACCTATCTGAATGCATCAACATGCATTGTACATGCGTGGAAGAGCTTAAAAGCTTTATTAGTGTCAAGAAGCTTAAGAACGAATGTAGGCGCCTTTAAATGCTTTTAAAGCGTTCAGAAATGTATAACCCGTGATCATGCCTACAGCACCGTAAAGAAGTTTGTAGGTGCATTTGGATAGGCGCAGAGGCGTTAGGGGGAGAGTAGAACAGTGCAAGTGTATTTAGATGCGTTTCAGTGGGTTTTGTTGTAGTGTGTAGTTAGATTTATATATCACATAGTAGAGTTGCTCTTGTTTTTATTATTTTTCAAAGGTTCGGCACAAGTCGCCCATATTTGTGTTAAGGTTGTAGATTGCATGCATCAAATCATATGTGTATTAAGTTTTGTTGAATAGAATAATAATAAAAATGAAATAGCTTCCGTAGTTTTATGTGACAATTTATGAATTGCATGGCTTATTACATATTTGTTTCGTTAATTAAAAAAAAATTAAAAATAACTTGTGGCTCAGTATGTTCGAATTTAATACAAATGAAGCATTGCATGTGTTAGATATTTTTTTTGTAATGAATGTGTACAAACATAAAATATATTTTGTAGCTGCACACGACAGAATTTAATACAAATTGTGCATTACATGAGTTATACATGTATGCCATGAAATACAACGAGCAACTGACGGTTACCTTGGAAGAGGATGAATTCTCACAAAAACAACGACTGGCATATAAACTAGAGCAGGTTCATAACATAATGGCGGAATCTGGGCAACAGTGATACTGGCCTGACCTGACGTGCTCCTTAGTGGCGCCAGCACAGTCACCAATTCGCCCTTTGGCACCTCAGGAACTGCCTTGCTGATTTAATGCCAAATTTACATATCCATCAGACAATTTTTCTATGTGTACTGAATTGCTGTTGTGCAAAACTTGATTGTTCGGTGTATATGTGGAGCCGGTGCTCACTCAGTGACTTTAAAGTGCCTATGGTAGATTGTGTGATGTGCTGTCTCCTTAAATGAGTGTACTATATTTTTATGGTAAAAGTTAGATCTGTGCTTTGCCATGCTGGGTTCAGCATTAGTCCATATTGTCGATATTCACTGAAATATCCACTCTAATACCTAATGCTTTTTTTAATATTTGTATAATGATCATACCTTTATACAGTTTAATATTTTTGTATTTAGTTGAATGCAATCATGATGATTGTCTTCCGTAACGATGGAAGCACCAGGGTGTAGTATTTAATTGCGACCTTTCAGTAAATGAATGTTTCAATTTCTACATTCTATGCACAAGGTCGTATCAATGTGGTTTGTGTATGTGTAATAAGGCTGTGTATATTTCTATTCTATTATTATTAAACGCGTGCAGATGCGTTTAGATGTATTTAGAGTCTCTAGATACGAGTATAGGCGTCCATAATGCGTAGAAGTGTGTAGATGCGCGCAGATGATAGCAGATGCGTTTAGATGCCTTTAGAACGTTTTGAAGTGTGTAGATACATCCAGATGAGTTCAGAGGGGCTTGGGAATGTGGATATGCCGCTAGACGTGTTTAAATGCTCTAAGAAAGGAGGAGACTCATGTATATGCGTTGGGACATGTAGAAGTGTGTAGATATATATACACGCCCACTCATTCCACACCTACAAGTTTTTATACGTTTCTATGCACGTATGGACCTATCTGAATGCATCAACATGCATTGTACATGCGTGGAGGAGCTTAAAAGCTTTATTAGTGTCAAAAAGCTTAAGAACGAATGTAGGCGCCTTTAAATGCTTTTAAAGCGTTCAGAAATGTGTAACCCGTGATCATGCCTACAGCACCGTAAAGAAGTTTGTAGGTGCATTTGGATAGGCGCAGAGGCGTTAGGGGGAGAGTAGAACAGTGCAAGTGTATTTAGATGCGTTTCAGTGGATTTTGATAGGTGCTCACCCGTCGAAACGCGTGCAGATGCGTTTAGATGTATTTAGAGTCTCTAGATACGAGTATAGGTGTCCATAATGCGTAGAAGTGTGTAGATGCGCGCAGATGATAGCAGATGCGTTTAGATGGTTTTAGAACGTTTTGAAGTGGGTAGATACATCCAGATCTGTGCAGATGGGCTTGTGAATGTAGATATGGCCCTAGACGTGTTTAAATGCTCTGAGAAACGTGGATAGGCATGTATATGCGTTGGGACATGTAGAAGTGTGTAGATATATACACACGCCCACTCATTTCACACCTACAAGTTTTTATACGTTTCTATGCACGTATGGACCTATCTGAATGCATCAACATGCATTGTACATGCGTGGAGGAGCTTAAAAGCTTTATTTGCGTCAAGAAGCTTAAAAACGAATGTAGACGCTTTTAAATGCGTTTAAAGCGATCAGAAATGTGTAACCCGTGATCATGCCTACAGCACCGTAAAGAAGTTTGTAGGTGTATTTGGATAGGCGCAGAGGTTTTAGGAGGAGAGTAGAACAGTGCAAGTGTATTTAGATGCGTTTCAGTGGGTTTTGATAGGTGCTCACCCGTCGAAACGCGTGCAGAAGCGTTTAGATGTATTCCGAGTCTCTAGATACGAGTATAGGCGTCCATAATGCGTAGAAGTGTGTAGATGCGCGCAGATGATAGCAGATGCGTTTAGATGGTTTTAGAACGTTTTGAAGTGGGTAGATACATCCAGATGAGTTCAGAGGGGCTTGGGAATGTGGATATGCCGCTAGACATGTTTAAATGCTCTAAGAAAGGAGGAGACTCATGTATATGCGTTGGGACATGTAGAAGTGTGTAGATATATATACACGCCCACTCATTCCACACCTACAAGTTTTTATACGTTTCTATGCACGTATGGACCTATCTGAATGCATCAACATGCATTGTACATGCGTGGAGGAGCTTAAAAGCTTTATTAGTGTCAAGAAGCTTAAGAACGAATGTAGGCGCCTTTAAATGCTTTTAAAGCGTTCAGAAATGTGTAACCCGTGATCATGCCTACAGCACCGTAAAGAAGTTTGTAGGTGCATTTGGATAGGCGCAGAGGCGTTAGGGGGAGAGTAGAACAGTGCAAGTGTATTTAGATGCGTTTCAGTGGGTTTTGTTGTAGTGTGTAGTTAGATTTATATATCACATAGTAGAGTTGCTCTTGTTTTTATTATTTTTCAAAGGTTCGGCACAAGTCGCCCATATTTGTGTTAAGGTTGTAGATTGCATGCATCAAATCATATGTGTATTAAGTTTTGTTGAATAGAATAATAATAAAAATGAAATAGCTTCCGTAGTTTTATGTGACAATTTATGAATTGCATGGCTTATTACATATTTGTTTCGTTAATTAAAAAAAAATTAAAAATAACTTGTGGCTCAGTATGTTCGAATTTAATACAAATGAAGCATTGCATGTGTTAGATATTTTTTTTGTAATGAATGTGTACAAACATAAAATATATTTTGTAGCTGCACACGACAGAATTTAATACAAATTGTGCATTACATGAGTTATACATGTATGCCATGAAATACAACGAGCAACTGACGGTTACCTTGGAAGAGGATGAATTCTCACAAAAACAACGACTGGCATATAAACTAGAGCAGGTTCATAACATAATGGCGGAATCTGGGCAACAGTGATACTGGCCTGACCTGACGTGCTCCTTAGTGGCGCCAGCACAGTCACCAATTCGACCTTTGGCACCTCAGGAACTGCCTTGCTGATTTAATGCCAAATTTACATATCCATCAGACAATTTTTCTATGTGTACTGAATTGCTGTTGTGCAAAACTTGATTGTTCGGTGTATATGTGGGGCCGGTGCTCACTCAGTGACTTTAAAGTGCCTATGGTAGATTGAGTGATGTGCTGTCTCCTTAAATGAGTGTACTATATTTTTATGGTAAATGTTAGATCTGTGCTTTGCCATGCTGGGTTCAGCATTAGTCCATATTGTCGATATTCACTGAAATATCCACTCTAATACCTAATGCTTTTTTTAATATTTGTATAATGATCATACCTTTATACAGTTTAATATTTCTGTATTTAGTTGAATGCAATCATGATGATTGTCTTCCGTAACGATGGAAGCACCAGGGTGTAGTATTTAATTGCGACCTTTCAGTAAATGAATGTTTCAATTTCTACATTCTATGCACAAGGTCGTATCAATGTGGTTTGTGTATGTGTAATAAGGCTGTGTATATTTCTATTCTATTATTATTAAACGCGTGCAGATGCGTTTAGATGTATTTAGTCTCTAGATACGAGTATAGGCGTCCATAATGCGTAGAAGTGTGTAGATGCGCGCAGATGATAGCAGATGCGTTTAGATGCCTTTAGAACGTTTTGAAGTGTGTAGATACATCCAGATGAGTTCAGAGGGGCTTGGGAATGTGGATATGCCGCTAGACGTGTTTAAAAGCTCTAAGAAACTAGGAGACTCATGTATATGCGTTGGGACATGTAGAAGTGTGTAGATATATATACACGCCCACTCATTCCACACCTACAAGTTTTTATACGTTTCTATGCACGTATGGACCTATCTGAATGCATCAACAAGCGTTGTACATGCGTGGAGGAGTTTAAATGCTTTATTAGCGTCAAGAAGCTACGAATGTAGACGCTTTTAAATGCGTTTAAAGCGTTCAGAAATGTGTAACCCGTGATCATGCCTACAGCACCATAAAGAAGTTTGTAGGAGCATTTGGATAGGCGCAGAGGCGTTAGGAGGAAGTAGAACAGTGCAAGTGTATTTAGATGCGTTTCAGTGGGTTTTGATAGGTGCTCACCCGTCGAAACGCGTGCAGATGCGTTTAGATGTATTTAGTCTCTAGATACGAGTATAGGCGTCCATAATGCGTAGAAGTGTGTAGATGCGCGCAGATGATAGCAGATGCGTTTAGATGCCTTTAGAACGTTTTGAAGTGTGTAGATACATCCAGATGAGTTCAGAGGGGCTTGGGAATGTGGAAATGCCGCTAGACGTGTTTAAATGCTCTGAGAAAGGAGGAGACTCATGTATATGCGTTGGGACATGTAGAAGTGTGTAGATATTGTAGCGAATGCCCCGTATTAGCCGTTGTTATGGAAAAACAAGTAGTTATCTATGAAATTGTGAAATGTAAATACTGACGTCAGTGTAGTACAAAATCTCTGTGTGTAAAGACTGCTGTAATTTTAGAAAAGTAAAGCCAGTTTGTATAAGAAACCGCTACAAATTTGGGGGCCTGTCCGGGATTTTGTGAACCGAAATAGCGGATAAAGGTTTGGTGGACCTGGGATGGCGTACAGAAGTGATGGCGATGGCACGCGGCGGAGAGGCGAGGAGTGCAGTCTGTGCGGCGTTATGGAGTTGTTGAGCGGCTGGCGCAACTCGAGATTCCACAGGACTTACAGCTAAGTTAGATTTAGGATAACACTCGAATGGATTGACTGCGTGCGGCTGGCGCGCGTGGCCCGTTTGAGTGCTACACTCACATTTGTAACTCATATTGGGAGACGGGCGCTGTTCATCTTTAGTACAAGAATTGGTGATGGTTGACCACTGGGTTGTGCGTCTGGAACCATGAAGCAGTTGCTGGGGATTTCAGTAACTGCAGGAGCAGCGAAGGATTTCAAGAGACAGGTCCCTCTTCTACCTGGAGCATTGGATGGGATTGGTCATCCCTGGTGTCTCTGATGGTCAGAAGTAGGATTGGCCTGCTTGGAGGATTTCAAGAGACAGGTCCCTCTTCTACCTGGAGCATTGGATGGGATTGGTCATCCCTGGTGTCTTTCATGGTCAGAAAGAGGATTGGCCTGCTTGATTTCGATTTGCTGCTGACGAATTTTTGTATAGGATTTGCAGTCCAACCCGCTCAATGGAGTTAATCAAATGGATTTGGCAAGGATCAGGCGGAATCTCTGAAAAAGGGGAAAGCGGGAAGCGGTGTGCATGGTAGCAGTAGCAGTAGCAGTAGCAGTAGCCGAAACATTAGTCGTAGCAGTAGCAGCAGTAGCAGTAGCCGTAGCTGTAGCAGTAGTAGTAACCCTAGCCGTAGCATTAGCAGTAGCAGTAGCCGAAACATTAGCCGTAGCAGTAGCAGCAGTAGCAGCAGTAGCAGTAGCCGTAGCTGTAGCAGTAGCAGTAACCGTAGCCGTAGCATTAGCAGTAGCAGTAGCAAAAGCCGTAGCCGTAGCAGTAGCAGCAGTAGCAGTAGCCGTAGCTGTAGCAATAGCAGTAGTAGTAGCCGTAACCGTAGCAGTAGCAGCAGTAGCAGTAGCCGTAGCTGTAGCAGTAGCATTAACCGAAGCAGTAGCCGAAGCATTAGCCGCAGCAGTAGCAGTAGTAGCAGTAGCAGCAGTAGCAGTAGCCGTAACCGTAGCAGTAGCCGTAGCCGTAGCAGGAGCAGTAACAGTTGCAGTAGCAGCAGCTGTAGCAGTAGCCGTAGCAGTAGCAGTTCGCTGATATGGTAGTCATTCGCTGATATGGACTGCTGTGGAAGTAGATCGTCCGAGGGTCGAGGGCGACCCTGAAGACGGGGAGGGATAGTGTAGCGAATGCCCCGTATTAGCCGTTGTTATGGAAAAACAAGTAGTTATTTATGAAATTGTGAAATGTAAATACTGACGTCAGTGTAGTACAAAATCTCTGTGTGTAAAGACTGCTGTAATTTTAGAAAAGTAAAGCCAGTTTGTATAAGAAACCGCTACAATATATATACACGCCCACTCATTAAGCTTAAGCTTCTTGACGCAAATAAAGCTTTTAAGCTCCTCCACGCATGTACAATGCATGTTGATGCATTCAGATAGGTCCATACGTGCATAGAAACGTATAAAAACTTGTAGGTGTGAAATGAGTGGGCGTGTATATATATCTACACACTTCTACATGTCCCAACGCATATACATGAGTCTCCTATTTTCTTAGAGTATTTAAACGCGTCTAGCGGCATATCCACATTCCCAAGCCCCTCTGTACTCATCTGGATGTATCTACACACTTCAAAACGTTCTAAAGGCATCTAAACGCATCTGCTATCATCTGCGCGCATCTACACACTTCTACGCATTATGGACGCCTATACTCGTATCTAGAGACTAAATACATCTAAACGCATCTGCACGCGTTTCGACGGGTGAGCACCTATCAAAACCCACTGAAACACATCTAAATACACTTGCACGGTTCTACTCTCCTCCTAACGCCTCTGCGCATATCCAAATGCACCTACAAACTTCTTTACGGTGCTGTAGGCATGATCACGGGTTACACATTTCTGAACGCTTTAAACGCATTTAAAAGCGTCTACATTCGTAGCTTCTTGACGCTAATAAAGCATTTAAACTCCTCCACGCATGTACAACGCTTGTTGATGCATTCAGATATGTCCATACGTGCACATACACACACAAATACGCAAAAAGTCCCACAATCACCCACAATTAAATACAAACACACACAAATACGCTAAAACACTCACAAACACCCACAAATACCGCCAAACAAGAACGTACTCACACAAACACACACAAATAAGCTAAAAGTCCCACAATCACACACAAACACGGACCAACACACTGAAACATACAAAAACCACACACAAACACATACAAACTCATAAAAAAAGAAAAAACATTCAATAAAACACACAAACACGCACGAAAACGCATAAACGCACACGAGCACCCTGAAACACACATAAACACTTACAAACACGCACAAACATACAAAAACATGCACGAATACACAGAAACACACAGAAACACACATAAACACACACAAATACGCTAAAACAGTCTCAAACACCCACAAACTATGCAAAGCATGCACGTACACCCACAAACACACACAAATCCGCTAAAAGTCCCACAATCACACACAAACACGGACCAACACACTGAAACATACAAAAACCACCCACAAACACATACAAACTCACAAAAAAAGTAAAAACATTCAATAAAACACACAAACACGCACGAAAACGCAAAAACGCACACGAGCACACGTACAACCACACTCAAACTTGCTTAAACACACACAAACATATACAAATACACTAAAAAACCCACAAACACCCACAATCACACACAAACAAGGCAAACGCACTGAATCTTACAAAAACTAAACCACAAGCATTTACAAACACACAAAAACAGTAAAAACATTCAATAAAACACACAAACACGCACGAAAACGCAAAAAAGCACACGAGCATCCTGAAACACTCACAAACACATACAAACACACACAAACACGTACAAACATACAAAACTTGCATGAATACACAGAAACACACAGAAACGCACACAAACTCGCACAAACACACACAAATACGCTAAAACACTATCAAACTCCCACAAACTATGCAAAACACACACGTACACACACAAACACACACAAATACGCTAAAACACACAAACACCCACAAACACTGCTAAACAAGAACGTACACACACAAACACACACAAATAAGCTAAAAGTCCCACAATCACACATAAACACGGACCAACACACTGAAACATACAAAAACCCACCCACAAAAACATACAAACTCACAAAAACAGTAAAAACATTCAATAAAACAAACAAACAAACACGCACGAAAACGCATAAACGCACACGAGCACACGCACAACCACACACAAACATGCTCAAACACACACATGTACAAATACACTAAAAAACCCACAAACACCCACAAGCAAACACAAACAAGGACAAACACACTGAAACATACAAAAACTCACCCACAACACATACAAACACACAAAAACAGTAAAAACATTCAATAAAACACACAAACACGCACGAAAACGCAAAAAAGCACACGAGCACCCTGAAACACACAAACACATACAAACATTGCCAAACGAGAACGTAAACACACAAACACACACAAATAAGCTAAAAGTCCCACAATCACACAAACACGGACCAACACACTGAAACATACAAAAACCCACCCACAAACTCATACAAACTCACAAAAACAATAAAAACATTGAATAAAACACACAAACACGCACGAAAACGCAAAAAAGCACACGAGCACCCTGAAACACACACAAACTCTAACACACACACACAAACACGCACAAACATACAAAAACATGCATGAATACACAGAAACACACAGAAACACACAGAAACACACAGAAACACACAGAAACGCACACAAACTCGCACAAACACACACAAATACGCTAAAACACACTCAAACTCCCACAAACAATGCTAAACACGCACAAACATACAAAAACATGTATGAATACACAGAAACACACAGAAACACACAGAAACGCACACAAACCCGCACAAACACACACAAATACGCTAAAAGTCCCACAATCACTCACAATTACATACAAACACACATATACGCTAATGTACTCACAAACACCCACAAACACTGCTAAACAAGAACGTACACACACAAACACACACAAATAAGCTAAAAGTCCTACAATCACACATAAACACGGACAAACACACTGAAACATACAAAAACCCACCCACAAACACATACAAACTCACAAAAACAGTAAAAACATCCAATAAAACACACAAACACGCACGAAAACGCATAAACACACGAACACAAGCACAACCACACACAAATACGCACAAACACACACACACACATGCTCAAATACACACAAACATATACAAATACACTAAAAAACCCACAAACACCCACAATTACACACAAACACGGACAAACACACTGAAACATACAAAAACTAACCCACAATCTCATACAAACACACAAAAACAGTTAAAACATTCAATAAAACACACAAACACGCACGAAAACGAAAAAAAGCACACGAGCACCCCGAAACACACACAAACACACACAAATACGCAAAAAGTCCCACAATCACCCACAATTAAATACAAACACACACAAATACGCTAAAACACTCACAAACACCCACAAATACCGCCAAACAAGAACGTACTCACACAAACACACACAAATAAGCTAAAAGTCCCACAATCACACACAAACACGGACCAACACACTGAAACATACAAAAACCACACACAAACACATACAAACTCATAAAAAAAGAAAAAACATTCAATAAAACACACAAACACGCACGAAAACGCATAAACGCACACGAGCACCCTGAAACACACATGAACACTTACAAACATACACAAACACGCACAAACATACAAAAACATGCACGAATACACAGAAACACACAGAAACATACATAAACACACACAAATACGCTAAAACAGTCTCAAACACCCACAAACTATACAAAGCATGCACGTACACCAACAAACACACACAAATCCGCTAAAAGTCCCACAATCACCCACAATTACACACAAACACACACAAATACGCTAAAACACACACAAACACCCACAAGCATTGCCAAACAGGAACGTACACATACAAACACACACAAATAAGCTAAAAGTCCCACAATCACACACAAACACGGACCAACACAATGAAACACAAAAACCCACCCACAAACACATACAAACTCACAAAAACAGTAAAAACATTCAATAAAACAAACAAACAAACACGCACGAAAACGCATAAACGCACACGAGCACACGCACAACCACACACAAATTCGCACAAACACACACAAACATGCTCAAATACACACACATATACAAATACACTAAAAAGCCCACAATTACACACAAACACGGACAAACACACTGAAACATACAAAAACTAACCCACAATCTCATACAAACACACAAAAACAGTTAAAACATTCAATAAAACACACAAACACGGGCGAAAACGCAAAAAAGCACACGAGCATCCTGAAACACTCACAAACACATACAAACACAATTAGATACAAACACACACAAATACGCTAAAACACTCACAAACACCGCCAAACAAGAACGTACACACACAAACACACACAAATAAGCTAAAAGTCCCACAATCACACACAAACACGGACCAACACACTGAAACATACAAAAACCACCCACAAACACATACAAACTCACAAAAAAAGTAAAAACATTCAATAAAACACACAAACACGCACGAAAACGCAAAAACGCACAGGAGCACACGTACAACCACACTCAAACTTGCTTAAACACACACAAACATATACAAATACACTAAAAAACTCACAAACACCCACAATCACAAACAAACAAGGCAAACACACTGAATCTTACAAAAACTAACCCACAAGCATATACAAACACACAAAAACAGTAAAAACATTCAATAAAACATACAAACACGCACGAAAACGCAAAAAAGCACACGAGCATCCTGAAACACTCACAAACACATACAAACACGCACAAACATACAAAAACATGCATGAATACACAGAAACACACAGAAACGCACACAAACTCGCACAAACACACACAAATACGCTAAAACACTCTCAAACTCCCACAAACAATGCAAAACACGCACGTACACACACAAACACACACAAATACGCTAAAAGTCCCACAATAACCCACAATTACATACAAACACACATAAATACGCTAAAGTACTCACAAACACCCACAAACACTGCTAAACAAGAACGTACACACACAAACACACACAAATAAGCTAAAACTCCCACAATCACACATATACACGGACCAACACACTGAAACATAAAAAAACCCACCCACAAAAACATACAAACTCACAAAAACAGTAAAAACATTCAATAAAACAAACAAACACGCACGAAAACGCATAAACGCACACGAGCACACGCACAACCACACACAAACATGCTCAAACACAGACAAACATGTACAAATGCACTAAAAAACCCTCAAACACCCACAAGCAAACCCAAACAAGGACAAACACACTGAAACATACAAAAACTAACCCACAACACATACAAACACACAAAAACAGTAAAAACATTCAATAAAACACACAAACACGCACGAAAACGCAAAAAAGCACACGAGCATCCTGAAACACTCACAAACACATACAAACACTCAAACACGCACAAATATACAAAAACATGCATGAATACACAGAAACACACAGAAACGCACACAAACTCGCACAAACACACACACAAATACGCTAAACCACTCTCAAACTCCCACAAACTATGCAAAACACGCACGTACACGCACAAACACACACAAATACGCTAAAACACTCACAAACACCCACATACACTGCAAAACAAGAACGTACACACACAAACACACACAAATAAGCTAAAAGTCCCACAATCACACATAAACACGGACCAACACACTGAAACATAAAAAAACCCACCCACAAAAACATACAAACTCAGAAAAACAGTAAAAACATTCAATAAAACAAACAAACACGCACGAGAACGCATAAACGCACACGAGCACACGCACAACCACACACAAACATGCTCAAACACACACACACACACATATACAAATACACTAAAAAACCACAAACACCCACAATCACACTCAAACACGGACAAACACACTGAAACATACAAAAACTAACTCACAAACACATACAAACACACAAAAACAGTAAAAACATTCAATAAATCACACAAACACGCACGAAAACGCATAAACGCACACGAGCACCCTGAAACACACATAAACACTTACAAACATACAAAAACATGCACGGATACACACAAACACAGAGAAACACACATAACCGCACACAAACTCGCACAAACACACACAAAAACGCTAAAACACTCTCAAACATCCGCAAATAATGCAAAACACGCACGTATACACCCAACACACAAATACGCTAAAAGTACACAGTCACCCACAATTACATACAAACACATACAAACTCACAAAAACAGTAAAAACATTCAATAAAACACACAAACACGAACGAAAACGCATAAACGCACACGAGCACCCTGAAACACACATAAACACTTACAAACATACACAAACACGCACAAACATACAAAAACATGCACGAATACACAGAAACACAGAGAAACATACATAACCGCACACAAACTCTCACAAACACACACAAAAACGCTAAAACACTCTCAAACATCCATAAATAATGCAAAACACGCACGTATACACCCAAACACACAAATACGCTAAAAGTACACAATCACCCACAATTACACCCAAACACACACTAATACGCTAAAAGTCCCACAATCACCCACAATTAGATTCAAATACACACAAATACGCTAAAACACTCACAAACACCGCCAAACAAGAACGTACACACACAAACACACACAAATAAGCTAAAAGTCCCACAATCACACACACTTCCATTTGTTTTTCGCAGTGGAGGTGGATAGTCTCTTCTTTTGGTAGTATTATTATCCATTGATTGGAGTTTTCAGTTTCTTGGAATACGTTGTCGTCTAGTTGAACTTCCGTTTGTTGACAAGTGGGTGATGCCTTGACTTCCAAGAGCTGGATTTCACAGGGGGTGTTCTTGTCGATGCGTTGTAAAGTCGTATTGTCGCAGAGGAAATTGTTCGTAGACATTTCCAAACAATTGTCATTTATCGAAACGAATAACAATCTATTCTTTGCAATGAATTTTGACTTTGGTATTATAGTCTTGAAATGATCTCTAGAGAATATGGGTATTGAGTATAGGTGATAACGGTCAAATATATATGGATAGGTAATTGGTATCTTTATTAAAAATATTATTTTATTATTTGATATGTAACAATCTACTTTAATCAATTTTTCGAAAAGTATTATATTATCTAGCGTTACCTCCAATGGTAGTTGGTCCGTCTTAAGTTTTGATTTTAGCAGTTTTAATTCTTGAAATAAATCTGTTGTTTTCATGATACTCGAATGAAAAGTTCCAAGTCTAGTGAAAGAGATTGTTGTTTCAATATCTTGTAATATCGAACTTATTATCTCAAACATATTAATAATTTGTATAAGAGTGTCTTTAATAAATCTTGTATGATCTCGGCTTATACTACTCTGTACAATTCCGGAAATCTGCTTAATTCTTACATTTAGTACTTCTTCGTTATGAATAATTTTACTCATAGTTTCATTGAATTTGTTGATCATCGATACGGCAAGAGTTTTGTGTTTTAATTGAATTCGCTAAATGGTCTTGGTTTTCTTGAAGGTTTTTAATTAATTCTTCGTAATGTTTACATCACTTGCGTCTAAGTTTCCTGTAACTGCTTTAAATATCGAGCCAAGTCCATTAATTAGTCCTCGCTTTATCGTATCTGGATGGGGTATTATTTCTATTACCTTACTTTCTACCTTTTCTTCAATAAAATGTAAAACTTTAATATGGTTATCAACTTCTACTCTATAATGTTCATTATTATCTAAGTGCTTAATTATGTTTTCAGATTGTTTCTTTAATTTATTAATTTCATCTATTATTGGGTTTGAGTCGTAAAAATGAATAAGTGTATGGGAATATCCTTTGATTTTTGCGTTGCCAATCCTAAGTGGAATTAGTCCAGGGTTGTTTTGTAAGTTTCGATATGTTACTTCTTGATAACCGAAGATGCATGGTAATCTGAAAATAAATTACAACTATCTAAGATTTTTGCTTACCTACTTAATTAAGTGAATAATTTTTGTTTTAGTCGAATGAATAAGTTTTTCTCAAGGGACGTTTTACATTGTCCATATGGATTTTAGTTTGGGATGTGGTTGCAAGGGGTTTTCTTTGAGGGTTAACACTTTCTATCGTTTCGGGTTGATTAAATTTGTTTGCGTTTTTTCGTCTAATTTGTTTCTTTACAAAGTGTCCTGGTTGAAATATTTCTGGTTTGTCACGATTTTTGTTTGTTTTTTTCTAGTACATTTTCTTTATTTTGGATAAGATCTGAATTAATTTTTGCGTATAATAATCTAGATTTTTCTTTGTGTTGTTGCACATAGTCGTTTAATAATATTTTATCTAATTCTACGTTAAAAGGTGTATTATCTGATAAATGTCCGTTTATTACGTCAATAGGTTTTAATTTCGTTACTGAATGTATTGAATGGTTATAAGCTAATATTGCATATAACATTTTCATTTCAGCGGGGGTTTTGTGGAAGCCTTGAGTGTTTAAAATTCTCAAGTGTTCGATGATTGTGGAGTGAAATCGTTCAACTACTCCATTCGATTGTGGATGATTCGGCGAACAAAAATGTACTTGTACTTTATGAAGACTTAACAATTCAATAATAACTGAATTTTTGAATTCGGTTCCGTTATCGCAAATAATTATTATCAGGGATACCATGCTGTGAAAAGTAATTTATCAGCTTGTCCGCTACTTCTGTGTTATTTAAAGAAATTAATGAATAGGCTTGTGCGTACTTTGAAAAACTGTCGATTATTGTCAAGAATTTAATTTGCTCAAATGTGAAAGTATCTAAATGAAGGATTTCAAATGGTCTAGACGCTGTTGGGGTTTAATTGAGTTCCATTTTTATTGAGTTTCGTTCATATTTTGACTGTTGGCAGATTTCACATTCGTTTATAAAAGTTTGGATTGAGTTTTTCATAAATGGCCAATAATATTTCTCTTTAATCCTTTGTAATGTTTCATCAATTCCGCGGTGATTACTTTTTCCTTCATGATAATTCCGTATTGTGTCCTTAACATCATCTTTACTTATTACATCAATTAGTTTTATTTTACAACGTTTCGATTTTAATGAAGCTCATTTAAAGTTTTGTTGAAGAACTAGTGAAAAGGGTTCATATATTTCCGGGTTTTCGAAATATAGGTAATATTGGACATTTGGGGCAGTGTAATGTTTAACAAAATTAATAATGTCGTTTTCGAAATTATTTTGTGAAATTTGTAAATGAATTCGTTGCTTTTTATTAAATATTTTTTGAATTTCTGGGTCTGCGGGTGAATGTAACACTGAGCTAATTATTATCTGGTTCTGACCGCAATTTAGTGCGTGTTCCGCAATTGGAATATTTACTATGGGATGTTGAACTGCTGAGTGTATTGTCTCATCTTGGCTTTCATTTTCTACAATATCGTCATTGTCAAGTTGCACTATCATGGAAACGTTATCTATGTCCGGTATTATATCGTGAAAGATCTCAGGTTTCTCATTAATTGCGTCTTTGTTTGTTCATTGAATGTTACTGTTTCGAATTTGTTATCAAAATTTTCTTTAATTATATCATCAAATTTATTCCAAAATGAATTTGTCTCCTTAGTAAGGATTTCTATTCGGGAAAGAGCGTCAGCATTTGCTTTTCCTTTTTTATAAATGATATCGAAATTAAATTCATCTAATTTAATTCTCCATCTTAATAATTTTGAGCTTGGATCCTTTAATGAAAATAAGATGCCTTAAAAACGCATGTAGACGCCTTTAAATGCGTTTAAAGCGTTCAGAAATGTGTAACCCGTGATCATGCCTACAGCACCGTAAAGCAGTTTGTAGGTGCATTTGGATAGGCACAGAGGCGTTAGGAGGAGAGTAGAACCGTGCAAGTGTATTTAGATGTGTTTCAGTGGGTTTTGATAGGTTCTCACCCGTCGAAACGCGTGCAGATGCGTTTAGATGTATTTAGAGTCTCTAGATACGGGTATAGGAGTCCATAATGCGTAGAAGTGTGTAGAATGGCGCAGATGATAGCAGATGCGTTTAGATGGCTTTAGAACGTTTCGAAGTGTGTAGATACATCCAGAAGAGTTCAGATGGTCTTGGGTATGTAGATATGCCACTAGACGTGTTTAAATGCACTAAGAAAGGTGGAGACGCATGTATATGCGTTGGGACAACTTGAAGTGTGTAGAAATATATACACGCCTACTCATTCCGCACCTACAAGTTTTTATACGTTTCTACGCACGTATGGACCTATCTGAATGCATCAAAATGCGTTGTAGATGCGTGGAGGAGCTTAAATGCTTTATTAGCGTTAGGATGCTTAAAAACGAATGTAGACGCCTTTAAATGCGTTTAAAGCGTTCAGAAATGTGTAACCCGTGATCATGCCTACAGCAACGTAAAGAAGTTTGTAGGTGCATTTGGATGGGCACAGAGGCGTTAGGAGGAGAGTAGAACCGTGCGAGTGTATTTAGATGCGTTTCAGTGGGTTATGATAGGGGCTCATCCGTCGAAACGCGTGCAGATGCGTTTAGATGTATTTAGAGTTCTAGATAGGGGTATAGGCGTCCATAATGCGTAGAAGTGTGTAGATGCGCGCAGATGTTTGCAGATGCGTTTAGATGGCTTTAGAAAGTTTTGAAGTAGTTAGATACATCCAGATGAGTGCAGATGGGCTTGGGAATGTAGATATGGCGCTAGACGTGTTTAAATGCTCTGAGAAACGTGGATATGCATGTATATGCGTTCGGAATATGTAGAAGGGTGTAGAATAATAGACACGCCCACACATTCCTCTCCTACACGTTTTTATACTTTTCTATGCGCGTATGCACCTATCTGAATGATCTACATGCGTTGTAGATGCATGGAGAAGCTTAAATGCTTTAAGAACGTCAAAATGCGTAAAAACTCATGTAGACGCCTTTAAATGCGTTTATAGCGATCAACAACGTGTAACCAGGGAACACGCCTACAGTACCGTAAAGAAGTTTGTAGATGCATTCGAATAGGTGCAGAGGCGTTAGGAAGGGGGTAAAAGCGTGCAGGTTCATTCAGATGCGTTTCAGTGAGATTTGATAGGTGCAGATCGGTCTAAACGCGTGCAGATGCGTTTAGATGTATTTAGAGCCAGTAAATGCTGGTAAAGCCGTCCAAAGTGCGTAGAAGTGTGTAGATGCGGGCAGATAATTGCAAATGCATTTAGATGGGTTTAGAGCGTTTTGATTATAGTAGATACGACCAAATGAGTGCAGGTGGGCTTGGGAATGTGGATATTCCGCTAGACGTATTTAAATTCTCTAAGAAAAGTGGAGACGCATGTATATTTGTTAGGACGTGTAGAAGGGTGTAGATTAATATACACGCCCACACATTCCACACCTACACGTTTTTATACTTTTCTATGCGCGTATGCACCTATCTGAATGCATAAATATGCGTTGTGGATGCCTGGAGAAGCTTAAATGCTTTATTAGCGTCAAGATGCCTTAAAAACGCATGTAGACGCATTTAAATGCGTTTAAAGCGTTCAGAAATGTGTAACCCGTGATCATGCCTACAGCAACGTAAAGAAGTTTTTAGGTGCATTTGGATAGGCGCAGAGGCGTTAGGAGGAGAGTAGAACCGTGCAAGTGTATTTAGATGCGTTTCAGTGGGTTTTGATAGGTGCTCATCCGTCGAAACGCGTGCAGATGCGTTTAGATGTATTTAGAATCTCTAGATAGGGGTATAGGCGTCCATAATGCGTAGAAGTGTGTAGATGCGCGCAGATGATAGCAGATGCGTTTAGATGTATTTAGAACGTTTTGAAGTGGGTAGATACATCTAGATGAGTTCAGAGGGGCTTGGGAATGTGGATATGCCGCTAGACGTGTTTAAATGCTCTAAGAAAGGTGGAGACGCATGTATATGCGTTGGGACATGTAGAAGTGTGTAGATATATATACACGCTCACTCATTCCGCACCTACACGTTTTTATATGTTTCTATGCGCGTATGGACCTATCTGAATGCATCAACATGCGTTGTGGAGGCCTGGAAAAGCTTAAATGCTTTATTAGCCTCAAGATGCTTAAAAACGAATGTAGACGCCTTTAAATGCGTTTAAAGCGTTCAGAAAGGTGTAACTCGTGATCATGTCTACAGCACCGTAAAGAAGTTTGTAGGTGCATTTGGATAGACGCAGAGGCATTAGGAAGAGCGTAGGACACATTCCCAAGCCCATCTGCACTCATCCAGACGTATCTACACACTTCAAAGCGCTCTAAACCAATCTAAACCCATCTGCAATCATCGGCGCGCATCTACATAATTCTACGCATTGTGGACGCCTATACCCGCGTCTACAGACTTTAAATGCATCTAAACACAGCTACACGAATTTAGACCCGTCTGAACCTATAAAAACTCACTGAAACGCATTTGAGTACACCTGCACGCTTCTACACCCCTCCTAACGCCTCTGCGTTTATCCGAATGCATCTACAAACTTCTTTGCGGTACTGTAGGCGTGATGCCTGGTACACGCTTGGGCCCACATGTTCTGTATTCACACGATCTCCGTTGGGCCTATCGATTGTAATTAACGCCTTAGGTCTTAGAATGCCCTTGCGGACCTATCCTGTGAGTTTCATGTAAAAAATTCCAAAGTTCATATTTTTGGGTGCGATAGCCGACAACCTCGGATTTCCACAAAATTACCAGGAAACACTATATATGTGGTCTTGATATTATTTGTGGTTAACCTAGGTGAGGAGAATCAGTACTTTTGTTTTAATTACAATTTGAATTTCTGCTTTCCGAATGTTTACAAATCAGCCATTGTTTACGTCATAGAAGGACGCAACGCATGGAATACGACAATTACGATCACGGAACGGTGTCTTTCGCAGTACTTTTTCTGTTCCATTGGAATAGTTCATGTGAAATGTCAAAATTCTCATCATTTTCTTGCAAAATGGCTCTTTGGGAGCTTCCAGGGCTTTTTGCAGATTCTCACTTCATCGGACGATCAGTTACTTGCTACATTCCAGAGGCCAGGATTATCGCACGTGGCGAAGACGTGTACGAAACGTCAGTGCAGAAGGCTTTGCACCCTTATTGCGCTTCAAGATAAAGATACAAAATACAAGATACAAAATTAACACATATTTCGATAAATAAATTTGAATTGGTTTGAATGTACAGGGTCAAGGTGAGATTGATGGGGTTTGTTTGTATTGTATAAAAACATTTGATGAATGAATACCATTGAAACAGCACGTATTACAGAGTATGGCGTTCAAGATAGCGAGGGCTCTGTGTATGGTATTTAAGTAGCCAAAAGAAAAATATCTGAAACCATAGTATTTCAATATTTATTGCATAATTAATGTTGGTATGTCTATTTATATTCTATTCAGATGTGAAAATTAAGTTATGAATTCACCATAAATCGAAATATTTGCAGGTTGCGTGCGCGCATTCGCCAAAAATTGGAAATGTTTAAATATTGATATTTATCAATTTGTGCATTTTCCTCACCTGGCATCTCTAAAAACGTTATCTACGAGCAGTATACAGTGTCTTCTGTAAATTTTGTGTAAATCCGAGTGTTGTTGGCTATCGCAACGCGACCCATACGTCAAAATCCGAATATCACCTCACATGAAAATAATAAATAAAACCATCGTTTCAAATTAATTTAAAAAGTACTTACCATTTTTACGATGACTTAAGGCCCTCCATCCGTGGTCCTCCAGGGTGCTCTTCCCGCCTCCACCAGAATGCATCAGTGTTACCATCGTTACCTGAAGAAATAATAAAAACATTAATATATAACCTCAGTAATTGTCAGTCAAATGTACTTGTAAAAAATCACCAACGTAGTGCGTTAATGTCGCTCCTTTTGTAGTCAAAATCACGTTTTCATCGCAAGAAAACTACCGAATCGACGAACATTAAAGAAATTATTCCCCTCCCTTCTTCTACGGGAAAATTAAAGAAATGCCCTTAAAACACCGTCGATAATTACACCTGAATCGTCTTCAACGCCTGTTTCCACACAAATAAAATTCCTAATAAGAAATTTTCAACGGCGTTCATCGCTAAGCTGACGAAATGCGACAAAAAATTGTTTGTTACCTTCTTACTGACTCACGACTGATAACGAGGTGAGAAAATACGAAATTTGCCACCAGAGGCGCCAGTTAAATTTCAAAGATTTAAAACTTTGTTTTTAAAAAACTTTATTTCGACAAACACGTAGTGACAGCGATTGTCTCTACTACCAACTGAACATAAAGCTATCACGTTAGTTTTTATATTTGAGATAAAGAACGTAACATGATATTACAATACAAGTATAAAAAAAATGCAAGGTGACAAATTGTGTCTTGTAACTCGCCGGTTAAAATGGCAAATGATTTTACATGGAAATAAAATGTATTATTTTGGATCGTAATGAAATTATTTATCCAATTGTAATTATGGATAAATAATTAATCAACGATATAAAAAATGTAGATTACTACTAAAATTGAGCGAACTAATACCGTCTACTTTATCATGTAGTACACAGGGTGTACAAAACTAGTGTCACTAATTGTAATAAGTGACACGTCCCAAAATATGTATAAATTTTACAGGCTTATAGTTAAGGACTGTTTTATAGAAAATTTAGATTTTTCGCATTTTTTAAGGAAGATTTTCATGGAAATCTTTGTTATATTTAAACATAACGCCATAATGAAGCACAGAAAATCTCCCATTATTTATTCCCATTACTATCCAATTATTTACCCAATTGTAATTATGCGAGTTACGACATTGTATTTACCTAGTTTGCACTTTAAAACTGTTTAACTTGCATTTCCGTTCTTATGTTATAAATACGAGTAAAATAGAAAAGATTGTCAGACTATTGCTGTTAGCCTTGCAGAATAAACGTCTCACGTGTAGAATTTCGCTTTTTAAAAACCCTGTCTAAGAGTTCAAAATCGTAATTGGCGCAGTCAGTAGGATTTTTCGGGAATTGCACGTATCGAACGGACAATTTAATCGTTTCAACGACTAACCGGAAGAACCATCAAAATCGGTGAAAACTGTTAATTCGAGTGAATATCGAATCGACGACTGTTTCACTGTTCGAGTGAAAATCGGGTAGTGAAAGAACAGTTCCAGTTATCTCCGAGACAGAAGAGTACTCCAGGGAAAGAAGAACGAAAACTACTCCTACTGGGAGAAGAACACAAATCGTCCGAAACCACAGGAATTAGTATAGGAAGAAAGAATATGGAGATAATCATCTTAGTGCTCTTTCCTTAAATTTTCCCATCTTTTAACCTTTTTCACAAAATTTTAGTAGTTATAAGTAGAATAGTTCATCGAGTAATTGCTTAAATTTCATGAGCGAATCAGATTTGGACGAACTAGTAGGGCTAATCGAAAAAAAGTTACAAGTAAGCCAATCAGAGAACACTCAATGTAATTCACATATAGAAATGGCTACTACTCCAGTTAACTATCAATTACTTAGGTTATACATAGGCTCTATTCCTTGTTATGATGGAAACCCTCATACTTTAACAATTTTTATAACTAATTGTGAGAGTCTCATCACTGCATTTGCGAGTCAAACCGATGTAGTGTTAAATTCATTTTTATTGCGAGCAGTTATAGGCAAATTGATCGGTAGAGCGCAAATATTGATTGGTTCTCGTATAGAGCTTAAAACTTGGAACGATATTAAAGAGGCTTTAATACTAAGTTTTGGAGATCAACGTAACATCGACTGTTTAGTTCAAGATCTAATCAATCTTAAACCAAACAAAAATGAAACACCATACAATTTCGGTATGCGATGTCAAGACTCGAGAAGTCTTATTACTTCAAAATTAAATTCAGTACAAATGTCAGAAGATGAACGTAAGTTGAGGCAAAAAAATTATGACGATTTAGCTTTAAAAACGTTTATCAGAGGTTTACCGCTTCCCATTCAAACTAATGTTCGACTAAGGTCACCTAAAGATTTAGAGACCGCCATGTGCTTGGTAAATGAAGAAGAAAATTTTCTATATTCTACTAGAAGTTTAAATAATCAAAATACTAATGTTTCATTTAAGCCTGGCCTAAGAATTACTTCCACAATTAATTCAAATTACGGAATCCGTCCAGCATTTATTTCGAATTTTAGTCATGTTCGCCCTACGACACAAACCCCTCGTCCCGTATTTCAACCAAACTTTACATTACGTAACCATTCTCCAAATTTTCAGCAAGTTAAACCGAACCCATTTCCGAATTTCCAGCAATTCAGACCTAATCAGCCTAATGCTTCACACAACTGGCACCCTAACAATAAATTCCTTACTCGTCTCCACCCATTTTTCCAAAATCAACGAAACGCCCAAATGCAGAGAAGTTTTCCTCAACCTCAACTCAATCGAACTAACACCTCTCGTAATGATCAACCGGAACCCATGGATTCATCATCCAGTAATTCGAGAATTCAATCGAAGCCAAATTTCATTGCGACTGAACTTTTCAACCAAACCATTAATGACCCTTATCAATACCAACAGGTTAACGAATATAATCACGTCGACAATTCTTATGATTACGAGTATAATCAAAATTTGTATCACACGGACATTTACAATCCTTATCTCGCTGAAACTCAATACCTCATAGACAATTATGAACCTACTCATGTCGCAAACAACGACACAGATTACGACCCCGCGACTTTTTCCCAGCAGACTCAGATAAACGAAACCGAAGAACGTCAGGATTTTCCGCAGGTTCAGAATTCAACCAACCCGACGTAATACTAGTTAACGCATTGAAAGCAAATCTACCTTACATTGAAATTAAAGAACTTAATGCTAAATTTTTAGTTGATACAGGAAGCTCAAAATCTCTAATCGATCCCGATTTAGCACATAAATTTTACCGAAATTATATTTTTCATGAAAACTTCAATATACAAACCGCTCACGATATTTCCTATCACGATGAAGTGGCGAATATTCCCCTATTTACAATATTTAACTTGCCAGAATTTCATAAATTCTATCTTTTTAAAGTTAGTAATAGATTCGAAGGAATCATAGGCGTAGATTTGTTAAAACAATTAAAAGCAGAAATAAATGTCAGTAAAAATCAAATTGTTACTCCCAATGCTGTCATTCCGTTGATTTTCGACACGAATAGAAAAAAAGATCAGTTACAAAATTACTCTATTATAGTACCAAGTCGTTGTCAGCAAGTGGTAAAAATACCAGTTAAACAAAAAATGGATTAGGAATACTTAGTTATCAGAATTTTGGGAATGGTCTTGAAATGCCTAAAGCTCTAGTAATCGTGTTAGATAATTTTGCTACCACGACCATTACTAATATTAAAGAAAATCCAGTTAAATTAGATATTTGTGAACCATTTGATATCGAAACCTTAAATTTAGTAGAAGTCAACTTTTTGGACAAATTCGAAACCGACCCCAATCTAGAATTAACTAATTTACAAGACAACAAATTGAAACAAAATTTGAAAAACATTAGACTCGACCATTGTAACAAAGAAGAAAAAGAAACTCTCAGGAAACTTTGTTACGACTATAGGGATATTTTTTATTGCGAAGGCGTCCCGCTAAGTTTCACCAATCAGGTAAAGCACAGAATAACATTAACTAATGACTCTCGGATCTATACAAAATCATACAGGTTCCCCGAAATTCACAGGGAAGAAGTAAAGAAACAGGTATCACAAATGTTACACGATGGTATTATCGAACATTCGACGTCCCCATTTTCGTCTCCTATATGGGTTGTCCCTAAACGCGGAGGAAAGTGGCGTCTCGTAATTGATTATCGTAAATTGAACGAACGAACGGTAGATGACAAATATCCTCTACCTAACATAACAGATATTTTAGATAGGTCAGGCAGAGCAAACTATTTTTCCACACTAGATTTAGCGATCTACATCTAATGATGTAGAAAAAACCGCTTTTAGCACTCCACAAGATCATTTTCAATTTAAAAGAATGCCGTTCGGGTTGAAAAATGCACCCTCGACATTCCAAAGGGTTATGGATAATGTCTTAAGAGGATTAACCGATGAGTCTTGCATTGTTTATCTGGACGACATATTAATTTACAGTACCTCCCTTCAGGAGCACATCGATCGATTGAAAACTGTATTCAATAGACTTAGGCAGTACAATTTAAAGGTACAATTAGACAAATCAGAATTTTTACAAAAAACCGTTATGTATTTAGGTCATGTTATAACTCCGGATGGTGTTAAGCCGAATCCAGATAAAATTTCAGTGATTAAAAATTTTCCTATTCCCAAATCTCAGACTGAAATAAAAAGCTTTCTCGGATTATTAGGTTACTACCGACGTTCTATTCGAGATTTTGCCAAAATCACCAAGCCAATGACAAAATGTTTAAAAAAGGGATGTCAAATAATTCATGACAGAGACTTTCTAAATTGTTTTCAAATCTGTAAAGAAATTTTGACAAACGACCCCGTATTACAGTATCCAGATTTTACGAAACCTTTTGTTTTAACGACTGACGCTAGCAACTTTGCAATAGGCGCCGTATTATCACAAGGCAATGTACCTAACGATAAGCCAGTAGCGTACGCGTCTAGGACTTTAAACGACTCTGAGACCAAATACTCGACGATAGAGAAAGAACTCCTAGCTATCGTGTGGGCATGTAAACACTGTCGTCCCTACTTGTGCGGAAAGAAATTTTTCATATATACTGATCATAAACCGTTATCGTGGTTATTTAGCTTAAAAGAGCCGAATTCAAAGTTGGTACGGTGGCGATTAAAATTAGAAGAATTCGATTATCAAATCATTTACAAAAAAGGAAAATCTAATACGAACGCAGATTGTCTTTCGCGTATTAAAATCAACGCTTTGGAAACCGAATCGGTAATTAACAATGCAGGTGACTCACGTAACGATATTTTAGAATTCTTAAGAGATATGGCAGAAAATATTCCAACGGAACCACCACCTCCTAAAGTTAAAATTTTATCTGACGTACAAATTCAACCACCCTTGCAAACCGACACTGGAGATTCCCTAACAACCCCCGAACCTAACTGGACAATTAACCCCACTCGATCTGAAATATCCACGCAACATTCAACTGCAACTGAAACTACAAACGACGGTATACCAATTCTAAACGAAATTGTAAATAACAAAAATCATCAAATTCTAGTTTATCCGAACTTGCACCCTAAAATTGACATCACCCACGAAACTTACGAAAACCATAAGGTGATTAAAGTAAAAATCCCTGAGAGCAATAATGAAAAGTTAATGTTCCAATTCTTACAAGAGTTCACTGATTCTAAAAACACATTTTACCTTCATTTTAATAAAGAAAATCTGTATCAAGATTTTAATGCCGTGTATTTGAAACACTTTTCAGAGCATGGACCTAAATTAGTTAAATGTACCAAACTTGTAAATACAGTCTCAGATAAGGAAGAACAGATTATTTTGTTAAAAAACTATCACGAGAGTAAGACCACTCACAGATGCATGAACGAAACTTTAGAGCGATTGCGCAGAAACTATTATTGGAAAAATATGAAAGTCTCCGTAACTAATTATATTAACTCGTGCAGTATTTGCCAAAAAAATAAATACTCTAGGCAAACCCCATATGTTCCGCTAATGCTCACCGAAACTGCTTCCAAGCCTTTTCAAATTATTCACATGGACGTGTTCGCTTACGACGGTAAAAATTACCTGACTCTAACTGATGCATTTACAAAATTCGCGCAAGCAATTTTCATAGACGGAAAAACGGCTATACACATTAGCAAAGCCTTAATGAAATATTTCACCTCATTCGGTGTCCCGCAATCAATAATTGTAGACCAAGGTAGAGAATTTCATAATGAAACAGTTAAAGACCTTTTAGCATTACATAAAATCAAAGTTCACTTTACAACACAGGCCCATCACGAATCAAACTCCATAGCAGAACGTTTACATTCCACGTTAATCGAACATCTACGAATTTTACGAGACATCTATCCAGAAGAAAACGATTTAATGGATTACGCAATAATCGGATATAACAATTCTATTCACAGCTCAACAAATTTCATTCCTTTTGAACTTACTTTCGGACACACCGATTCCAGGAATCCTAACGAAATCTTTTTACCACACACCTTTTACGCCGACTATGTTAAAGACCATCAAGAGAAATTAGAACACGTTTATAAAAACGTCCAAAATAAATTAGTAGAGCAAAAGAAGAAAATAATCGAAAAAAGAAATGACCAAGGCGAAACTAACCAAGAATTTAAACTCTTACAGACAGTGTATAAGGCAAACCCTTACAAAAGAAATAAAAAGGACAAACGATTTCTAGGTCCTTATCAAATAACGAAAATACTTGATAAAAATCGCATGGAAATTTGTAGGAAAATGACGAAACATAAAAAATTAAAGTTGCATGTAGAGACCGTACACATTAAAGAATTAAAGAAACCTCCTATTGCAGGTTCATGTTCTGGAACGCCGATGCAAAACGAGGCTCACCTCAGTACCATAACCTAAACGACAACCCGGGAATCCTCCCCTTTCGATTAGGAACCGCACAGATTAAAACTGATTTTTGGACATTCATACAAGTCATTGATATAACGAATCTTACACAAAACTTTTTAACACTTAAAGAGCAATACAATACGATTAATAACTCCCTCTCTAAACATCCGAAATTCTTTCGCTTCAAAGAGGAATTTCAAAACTCGTATCACTTAATCCAAATAATAGAGAACAAAATAATACTTCAATTAAACCAATTAAATCCCCTTTGGAACTCAAGATCGAAAAGATCGCTCTTCAACGGACTAGGCTCCGCCATCAAGTTCATAACAGGTAACTTAGACCAAAGCGATGCAGAAAGGTATGATAAAACAATTTCTTCTCTCTCTAACAACCAAAACAAGATAAAAACTTTAGTCGAACATCAAATCACCTTATTACAATCCTCTATTCAAAATTTCGAAAATAATTCCAATTTATTAGCTCATAATCAATTAATATTGCGTTCTCGTATCGAAGAGATGCAAACAATGATAAACGACATAAATACAGAAAACATAGAAACGTTGCATTATTTTTCGTTAGAGCGTGTCGTCTCACAATTTGTTATAAATTTCCAAATTATGTACGATATATTAGAGAAAATCCAAACAGTCATTAGTTTTTCGAAACTTAACATTCTTCATAATGCAATAACCGATCCAAATGAGTTGTTTTCGGAAATATTAGTAGCTAGTAGAAATTTAAATCATAACATCAAGTTTCCGTTTGAATTATCATTACGTAATATTCTTCTATTCGAAAAAGTAATCGAACTTAAAGGATACAGTAAAAATAATAACATCGTGTTCATACTAGAAGTCCCAATTGTTGAAAATAATGATTATAACTACTATCACCTTTATTCTCTATCCACGCCCTTAGCAACATCCTTTCGAACCATACTGCCTCACTCCAAATTTCTCCTCTTAAATGAGCACCAATACGCATTCATCGACGTCAGATGTAAAGAAGTAGTCCCGGACGAATTTATTTGTCAGAACGTTCAAACGCTTAAAGTCTCGCCGAATGGCCCCTGCGAAGTACATCTCTTAAGATTTTCAGAACCTTCTAAGGACTGCCAAGAAATTCCTGCCCTGATCAACGATGTCAAGATTCAGAGGATCGAAGAAAATCAATGGATTGTCATTACACCACACAGTTTAGGTGCCATGCAAAAGTGCGGTAGAATCACAGATAATATTCCTTTAAACGGAACTTATTTAATCGAACTAGATAATTCCTGTGAAATACTAGTAGAAAATACGTTATTGAGAACCTTTAAAACTGATATTCAAAGTTACAAAAATATTGAACTTCCTAAAATTAGTTACAAAAAAGACGACCACGTAATCGATAAATCAACATACAAACCGGTTTTAATTGATACTCTTAAACTTGACGAACTGAATAATATACAGAGTGTTCTGCAAAATGATAAGTCAGATATTGAAAATTTGGAATCACCCGTCATACACTTCCAAAAAGTTAGTTTATATACCGTCTTATTATATGTTTTAGTTATTTTTGTAGCCGTCTATATGATTTACAAGATTTTTATTAAGAAGAAACACTCAAGAAGAGCAGAAGAAGCCTGCACGTCCCTGGACAAGGACCCAAGAGCCTTCCCCTTAATTTCGAACTCTGGTTCCACCCCATAGTTCTCATCTAACCCCGGAGGAGTTACGACATTGTATTTACCTAGCACCTAGCACCTACCTTGCACTTTAAAACTGTTTAACTTGCATTTCCGTTCTTATGTTATAAATACGAGTAAAATAGAAAAGATTGTCAGACTATTGCTGTTGGCCTTGCAGAATAAACGTCTCACGTGTAGAATTTCGCTTTTTAAAAACCCTGTCTAAGAGTTCAACATCGTAATTTGCGTAAATAATTAATCAATGATATATGAAAACGTAGATTACTACTAAAAGTAAGTGAATTAATATCGTCTACGTTATCATCTAGTACACAGGGTGTAACAAAACAAGTGTCACTAATTGTAATAAGTGATACGTTCCAAAATACGTAGAAGTCTTATAGACCGAGGGCTGTTTTGGAACCGAGGAAATGTAGATTTTTCGAAATTTCTTATGAAGATTTTCATGGGAATTTTTGTTATATTTCAATATAACGCCATAAAGAAGCACACAAAATCTCGATTGCCTTTCACTGTATTTTAATTTTTCATAATCGATCCATGCATTTTTTGCAATATATGAATATTAATAACTTTTTGACCAAATATTAAATAGAATTTTATACATCATTGCACTGTTGATAAAATCCCCATGAACAAAAGGGGAAATCTTTAACAAAAACAAAACAGCCATTTGTGTGGAATATATTGTTGAAATTTGGGTGTTCCCGGGTGGACTACTTGTTGTAATAATTGAATTTCGATATAAATAAGCGACTTAGGTACTCGTTTCCCTTTTTCGAGGTCCGTTTTAAAAAACATTTGAAGAAGGCTCAACTATCAACCATTCATTAGACAAAATTCTTAATTTATTTGTTAACTTGGTATCACTCCGAAAATTTTCATTGGAAACTCATAGATTCTTTTATTTTCAAGAGGAATATGGCGGCAATATGCCATATGTATCAACATATAATTTTTTGGGAAATGGTATGTGCATTTTCATTTAAAATATAACATTATAGCGGTAGTTCATAGTTTATTCAGTAGTTTTATGCAATTTTCGAATTAATTCGTTCTATGAGGACTATCCAGAGCAAATACATTTTCCAAAGTGTTCTGCACTGGATTGTTAAAGTTTTCCAATTATAATTTCACACAATTGAATGTCCGAATGGAACTGAAGAAAAATTCTAGGATTGTGGAATGTCCGAATGGGTTTAAAACCAACTATAGAAGAAATTTAGAACTTTCTGTATGAAGCTGGAAGTTCCTAATATGATTAAAATTAAATCAAAACTTCAAAAATCTTTAAGAAACGTCCCAAAGGCATCTGGCAACTATAATCCTCTAAACCTGTTTTCGTAGGTAATCTAGATGGTTTATAGACGTGATGATTCATTTAGTTTCTCCATTATACGATATAGTGACACCAAAATATAGATTTCAAACGATTTTCTGCAATTTCATATAACCATACGCGCCATAAACTCAAATTTGGAAGATATATGCAAGTTTCAAACGAGTTCACTCTTGGAAGTGTACCATAAAAACTTTTAAGATGGTTAAATAGTCTCAGGTAGATTCTAAAGATGTTTTCGATATAATGTCACACAATTGAGTTGGAATCATGCTAAAAGTTAACTTTGGAAGTTGGAAATTTATTTAAATTCTCTTCAAGGCACTTGACATAATTCAAGATCCTATAAACCTGCATGAAATGTTAAATTTCAGATGTTTTTGACGTTTTCAATTGTTTGGAACCTTCCACAACTGTCTAGTTCCACATCTAGTTACCATTTGGTGGCAATTTTAGAATTTAATGATGCCAGCTGAATTTCTGAAAGCTTCCTTATATATTCATGAAGTATACGAACCGTTAGTAATAAGATCGAAAATTTGGGAGTTGCATGTACCTACTAAATTCAATTTTAAATCCTTTCAAGCATTCAGAGTTTCTAACGAACCTGTAGAATTTTCTACAGCACGATTCAGCTTTGGTGTTGCTTGAAATTAACTAATAAATTGATCAAATTCACATAAAATCAATCGTATCTGCCGCGCGCATTACCCGCTGTTCAAATAATAACCGTGACGTCAGTGAGTCGAACGCTGGTTAATACGAGATGCAGAAAGAAAATTGTCGCGTGTGGCCATGGCTGAGTGGGGTTGCCAGGGGGCTTTCATACAGAAGGCTCTCGATTCGAATCCTGCGCCCACGCTACTTTTAATCGCCGTTTTCGGGCGATTAAAAATAGTACGGGCCAGTTATAAATTCGGCAATCCAGAGATTGTTTTTAAAAAAAAACTTTTATTCACGACTAATTTACAATAGATGTTTATCGCGAGGAGGCTAAACAGAAAGTGAGTTAAAAACAGAAAATGTAGTAATCTTAGGATGGTCTGCTGTCGCAGCGTGTCTATATGATCTTTGATGATTTTGCAGTTTCTGCGAAAGCGGCTCTCGTAACTCCTCCGTCCTCAAGATGAAAAAATACCGGAGGTATTTTTGGAAGTAGGGTTCTCGCCTAAATCGTCCATAGCCAATTCTTCGATCTTCTTTTCTTCTTTTCTTCTTAGTTCACGGCGTCGGATTCTAATGATGATGAAAGCGGCCAATAGGAGAGTACAGATTATCGATATTGCGGAAAATGTCACTATCAGTGATGTTTTATACTCAAAGTGATCACTTTCCTGTATTGGAGTTAATTGTTTACTGATTTTGTTGATTTCGTATAGCTCTTCGAAGTCCAATTTGGTAATGTTTGGGGCTTGATAGAATTTCTTTGTCTTGAAAGTTTCGGTGGTGAATTTTGGTAGGATCAATGGTTTTCCACGTTGAATGTGTGGGTTATTGGTAAATTTCAAATCAGCGATTGATGCTTCGCAGCCTTCCGGGATTCTCAGCAGTACGGGAGATTCTACTTCTAAAATTTGGTCGGTCTGACATCGTGATGAGATCTCTTGTTTCTTCGAAGGTATTATAATTACTTCTTCGGCGGTTATCTGCTCTACAATTGATTCTTGGAGATTTACTTCGGTGGCGTAACATTTTTCGGATGTGTGACCTTTTAATATGTCTAAGGTACAATTATCGTTCGGGATGAAATATTGTTGACAGTAATAGGAGCCTTCCAGAATGGGGCATTCTTCTTTTTGTTGCTGCGACTCTTCTTTTGCACGTGCCAAGTAGGGGTACATGGGAGTAAAGATTTTATGGTTTTGGACAATTGGGTAAATATGATAGAAATCTAAGTATTCAGGTTTCAAAATAGGAATGTGAACAGCAAAAATTAATTTTGATTTTGAAAAATTGACTTGTGTTCCTAAAAAGAGGTAGTATGTCAAATTGTTCTTAAATTTTGGAATTTCGGATTCTTTGTAAATATTTCGCAAGTGGTTTATCATATCTAAAATTTCATGACTTGATACTATGGAACTATGAAGAGAATTCAGTTTTGCAAAAAGTATTGCATTCTCGATATTATCAATGAACGTTATTAAATTTTGACAGTCTAAATTCATTTGATTGATTGTGCTCTGAAAAGCAAGACGTCCTACCAGTGTATCGAGTTGTCCTTGAATTGTTGATTGAAATTTTTCTAAATACAATTGGAACTTTTCTTGGTTTTTCCATAGAGTCGTTAATGATTTATTGCAATGTTCGGTTAATTTTTTGTACAATGTGATTTGTAAGTTGGACTCATGAATTAATTGTTTTTGATTTTGTTGTAAATCTTTTATAGCATTATCATAACGTTCTCCATCTTCGGAATCAAGATTGCCAAAAAGCCACTTATTTACTTTACCTAATCCATTTATTAAACCTCGTTTAATTCGAATGTGAGGATGGATGTTTTCAAGTTTTCTTTCCAGAATACTAATTAGGAAATCAGTTTGATTTAACATATTTTCTGCTGTGAAAATACCATGAATGATTTTATCTTGAAGTGAAGTTAAAACTATATTTTTCATTTCAGAAAAATGTTGTTTAAGTGTTTCTATTTGCTTAACAACCTCGTCTAAATCTAAATAATGAATAAAAGTATGTTTAGTATAGATTAATCTACAAGTTCCTAGCTTAATTGGTAACAGCAAGTTTTTTAGTTGTGTTATCCGAATGTCTTCGTTACCGTAAGTTCCTGTCATTTGATATACCAGGTATATCAGGATGATCGTCAATTTCGTCGTCATGTTGTTCCTGTAAAGTGCGATTGGGATTAATTCTCGGTTTTCGAGCTATACTTTTGTGATATACGCCCTTGTTAGTGTTTAGGATGATACCTTCGTCTTTAATTAATTCTGTCTTTTTAAATTTTGGTAATTTTTTATCTCTAAACTTTGTTTGAACAAAGACATTTGATTGATTAGAGAAATCGGGTGGATTTGATCGATTTTCATTGACTTTTTGAATTGTTTTTTCTTTAGCTCTAACATTAGATTCGCGGATTTTCTCATAAAGTTTTTTAGATGCTTCTTTGTGATCTTGTACGTAATAGGATAGGACTAGGTGGTCGTTTAGATCGAAGGGGTCGGGATTATTAATATGTCCTTTGATAATTTCGAACGGTGTAAATTTAGTTACAGAGTGAATCGAGTTGTTATAGGTCAAAATTGCGTGTTTCATTAATTGATCAGCTGTTAATTCATTATTTGTTTCTCGCAAACATCTAAAATGTTCAATCAGAGTTGAATGAAATCGTTCAATCGGTGAGTTCGAATTACTGTTCTTCGCGGTGGTGTAATGAAGTTCGATTTTATGTAGTTTGCAAAAATCTTCTAGATCTTGATTTTTAAATTCCGTACCTGAGTCTGCAGTAATTTTGAAAGGTAAACCATGGTGTGTAATATAGTTTAGTAAACCTTCTACAATAGATATTCCAGTGATGCTGGGTATAAGATAAGCTTGTCCATATCGAGAGAATGAATCGATTATGGTAAGGAAGGGTTTGTTTGAAATTCTGAACACATCGATGTGTATATGATCGAATGGTTTACTAGCTGTCGGTGTTAGGTTAAATTTTATTACTGGGGGATTTCTATCGTATTTGTTTTTCAGGCAAACTTCGCAATTGTTTATGTAAGTCTCAATATCTTCCATCATTTTAGGCCAATAATATTTAGAACTTAACGATGCTTTCACTTCATTAATTCCTCGATGACCATTTTTGTAAATGTGGTAGTATTCTAATTTGTCTTTTTGATCGTCATGTGTTACTACGTCATCTAAGATTTTAGTACAGTGAACGAATTTAAATGCAGAATTTTTAAAATATTTTTGAACGATAACTGTAAAATCTTCCGGTAATAGTGGTGGTCTGAAATATAATGCGTATAATTTCTTCGGGTCGATAAAATCTTTCACAAATTGTACTATACTATGTTCTAGATCTCTTTGTGGTAAGACAACAAATAGTCTAGTATTGTCAAAAATGTTTTCGGTCTTCGTTCTATATTCGGTAATTTCTCCGCGTGTTATCAAAATTTGATTTTTATATAAATTTACGGCTTTGTTCGAAATGGGAATTTTAAAGATTGGGTTCTCTAATGCAGTATGTACTGTTTCTAAGTCTGTATCGTCGCGTGGTGGCTTTATTTGTGTGTCCGATAAAATTTTAATTTTTTGATTTTCTCCTAATATTTCTGATATTTCTTGTTCGGAAATATTTGGTAGTTCGCTAGTAAGATCAATGTCTCTTAGAATTTCGTTAAGGTCGTTAGTACAGTCTGTGTCATCAATATTAACATCTACTGAGGATGTCTCAAGTGCGTTTAGATCGGTATTAATTCGGGATAAATAGTCTGCTACCGTGTTGTCTTTTCCTTTCAGAAATTTGACTGTATAGTCGAATTCTTCAAGTTTTAGTCGCCATCTTACGAGACGTGAATTAGGTTCTTTTAGAGAAAAGAGCCATTGTAATGGTCTATGGTCTGTGAAACAGAGAAATTTTCTACCAAATAAGTAAGGTCGGAAGTACTTACATCCCCATACGAGTGCTAGTAATTCCTTTTCGATCGTGGAATAGTTAATTTCGGCTGAATTTAGGGTACGTGAAGCGTACGAAATAGGATGACCGTCTTGGGACAATACCGCGCCAATTCCGTAATTAGATGCGTCTGTCGTTAGTTCGAAACTTTTATTAAAATCGGGATAAGCTAAAATTGGTTCTGAGGATAGCAAATTTTTACATAATTGAAAGCATTCTACAAATTCTTTCGTATGTTCTACTTTTTGATTTTTCTTCAAGCAAATTGTCATCGGTTTTGTTATCTGGGCAAAATTTTTAATGAATTTCCTATAGTAACCTAAAAGACCAAGGAACGATTTTATTTCTTTTTGTGTTCGCGGGATGGGAAACCTCTTAATCGTCTCGATTTTCTTTTTATTAGGCTTAATTCCTTCCGGTGTAATAACGTGACCTAAGAATTCCACTTCTTTTCGTAAGAATTCGCATTTGTCTAGCTGGATTTTTAGCTGTGCTTCTCTTAATTTTTGAAATACTAATTTTAAATTTTGAATATGTTCTTGTAAGCTTGTGCTAAATATAATGATGTCATCCATATACACCATACAAATTTTATTTTGGAGATCTTTTAACACTTCGTCCATGACTCTTTGGAAAGTGGAGGGGGAATTACGTAAACCAAACGGCATCCTTAAAAATTCGTAGTGTCCGTTCTCTACACTAAATGCCGTTTTTTCGATTGAGCATTTGCTCATTTCTATTTGATGAAACCCGCTGGCGAGGTCAAGAGTACTGAAATATTGTGCTCGTCCTAACTTATCAAGTATGTCAGTGATGTTAGGTATTGGGTATTTGTCTGATATAGTTTTTTCGTTAATCTTCCTATAGTCGATTACGAGTCTCCATTTTTGTTTTCCTGATGCATCCATTTTCTTTCCAACTATCCATATTGGAGAACTCCAGGGGGAACTCGAAGCTCTAATGATTCCTTTATCGAGCATTTCATTAATTTGTCTCCGTACTTCTTCTTTGTGTACATATGGATACCTATAGGACTTAGTATGAACAGGTATTTCGTCTGTTGTCCTTATTACGTGTTTAATTTTTGATGTAAAAGTTAGAGGATCACCTGGTTTTAGAAAAATATCTGAAAATGTTCGACATAATCTCAAAATGTTTTCTTTCTCTTCGGAATTCATGTGCTCTGTTCGAATTAAGTTATCTATGTTAATTTTATTTTTGTCGTGCGTTTTTTTTGACTTGATGTTTATTAGAGAAATTAAAATTATAGGTTTCATATAATGAAGAATCAAAACGGTACGCGTCGATTGGTTTGGTTAATTTAATTGATAATGTTTTATTACTTTCATTAATAATTTCAACCACAGCGTTGCCATTTCGTGCATTGGTTAATGTTTCCGGAATATACGCTTCGCCTAGATTCGTTTTGTAAATTAAAATTTCGCCGTTTAAAATAGTGACTGGTAATGATCTTAGTATCTTTTCTGAGGGTCCTAAGGTGAATTCAAATTTTATATCTGACGGTTGTCTAAATTTTATTGGTATTGTTACGTGATCGCTAATTAATTTTTTATTAGTAAAGTCAATATTTAGGTTCATTTTTACTAAATCTTCGACGCCTATGATTCCGTCAAAGAACTCGTGGAAGTCGTGTAATATGAAATTAATATTGTGGTTACAATTAAATTCCTTGAAGGCTGGTATCTCCGCTTGATACTTGATACGCTTACTGACAAGAGATGTTTTAATATCTACATTTGCGTGATAAATACAATGTGGATAAAACTTTTCTGCGATTGTGGGTCGAATTAATGATTTTGTACTACCTGTATCGATTAATAGTTTTAATGAAGGATGTTTTATCTCTATGTAAGGCAATGGATTGGTTGAAGATATATTTAATTCTATTATGTCGTGTCTTTCTTTTCCGAGGCACTTATTGGAAAATTTACATTGTCCGAATTGTCGTGTTCTACAGGGTGAGAGTAGTCGTGGATGTCGTTACTTTCGACAGTCGATTGAAAGTATTGATCGTCATAATATTGATTGTTGTAATATTGATTGTCATCAAACTGATCATCATCGTATTGATAATAATCATACTGATTATTTTCATGGTCTTCGTAGTTATTGGAATGAAGTTCCTCAACTATGACGTTCGGGTTTTGGCTAACATTTTGAAAATGATTGTATTTGTGATTGTTGAAATTCTGTCTAGGATATGGGTTTAACGTTCGTTTGTCGTTGAAAGATGGATTTCGGGATGTCGTCGACATCGGTTGGGGTTTAGGTAATTGATTCGGTGGAATCGGTCTAGGTTTCCATACATTTTGTGGTGGACCAAATACTTGGGCGTTTGTTGGTAGTTTTCGAGGGGGTTGCGGTCGTGGTTGGATATTTATAGGTTGGCTAGGAAATTGTGTTCTTTGATTACTAGTTTCAAATTGATTTTGTCTGTATCCAAATTCTTGAAATTGGTTCGAGTTCAGATAATTAGGGCTTGAATAATTAAGATTTGGCTGGTGATACTGATTGAAATTTGGTTGATAGTTTGGTCTGGGGATCATTGAATTTTGAGGTTTGAATTGATTATTTTTCGGGAAAAGGTTTCGTTGTTCGTTAAGGTTACCGTAAAGTCTTTCGAAATTGTCGAATTCGTCAACGTAAGCAATAGCATCTTCAAGAGACGCTGGTCTTTTTAAATGCATGTTATTTCTCAAAACACCAGAACAACCTGCGATAAATGTATTTAAGGCAGTTTTATCACAGTGATTGATTTGACATAGTTTGTCTTCTTTACTAGCATTAGTATTACTAATTCTTTGAACAACTTGACTCCTTAATAGTTGTAAACGAGTACCAAAATCTACCATATTTTCATTTTTGAAAGGTTTTATTCTAGTAAGTTCCTGTAGAAGACAATCTAGGTCTCTTCTATCAGAAAAACATTGTTTTAACGCTTCTTTAAAGTCTTTCCAAGTAGTTAATTCCATTCGATTACCTACCATAGCTTCCGCTTTTCCTACCAATTTTTCTTGTAAACATTCGAAAATATGCTTACTTAGTTCTGCATCTCTATAAATTTCATAATCATGTATGAAACTTTCACAGCGAGAAATGAATTTATTAAGTGTGTTACTATTACCATCGTAAGGTTTTATGTTACCTAGTTTTAGTTTGAAAAGGTCCCAATTTATTTTCTTTACGTCTGGTAGTGTCATTGTTGAATTTTCAATTGAATTTAGATTATCGTTTAAATTTAAATTACTTTCTAAACTTAATTTATTGAGTTCTCTTAATAACTCGTCTTCTAAATTGCTCATAAATTTATTTTTCTTTGCGTATTTTTGTCTGTTCTTAACCTATCTCTCCTGAACTCTCACAAGGAGTAGGAAAGGTGAAAGGAACTTGGCACTTACAGTTTTCGCCTGGAGTCCCGGAGTTCCTTCCCTGACTTCCGTCTTGCCTCTGCTGGTTGGTCCCTGGATCACCTTTGGGTGGTACCGCTGAAGGGTTGTTCACCGTTGTGGTCCTCTGAAGGGGTGGTTCGTTGAAATCGTACTTCAGTGTTGAAACACTTAGATTGCGAAAGAGTCTTTACCGACACGATGCGAAAAAACGGTTTTTCGCTAATCCGTACGAATCCTACTGACTGCGCCAGTTATAAATTCGGCAATCCAGAGATTGTTTTTAAAAAAAAAACTTTTATTCACGACTAATTTACAATAGATGTTTATCGCGAGGAGGCTAAACAGAAAGTGAGTTAAAAACAGAAAATGTAGTAATCTTAGGATGGTCTGCTGTCGCAGCGTGTCTATATGATCTTTGATGATTTTGCAGTTTCTGCGAAAGCGGCTCTCGTAACTGGCCCGCCGGTTTCGGTAGGCAACAAGCCCCACAAGGCACTGGGCAAATATTTTCGACGTACTCATAACTTTTTGTGCCATTAGTCATCATACGTGCGCTCGACTTCGATGCTAACGAGCGCCGATAAAAAACTGTTTACTCCGTTAGTCTTATCGCGGAATACGGATTAACTGAAATACGGTTAGGAGAAATATTATTTTTAAAGGAAATAATATTTTAATTTTAAAATATGCATTACACGTGTAGAATATGTGCAGGGGCAACTCGTGAAAGGCTTATACCATAGCTAGGTGAAAAATAATATATAAGTGAAGTTGGCACGAAGAATGTCTGAAATTTTTTTGCAATAATGTGTATCCACCCCTATCGAACGTATTTGTTTTAATAAACCATTTCCATAACGTGCCTCAAGAAAGTTCACTCAAAACACGGAAATCACGACCCTCAAGAACCACAAATATTTGAAATTTCATGAAACCTTCCGCAGTGAATAATGGCCCAGTGTAGGTGATTTAATGCCGCAGAAGAACAGGCATCTTCTATTTTCAATTTTTTGTATTGTTTTAAATTAAATTATTTGTAACGTCTGTAAATCTTTCATGTTAAGCCAACTTGTGATGTTCAAAAATATATTTTCCCGAAAGATGTCAAAACCGCTAGTTTGCCTAATTTAAGGATTAATAGACACTTAAAAGCGTAACCTGAATACGTGATGTTAAATTTATATAAGAATGAACTATTCACATTAACAGTACTTTTTTAAATTACTATCATTTTGTGTGTACTTCATGTGTAAATTTTCAATATAGACGACAGTTGTCACTTATTGTAATTATTATTCCAAAATGGTATAATAGTTATTGTAAATTATTCCCCAAAAAAATTTAATGGAAAGGTTCTACAGCTTTTACTAAAACCTTAAGCAACACAAAATGCTTTAATAAGGTTTATCGACGTGTCAAATATTTCCATTTTAAACGTCACGAAGAATCTGCAATAAACATTTTTGGTTCGTTTAGAACATTCAACTGCCGTATTTCAACTTCTATCCTTGAACCTTAAAGATATTTTAAATATTCTTTTTCCGAGGACTAAAGGAACTATCTAAATTTTCTTAAATGGTCTCTGGTAGAATCTAGAAACGTTTTCGTTTTAATTTAAAATATCACCAAGTCTGAATCACGCCAAAAATCACTTTATAGGTTCCTATAGTTTTGGAAAAATAGAAAGTCTTCAAAATTGAATCTGGACCGTTTACAGAAATTTCAAATCGCCTTATTTTAATTAAATATCGATGGCACGGCCAATCAGACAGACTTCATATCGAACGGAACGCATATTTTTAACTCCAGACTTGTTTAATGAAACTAAGAGAAGCCATACATGCTTGAGAATAAAGTGCCCTTTGGGGCATATTTAGAAAAAATGTTTCAAGTAAAAATTATAAATATTATATTAGTAAGTCGAAGTCTGCAGCATATCACGAAATGCATTTTTAAAAATTTTTAGACAAACTAAAAATACCGAATGTAAAGTCCCCTTAGGGGCACGTTTAGGAAAAATCATTTCCCACAAAAATTTGAGCTAATTAATGTAGTAGTCTTGACAAAAAGTTTAACAAAAATATATACCGCCGTTTAGGAAAACAAATGAGAGAAACTGAAAATTCTCTTGGGTAAAGGGGCCTTCAGAAAAGATCAGTCAAAATTACGATTATGGTGGTATGCATGGATTAAACGACATATTAAGTACATAATATTTGAGATCACAGAAAGATGATAAAACGCCCGCTGCCCTTAACCGTTTTCAACACGTGGATTCAAGCTTTCAGGGGGAAAAAGCGACCACAAACACATCATACACGGAGATTTTTCCAAAAACATGTTTTCCGGACTCGAAGGACCTCAAAACGTCCGGATGAGCCAATACGTCAAAATCCGAATATCACCTCACATGAAAATAATAAATAAAACCATCGTTTCAAAATAATTTAAAAAGTACTTACCATTTGTACGATGACGTAAGGCCATCCATCCGTGGTCCTCCAGGGTGCACTTCCCGCCTCCTCCAGAATGCATCAGTGTAACCATCATTACCTGAAGAAATAATAAAAACATAATTAATATATAACCTCAGTAATTGTCAGTCAAATGTACTTGTAGAAAGTCACCAACGTAATGCGTTAATGTCGCTCCTTTTGAAGTCAAAATCACGTTTTCATCGCAAGAAAACCACCGAATCGACGAACATTAAAGAAATTATTCCCCTCCCTTCTTCTACGGGAAAATTAAAGAAATTGCTCTTAAAACACCGTCGATAATTACACCTGAATCGTCTTCAACGCCTGTTTCCACACAAATAAAATTCCTAATAAGAAATTTTCTACGGCGTTCATCGCTAAGCTGACGAAATGCGACAAAAAATTGTTTGTTACCTTCTTACTGACTCACGACTGATAACGAGGTGAGAAAATACAAAATTTGCCACCAGAGGCGCCGGTTAAAATGGCAAATGAATTTACATGAGTTATCTTCCTAAGAAGATACCCGACTACGCTGATAGCGAAACATCATTAACCTATATATACAACTGAGACAAGCAGCGGCGGGCAGTCTTCAATTAGCTTTTGTCTAAGTAACATCTATTTTGTAAAATAAAACTTTTTAAAAAGGCAATTCGGAGTATCGGAAACGTTATTGGCGGAGTCAGTAGGATAGTTCGGGACTATTCGAATCGATCGGATAAGTTTTCGTATCAACGATTTACCGGACTATCGAACTTGGTGATCGGTGAATTGGAGGTGATTGTGCAGAATCTATCGAAGAACGGCATTCATCCCATCAACCCGTCATCGAAATCTGGGACCAGGATCGCTCAGATTTGCAAGGTGTGTCGACCCGGCTAGGACCCAAATCGCCGCCCCGGACGAGACCCTTATAGTACCTAGGTGAAACGATGCTCAGAGTTGCCATAATATTACTGTAAGTGCAATTTATTTATGTCTTTGGAAAATTTTTCGGATCTTTACGCAAGTTTAGAAGAAGTTTTGACCTCAGTTGTCCCCGCGGATCAAGATATTCCTCAAGAAACCCCCAATCCCACCCCTAAATTAACCTTAAGACCTCCTATCTTGAACACCACCCAAAATACGCCAAACATGAATCAATTCAAACCAGAATATCTTAATTGTGTGTCAGAATTTAATGGTGATCCGAATGATTTAAATAGATTTTTATCCGTAAGTGAAACCATAATTAATCAATTTTACGATAGGGATAATCCCAATAGTTTTTCGAACATATACTTGCTCAATTCAATCATTTCTAAACTAGGCGGTAATGCAAAAGCCGTACTAAACATTCAAGGTGCCAGTAATTGGACTGAACTAAAAGATCTATTAACCATTAACTTTTCGGATCAAAGAGACGAAGTCTGTCTTAATAGAGATTTAATTATGCTTAGGCAAATGGCCAACGAAAACGCTCAAAAATTTTACGAGAGAGTATTACGTATCCTCAATTTGCTTTGTAGTTATATAGATGTACACGAAACTACGACGGAAGGAAAAGCAGTTAAGAGAACGCTGTACCAAAACTTAGCTCTGAAAACTTTCTTAGCGGGCCTCCGCGAACCTTTAGGTACTGTAATACGTTGCATGAAACCAGGGAATCTTAGTCAAGCCCTTCAACTTGTTTCCCAAGAAGAGAACGTACGCTATTTTCAAAATAACTCCAATAGGAACACCATAACCAAACCTCAGTTTCACAGACCACCGTTTCGTCCTAATTCTCAATTCCAACCATTAGCCTCACCGTTTCAAAGACTAACAAATTTCAATGCTCACACCCCGAACAACTTTTTCAGAGTCCAAAATACTTTCCCATCCCAGCCCATCCCAATTCGTCCAAGGACAGATTTACCACCCCCACATTTCCCGAGAAACTCGCAAGTTTTCAAACAAAACCCACAACCCCAAAGCAACCAAAATGTTTTTAAATCAAACCTTAACAAAACGTTTCCCAAACCGACTCCTATGAGCATTTCGACTCAAAATACTTACAAACCACTTCGAGCTAATAATGCTTTTGCACCAACCTCAGGACCCCCAAATTTTACCTTCGAAGAACTTTATAATACAGAAGTAGATCCATACTACGCATACGACGAAAATTCGTACGAAAATTTTTCCGATAATTACGGAAACGATAATCTCGATCAAGGAACTTCCAATACATATTGTGACATTAACACTAATCCAGTTGATTCCGAAACCGACAATTCCATCCCGGCTGAAAATTTTTCACAGGAGCCTCTTTCGGACGTCAACCCCTAACATTTAAATCATTCTCACTCAATCTCTCGGAATCTAACGAGTTGCCCTATATAATAATACCAGAATACAATCTCAAATTGCTAATAGACTCAGGCTCGACTAAATCATTTATCGACCCTAACTTAGCTTTCAGACTTTTCCCAAATCTAATTAAAAATGAACCATCCGTAGTTTCGACCGTATTCCAAAAATCAGTTCACAAATTCAGCACCGAAATACCTATACCGAAATTATTTAACACACCCGGTAAAATAAAATTTTATCTGTTTAAATTCCATGATGTATTTGACGGTCTTCTTGGCCTCGACAACATGAAATATCTCCAAGCCAACTGAGATTTCAAAAAGCACCTACTCGTTACACCACGTTCTAGGATTAGATTAAATTACCATAAAGTGAAAAGCTCAGCAAATACCCATAACGTAACAGTTTCTCCTCGTGTAGAACAAGTCATAAAAATTAAAACATCAGTACGACATGGTGATATTATTATCCCACACACAAAAATTCACAACTGCGAAATTCCAGAAAGCCTAAGTACCGCTAAGAACGGAGAAGCGCTGACGACGATATTAAACAACTCTGAAGAGATAATCACACTCGACCTCAGTGAACCGCTGACCGTAGAAAAATTTAACGAAAACGACATTTATAATACTGACCTACACAATATTACGACACACTCTAACCCACAATTAGACCTGACAAAAATCAGAACTGACCATCTCAATAGCGAAGAACAATCTCAGATATTAGCCCTCTGTAAACGGTATTCAGATATCTTTTATCAGGAAGATATGCCATTATCTTTCACTAACAAAATTAAACACCAAATTAAAACCATCGATGAAACGCCGATCTACAGTAAACTATATAGATACCCTCACGTTCATAAAACGGAAGTAGAAAACCAAATAAAAAAAATGCTTAGCTCCAACATCATTCGCCCCAGCAATTCGCCATGGTCATCACCCATTTGGGTAGTACCAAAAAAAATAGATGCCACCGGAAACCAAAAATGGCGAGTTGTCGTCGACTACCGAAAAATCAACGAAAAAACAATAGATGATAAATACCCTCTACCAAACATCAACGATTTATTGGATAAATTAGGGAAATGCCAATATTTCTCTACGTTAGATCTAGCTAGCGGGTTTCACCAGATAGAGATGGAGAACAATGATATCGAAAAAACCGCATTTAACACGGAAAATGGGCACTATGAATTCCTCCGTATGCCGTTCGGGTTAAAAAACGCCCCCGCAACGTTCCAAAGAGTGATGGACAACATCTTAAGAGGAATACAAAATGAAAAATGTCTTGTTTACCTTGACGACATTATCGTGTTTTCTACCTCGCTTCAAGAGCACCTCGAACGATTAGAGTCAGTTTTCAAAAGACTTAGGGAATCAAACTTCAAAGTGCAACTCGACAAATCGGAATTTTTAAGGAAAGAGGTAGCATATCTGGGACATGTAGTTACACCTGAAGGCGTTAGGCCTAACCCAGACAAAATTTCAGCAATAAAAAAATTCCCAATACCAAAAACGGTAAAACAAATTAAAGGATTCCTAGGACTCCTAGGTTACTACAGACGATTCATTAAAAATTTCGCTCAATTGACTAAACCACTCACAAAATGTCTAAAAAAAGGTGCTACCATCGAACATAATGACGAATTCATTTCATGCTTTGAAACCTGCAAAAATATATTAACCAACGAACCTATCTTGCAATACCCAGACTTTTCAAAACCTTTTAACCTAACAACAGACGCATCCAATGTCGCTATAGGAGCTGTCCCCTCACAAGGACCAATAGGTAAAGATCTACCCGTAGCGTATGCATCCCGTACGCTTAATGATTCCGAAAGAAATTACTCTGTAATCGAGAAAGAGCTTCTAGCAGTAGTCTGGGCGACAAAATATTTCCGTCCATACCTGTACGGTAGGAAATTCAACGTCATCACAGATCATAAACCTCTACAATGGTTGTTTTCTCTCAAAGATCCAAACTCTAAACTAATGCGTTGGAGAATCAAATTGGAAGAATTTGATTATAAAATAATATACAAAAAAGGAAAATTAAACACCAATGCCGACGCTTTGTCGCGAATCGAAACCCACGCCAAGGAAACATTTTGGGAAGAATTAGATGAAGTTTTGAAAGGTATATCAGGTTATCAATATCCACCACCAGTAACATTTGACCCCCCCATACGACCAACCGAACAACTAAACGATTGTCCTGAAAAAACAAACGAAAGTAACATCGAATCACCTAAAGAATACCTTGACTTAGACTCCCAACAGAAACTACAAGACGATGACAACGCTTCATTGATCGTACAACATGAGGAAACAGTCAACGAATCAGACCTAATATCAATTGGAGAGACCAATTTAAACAATGAAAATCTTAAAGAGGAAGAAAACGACGGAAATACGATACACTCGAATAATGAACAACACCCTACCGTAGAAATTCCTATTACCAACCATCCCGTAAATTATGGACAGAATCAATTAATAATTACCTTAGTACAACATTCACCAGCAAGACCGAAAATAACGGTCTTATTCGAGAAAAAACAGAGAATTTCCTTGCAAATTTCAAAAAATAATTTCGAAAGTGACATTGTGGAATTCATAAAAAAATATATTGCTCCTAACGTTCAATACCATTTATATTTTGAAAACCCAGAAATATACGAATCATTTTCGGCAGTATTACAGAGAAATTTTAAATGGCCCTCTATCAAATTTAAGAGATGCACTAAAAAACTAATAGACGTCCCAAATAAAAATTACATCAAAGATACAATACAAGCATATCATGAAGGAAAATCTAACCACCGAGGTGCAGACGAAACTCTTCAAAGAATCAAAGATAAATATTTTTGGCCTAATATGAAAGATTCCATAAGAACCTTTATTAATGATTGCGAAATCTGCCAACAAAGCAAATACGAACGAAACCCAATAAAAATACAAATGAACCTTACTCCAACAGCATCGAAACCTTTTGACATTATACACATGGACACATTCAGTTTTAAACAAAACAAATTTCTTACCATTATCGACAGCTTTTCAAAATACGCTCAAGCATACCACCTACCAATCCTAGCCGCCACGGAAATCGCCGACAAACTTATCAACTTCTTTTCCCACCACGGCGTTCCAAAATTAATAATTCTAGATAATGGAACAGAATTTAAAAATTCCGTAATAACTGAACTTTTAGGCCTTCACAAAGTAAAAATTCATTTCTGTTCACCCAATCATCCCCAATCAAATGGTGTTATCGAGAGATTTCACTCAACACTAACCGAACATCTCCGATTGCTTAACAACCAAGGGTTTCTCAAAACACCAATTAAACTAAAAATAGTTTATGCAATTTTAGCATATAACCACTCCATTCATTCCACTACAAAAATGAAGCCTATCGATGTCATAAATGGTCATATTTCAGATAGTGATCCCTTCGACATCGAAATCGAAAAAATCATTTTGAACGACTACGTTAATCAACACAAGGAAAAATCCAAACTTTTATACTCAAAAATCAACACCGAACTCATTCAACAAAAAGAAGCAGTAATCAACAAAATTAATCAACACCGTGATAGACCGGAACTATTCCAACCAGAACAAAAAGTTTTCGTTAAAAAGAACCCGACTAGAAATTATTTCCTGTACCCGACCAGGACCCGGGCGGGATTGCTCGTCTAGCACCCGGCAAGGACTGTAACGCAGATGTGCCGTCGGGTCCTGATCAGGACGACCTGACGTGGACCCGACCGGGCATTCCTGGCGTGGACCCGGTCAGGTCATCCTGACCAGTACCCGATCGGGCCGGCGTTATAGGGTGCTAGACGGGCATGCCCGGCCGTGTCCTGATCGGGAGGACCTGACCGGGTCCACGTCAGGTCGTCCTGATCAGGACCCGACGGGACATCTGCGTTACAGTCCTTACAGGGCGCTAGACGTGCAATCCCGGCCGGGTCCTGGTCAGGAAGACCTGACCGGGTCCACGTCAAGAAAATTTAATTTATATTATCTAATATTTTATTGATATCACAATATATTAAATACACCAAAAATCGACATACAAAAGAGACGGTACAAATACAAACATATTAAAGAATAAGAATACATGAATAAATAAAATAAATAAAATAAACAAATATAAACACATGAAATATAAACGATATATACAGGATAAAATAATAAAGTGATAATATACTAAAAAACACAGTACAAATACAAAGAATCGCAAAAAAACTTAGAATACAACAAAAACCAATTTTTTTATGCACCCGTTCTAATTTTTTGGATTTTTTAATGTAGAAGAGAAAGCCCTCACCTGTTTGCTTTTATCCAGTGGGGACCTCGAAATATCAGTCTTCTGTAAATTGAGAAATAATTATTTTCTAACAAATATTCACGTTTTAGTAAATGAATTACCTCATCACAGTCGTAGAAAATACAATGCATCGGCACCATCCACCGCCGGCGAACTTCACATCACAAGACTTGAATAAAAACTGGTTGGAATAGTAATAGATAACGAACGAAGGGTCGCTTTTACCTGAAGCGTTAATCCGGAAGCAATAATCGTTATGCTAATCATAAATGTCGGTATTGTCCAATTAATAGCGCTGCGAAATTTTTTTGTCAACAACTGCGTAAGTAAAATATTAAAGATAGAAATAATTTTACAAATTCGTACGTCCTATGATATTACGTCAACTGCTTTTTCGGCACTACTTAGTCACTATCGCGGTAATCGTCATTCAAAGAATTTACTCCACTAACACTGAAATATGTAGTTATGCCAAATTCACTATTTTTTCCCTCTAATTCAATTTGACTCTCGAGGAACAATCTAACTCGTTGGTGAGTAAGTTCGCGAATTCGCCTTGCACGGTTATCACACATTTTTCCCTTTGTCTTCTCGAGCATATTGGATAATGATCTAAATAATTAATCAAAATTAATTTATATTATTTTATTCCGGCGCGAAATTAAGAAAATTCGAAAAAATCAGAAAATTATAAATATATTTTGTTACTTAGATTTTTACACAATGTAACAGAGTTATAATTACCTTTAATCACATTTAATTACACTCAGTGTTTAATTTTGTCACATTCTTAATACGTATATTATGAATAATGGGTGTAATGATAGATTGCGCGGGCATGCCTGGCCAGTGCCTGGTCGGGTCCTGATCAGGTAATCCTAGGCGGGCATGTCTCGACAGTGCCTGATCGGGTCCTGGCCAGGTAATCCTAGGCGGGCATGCCTCGCTATTGCCTGGTCGGGTCCTGATCAGGATCTGGCCAGGTAATGCTAGACGGGCATGCCTCGCCAGTGTCAGTCCTACCCTGGCATGCCTCGCCAGTGCCTAGTCGGGTCCTGATCAGGATTTGGCCAGGTAATCCTAGGCGGGCATGCCGCGCCAGTGTCAGTCCTACCCTGGCATGCCTCGCCAGTGCCTGGTCGGGTCCTGATCAGGATTTGGCCAGGTAATCCTAGGCGGGCATGCCGCGCCAGTGCCTAGTCGGGCCCTGATCAGGATCTGGGCAGGTAATCCTAGGCGGGCATGCCTCGCCATTACCTGATCGGGTCCTGACCAGGATCTGGCCAGGTAATCCTAGGCGAGCATGCCCGGCCACTTCCTGATCGGGACCCGATACGTTTTCGGGTTTGCCTAGCCAAATTTCTAGTCGGGAATGTTCGGCAAAAGAATGCTAACAAATTCAATAAATCAAGTAAATTAACTTCTACTAATGAAAATAGAAAAACCGTTTCCACTGATCAACACCCCAAAATACATATGGATAATTTAAAACGCCCCCTAAGGAGAATATATTCCTTTGACCAATAAATTCAATTATTTTCTTTGCAGATTCCCCGGAATCCTCGGGCTCAGAGAAATTGTAACAATAAGAAATCTCGAAAACAATCCTGGCCTAATACCATTAAAACTAGGAATAGCCAAAATTCAAGATTTTTCACATTCACTAATTCACTATTATGATCTCGAACCAATAATAATCGAAATCGAGAAATTGAAATCAAAATCACAAAATCTAACTTTAACACTTCAAACAAATTCAGAATATGAAGTAGACATCTCTAAATATCAAAAAATTCTAAACTATGTCGAAACTAAAGTTGACGAAAAACTAACGGAAATTCTACCACACCCTAAGAGGACAAAACGAGGAATCATTAATAGACTAGGCTCGATATTCAAATCGATAACCGGAAACCTCGATGCGAACGACGGCGAACGCTACGACAACCTGATTCGACAATTACAAGGAAACCAAAATAAACTTAGCTCTAGCATAAATACACAGAATTCCCTTGCTGTCACCCTGATTAATAAGTTCAATGATACCATAAACCAAATTAACCATAACGAAAAACTATAGGAAATTAAACTCTATCAAATAGGACGTATAGTAGAAGGTAAAACTTACAGAGATAATATCAACTTTATTAAAGACGTTATGACTCAAATCATAAATCTCTACGAAATAATAATGTCTATATTACAAGACATTGAAAATTCCATAACATTTGCCAAATTAAAAACTATGCACCCTAGTATCATAAAATCTTCAGATTTATACCGAGAATTAAAACTGCTCCAGAACAAATTTAACGAAAATCAATTTCCAATCTCGGTCAGTTTAGACAATATCCTACTAATCGAAAAATTAATCGAAATCCATTGCTTCACTCTCGATACTAAAATCGTTTACATACTAAAAATTCCAATCACCAACCCCTCAAACTTTGACCTCTATCACCTATATTCCATACCTGTACATTCAAAGGGACAATTTAAGGCAATCATACCAAAAAACAAATATCTAATAAAAAATAAATTGCACTACGCCTTCTTGGCAAACTCTGGCGAGAAAATGGAAGAACAGAAGTACCTCTGCAAGAACGTCGACCTCCAAGAATTCGACAGCCGAACGACTTGTGAAGTACACCTTCTAAACACCGGAAACACTTCCTTCTGTCAACAAACACGAATAGCAGTCTCCCAGACAACCTTCAGGAGTCTAGAAAACACCGACCAGTGGATTGGACTATTCCCTTCCGAAGAACTCATCACCCTAAAATGTCACCAACAAGAAGAAGTCCTTAAACTCCAGGGGACCCACCTATTCGAAATCCCTAAAAGCTGTCAGGTATCGACGAAAACCAACCTTATCGTCAACCAAGAGGAAACCCCATCATGGACCCGACCCATACTACTCACCGACGTAAAATTTGTTGATCAAAACTCCACTCAAGAACCAAACTTCGAAATTCACTTAGAACAACTTCAACTCGACGACCTCCAGAACATAAAAACCGCCTACATGCATAACCAACCAAAAATACGAGAAGAAGATATAAACTACATCCCTAGCATATAGACCATCATCATATACGGATTCCTGGTAGTCTCAGCAAGCTACCTTTTCTACAAGAAAATCAAAGAAAGAAGCAAGGAAACAGACCACGCCGGAGCCGAGCCACAGGACGTCCAACTTCCTCGCTGACACTCCGAAGCTGGATCTACAGGGGGAGGAGTTATCTTCCTAAGAAGATACCCGACTACGCTGATATCAGCGAAACATCATTAACCTATATATACAACTGAGACAAGCAGCGGCGGGCAGTCTTCAATTAGCTTTTGTCTAAGTAACATCTATTTTGTAAAATAAAACTTTTTAAAAAGGCAATTCGGAGTATAGGAAACGTTATTCATGAAAATAAAATGTATTATTTTGGATCGTAATGAAATTATTTACCCAATTGTAATTATGGAAATTACGATGTTGAACTCTTAGACGGGGTTTTTAAAAAGCGAAATTCTACACATGAGACGTTTATTCGACAAGGCTAACAGCAATAGTCTGAAAATCTTTTCTAGTTAACGCATATTTATAATGTAAGAACGGAAATGCAATCTATTTATCAGTTTACAGTGCAAACTAGGCAAATACAATGTCGTAACTCCTCCGGGGTTAGATGAGAACTATGGGGTGGAACCAGAGTTCGAAATCAAGGGGAAGGCTCTTGGGTCCTTGTCCAGGGACGTGCAGGCTTCTTCTCTTATTCTTGAGTGTTTCTTTTTTGTAGCTAATTTTAGGAAGTTCAACATTTTTGTAACTTTGGATATCAGTTTATAAGTTCCCAATAACGTATTTTCAACTAGTACTTCACAGGAATTATCTAGTTCAATTAAATAAGTTCCGTTTAAAGGAATATTATCTGTGATTCTACCGCACTTTTGCAGGGCAACTAAACTGTGTGGTGTAATGACATTCCATTGATTTTCTTCGATCTTCTGAATCTTGACATCGTTGATCAGGGCAGGAAGTTCTTGGCAGTCCTAGAAGGTTCTGAAAATCTTAAGGGGGTAGTATCGCTTGATGCGATGAGAAATGTAACGGTCGAGAGTTTGCAGTAAATAGGCAACTCATTGAACAACGTCGACTGGCGTTTTTCTTCCGTATGATGCGCCTTTGCCAAATAGCCGGAATAAAGCTAACACCTTCTGGAGCAAAGGGAAACATACGAATATAAGCGTGTTTATAAAAGGGTTCAAAAATTATATTTCTGTGTAATATTGAAGTACCTAAATTTATTCTGGAAGTAGTATTATAATATAAAACAGTAATAGTTAACTATTTATATGTTATAAAAATTAATATGTTATATGTTATAAAAATTAATATGTTATATGTTATAAATGTTATATATTATATTATATATATTATATATATTATAAATGTAAATATAATATGTTATAAAAAATTAAAATCTTATCTAAATAAGAAATATATTATTCATTTGCTAAAAAATTAATTTTTAACGGTAATATTTAAATAAATGCACAGTATATTATCTTGTGAATTTGTAGTATAATGCTGTCGTATTAAAATACAGATATTTGAAAACAAAATTTGATTTTTCTAACCATCTAACTAATCAGTTCTCGTAAATTATTTGCCACGAAAAGGGAGGGAGATTAATAAACGAATTTGTTTTGGGAGCAGACTCAGTTCATATTTGATTTTACTTACTTATTTAGCTGAATGCTGAAGCTGAATTAGCTGAAAGCTTATAGCTTATTTAGCAGCTATATTAGCCATAGTTGCTGTGGTCCTCAAAAAACCCTTTTCGTCAAAAATATGTTTTAAAAAACAATAAAGTAGAAATGAATAATAAAAACAGTCAATTGAAATACCAAAAAATATTGATTTAAACTTTTTAAATCTATTGGCTCGTGAGTTAATAAAATGACAGCGTTTCGTACTTTGTTGATTGTGTCTTTAGTTGTTAGGTGTATGTCTTATATGGAATATATATAACTAGCGTCCCCTGTCGCGGCTTCGCCCGCGCATGTTTGAATTTGCGATATTGTTTATAAAACGATAATGATATTTTCAATATTCAACAATTTAAAAAAATTATAGAAAGTTTTTATATATTTTTGTTTATTGATTGTTCTGTTTTTAATATTTTAATATAGATATTAATGTGAGAATTAGAAGTCAGAATTATATTATTCTCTCATTCACACTCATCATTCATAATATCTATAAAAGTATATCTTTATGCAAAGGTAAAAAACGGCATTTAGCAATCATTGCAAAGAAAAAAAAATAATTTAAAATAAGTCAATGTCAGTAGGTGGTAAAATAATATGGCATATTATGTGATGAAGTAGAAGGGCACGGTAGTAAGTAACATTCTGTATTAGAGTTAGAGTTAGAGTAACATTCTGTAGTAAGTAACTCTGCATTATTAGGATGAAAAGGTCAAAAATTTAATTTGATTAAAGATTTTAATGTACGTTGATTATGAGTCAGTCAATCAGGACTTCTCTTATAAGTATAAATTATTGTCTAAATAGATATTATTTATGCCTGCTTCTTCTTCGTGGCTGCTTGGGAATCCAAAATATAATCAGGATCTCTTATAGGCATACTGCGAATGTGTCGTGGATCAACAAGTTCTGGCAAGAGACAATGCATGTAAAACGGCTCCAATTTAGGGGGCATTACTGTTTTCCAAAATGTCGAATCTTTGTAAACTTTTTCTTCCCTATAATCTAAAGGCGTCCAGACACATAAAATACAATATTCCCGCTTACATATATTAAGTTGACCTTGTATTTGATAATACTAATTATGGCGTTTATCAAGTTCTAAATTCCCTTTATTGTTTTTCCAAAAAGTTATTTTTTTTCAGCAATTGCAGTTTCTACCGTGATATTTCTCGCAGAATACGGGCATTTTATTTCCAGTATTCCATCCTGCCCAATAATACTATCGGGTGTTGCCCCAAGATATGGATAGGCCTCGCTTATAAAAAGACCACAATCTTCAATTACATATTTATGAGACAGGTCAGCTTTTACTTGTAATTCGTGACTAAAGCTGCCAAATTAATATCTAACCCAGTCGACTTACTTGTTGATAAAGAAGACCTATAATTACACATATTACATTCAACAGAAAATGTCGAAAGGAGTCCATTTCTATTTTCTCCAACTAAATTTAAATTTATCACACTGCAGCCAAAATTTTCACCATGCTTTTCGAAGTCTTTTACTTGGGCAAAAAAAATTCAACATCAATAATTCTTCGACCTTCATAGGAGTAAATATTCGATTTTTCAGTGCGGCCCACATTTCCAAAGGCAGATTGTAATTTTGAATCTTCATTCGAATCTTGTTCTGCCTTTTTTTTCGTCACGTTTGTAAATAATTTTTGTCTTCGATTATCGCTAGAATAGGAATAATACAACGGAAATTATATTTAGTGTATTCCAAATATACCAGTGCGAAGTTATAGCAGCCAATTTCCGGCAGCTTGAATAAAATATTCGAAGACCCCCTAACAAAAGATTTTTTAAAGTTTATTTAAATAATCAAACACGAAGAAAATACCTGTCAATAAAAACATATACTTATCAATAGTCGGGGTGGCTAAAATTACCATTATGTCAAAAAAATAATTGTAAATTTAAAAAAATTATTTAGCATCGGAATTTTTAGTTCAAGTTCTTGTCGGACATGTTTGATAATATTAACTTACCACAATATTATGATATTGTAATAAGGTACAATCAATCACAACTCGTAAAAAATATGTTTAACCTCTAATTTACAAAATCACTTTTTTTGTAATATTAATCTAATATTTTAATTTAAATGGGGCAAAACAATTTCAGGCAACATATGATAGTAATAAAAGCTCAATAATTATGTATATGTGTTAGCTGACAGGTGTTTTCATTCGGTTTGATTATTTAAAAAATCTTTTGTTAGAGGGTTTTCGAATATTTTATTCAAGCTGCCGGAAATTATGGTTTCGCACCGATTTCAAATACACATATTTCAAAAAAAAATTTAATACAATGTAAAACACCTATACTTATCGCCATTTTACGATGTTTGATTTTCTCCTCACCGAACGCGAAGATTGGCATAAATGTATTTTATTGTTATGAGCACGGCTGTAACGATAGTTTTTTTTGTCTTTCACACTTTTGGCCAATATTACCTATTGTCCATCGCAACGAATTAATTCAACACTAATGAACAAAATTAATTAAGGTACCGTTGTCCTCAATATTTATTTTAGTTTTGAATTTCGCACCGTTATTAATAACGCAATAACAATAACTTAAACAATATTCCTCTGATTTACACCGTTTATACTTTATACTAAACGGTCGTATCGCAAAAATTACTCGCCAATCATAAATACGGGCTGAGGTAAATTCCTGAACAATAATATTTTAACAAGATTGCTAAATTAAAGCCGTCTTAATCCCATAGGTAAAATAAATTGTATGGCAAATGCTGAAATCTTTCTAAGAAACAGTGAGGTATGTAAGCTTCGCTTTAAACCCTAATTTATTTATTACTTCCTTGATGATATACATGTTTCTGTGAAGGGAACTGGAATTCTTAATGTACGATACATCCGTGAAACCTTTTTTATTCGATTTTTGAGATTTTTCCCAGTCGTTTTTTTTAAATTTTGCGTGAGCCGTCACTTGATAGAAAACTTTTTAAAACAATTTACGGAATTGACTTGAGAAAAGTATTTGAAATGTATAAAACAAGGGATAATAAACACTTTTTTCTTTTTTTTTTTTTCATTATTCGTCGGAAAAATTTTCCCAGTTCGATATATTTGCGATTCCACATAAGAAAATGTCGCAATTCGTGAGTTTTAGAAGTTTTCTAGACAATTACTAAACCAACTGCTGTTCATTAACAAAATAAAACAGTAATCTAACAATTTACAAACCCAAACTAAAAAATAATAAAAAAACGTTTGGTCGAATAAATATATGGAAGGTTTCTCTGTCATTAGAAATGCGAAAAAAATACATATAATCATTAGGTACATTGCGAAATTTTCTTTGTGATGATGCATGTTTACCTATTTTTTATCTGGATGTTACTGTATGTATAAGTAATATAAAATGTTATATGTAGGTAATAATAACAATAATTAATAACTAATAAACTACTCAAATTCAGTTGATGAGCAGATCGATTTTCCTAATTTAATTTTTATTCAATCATCTTTATTTTCTCTTGGAAAAACCTTCGCAAGAAATTTAGAGTTATTTCAAAAAATGAAAAAAAAAACAGGAATCGTAAAATAACCATTAAATAACATTGTACAAATATTGCAGAATCTCATCATTTATTTGATTCCGACCGCAGGCAAAGTAAACGCAGGCCAATGTGCAAGAGAGAAAGTAAGTTGCATGTGCGCCGTATGCCATTTCTGTCTAGAACAAAGATATACGCAACCCTTAAAATTGGCAACAAGGTACATCAATCCTGAAGTTTTGTAGAAGTATTACGAGATGGCGCACTGATCAATACAGTTTAAAGCAATTAAATTTAATTTCATATTTTCTCTAAGATTCTGCCAAAATTTGTACAAAACTTATGCTCTTTTAATAGTGTATAGTAAACTCTAGAACTGGCCTTTTGCAGTTTTTCAAATTACTGTTTTAAAAAAATTAAAATAAATAAAGTTTAAAAACCGCCGTTTCTTCACTTTTCAATTGATTACTAAAACTTTCTCGGGACCAAAATTACAATTTTGAAAAACGGCAGTTCTAGCTAATTATTTCTACAAACAGTAACAACAGAAATCAACTTAAGAGAACGTTTACTTTTGCCAAAAATATCGAATATCTTTACATGGCAAATCCCTATACTCGATTTGGCGATACTACCCCCTTAAATGAGCACCAATACGCATTCATCGACGTCAGATGTAAAGAAGTAGTCCCGGACGAATTTATTTGTCAGAACGTTCAAACGCTTGAAGTCTCGCCGAATGGCCCCTGCGAAGTACATCTCTTAAGGCGAAGCCGCGACAGGGGACGCTAGTTATATATATTCCATATAAGACATACACCTAACAACTAAAGACACAATCAACAAAGTACGAAACGCTGTCATTTTATTAGCTCACGAGCCAATAGATTTAAAAAGTTTAAATCAATATTTTTTGGTATTTCAATTGACTGTTTTTATTATTCATTTCTACTTTATTGTTTTTTAAAACATATTTTTGACGAAAAGGGTTTTTTGAGGACCACAGCAACTATGGCTAATATAGCTGCTAAATAAGCTATAAGCTTTCAGCTAATTCAGCTTCAGCATTCAGCTAAATAAGTAAGTAAAATCAAATATGAACTGAGTCTGCTCCCAAAACAAATTCGTTTATTAATCTCCCTCCCTTTTCGTGGCAAATAATTTACGAGAACTGATTAGTTAGATGGTTAGTTAGATGGTTAGATGGTTAGAAAAATCAAATTTTGTTTTCAAATATCTGTATTTTAATACGACAGCATTATACTACAAATTCACAAGATAATATACTGTGCATTTATTTAAATATTACCGTTAAAAATTAATTTTTTAGCAAATGAATAATATATTTCTTATTTAGATAAGATTTTAATTTTTTATAACATATTATATTTACATTTATAATATATATAATATATATAATATAATATATAACATTTATAACATATAACATATTAATTTTTATAACATATAACATATTAATTTTTATAACATATAAATAGTTAACTATTACTGTTTTATATTATAATACTACTTCCAGAATAAATTTAGGTACTTCAATATTACACAGAAATATAATTTTTGAACCCTTTTATAAACACGCTTATATTCGTATGTTTCCCTTTGCTCCAGAAGGTGTTAGCTTTATTCCGGCTATTTGGCAAAGGCGCATCATACGGAAGAAAAACGCCAGTCGACGTTGTTCAATGAGTTGCCTATTTACTGCAAACTCTCGACCGTTACATTTCTCATCGCATCAAGCGATACTACCCCATTAAGAGGAGAAATTTGGAGTGAGGCGGTATGGTTCCAAAAGATGTTGCTAAGGGCGTGGATAGAGAATAAAGGTGATAGTAGTTATAATCATTATTTTCAACAATTGGGACTTCTAGTATGAACACGATGTTATTATTTTTACTGTATCCTTTAAGTTCGATTACTTTTTCGAATAGAAGAATATTACGTAATGATAATTCAAACGGAAACTTGATGTTATGATTTAAATTTCTACTAGCTACTAATATTTCCGAAAACAACTCATTTGGATCGGTTATTGCATTATGAAGAATGTTAAGTTTCGAAAAACTAATGGCTGTTTGGATTTTCTCTAATATATCGTACATAATTCGGAAAGTTATAACAAATTGTGAGACGACACGCTCTAACGAAAAATAGTGCAACGTTTCTATGTTTTCTTCATTTATGTCGTTTATCATCGTTTGTATCTCTTCGATACGAGAACGCAATATTAATTGATTATGAGCTAATAGATTGGAATTATTTTCAAAATTTTGAATAGGGGATTGTAATTAGGTAATTTGATGTTCGACTAAAGTTTTTATCTTGTTTTGGTTGTTAGAGAGAGAGAAATTGTTTTATCATTCCATTCTGCATCGCAAAGGGGATTTAATTGGTTTAATTGAAGTGTTATTTTGTTCTCTATTATTTGGATTAAGTGATACGAGTTTTGAAATTCCTCTTTGAAGTAAAAGAATTTCGGTTGTTTAGAGAGGGAGTTCTTAATCATATTAAGTATAATCATATACGTATAAGTATATACGTATATAATCATATAAGTATAATCATACTCTTTAAGTGTTAAAAGGCTTTGTGTAAGATTCGTTATATCAATGACCTGTACGAATGTCCAAAAATCAGTTTTAATCTGTGCGGTTCCTAATCGAAAGGGGAGGATTCCCGGTTTGTCATTTAGGCTATGGTACTGGGGTGAGCCTCGTTTTGTATCGGCGTTTCAGAAGATGAACCTGCAATAGGAGGTTTCTTTAATTCTTTAATAAGTACGGTCTCTACATGCAACTTTAATTTTTTATGTTTTATCATATTTCTACAAATTTCCACGGGATTTTTATCAAGTATTTTCGTTATTTGATAAGGACCTAGAAATCGTTTGTCCCATTTATTTCTTTTGTAAGGGTAATTTTTACCGTCGTAAACGAACACGTCCATGTGAATAATTTGAAAAGGCGTGGAAGCAGTTTCGGTGAGCATTAGCGGAACATATCGGGTTTGCCTGGAATATTTATTTTTTTGACAAATACTACATGACTTAATATAATTCGTTACGGAGACTTTCATATTTTTCCAATAATAGTTTCTGCGCAATCGCTCTAAAGTTTCGTTCATGCATCTGTGAGTGGTCTTACTTTCGTGATAGTTTTTTAACAAAATAATCTGTTCTTCCTTATCTGAGACTGTATTTACAAGTTTGGTACATTTAACTAATTTAGGTCCATACTCTGAAAAGTGTTTCAAATACACGGCATTAAAATCTTGATACAGATTCTCTTTATTAAAATGAAGGTAAAATGTGTTTTTAGAATAAGTGAACTCTTGTAACAATTGAAAAATTATCTTTTCAATATTGCTTTCGGGGATTTTTACTTTAATCACCTTATGGTTTTCATAAGTTTCGTCGGTGATGTCAATTTTTGGGTGCATGTTCGGATAAGCAAGAATTTGATGAGTTTTGTTATTTACAATTTCGTCTAGAATTGGTATACCGTCGTTTGTAGTTTCAGTTGCAGTTGAATGTTGCGTGGATATTTCAGATCGAGTGGGGTTAATTGACCAGATAGGTTCGGGGGTTGATAGGGAACCTCGGTTTGCAAGGGTGGTTGAATTTGTACGTCAGATAAAATTTTAACTTTAGGAGGCGGTGGTTCTGTTGGAATATTTTCTGCCTTATCTCTTAAATATTCTAAAATATCATTACCTGAGTCACCTGCATTGTTCAATACCGATTCGGTTTCCAAAGCGTTAATTTTAATACGCGAAAGACAATCTGCGTTCGTATTAGATTTTCCTTTTTTGTAAATGATTTGATAATCGAAATCTTCTAATTTTAATCGACACCGTACCAACTTTGAATTCGGTTCCATTAAGCTAAATAACCACGAAAACGGTTTATGATCAGTATATATGAAAAATTTCTTTCCGTACAAGTAGGGACGAAAGTGTTTACATGCCCGCACGATAGCAAGGAGTTCTTTCTCTATCGTCGAGTATTTGGTCTCAGAGTCGTTTAAAGTCCTAGACGCGTACGCTACTGGCTTATCGTTAGGTACATTGCCTTGTGATAATACGGCACCTATTGCAAAGTTGCTAACGTCAGTCGTTAAAACAAAAGGTTTCGTAAAGTCTGGATACTGTAATACGGGGTCGTTTGTCAAAATTTCTTTACAGATTTGAAAACAATTTAGAAAGTCTCTATCATGAATTATTTGACGTCCCTTTTTTAAACATTTTGTCATTGGCTTGGTGATTTTGGCAAAATCTCGAATAGAACGTCGGTAGTAACCTAATAATCCGAGAAAGCTTTTTATTTCAGTCGAGTTTTGGGAATAGGAAAATTTTTAATCACTGAAATTTTGTCTGGATTTGGCTTAACACCATCCGGAGTTATAACATGACCCAAATACATAACGGTATTTTGTAAAAATTCTGATTTGTCTAATTGTACCTTTAAATTGTATTGTCTAAGTCTATGGAATACAGTTTTCAATCGATCGATGTGCTCCTGTAGGGAGGTACTGTAAATTAATATGTCGTCCAGATAAACAATGCAAGACTCATCGGTTAATCCTCTTAAGACATTATCCATAACCCTTTGGAATGTCGAGGGTGCATTTTTCAACCCGAACGGCATTCTTTTAAATTGAAAATGACCTTGTGGAGTGCTAAAAGCGGTTTTTTCTACATCATTAGGATCTACTTCTATTTGGTGAAAGCCGCTCGCTAAATCTAGTGTGAAAAAATAGTTTGCTCTGCCTAACCTGACTAAAATCTCTGTTATGTTAGGTAGAGGATATTTGTCATCTACCGTTCGTTCGTTCAATTTACGATAATCAATTACGAGACGCCACTTTCCTCCGCGTTTAGGGACAACCCATATAGGAGACGAAAATGGGGACGTCGAATGTTCGATAATACCATCGTGTAACATTTGTGATACCTGTTTCTTTTCTACTTTCCTGTGAATTTCGGGGAACCTGTATGATTTTGTATAGATCGGAGAGTCATTGGTTAATGTTATTCTGTGCTTTACCTGTTTGGTGAAACTTAGCGGGACGCCTTCGCAATAAAAAATATCCCTATAGTCGTAACAAAGTTTCCCGAGAGTTTCTTTTTCTTCTTTGATACAATGGTCGAGTCTAATATTTTTCAAATTTTGTTTCAATTTATTATCTTGTAAAGTGGTTAATTCTAGATTGGGGTCGGTTTCGAATTTGTCCAAAAAGTTGACATCTACTAAATTTAAGGTTTCGATATCAAATGGTTCTCAAATATCTAATTTAACTGGATTTTCTTTAATATTAGTAATGGTCGTGGTAGCAAAATTATCTAACACGGTTACTAAAGCTTTAGGCATATCAAGACCATTTCCAAAGTTCTGATAACTAAGTATTCCTAATCCATTTTTTGTTTAACTGGTATTTTTACCACTTGCTGACAACGACTTGGTACTATAATAGAATAATTTTGTAACTGTTCTTTTTTCCTATTCGTGTCGAAAATCAACGGAATGACAGCATTGGGAGTAACAATTTGATTTTTACTGACATTCATTTCTGCTTTCAATTGTTTTAACAAATCTACAACTATGATTCCTTCGAATCTATTACTAACTTTAAAAAGATAAAATTTATGAAATTCTGGCAAGTTAAATATTGTAAACAGGGCAATATTCGCCACTTCATCATGATAGGAAATATCGTGAGCGGTTTGTATATTGAAGAGTTCTTGAAAAATATAATTCCGGTAAAATATATGTGCTAAATCGGGATCGATTAGAGATTTGGAACTTCCTGTATTAACTAAAAATCTAGCATTAAGTTCTTTAATTTCAATGTAAGGTAGATTTGCTTTCAATGCATTAACTAGTATTACGTCGGGTTGGTTGAATTCTGAACCTGCGGAAAATCCTGACGTTCTTCGGTTTCGTTTATCTGAGTCTGCTGGGAAAAAGTCGCGGGGTCGTAATCTGTGTCGTTGTTTGCGACATGAGTAGGTTCATAATTGTCCATGAGGTATTGAGTTTCAGCGAGATAAGGATTGTAAACGTCCGTGAGATACAAATTTGGATTATACTCGTAATCATAAGAATTGTCGACGTGATTATATTCGTTAACTTGTTGGTATTGATAGGGGTCATTAATGGTTTGATTGAAAAGTTCAGGCGCAATGAAATTTGGCTTCCATTAAATTCTCGAATTACTGGATGACGTATCCATGGGTTCCGGTTGATCATTACGAGAGGTATTAGGTCGATTGAGTTGAGGTTGAGGAAAACTTCTCTGCATTTGGGCGTTTCATTGATTTTGGAAAAATGGGTGGAGACGAGTAGGGAAATTATTGTTAGGGTGCCAGTTGTGTGAAGCATTAGGCTGATTAGGTCTGAATTGCTGGGAATTCGGAAATGGGTTCGGTCTAACTTGCTGCAAACTTGGGGAATGGTTACGTAATGTAAAGTTTGGTTGAAATATGGGACGAGGGGTTTGTGTCGTAGGGCGAACAAGACTAAAATTCGGAATAAATGCTGGACGGATTCCGTAATTTGAATTGATTGTGAGTTTTAGTTCCTCTTTTGAAACTATCGTTTTTAAAAACTTAACTTTATTACTAATACACTAATTAAAGATTTAATATACAATAAAAAATGCGAAGGACCGACGTTGACCAACTGATGACTCGGGACTGACTGCGACTGACTGTCTGACTGTGACTGACTGCTGCTGTTCTGCTGCGTGTTGTTTTTATAGGATTTATCTGCTGACTCGGTGGTTTACTCTTCTTTATATTAATCCTTTGTTTTTAGTTGATATAACTCGTATTAAAATTAACGCTTTGGAAACCGAATCGGTAATTAACAATGCAGGTGACTCACGTAACGATATTTTAGAATTCTTAAGAGATATGGCAGAAAATATTCCAACGGAACCACCACCTCCTAAAGTTAAAATTTTATCTGACGTACAAATTCAACCACCCTTGCAAACCGACACTGGAGATTCCCTAACAACCCCCGAACCTAACTGGACAATTAACCCCACTCGATCTGAAATATCCACGCAACATTCAACTGCAACTGAAACTACAAACGACGGTATACCAATTCTAAACGAAATTGTAAATAACAAAAATCATCAAATTCTAGTTTATCCGAACTTGCACCCTAAAATTGACATCACCCACGAAACTTACGAAAACCATAAGGTGATTAAAGTAAAAATCCCTGAGAGCAATAATGAAAAGTTAATTTTCCAATTCTTACAAGAGTTCACTGATTCTAAAAACACATTTTACCTTCATTTTAATAAAGAAAATCTGTATCAAGATTTTAATGCCGTGTATTTGAAACACTTTTCAGAGCATGGACCTAAATTAGTTAAATGTACCAAACTTGTAAATACAGTCTCAGATAAGGAAGAACAGATTATTTTGTTAAAAAACTATCACGAAAGTAAGACCACTCAGAGAGGCATGAACGAAACTTTAGAGCGATTGCGCAGAAACTATTATTGGAAAAATATGAAAGTCTCCGTAACTAATTATATTAACTCGTGCAGTATTTGCCAAAAAAATAAATACTCTAGGCAAACCCCATATGTTCCGCTAATGCTCACCGAAACTGCTTCCAAGCCTTTTCAAATTATTCACATGGACGTGTTCGCTTACGACGGTAAAAATTACCTGACTCTAACTGATGCATTTACAAAATTCGCGCAAGCAATTTTCATAGACGGAAAAACGGCTATACACATTAGCAAAGCCTTAATGAAATATTTCACCTCATTCGGTGTCCCGCAATCAATAATTGTAGACCAAGGTAGAGAATTTCATAATGAAACAGTTAAAGACCTTTTAGCATTACATAAAATCAAAGTTCACTTTACAACACAGGCCCATCACGAATCAAACTCCATAGCAGAACGTTTACATTCCACGTTAATCGAACATCTACGAATTTTACGAGACATCTATCCAGAAGAAAACGATTTAATGGATTACGCAATAATCGGAATAACAATTCTATTCACAGCTCAACAAATTTCACTCCTTTTGAACTTACTTTCGGACACACCGTCTCCAGGAATCCTAACGAAATCTTTTTACCACACACCTTTTACGCCGACTATGTTAAAGACCATCAAGAGAAATTAGAACACGTTTATAAAAACGTCCAAAATAAATTAGTAGAGCAAAAGAAGAAAATAATCGAAAAAAGAAATGACCAAGGCGAAACTAACCAAGAATTTAAACTCGGACAGACAGTGTATAAGGCAAACCCTTACAAAAGAAATAAAAAGGACAAACGATTTCTAGGTCCTTATCAAATAACGAAAATACTTGATAAAAATCGCGTGAAATTTGTAGGAAAATGACGAAACATAAAAAATTAAAGTTGCATGTAGAGACCGTACACATTAAAGAATTAAAGAAACCTTCTATTGCAGGTTCATGTTCTGGAACGCCGATGCAAAACGAGGCTCACCCCAGTACCATAACCTAAACGACAACCCGGGAATCCTCCCCTTTCGATTAGGAACCGCACAGATTAAAACTGATTTTTGGACATTCATACAAGTCATTGATATAACGAATCTTACACAAAACTTTTTAACACTTAAAGAGCAATACAATACGATTAATAACTCCCTCTCTAAACATCCGAAATTCTTTCGCTTCAAAGAGGAATTTCAAAACTCGTATCACTTAATCCAAATAATAGAGAACAAAATAATACTTCAATTAAACCAATTAAATCCCCTTTGCGATGCAGAATGGAATGATAAAACAATTTCTTCTCTCTCTAACAACCAAAACAAGATAAAAACTTCAGTCGAACATCAAATTACCTTATTACAATCCCCTATTCAAAATTTTGAAAATAATTCCAATCTATTAGCTCATAATCAATTAATATTGCGTTCTCGTATCGAAGAGATACAAACAATGATAAACGACATAAATGCAGAAAACATAGAAACGTTGCATTATTTTTCGTTAGAGCGTGTCGTCTCACAATTTGTTATAAATTTCCAAATTATGTACGATATATTAGAGAAAATCCAAACAGTCATTAGTTTTTCGAAACTTAACATTCTTCATAATGCAATAACCGATCCAAATGAGTTGTTTTCGGAAATATTAGTAGCTAGTAGAAATTTAAATCATAACATCAAGTTTCCGTTTGAATTATCATTACGTAATATTCTTCTATTCGAAAAAGTAATCGAACTTAAAGGATACAGTAAAAATAATAACATCGTGTTCATACTAGAAGTCCCAATTGTTGAAAATAATGATTATAACTACTATCACCTTTATTCTCTATCCACGCCCTTAGCAACATCCTTTCGAACCATACTGCCTCACTCCAAATTTCTCCTCTTAAATGAGCACCAATACGCATTCATCGACGTCAGATGTAAAGAAGTAGTCCCGGACGAATTTATTTGTCAGAACGTTCAAACGCTTAAAGTCTCGCCGAATGGCCCCTGCGAAGTACATCTCTTAAGATTTTCAGAACCTTCTAAGGACTGCCAAGAAATTCCTGCCCTGATCAACGATGTCAAGATTCAGAAGATCGAAGAAAATCAATGGATTGTCATTACACCACACAGTTTAGGTGCCATGCAAAAGTGCGGTAGAATCACAGATAATATTCCTTTAAACGGAACTTATTTAATCGAACTAGATAATTCCTGTGAAGTACTAGTTGAAAATACGCTATTGAGAACCTTTAAAACTGATATTCAAAGTTACAAAAATATTGAACTTCCTAAAATTAGTTACAAAAAAGACGACCACGTAATCGATAAATCAACATACAAACCGGATTTAATTGATACCCTTAAACTTGACGAACTGAATAATATACAGAGTGTTTTGCAAAATGATAAGTCAGATATTGAAAATTTGGAATCACCCGTCATACACTTCCAAAAAGATAGTTTATATACCGTCTTATTATATGTTTTAGTCATTTTTGTAGCCGCCTATATGATTTACAAGATTTTTATTAAGAAGAAACACTCAAGAAGATCTGAAGAAGCCTGCACGTCCCTGGACAAGGACCCAAGAGCCTTCCCCTTGATTTCGAACTCTGGTTCCACCCCATAGTTCTCATCTAACCCCGGAGGAGTTACGACATTGTATTTACCTAGTTTGCACTTTAAAACTGTTTAACTTGCATTTCCGTTCTTATGTTATAAATACGAGTAAAATAGAAAAGATTGTCAGACTATTGCTGTTAGCCAAGCAGAATAAACGTCTCACGTGTAGAATTTCGCTTTTTAAAAACCCTGTCTAAGAGTTCAACATCGTAATTTGCAGTTAATTTGCGTTATACTTAGGTTGTTGTAATTACTACTTTATAATCTGTTACAACACGTAATTATCCCGGCAGACCAATTCACTCCATTTTAACCAATAAAATTGTTATCAAGTCATAATAAAATGTAATAGAAATTTAATTTCACTAGCGAAAGTTTTGCGGCTCTTAAAACCTGGACGGACCTCGATTCAGTTTAAGATAAAATTTTACATAAAAACTTATATTTTTATGAAATTTCACTCCAAATGCAATTGTAAAAGTAAAATTAATTGTCGACCGTCAATTACATGTAATATTCCTTTAGTAGGTTGAGATTCAGCCAAGACACTTAATTTTAAATTTCTTAACTATTACTAATCCGGCCTTGGTCTAAAATTATATGAAGAAGGCATCTAATATGGGTACATAAAAAAAGTTCCTATATTTGCACCCCTATCTCATCCTACTATATTTCCTATGCCTATACTGCACTTTTCTTAAAAAAGTGGGGATAAGTTTAGGCATTTCTTTTTATTGTAGTTAACCCATATTATTCATTTCACAATTTGATGTTTTTCAGTTTCCTTTTCAGGTATACTTTTCAACGTTAAACAATATGCTTACAGAATTGGTTATCAAATGATATTACATACCGAAGATTTGCTTTAATAATTTAATTTGTTGCTAGGGCTCCAAGCAATTATTCTTTATAATTTACCATCGTAAATTAGAGAATAAATTATGTATGAGCTATATATTCTGGTTTATTAGTTGCAACATTGCGACCCTGATGTACAATTACGGTACCGCACCAAACTTTGTCCCCATTAGCTGGGCTTTGCGGCTTTTCGTCTTTTACCGTCTTCTTTTTATATTTACGAGCCAAGTGAAATGTTGCCTGCCCATAAACCGAATGATAGAGTATACATGACGCATTATATGCTTTTTCGGTTATTGGTGCAACACCTCTCAGAGTTATCCCATTTCGTCCGCAAACTTGAATAAATCAGCTCTCACGTTATGTGGATAAAACCTATAAAAATGTGCTACAAAGAACGGCTATAGAGATTTCAATGGTAAGCCCGGTTTTTGAGATCAATAGGTTGATAATTTTTTTGTGATGGGTATCTGATGTTTTGGTATGTTTTTATGTCAGGGGTACCCTAATAAAGCTCACAAGAAGGCATTCCGGTTAAACAGTTTATTATTTAATATGGAGGAAAAATAATAAAAGAATATCATTAATTTGTTTTTATCTGTAAAATAAGTCTAACTAATTGGGCTAGTTAGGTCTTGATACTGTAAATATATGAAGAAACCTCACCAGTGGGACCGTTCGAAAATTAGATGATTTTCGAGAATTTATTTTACAGGAGTATTGTATCACACACTGAAAACCGAACTAGTTACATAAATTTTCTTCCAAAAAATTTTATTACACCCTACTGGTGAAAAAGTAGTTCCACTGATGTAGTAATTGCCTCCGAGAGAGCATGAAAGTAAAAGCAAAAATTCAATTAATCTAGAAGGCGTTATCCATACAATAACGTATTGGAACTTTACAAAATAATGGAATTTTGAAGGAAAAGTAGAATTTTGAATAAAAATAGCTGTTTCTGTCATAGCATATTAACAAATTGTTTTTAATCTAAATATACTTTCACTTTATGATGTAGGTTTTGGATGGTGGCAGAAATTATTACACTGATGACAATATACCCGTACTTAGGGATATAAAATAATTTATTGTTAATATTTATATAAATTTCACCAAACTACACCAAAGGCAGTAACAATAATTAGGACATGAGTTATATCAACTAAAAACCACGGTTTGGTATAAAGAAGAGGAAACCACCGAGTCAGCAAATAAACCTCATAAAAACAACATGCAGCAGAAAAAGAATCAATCGGTCCCGAGTCATCAGTTGGACAAGTTCGGTCCTTTGCATTTTACATTATATATTAAATCTTTAATTAATATATTAGAAATAAAATTAGTGTTTACAAACGATAGTTCCGAAAAAGGAACTAAAACTGGCGCAGTCGTAGTAGGATATCCGTACAGTTTTCCGTAGTGACTTTCGCATCGTATCGAAAAAATTCGGGGACTAGGTGTATCAACACTTAAGCGCAGATAACAGAATTCATATCTTCGAATTCATCGGAAAAACGTGAAGTGGTGAAGAAAGGAGAAAACAAGAAAGCAGAGAAGGATAGGAGAAAAAGGAAATATCTTAACCGTACGAAAACAAGACGTGAAGCTTGGACAGTATCGCCCACCCTCGCGAGAAAGACAACCAACAGACTTCAACTTAGAGAGAAAGAAGACAAATGACCAGCGTGGTCTTCCTTGTAGTGTAAGTCATTAAAACATTTTAACAATCTAAATATTTTTATACCCCTGGAAGATTTAACAAATCTCTAGAGGATTTGAGTTCGACTGACTCCCCAAATTCCCAAATTCCAAAAATTACACATATAATCCAACCCCCAATCCTAAATCTTTCAAATTCATCTGTCAGCGAAATGGCTCAATATAGAAACGAATTTTTAAATTGCGTACCCTAATTCAATGGTAATCCGGACGATTTAAACAGATTCTTATGCGTAAATGAACCATTACTAAATTAATTTTACGATAATCAGAACCCAACTAATTTCCAAAAGTTACATTTGTTCAACTCGATAATCCCAAAACTAAAAGGTAAAGCAAAAACGGTCGTAAGGCACAAGGTAGCCCCACATGGGAGGACTTAAGAAGGCCACGAATAGTAAACTTATTTGAACTATGAGACGAAATCTGTTTGAATCGTGATCTTGTAATGTTACGAAAAGTACTGCATGAGAGTCCACCAGAAATTTTACGATAGTTGTTTACATCTTTTAAATTTATTGTGCTGCTATAAAGACATTCATTAAATTTCAAAAGAAAGTAAAGATTTAAAGTGAGGTTTGTATCAAGATGTCGGTTTAAAAACATTTTTAGCAGGTCTTAGGGAACCACTAGCGACCATAATCTGGTGCATGAAACCTGAAACCTTAAGTGAATCTATGCAATTCTTTCACGAAGAAGAAAATATTCAATATTTTCAAAATAATACTAATAGGAACGCCGCGGGACCGCAAACATTCTTCAATTCTCCCAAAAGTCTTATTATCAACAAAACCATAGTCAATGCCAACACTTTAAGCATCATCCTAGACACCAACAATATTTCAACTCTCAATCCCCCAATAACTTCTTTGGAAACCAAAACAACTTTCTATCGCAACCGATAAACACCCAACCAAGGGCTTTACACCCTCAAAAATATTTGACGAATAGTCAAGTCTTCAGACAATCATTAAAATATGAATGTTTTTCGACCCTATCAATATCGATTCACAAATTTACCCCCTCCAGCACCAATGAGTACATCAACAAGAAACACTAATCCTGGTCAAAAACCGTTGACCTCTACCCAAAACTTTTCCAAAATTTCCCATATTAACCCATTAAATCCTTTCAAGATACATACGGCTCACAAAAACCTCCTTTCATAGCGGAAGAACTCTTTAATGCCGAAACAGAAACTTAGAAAGACTTTAATGAAAATTATGATCAAGAAGACTTTACCGATTACGAAGTTTACCAACAACAGAACTCACAAAACGAACATTCCGACGCACAGCAAAATTTTCACATGGTACCTCAGAAGGACCAAAACACTTAACCCCGACAATCGTTACATCTAATACAATATCGGGAATTTCAAATGAATTACTTTATATCACCTTTCCTGACTATAATATCAAAATGTTAATAAACACCGACTCAACAAAATCATTTATTGACCCAATTATTGCAGAAAAATATTTCGCCAACTCAATTAAAGAAGATCCGTCCGTATAAACAGTTTTTCAAAAATCTTCTCATAAATATAGTATGATGATCACGATTTTAAAATTTTTTAAACTAAACAATCAAGATAAACTGATATTACACTTATTTAAATTTTACGTTATTTTTAACGGATTAATACTAATTAACAACTTAACCAAATCACAAGCAATTATCGATAGTAATAAAAATGATTAAAAACACCTTTGACAAAAATTACACTTGAATATTATCAAATTAATGTACAAAATGGCCTAAATTACATTCTGATTTGACTTAGAACTAAACAGGTATTTAAAGTATGAACGTTCATACAAGACGGAGAAATTATTATTCCTTATAAAATAAATCCAAATTGTGAAATTTTTCAATATCTATCAGTTGCAAAAAATGGTGAAGCAATCACGGCCATATTAAATATGAATACCGAACATGTTAATCGTGGCTTATTATGTCCAATAAGAGTAAAAAAAATTTAATCAGAAAGAAATTTAAAATTTTGATGTAAACTTTCATGATGATTCAAAATCCCATCTAGATTTTTCAAAAAATAGAATCAATCACTTAGATGAAGAAGAAACAAAAATATTGGAATTATGCGAACAATTTTCTGACATTTTCTATAATGAAAACACTCCTCTGACTTTCTCCAATAGAGGAAAACATAAAATCCGAACAACAGACGAAACACCAGTGTATACAAAAACATATAGATACCTTTCATTCATAAGCAAGAAGTAGACAATCAAATTAAACGAATGTTGGGTTGCAAAATTATTAGACCAAGCTCATTTCCATGGTCCTCATCCATTTGTGTAGTTCCAAAAAAGTTAGATGCTTCATATACACAAAAATTGTGCGTAGTAATTGACTACAGAAAAATTAATGAGAAAACTATTGACGATAAATATCCTCTTCCAGACATTTCCGATCGTTTAGATAAACTTGGTAAATATCAGTATTTCACCACCCTTGACCTAGCTTGAGGGTATTACTAAATCGAAATGCACCAAAACGACATGGAAAAAACTGCGTTTAATGTATCTGTTAGTGAGATGTTCTGTGTGCGCGATCTAACCAGACTATGAACCTTGGCCCGTCTCGTGCGCCTTTTGTTGTCATGTCACTTCGTACTGTTCTATGCCTATAACTTGTCACTCGTCGAATAGATGTTTAGCAAAACAAGGAGCGTTATATTGATTCCTACAAACCCTAATTTATCCAGCGATAATTAGATCATCAGTCCCCTGCACTCTGCACAAACAGGTTATGGGCCCAGGATTCGCGTGACTGGAAAAATAGTTTTACTGTGCGAGAGAAGAAGCCTTCGATCTCGAATACCCGTCCGAGTGAGGTTAGGAACAGCACGTGTTTCCCAAGAGAAAAAGCCGGAAAGATGTCTTCGTCGAACGCGACGCGTATCGAGACCCTCAACAAAGAAAACTACGACACGTGGAAGATGCAGATGGAAGCGCTGCTCATCAAGAACGACGCGTGGGACTACGTGAACGGCACCTCCAAGAAACCGGAAGATTCAGACGCTGCAACCTTGTGGGAAAGAAACGACAGCAAGGCCAAGTCTGATATCGTACTTGGAATAAGCCCTTGTGAACTCAAACAAATTAAAGGATGTACAACATCTAGGGAAGTTTGGCTGAAACTGGAGAGCATCTATCAGTCCAAGGGACCGGCGCGAAAGGCGACACTCTTGAAGCAGTTAACTCTGCAGAAGATGGAGGAACCAGGCGATGTGAATGAGCATCTTCGAAAGTTCTTCGATGCGGTCGACAAGCTGAGTGAGATGGACGTTTCAATCAATGATGACTTGCTAACGATAATGCTGCTATACAGTCTACCGACCAGTTTTGAAAACTTTCGTTGTGCTATCGAGTCTAAAGATGAGTTACCATCTCCTGAAGCTCTACGAATCAAGATCGTCGAGGAAAGCAACGCCAGGAAGTTCGAAGTCACTCAGAAGCCACAAGGAGCGTTATTCAGTAAGGAAAGCAAGTACCAATATAGGAATCAACGAAAACAAGGAAATTCGGACAAGAAGCAGTCCAATGGGAGAAATAGCACCAAGAACGCCTTCAAGTACCGTTGTCACAGATGTAGGGAAATAGGTCATAAGGCCGCAGATTGCAAGAATTTGGAAAATCACAAGCCTACAGCCAACAATGCAGTAGATGAGTCCTACTACTCGAACAACGATGATACGAAGAGTGGAAGCTGGTGTCTAGACAGCGGAGCTTCGTCACATCTTTGCAGTGATGTGAATGTCCTTTCCGAATTGAAGTCCAGTAATAGAAAGCTCAACCTTGCCAACAAAACCACGACATCGATAATGGCCGAAGGAAAGGCTCTTCTAAAAGCAGACGTTTTCGGTGAGACAAGAAATATTGAGTTAAAGAATGCTCTGTATGTTCCAGACTTGCGTACAAACCTGATGTCGATAGGAAAAATTACAAATAAGGGGTGCGAAGTAATATTCAGGAAGCATGAGGCTTTAGTCATTGACACAGAAGGAGAAGTTTGTTTAGTTGCTAAACGGAAAGGGGATCTCTACTACGTTTGTGAAGGGAACGACAGTACCACACAGACAAGCGGAAGTTCAGCGCTAATGGCAGACCCTACTTCAGATTTAGAGAGATGGCACAGACGCTTGGGTCATCTAAACTTCAGGGATCTAAAAGAAGTCATCAGCAAGAATGTGGTAAGAGGCCTTGAATCGTTAAGAAATCTGAAGAATATTCAGGACATGACCAGATGCGAAACATGCATCCAGGGAAAGATGACGCGAACACCATTTCCGAAGAAATCTCAGCGAACAACTGAACTACTGGAACTAGTGCATTCCGACATATGCGGACCGATGCGAGTCGAATCACTCAAAGGAGCACGGCACTTCATCGAGTTCATCGACGACCATTCTAGGTGGTGCGTAGTAAAATTTCTGAAATCCAAAGGAGAAGCTCTTCAAGCGACGAAGGAATTTATCACTATGGTGGAAAACCAGAAGGGAATAAAGGTAAAGCAATTTCAGTCGGACAATGGCACAGAATTCGCCAACAAGGAGTTCGACGCTTACTTGAAGAAGCACGGAATTTCAAGACGGCTCACTGTCCCCTACAACCCCGAGCAAAACGGAACGGCGGAGAGGAAAAACAGAACACTTGTGGAAATGGCCCGGTGCTTATTGATCCAGTCTGGATTACCTTCCAAGTTTTGGGCGGAAGCCATAAACACCGCGAACCACATAAGGAACCGCTGTCGATCGAAAAGCTTAAATGGAAAAACGCCGTATGAGATTTGGAACCAGAAGAAACCAGATGTAAGTTTCTATCGAGAATTTGGATGTCGAGTATTCTGTTTGAAGAGGCAACCCGGTCTGGGAAAGTTCGACACTCGCTCTAGGGAAGGTATACTACTAGGCTACTCAGAGGAGAGCAAGGGTTATAGAGTATGGATACCGAAGGAGCAAAGAGTGGAAATTTCTAGGGATGTAAAATTTCTCGAAGGAAGTCCAGAAACCGTCGGGAAATTTGAGGAATTTCTGCCGGAGAACCTAGTGGAAGACACAAGTAGCCAGACGTCACCTTCACAATTCGTGGAAGTTGTACCGAATTTAATCGACGATGAAGAAGAAATCGACGATGAAGAAGAAATCGACGATGAAGAAGAAGTCGACATTGAAGAAGATGATGAAAGGTCTGAGCGGAAGAGGGATGTAGGCCGACCTAGGATCATTAGAACTGGAATGAGGGGAAGACCGAGAAAGGAGTATAAATACAGAGATGAAGCAGGAACTTGTGAAGAAGCTTTCGTTTCTGAAGTACCCTTGACGAACGCGTTGAATTCGCCAGAATCAGAGGAGTGGTACAAAGCTATGGTTGAGGAACTGAAATCCATCATTAGGAACGACACTTGGAAAGTTGTTTCACGTCCCAATGACCGTGAAACGATTGGCAGCCGTATGACTTTACGGAACAAGTATTCTGCAGATGGAAGACTCGTGAAGAGGAAAGCTCGACTAGTAGCCCAAGGATTCAGCCAGAGACCAGATATTCACTTCAAGGAAACCTTCGCCCCTGTTGCCAGATTGAGTACCATCAGACTTCTGACCTCGATTGCTGTACATTTTGATATGGAAATCCGACAACTGGACGTCACCAGTGCATACCTAAATGGCGAACTAGATGAAGAACTGTTCATGGAACCCCCTAAGCAACTGTCCCTACTACTCGAGAGGATACGTTCAGAGGAGAAAAATGATCTAGGAAAGAAAGCTGAGAACATGCTTCGAGAACTGAAGAAGGGAGATAAAGTCTGCAAATTAAGGAAGGCTCTGTATGGGTTAAAACAGGCCGGAAGAAGCTGGTTTAACAAACTTAGCAACGTATTAAAGGAGTTTGGCGCAACACCAACGAACGGCGACCCTTTTCTTTACAAGATAGGTAAAGGACCCGGATTGACTTTAATTGCAACTTACGTCGACGACATTATAATCGCTTCTAGAAAACCTCAGGTAGCTGAAAGACTTATTAACTTCTTATCAAAACGGTTCGAAGTGAAAGATCTTGGAGAGATCAGACATTGCCTAGGAATGGAGTTTCGAAAGAAGAAAAACCAAATTTCGTTACATCAGAAGGGATATATAATGGAACTACTCAACAGATTTTGGGATGAACGACGCGAAGCCAGTTTGCACTCCAATAAGTGCCGGTATAAAGCTGCAGAAAAACGAGGATACGTCGACCGGGGATGTTCCATTCCGGGAACTCGTGGGAGCTTTAACTTACCTGGCGGTCAGCACTAGACCTGACATCAGCTACGCAGTCAGCTATCTAGGACAATTTAACAATTGCCACGGCAGGGAACATTGGACCGCAGCGAAGCGTGTACTTAGATACCTGAAAGGAACCATTGACCTGGGACTAGTTTTTGGAAAAGGAACCAAATCCACCAAGGGGTATGTGGATGCAGATTGGGGTGGATGCCCCATTGACCGACGTTCTTACACCGGTTTTGTGTTTATGGTTGGTGGAAACGCTATATCGTGGGACTCGAAAAAGCAAAGGACCGTAGCCTTATCATCCACAGAGGCCGAATACATGGGGATGTCAGAAGCCATTAAAGAAGCCATACACCTCAAAACATTCCTTCCGGAACTTGGACTGGAGGATCTGTCAGCAATTTCGATATTCGAAGATAATATGGGAGCTATAAGATTAGCCGAGAATCCCGTATTCCATGCGCGTACGAAGCATGTGGACATCAGGCACCACTTTATAAGAGATGCCATCAGAGAGAAGACCGTAGATCTTCAACATGTTCCTACTGAGAAGATGGCGGCAGATATCCTTACAAAGGCCCTACCTGGACCTCGTCACCTCCAGTGTTTAAGGATGATTGGACTGGAAAACCTCTCAGAAGCTGGGTTCGATCGCGAGGGGAAGTGTTAGTGAGAAGTTCTGTGTGCGCGATCTAACCAGACTATGAACCTTGGCCCGTCCCGTGCGCCTTGTGTTGTCATGTCACTTCGTACTGTTCTATGCCTACAACTTGTCACTCGTCGAATAGATGTTTAGCAAAACAAGGAGCGTTATATTGATTCCTACAAACCCTAATTTATCCAGCGATAATTAGATCATCAGTCCCCTGCACTCTGCACAAACAGTATCAAACGGTTATTATAAATTTCTTAGGATGACATTAGGACTAAAAAACGCACCTAACATTCTAACATGTAATGGATAATATTCTAAGGGAAATTCAAAACCAAAAATGTGTCGTTTAATTAGATGAGGTTTTTTATTTTCAAGATCTCTTCAGATACATTTAGAAGAGTTAAAGTTACTATTTCAGCGATTAAATAATCGGATTTCAAAATTCAGTTACACAAATCGGAATTTCTACGTAATGTAGATGCATATTTATGACATACCGTCACACCGCAAGGAGTTAAACCGATTCCCAATATGATAAAAGCTATAAAAAATTATCCGGTACCTAAAACTACTAAATAAATCAAACGATTTTTAGGATTATTTGGCTACTGTCGTCGTTATATTTGCTTTGCATATATATTTGACTTTGCAATTGTTATATTTGACTTTGCAAAATTAACCCAACCTCTGACAAAATGCCTGATACGAGCCGGGAAAGTTTTTAAAAACTTTTTATTCACTTCTACACAACTTATTTAACTACAAGATTACAATATAATGTTATGATGTTACACGCCTGACGTCTCTGATGTAAATCCTGCCGTGCTGTCTCATGAACCATATTTATACGTTTCTAGTTCTGCTGACTACGGATGTTGTCTTCTTTAAAGTAGTCCCATTGTATGGAGCTGACGTTACTCCTCCCCCGAAGATTCGAGTTCCGGGCTTCCCTAGTTCGGAAGTCGAAAATCTTGGAGTTCCAGGGCTGCAGTGGTTTCTTCTTGTTGATTTCTTGCGATTCGTCTGCGGACAATCTTTTTCTCGACAATTACAATTAATATAATGATTATTAAACAATAAATGATAATAGTCCAGACACTTGGTGTGTTTGAAATTACTGGTTTACTGAGTACTGGGTCATTTTCAATATATTTTTGTTTGATATTTTGAAGTTCATCTAAATTAATATTTTCAAGTTTAATAGTAAAATTGGTTTGAAGTGAAAAGTCGTTATCTTGAATTAAATTTGGAAACAATATTATTTGACCTGAAGTTTCGTCTTCTTCATTAGTGATTATCCTCTTCTTGGTTGAAAGTTTACATCCTAGGGGAATTTCAAAAAGATATAGAACCTTTAAGTTTTACTACTTCCATTTGTTCATGACAATGAAGCTGAATAACTTCTTCTTGGGGTAAAATTATAATCCATTGGTTCGATTTTTCTGTCTTCTGGTAAATATTGTCGGCAATTTGAACTTCAGTTGGTGAGCATCGAGTTGGTGTCTTGACATCTAGTAATTGAACTTCACAGGGATTTCCTTTAATATGCTGCAGGGTGTTCTTGTTGCAAATATAGAACTTCGGTGATACTTCTAAGCATGTGTCGCTTACTTCGGCATAAAACAATGCGTTTCGTGCGATAAAGTTTGATTTTGGAACAATTGTCTTAAATTGTCCTCTCGAAAACTGGGTACTGAATACAAGTGATATATTTCGAATATGTAAGGATAGGTTATGGGTAAATGGAAAAGATGTGTAATTTTGTTGTTTAATATAAAACAATCAGTTTTGATTATATTTTGGAAATACATCATGTTTTCTGAAGTTACGTTTAATGGTAACTGATTAGTTTTGAATTTAGTGTTTAATGTTTTTAGTTCTTGAAATACATCATTCGTTTTTATTATGCTTGGATGTATAGTGTTTCATTAAATTTGTTGATTAATGATACTGCCAATAAATTTTGATTTTTTACTGAAGTACTTAGTGCTTTTTGATTTTCTTGCAAATTTTTAATTAGTTTTTCATATTTTTATACATCATTAGAGTCTAAATCGCCAGTTACAGTCTTAAAAATAGATCCTAAACCATTAATTAAACCTCTTTTAACTCTATTTGGATGCTGCAATAACTCTATTATCCTATTTTCTACTTTTTCTTCTATAAAGCTTAATATTCTTAAATAGTTAGATTCTTCATTATAATAATGTTGATTAATAGTTACATGTTTAGTTATGTTTTCCGATTGTGTTTTTAATTTGTTTATTTCATCAATAATCGGATTTAAATCATAAAAATGAATTAAAGTATGAGAGTATTCTTTTATCATTGACATACCTATTTTTAAGGGGATTATGCCAGGATTGCATTCTAAATTTTTGTAAGTTATTTCCTCTTTTCGGAAAGTTTTCGTAGAGATGCTTAACAAGCATAACCTGAAAAGAATAAAAACGTTAGTTTTAGTCAAATGAATATGTCTGTCTTAATGGACGTTTTACATTATCCATATGTATTTTATTTTGTGAGCTCGTGGCGATTACATTCCTATCTTGATTTACTTCTGTCATCTTTTGCGGTTTTTCGAACTTATTTGCATTTTTCTGCCTTATGTTCTTTTTAACAAAAGCTATTTGTTCGGGTTGAAAGATTTTTGGTTTATCACGGTCTTTATTTATCTTTCCAGAAGGTTTTCCTTATTTTCAATTAGGTCAGCGTTAATCTTTGAATATAGTACCTTTGTTTTTTTCTTGTGTTGCTGTACATAATCGTTCTACAGAATCTTATCTATTTCCAAGTTAAATGGTTCATAGTTGGTTATATGACCGTTAATTACGTCAATAGGTTTATACTTTGTTGCTGAATGAATTGAATGATTGTAAGCTAGGACTGCGTAAATCATCTTCATCTTAGCTGGCGTTTTGCTATAATCTTGTGTATTTAATATTCTCAGATGTTCACTTATTGTTGAATGAAATCTTTCAATAATACCGTTTGACTGAGGGTGATTCGGAGAACAAAAATGAATTTGAATTTTATGCAATGATAAAAGTTCTGTAATTATCGAATTTTTGAATTCGGTTCCGTTATCTATGATTATCATTTTAGGTATTCCATGGTGTGAAAAGAAATTAATTATATTATCAGCAATCTCTTTACTATTTAATGAAGTTAAATATATTTGCATATTTTGCATATTTTGAAAAACTATCAATTATGGTTAGAAATTTTGACTCTTCAAAAGTGAAAGTATCTAAATGAATTATTTCCAAAGGTTTTGATGCAATTGGTGTTTGATTTAGTTGCATCTTTACTGGTTTTCTACCATACTTTGCTTGTTGACATATTTCACATTGATTTATGTTGGTTTGAATTGTTTCTTTCATTTTTGGCCAAAAGTACTTTTTTCTAATTCTGTTTAGAGTTCATTCTGTACCTCTATGATTTGTTTTACCTTCGTGGTAGTTTTGGATCGTATCCTTAATATCGTTCTTATCCGTGACACCAATCAATTTCTTTTTACGTTTAAATCGCAAAGAGGTCCATTTGAAATTCCGCTGTAATACTAAAGAAAATGGTTCATAAATATCTGAATTTTCAAAATACAAAAAATAATTTACGACGGGTACGTTGTAATTTTTGACAAAGTTAATTATATCGTTCTCGAAATTGTTCTGTGAAATTTGAACATTAATTCTTTGTTTTTTGTTAAATAGATTAGTTACTTTTGGTGCTGCTGGCGAATGTAGGACTGAGCTTATTATAATTTGGTTTTGTCCGTAATTTACTGCATGTTCGACAATGGGGATATTTATAATGAGATTACAGTCTACGTTTGAATGAATCGTAATATTTTTACTTTCGTTCGCGTCTTGTTCATTGTCGTCAATCTGTACAATCAGGGATATGTTATCTAGGTCAGTGTTGCGTTCAGGAGGTTTATTAAACGTTACTGTTCTATTTTCTTCGCCAATTAAGTCATCAAATTGTTTCCAATATTTATCTAATTCTTTTGTGTGAATCTCTATACGAGAAAGTGCATCTGCATTAGTATTTGCTTTACCTGATTTATAAATAATTTGGTCATCAAATTCTTCTAATTTAATTTTTGCAAAAGGCGTTATCAGATAATTAGTATTGAAATCAAGTACTGCCTGAAATGCCTTTAAATTATCGATTCCAATTAGACCGTCAAAGGTGTCGTGGAATTTAAATAAATAGAATTTTAATTTATTAGAGGAATCTAGGCTAAAAATTTTTGATGGTGGAATCAAAACACTAAATTGGTGTGAAGATTTTTGGAAGACTGTCGATACAATGAATGGATCATTTCTTATCGAATTTGGAAAATGTTTGTTCGCGATTTCTGGATTTATAAATGATTTTGTTGATCCTGAATCAATTAATAATTTAATATTATATTCGGGGAAAATGATATACGGCAATTCGCCCATTTTCTCTGAAATGGTGTTTAAAGTTATTACTGGTGGTATCTCTTTTTGAATTGTTCGGCTGGTTTGGTAAAATTTCGTTCGTTATCGTAATGTTCAGAATTTTGTTCGTCTTCTTATTTTATGTTTTGTTCGTCATAGTAATCATTGTTTGTTTCTTGTATTTTTTCGTACGTGTGTGTATATAGTTCTTCAGCGATAAATGGTGGTTTTTGAGTTTGTGATTTATAAGTATTTTGGAACATATTTGGGCGATATTGATGATTTTGGGGATTTCGGAGATTTTGGTTAGACGTTGAGGGTCTTGGTTGGTACGTATTTCGAGTCGACGTACTCATTGGAGTTGGTGGTGGAAGATTCTTTCTCATACAGGAATTAGGTTTAAAAACGTTGATGTTTTGGGGTTGTTTGAAAACTTGGGCGTTAGTTAGAAATTTTTGTGGAGGTAAATTTTTTGGTCGGATATTGATAGGCTGTGACGGAAAATTGTTTTGATTTCTAAAGAAATTGTTTTGGGGTATACTGGTTGAATTGTTGACGAGGATTATAGTGTGGATGTTGATTTAATTGTGACTGGTCATTTGGTTTGAAAGAATTTGGGAATTTATTGGGATTTTTCTGGGTGAAATTTTGGAAGTATTGAACATTTTCTTCCTCTATAACGTATTGCATGGCTTCACTTAATGAATTCGGTTTCATGCACCGTATAGTTGTCGCTAATGATTCCCTAAGACCTGACATGAACGTTTTTAGTGCTAAATTTTGGTATAAATCCCTTTTTAATTTTCGTGCATCCTCCGTTTGTTCGTGCGCGGTGATGTAACAACAAATTAAATTTAAAATGTGTAGCACCCTGTCATAAAAATTCTGAGCAGTTTCATTAGGCTTCTGTTTTAACATTACTAAATCCCTGTTCAAACAAATCTCATCTCTTTGATCAGAGAAATTAGCTAAAAGTAGTTTTTTCAAGCTTTCCCAATCTGTAGTGCCCTGTATATTAACGATAGTTTTTGCATTTCCTTTTAGTTTCGATATTATCGAATTTAATAGGTAAATATTTTGGAAATTTGCCGGATTAGCTCTATCATAAAATTGATTTATTAAGGAGTCACTTACACTAAGGAATCGGTTAAGGTCATTGGGGTCTCCATTAAACTCTGGGACACAGGATAAATATTCGGGTTTTAGGTGATTCATATTTTTTGTTTTAGGATTAGGTGGGTTAAGAGGCTGTTACAGCAGGTCAAAAGTTTCTCCTGGTGGGCGTCGGGTTGGGGGGAGGTAAAAATAATAATGTGATGAGGCGTGGCCAAATCAGCGTTTAGTAGAATAGTTCTGCAGATTTCTGCTGTACATGTTATTATAACTAGCCCGCGCGAGATGGCACCAAGAGCATATGTCAACTTTCAGCGCCAAATTTTAAAAGGTAAAATAATATAAGGGTAAATAAAAATTTTTTTTGTATACGGTACCTTTCAAAAGCTCAAATTTTATGTGACAATGATTAAAATCCTGGGATATTCTAGCTCCTCATACCGTAGGATGTATTCCCATTTTTATCTTGAAATGACGATCACTATGGATCAGTCAGTCACTAAAAAGCAAGAATATTTTTATACAACAAAATGTTCTTATTCATAAACGCATATAAACGTTAATGTGTTTACAACGGTAATGTGTTTCAACAAGATAACTATAGTTACCTCCATATTAAAAATACATCGAACAAAACACTGTAGTGACATCAGTGAAACACATTCTAAACGCATTTTAAGCTAAAACCCACATTAACGTTAATACGCGTTTATGAATAAGACCATAAGATTGTAGGTGTAGAAGGTCCTTCAAAATTTTTGTAACAGATATGGTCCATAGAAGGTATACCTTTTTTTTTAGAACGGGCACATATGCAACAATATTTATTTTTAACGCCAATATACAAAACTTTGCCAGTCCTCTGTCCAATAATACACGCCTACAACAAGAAGCAATTGATGCATAGTCCATATTACAATTTTACAATTTAAAATCATAATAATGAATGGAAGAAATAAAGTTAAGACTCACAGTATATATATATACATTATACACCATATAAGGTACTTCACCGTTTGAGCTACGTAGGAAAATTATATATTTTTAAACATAACATCTAGTATTTCATTGCATATTTGAATAGGTCACTTAAAACCTATATATGTATAGCAATGAACGTTATGAGGAAACCAAATATTAGTATTCGTTTAAATATTATATGTTGTATTTAGGTATGTACGTTTTATGCATTGCGTTATAATAACTTACCACCCCCGACAAGGCGTTGTAATTTATGTTATAAGACCGTTTCGACCACGCTCCATCAGCGATAACCGTGATAGTTGGTGTTTCATCAGCATCAACATCCCCATGAAATCTAGCCAAACGTGCCTCTTCGTGTATATTTTCTTCAATTTGCTCCCACAGTGTCTCATGCACATGCACATGATCAGCTACATTGTTATGACACTTATCAAAAGTTGCAAAATTCATGAAGGGAACATTTAAAACAGACATCACTTCGCATGTAGTTGAGTAACCAATACCAGAGGAAATGATAGAGTTTTTGCATTTTACATAACGTCGGACGCTATTAGCGTTTACCTTATTTTGACAGGAACGCATGCGCATTAAGCATTTTCAATAGCGCTACTGCTTAATGCGCATGCGTACCTGTCAAAATAAGGTAAACGCTAATAGCGCCCGACGTTATATGAAATGCAAAAACTCTCTGATGCCTAAAGTTGCAGCGTCATTTACTTGTAATTCTGTCCTGTCTTTATAATCTGTCTGTAAATCCATTGTAGTGTGACACATTTTACATTTTAGAGTTATAATGCTAAAAAGACCCATGGTAGTCTCTTTAACAACATACATATCGGTTATGTTGCAATGGAAAGGTGTATGGCTTTTAGATGAGAAAATTTGTTCTAGAAAGAAATCTATTGCAATTAGCCTTCTTCCCTCAAGATTACAATCCCTTTCTGTTTTTTCCGCAACAAATTTATTTTCGGGACTGCAAGAAATGTAAAAATTACCTCAGAGAAGAAAGTACAACCAATACAAACCTAATGTTTTCAGTGCTATTTTCTTCAATTTCTACAGCAAGAAGAGTTGAGACATTATTTGCTGAGCTGCAATATGATTTAATCATTGCACCGTGACTGTATTAATATTCATGTACCATTGAACTCACCTTACGCTAGGAACAGATGCCTTCTGTTCAACATTACTAGAAGTACTAGCAATGACCATCTCATGACTACTGATCAATAGGGAAGTTTGATTTTTAAATCTATGTGAAGGAAGCATGGTTGATTTCATTAAAAAGTAATAGGTATACATATTTCAATTTTCGATCAATATAAATGGAGACCCGTCAATTATTAAAAACGCCGATGGCAGAGCCAGACATACTGATAAGTTATAAGCGTGGAAAGATATATTTTCAATCATTATTACACCGTTGCGTTCAGTGTGTCAGAAAAATATTTCCAAAAATAATAATTTCGGATTTACAATAATCATTTCGAATTTACACTGGTAATATCGACAGGAAAGGATGAACTCCAGCGGATGTCTGAAATCACGATCAATCAAAGGTCGGTGTGAAGTCAGTTAAGACGTTAGACGATTTATTATTAGTCATTTGAAAATATTTTAGTTTCCTTTTTCAGCATGTTTCTTTAACTTCAACACCTCGTATTTTTTTATAGAACAATATTTTTGTATGAATTTTTGTTTAAGTATATTTATCCAACGATTCGACGCATTCTATTATGGCCTATTTTATTACAATTTTTAAATTAAAATGCATAATACCGTTTTTTCTGGGCTAATCGTCTATTCCGTCGTTTGGTTGAAATATAGACGGTTTTTGAATGGGGACCACGAGGTATCTTAGGCGACATAACTTCGTTCAAAACTACTTATCGTACAAATTAAAAATGTCTTTTTGCCGAATGTTACCTGTTACACGAAGCGTAAATAGCGGCTCACTGTGAAACTTCGTTCGTGTAGTTGCGGCGGCAAACAGATCTACATTTTTAAATAATGTTTACGCTGGGATATTTGCCACCGGGCGGTCCTATTCCTGTTCTAACTGTTACCGCTAGAGGCGCCATAAATCAACAACTCTTTAAACAAAACATGTTTTTAGCGTTTTGATCAAAAATGCCCAACCAAAAGAAATTCTAATCACTCTGTAAATTCTTAAAAAAAAATCTCTTTCCCGCAAAGTTAATAATTTTGCAGAAATTACGCTAAACAAAAAAACAAATACCTTTAAAAAATCCCACAGAAAAATGGACAACTTTGCGGATACTACTACTTTATTTTGGATTTTTTTTATAGAAGTCATTTTTCAGTAATTTCTAAAATAACGTTGGAATTCGCTAAAAACAAATTCGCCAAGATGGCTGCCTCTGAAATAGCCTCTTAAGGATTGCGGGTCTTATTACGTTTAATCGAGAATTTGAACTCTTTACGCTCAAATTTTCGAGAGTGTTGGCCAGTTTATAAAGATCTTCACTTGACATGAAATATTTGGACACTTGTTTTATAAAATTAAAGCGACTTACATGTGAAGTGCGACGACTTTCATTCTTTCGTTGTCTCTGCTTATCTGAAGTGTTGGTCCTCTTGACCTTCGTGGTTGTTTCTGCTTAGCTGCTATGAGTCCTAACGGCGGAAAAGGCGATATTTGTCCTTGACGCTGCTCGTTGTCCTCGCAAGAATTGGGCAATGTGGGTCCCAATCTTCGGTTGCTCTTACGTCTATGAGGTCCGACGGCGGTTGAGGCGATGCTTGTCCTGGATACTGTGGTCCTCGCAAGAATTTGGGCGATGTGGGTCCCAATCTTCGGTGGGTTCGTGGATGATCTGCGTTGAGATTATCCTCTGCAGACTGCGCCAGTTATAAATTCCAAGTTGTGGAACTTATTTTTAAAAACTACTAACTACACTTTAATATGAATTTTACTGGTATAATACTTATGATAATACAAACTGAGCAATGTCTGCTACAATGAAGTGACCAAGACTAATACGTCTTCTACGATAAACTGACCAAGACTGGCTATGCGCCTCACAGATCCTATATTTATATTCTTTTACAATGTTTAGGTAAGCAATTCTTATTTATTACAAAGGTCCATTGTTATATATTATAAGGGTTCATTGTTATGGGCTGACATAACTCATGAGATTTTAAAAATCGCCATTTTGTTGTATTGTGCCGATCTGTGCTTAATACTTGCTTTTTTTTTTTAGTTCGGACATGAATTTACTTAAATTTGGTAGGTTATTAACTGAATACATTTCGTAAACGGTTTCCCTAATACCTCCAAGTTCAAAATTGTTGATTTATGGGATGTTCTTGCATCGCATCACTCTTTCCGACGTTTAGGAATTTTCTTGATAGTGTGTAAACTGGTAAACGCGGAACTTTTGTAAAAAATACCGTTTGTTCAAAAGCTTCCGAATTCCCAAGGTAATCAGGCCTGTATAGAAAGATGAAACTAGTTAAAACTAGTTAGATCGCAACTAGTTAAAATGATTGTCATCCCAACCATTCCCACCTGCGTTATTAATATTTCTTTCTACGAAAATTTCCTAAAAAGGGTCTTTAACTACTAACTCTTCTCGAAACCTAATTATATTTCTCAAAATCACGTTTGGTGAGTGATAAACGAAAAGATAAATCTTATTTAAGGGACCATTGTAAACGTTAGGATTAATTTTCTCGGAAAATTCTCTATTATTTTTTCTCTGTAACTATAAATATTTTAAGAAATCTACATTTTGTAAATGTTAAACGTATAAATATATAATTCTTATTTAAGAAACACAAATTATGAGTAATTTTGAAATAAATTTTAAGCTACATTTTTTTATATCAACTACTAGCAGTATTAAATCTTAGTATTAACTCTTAACAGTTTTCGAAGCCTAATTATATATTTCAAAACCACGTTCGGTAAATGATAAACGAAAACATTATTTTTATTAAAGGATTCACTGTAAAAATTAGGAGTAATTTTCTCAGGGAAAATGCCCTAAAAAGGATTCTGAGCTACTAGTTTTGATCGGTTACTGTACATAATTTCGTAAAACCAGATTTGGTTACTGATAAACATATAAAAATTCTTATAAGAAACACATTGTAAAAATGAGGAGTAATTTTATAATAAACTTAAAGATGTAGTTTCTTTAATTTAATGCATCGAGTACCGTAGTTTTTCAAAGTTTCGGTGCTTGTAAAATTACACATGTATGAATATTTGTACGATTATTATATAGTACGGGATGCAAAATGACCAAAAAGTACAATTCAAATTGTAAAATGATATTAATATTCTAATGCTTGATAAATACCTACTATATAATTTTCATACCACGGTGTAATTATAACAGTTCTAAATTTGCAGTTATCTGTACCTTTTATATAGTACTACATACTTCCTGTATTTTTATAGTAATTCTGCTAGAAATATATAACCACTTTCGGTTGCTGCGATTTTACACTATTTCTTTTTACAGTGCACTTCTCTTAAAATAATTTGGTTCCTAAATGCCCCCCTGATACAAAGAGGTCTGTACGGTACGGATCAATACTTCAGTGGTGAACGTAATTTCCAATGAACCGACTAAGGAACGAGAACTGAAAAGCTGAATATTCCTTGAAGCGCAGTTATTTCGATGTCATGTTGTATGTATCTCTGCTAAGGACCTCGTCGCTTGGGATTTTCGTCCGCTATGTCTTGCAAACGATAATACATAAAGTTAGAGTACTGGTTGATAGCGCTGTCGTCTAATGGCCTAGACGGTTAGAGACAGAGCTCCTTGGAAAGGCTATTGGCATAGGGTATTATACTAGATCGAAAACAGTAATGCTAGAAAAGGCGACGCGGCGAGCGCCCTCTTCGATAAGTGATTACCGAACGAATTTTTCTTCTACCCCCCCTCCCTCGTCGTGATACCGTAATAAAACTACATACAATACATACATATATAACAGAAGTTATTATATTTTCCCAATATTGAAATTAACAGATGAATTCGATGCATAAATTACACAACACAATATGAATACATGACTGAGCAATTGTGGAAATATTTGAGTGGAATGATTTACAGCAATTAGATTACTATTAACAGAAAATCTAAATTGATAAACTTATACGTAGTGATAGGTATTCTATACAAAATTAATTAGGTGAGATAATTAAATACACATATATATTACAATAAAGACAGAAATCAAGCGTGTGGGTGCTCAACTAAATAATGGGATAAAACAATATTAATAAATGACTCTGAGATGGCAATATATAACAAAAAAATAAGTTATTTAATATACCCTCATATATCCAAATCCAGTTGGAACAGCTAAAAAATTCTTCATGGCACTCAAGCCCACAACAAAAGGGCCACGGGAATGACCCGTAGGCGTTTCGCCTTTAAAAAAAACTCACTTCGTCTTAAGTTTTAAAATCAGTTTAAACGTTTGTAACATTTTAAGAAAGAGGAAAACTAAATAAATAAAAAATTTAAAAATTTCATTGTCCGGCAAAGTTCAAGAGGAGATGTGAGCAAACTTTGACAGGATGGGAAATATGACTAGTTTATTGTGGTTAGTAGAGAAGACTGTTTATAGAATTGAAATAATAGACATTTAATACAAATTTGTCTTCTCTGTTGGCACTAAAGAACTTTCTTGTTCCTACGAAGCTACGAAATTCTTACCAACAGAATCCAGCGTTTAAGGTCAGATATTTTGATAAGACTGGGCATCTTTTTCCTGCTCTTATCCAATCCTGATGATACAGCCTCAGTCATATCGGTCCCATAGGTTTCCAGAACACGGTTCGTTAGAGCTTCCATTCCAGGAAAAGCGACGTCGTAAGCAAAATAGTTTAAAATCAATAGCATCTGGATGTTCTGTAAATATTAAAATTTTTTTATCAGATTAGTTTCTAGAATTTGATAACTTACATTCATGGTGCTTCTTCAAAATTTCCATTTTCCGAGTTGAAATAGTTGATCCTCTTCGGTGTCTCTTTCGTTTATTGACACAATCTAACTTGCAAATTTTAGTTTGATAGTGATGTATCGTTTTTTCTTTTAATGCCTTCAAACAAGTTGGAAATAATAAGGCACTGAAAACAAGAGGCACTGATTTAATCTTGGCGTTTCGACAATTGCCTACAAGATATTTTAGATAATAGATATTTACTTTCTGTTACTACCAGCATCTATAAGCAGGCAGCTAGTTCATTACAAAACAAATTCCTTTAATAATTCAACTTGGTTTAAAACCACTTTAAAATATTCACAACCATACGCTTTCGCAATTCAGAAGAAAATGGACACTACAAATTGTACACACTAAACGCATGAAAGTCGTCTTCGTTAAGCCCAAGCTTATGTTGTATCCCTTAGGCTTACGCGCTATACATCAATTGGACCCATGTAAATATCATTTAAACAGCGCAATTATGCTCTGGAATTTAAACATACATATTATCACCGACCGGGAAGTCTTCATCTTGTGTCGCGACCACGTGAGGTAAGGGGTTGGTAGCCACGGGGTTAGAGCTTGCTGTTAATGAAATAGATCTAAAACAAAAGGTAGAAAAGGTTTTATTTCTCGCCTGGGGTAGAGAACCTATAAGTCAGGGCAACAAGATTAACAAATAAAAAGAAATAAAACAAAAGGAGAAAATGAGGTTTTTTGGCACACCAGATCCCAAGGGCTGGAGCGTGAAAATCGAGGAGATACAAGATCGACGACTGTCGTCCGGATCTTCTGATTTCCATGGAGAGTGTGGTAGCGGAAGGCATATTGATATGGCGGATTGTAGGTCCTTCTTTGAACCCTTCGACGACGGATTACAGTGTGAGGTCGGATACTCTCTCTTCTCTCTTCTTTTCCGACCGGCGGCCCGGCCAGTCCCTTAAGGAACGACCCTTACCAGGGCAGCTCCCCTGAACACCACTTGTCTTAGACCACACGTCTAGACCCATCAGGTCTAGGAGAATATGTATATGTATCACTCATATACGCAACGTGGCAGGGCGCTATTGAATTATCGCTGCTGGCTAACGGCCTAGACAGCACCTGTTGGCTAATGAACTAGGCCGTTATAGAAACGCTTATAAAACACTTACGTCAGTGTACAAAGTTAAACTCATTTGTGAAATTGAGAAAGGAGCCAAGAAAAAATGATATCACAAAAAAGATTGAAATTTCGCCAAACACATTAACAAGTATTCTTATGAAGAAATATGTAATTTTGTCATGTATTGTAGAAATGAATATGCAGCCAAATAGGAAACGTATAAAGCTATCTCCCAACCTGTTGTTGAAGAAGTTATGGTCAGTTGAACAAAAAATTTGCGAAATGAAAATGTCGAAAGAAAGTAAGTCGATTTTTATAAAATTCGAAGGTTTAGAAAACTTGCAAGATAAATTAAGAAAAACAAAAATTTTTGTCATTTTCAGGAAAAATCGTTAGAAAAAAGTCCCGATGATCTATTTCATAACTTGGATACTATAACTTTAAAGCAAGTGCAGGGTAGATAAACAACTTTAAATCACGAAATGAAATTGTTCACAAAAAGGTTAAACTAAAGAAAATGCATCCGTTTCAGAAGGAAATTGCGTGACATATTATAGTGAAATCCTTCTTCCAGACTTATTGAAAAATTACTCCGAAGATGATATTTTTAAGGCCGATGAAACGGGATTGTTTGTTTAAATGTTTGCCAGATAAAACACTAGTTTGCCGTGGTTGAAAAAGAACAGAGAGCGAATAACCGCGATGGTGGCTGCTAATATTGTCACGATTACGATAATTACCGACCTAGATTACCATGACCCTGGCCCCAATTTCGTCGTCATGTGCAGAGTTGCAGATTGGCGACTAATAATTGCTTCACAATAAAATTAATTAGCTCACGGGTTCATCGGTTCACCTGTTGTCAAGTGATTCTCGCAAATTCGGCGACCCTCACTAGCACAGAACCGCTGAACCTGCGAATATTCGGGATATAAATATTGTCAATCCCAAGAACACGGGGTCAGTCGTTCTGATCATGTCGCTACGCTGCTGCCCGGCACCCCTGAGACCATCCCGCAATCGTGCCAGATTCCCTCGTACCTCTTAACCAAGTAAGAAAGTATTTTTAGGTAACAATATCCCTTTGTTTTAATTTGATCATTTTATTACTTTACTTTATTTCATTTTATTTTACTTTAATTACTCTTCCCTCAATTATCTTGTTTCGAATTGATATTTTGATCTGTCTTTATATTTAACGTGTTTCACGCTTAAATAAACCCACTTTGTTTTGGACCCTTTTTTTATATTTCCTACCTCTGAGCAAACCCCAAGGGCGCTCCTAGGGACACCCGATACTCCGTAGGCGTGACATATGGTGGATGCGGCTTTCCATTCCATGGGTGATTCTTCATAACTACGGTTCATAATCTCTCCTACTCTAGTCATATTTCCCTTGGCATTATTCTTTTCTGAATAATTTTATATTTTTTTTTTTTGAATGATTTAATTTTTTTCTTTGGATGTTCCTTTTTACTTGATTTGTTTAATTTAATTTCTTACTTTTTGTTTTCTCTCTAAAAAATCACTAGAATCGGGATTAGGGAAGAAGTAGTTAGAGCCTTGTAAGTTTTATATATTTTTTTGTATTCGTTACGTAAAACTATATGTCCATTTCCTATATACACACACTCGTCCCTAACAACTGAACTCCCCTTGCCCAATCACATTTGTCCTTAACCTGAGCCATTCATCCGTGATATGTCATTAAATGAACGTCATAGAATAGAGTACGACATAGACCTGCGAAACAAGTACAATTCACCAACCAGACTGAGAGTATCCTGAAATGAGCAAACATGGCACTACCAGAGCCGAAGAAAGGAGAGCTCCCAATCGACAAGGCCAAGGCGGAAATGTGCTTCCTAGAAGGGATGGACCCGAGGACTCTCAGGAGGAGGCTGTACAGGGGGAGTTTTTTCCCAAACCAGGTGCGCCTATTTCAGTTGCCAGGCACTGGTTCACATTCACAAATAACAACAACTGATTTTCACATAAACAGCAACCTATACGGGGCGTTCGTTGCAATATTTTCGATTTTGTTTGCAAAATTTCTATAGTATTATCATAACGTACTTAGTCTTCGGAAGCAAGATTGCCAAAGTGCCATTTAATTACTTCACGTAATCATTCACTAACTCCCATCTGTCGAATATGCAATTGGATGTTTTCCAATTTCCTTTCTAGGGTGCTAATTAGAAATTCGGTTTGATGAAGTATATTTTCTGTAAAATTATTATGAATGATTTTGTCCTGAAATGTAATTGAAATGGTGGTTTTTATTTTAAAAAAGTGTCGTCTTACTGCTTCCATTTGTTCAATTACCTCATCTAAATCCAAAAACTGAATATACTTATTTTTGTCGTAAACCAGTCTACATGTTCCTAATTCAATGGGTAACAAGTTCTCCAGTGGTGTTATACAAATGCGTTCGTTGCAGTTATTCCATGTCGTTTAATGTACCAGGTACTGAGGTGATCGTCGGTTTCATTGTTCCGAATTTCCTGTAATTATTTATCCGAATTATTTCTATGCTTTCGTGCTATACTTTTGTGATCCGTGCACTTATTGGTGTTAAAAGGATACTTTCGTCTTTCATTAAATCGTCTTTTTAAACTTGGTTTTTTGTCTTTATACTCTGACTTAACATAAAATTTTGTTGATTTGAGTAATCGAATAGGTTTAATCGGTTCTCGTTGATTTTATTTAATATTTTTTCTTTAGCTTTAACGTTAGATTCGTGACTCAAAGGAATCAGAATTATTTATGTGTCCTTAAATAATTTCAAAAGGGGTAAATTTGATTGCAACCTGGATCGAATTGTTACATGTTAGAATTGCATGATTTACTAGTTGCTCGGCTATTAACCCTTTATTTGTTTCCTGCAAGCATCTAAACTCTTCAAATATTAGAATTGTTCTTAAATCTGCTGTGATTTTGTAAGGTAAACCGTGGCGAGTAAGGTAAATTAATAAACCTTCTACAATAGAGCTTGTCCTCGTCGAGAGAACGAATCGATTATAGTGAGAAATGGTTTCTTTGAAATTGAAAATATATCGATTTATATATGATCAAATTATTTACTTGCTGTTTGTGTTTGGTTAAAATTTATCACAGGGACCTTTCGATAGTATTTGTTCTTTAAACAGACCCCTAAATGATTTATATGGGTTTCAATATCTTTTATAATTTAAGGTCAGTAATATTTAGAACTTAGCAATGCCTTTACTTCATAATTCTTCGATATCCGTTTTTATAAGTGGTAAATGTGATCTAGCTTCAGTACGTCGTTTAAAATTTGGATACACTGGACTAGTTTCGAAGTTTTTAAAATAATTTTGGAGAATAACTAATAAAATCTTCGGGTGTCAGTGATGGTCTGAACTATAATGCATTTTATAGTTCACATTCTTCATATCTACCAGGTCTACAATTTCGTCAAAGAATTCATGGGAATCGTGCAATAGATAGTTGCTAATAACTTCCTTGGAAGCTGGTGTATCTCCTTGATACGTGACACGCTTACTAATATGAGGTGTTGTAATGTCTACGATAGCGTGGTAAATAAAATTTGTGTAAATTTTTAAGCAGTTGTGGACCTGATAACAGATTTTTTGCTCTCTGTGTCAAATGATAGACTCAACGAGGGTTGTTTTGTTCTCTATGCAGGATAACAACTAAAGATATATTTAGTTCGATTATGTCGTGTTTCCTTCCGAGATACGTGCCTGAAAATTTACGTTTTCTGAATTATCGCATTCTACAGAGCGAGAGCAGTAGGAAGACTCGTTATTTGTGTCACATGTTTGGCAATATTAATTGTCATGGTTTTGATTGTCGTCTGATTGACAGTTGTCTTATTGATTATAATCATATTCGACGCCTTCGTAATTGTTGGTATGAAGTACTTCAACTAAAATGTTCCGGTTTCGGCCGACATTTTGAGAAGGATTGTATTTGTAGTTATTAAAATTTGGTCTAGGCTTTAATAGCCGCTTAGCGTTAAAAGATAGTTTTCGGGATATCGTCGACACTGCTTCTAGTTTGGATAGTTGATCCATGGAATTGGTCTCGGTTTCCATTTATTGTGTAATGGACTAAATTTATTGGGCGTTCGTAGCTAGTTTTCGAGAGGGTTGCAGTCGTGGTTGAATATTTATGAATTGACGTGGGAGTGGCTGTCTTTAACTATTGTTTGAAAACTGATTTTTTCATGCCCAAATCCTCGAAATCAACTGGAGTTTGGTGAACTGAAACTCGACTGATTAGGATATGATTGATAGTATTGATTGAATTGCGGTTGAAATATTGATCTGGGAATCATATTTTTAGGTTTTAATTCCTTATTTTTTAAATTACAGTTAGGTTAAAATTACAGTAGGGTTTTTCGAAATTGACAAATTCGTCAACTTAAGCGGTAGCATCTTCAAGGGAAGCGAGACTTTTGTGGTGCATGTTTTTTGTTAAAACAGCGAAACTGCTATGAACGTGTTCAAAACAGTTTTGTCACTATGAATAATTTGACATAATTTATCTTCTTTGGTAATGGTAGTAATATTACCAAATATTTGAACGGCTTGACTTTTTAAGAGTTGTAATTGAGCAAACTCTATCATGTTTTCATTTTTGAAAGGTTTTGCTCTAGTTAGTTCTTGTAGAAGACAATCCAGGTCGGTCACTTTAGATAAGTTTCATGACTTTATCGTGTCACTAATGTTTCTTTAAAATATATTCAAGTAGTCAATTTCATTAGATTATCTACTAGAGCTTCTGCCCTTTCTATGCCATTTTCTTGTATATATTCGAAAATATACTTGATTATGTTTGCATCTCTATAAGTTTCGTAATAGCCTAAGAAATTTTCACATCGAAAAATGAATTTATTAAGTGTGCTGTTGTTACCATCGCATATTATGATGTATATTTATTTAAATTTCAAAAGTTCCTAAATAATTTTCATGACATCTAGCAATTGCATTGTTGAATTTTCAAGTGAATCTAGATTATCGTTTAAATTTAAATATTTTGCCTTTATTTCCGTTTTCTAAACTCAACCGAGTGGGTTCTTTCTTCTAAATTGTTCATGATTTTATTTTTATTTTGTTATTTCCATTTGTTTTTAACATATCTCTCCTAAAACTCAAACAAGGAGAGAAAATGGCAAAAGCAACTTGGCAGTTACAGTTTTCGCCTGTAGTACTGGAGTTTTTTCCCTGACTTCGTCTAGCCACTGTTTTGTTCCCTGAATACTCAACTTTGGATGTTACCGCCAAGTGGGTTGCTCACCGCTTTGATCTCCTGAAAGGGTTGCTACGTTGAATTTACCGTTCAGCATTGAGACACTTACATTACGAAAGAGTATTTTTCCGACACGATACAAAAAACGTTTGTTTTTATCCACAAGAATCCTACTGACTGGGCCAGTTATAACTCTGAAAATTGAGAGAATGTTTTTACAAACTTTTATTTTCTAACAATCTATAATATATGTACCGACTGAGGAAGTTCATGGTGAAAGAGTAGAAAGAAAAAAAAAAGGAAATATTAATAAAAAATGTAAAGTATAACGTTGTTGCAGCGAAGATATGAACTCACAGTTTTTTACAAAGTGGTCTACGTAACTTGCGTTATAATTACTAATTAGTTTCTCCAAAAACTAGTGCATTGAGTTATTCATTACTCAGAAAATGATGTATTGCAATTATGGTAACGTGTTGCAAGTAGCCGTTACTTTCAACCAGTGGAATTAAGTAATTCTTATGTAAACTTTATCAAAGTAGCTATACTGCAATTGGGCCTGTTTCTATCACCATCGTATGTTGTAGGATTGATAAGATGATTCATTAAAGATACTAAGTTCAAATTTCTTGGGTCTTGTTTTTCAGGTAATTCAAAAATATTCTGACTAAATCGCTTTCTACAGATTACAATTTATTAATCAATACGTCTTTTCTGACTCAGATGTTAATATTGCAGCGGTATTTTTTAGATAAAGCCTTAACACCCAACTTTTTGGATGCAAGATATCTTTTAACGACATCATTCATATTCAAGAATGGTTGCACCATTTGCGTCGTTGAATTATATTACCTACGTAATCCAATAAACTTTGCTTGAACATATTTTTGAGAGGAACATTCGGAATAGTTTAACCAAAGACCGAGTTTCTTTCAAAACAATGTTTATATTTTGACTGTACTGACCTTAGTAGTATTATCAGGCTCTGAGTCATGAGAGAAATCGTCATCACAATCGCTTTAATCGTCATCTGAAGCGATTTGTTTATTTTTGATATTGATTTATTTATCATTACTGCAAAAATTCCTCTAACGTGAATAACGTGGATCACATTAATGGATAACGTGATTAAAATAGAGGGGACTTTCACGACAAAATTTCACCTTAATTTTGAGAACAACGCTTGTCATAGCTTTGATGTGCTAAGCAAAACCCAGTTCAAATTCCTCCATTCATTTCCTACAATTTCTCTCGTCTCTGTAGCCTAGCATTTAACTTGGACGAAAACAAGAAAAATTGTAGATATGTCCTCTGTATGGTCAAGGCAAATGTCAAAATACCGATTTTAAATGGATCAATGCTAAGGCTGAAACGAGGCGATTGACTGCATTCACATTATCCCAAGTGGCGTAAACAATATATTGTTTTCGATTTTCTTTCCTTCACAAAATTGCACTATGAGTTTCATTAGGTCTTTCCTTCCTGTAGAAGTTCACGCTCAAATGTAGGGTAGGAAATACTACCGGGATTCTTCCATAAGTTCTAAACATGAGTTCTTTTCTGAGAGTTTCGATGAATAATTCAGTCGTCATTTTCATCGGTACACAAAGAAAGTACGCTAAATAAATTTTAATCACTTTGATATAGTGTGAAAATTATTTGACAATTTTGAGTAATTTCTAAACTTTGGTCAAATATATTATTTACTTCCTTTAAATTTTGAGAAGAAAAAAATTGCCATTAAAACAATAAAGAATTATTTCGTATGTTTTAAAGTTATTTAGTGTCTGTTGTTTAATGAATATTATCTCGAATCCCCTAATGTAATTTCCCTGCATGATCTTTTGTCAATTTCACTCATGAAAATTAATCTTTAAATTTTCTCGATCACTAACAATTTTAGAATAGCATAAAATTTAAATTGATGTGTCGAAATATTGTTGTGTTTTAAAAGTATGCATTTGGAAATGTTATCGTTTCACAGACAACGTAGTAGCCGTAAACAATTACTACAATGAGAGTAATGTGTTTAAATACTTAAAACCAAGACACTTATTCGCATTGCAAATTACTTGAAAGGTTATAAAGAGATTACCACCTGATATGTGTTGCTATTTATCTTTGCTAAGAACTTCTCGGCGAATATGAAACGTATTGAAGTTTTCCACTTTTCGAAAATTTTGATATTAGAATCATATATTAATTTCTTACAGCAAATGTATGACAAATTTTTGATAAAACTACACACAATTCCTCTAAATGTAGCGAAAATATGAATTAATAGGTTTAGGTAAAATATGCTGTAGGTAACCGGCGAGATCGGGCTAAATATGCATATGCATATATTCCAGTCTCTGTTTCGTAGCGAAGCAATGATTGGTAAGCTGAAGAACAAAATCGAAACGAATATAGTAACAAAGTGCAGGAAGATTTTCTAAGGTGACAACAATAATCAGAATTTTAAACTTAAGGGTCGATTGGTAGACTTCAGATGAATGAAAAGGTAATCCTTTTGTTATATAAAGTTAATTTGTACCATGGGAAGAAATTGACTTCCATAGGATCGTGGGATTTTCATTCAACACGCCATGAGGGCAAGATGTATCTTTTCTCGAGACACAAAAGTTCTGTTATATGTTTTTGTTAAAACTGCGCCATTGGCGTCGCCATTTCCTGGCTTCACATGCCAGGAGATTTACGTCCCGAAGAGGGTGAACCTCACATTCTTTTATCGGATAGGGTGACGTGTTTCCGTCCCCAATTTTCTTTTTATTTCTTTTCATCTCGGTTCACCAATCGGCGTCCTCCTCGTCGCATAAAAGCTTTTATTGCGAATGTACACATGGGGTACTAAAAAATTTTATACCCTCAAGGCGATATTGCACCACAAAATCGCATTTCTAGTTTGATAAAACTTTCATTAATTTAACGAACCCTCCATCCTTGTGTACGCGTGTGTGTTCTAGAGACCTCCGAATGAGATGAAAAAATTTATGGTAGTTTTGATTAATAAAAGACGGTTTATGGGTTTTTTTATCGAACTTATCTGCTCGATAAATAAAATTTCGCTATTACTGAAGTAAAAATTATTGACGCCCTTGATTGTGCGAGTAGACGAAATTTTTATCGACTTCTAAAATTCCTATTTGGTAAGCCATTGTTTTGTCATTACTTTCGATAAAATGAACTACAACTATTCCTATCTATAAAACTGTCGTAATGACAATAAAAGATAAGTAAAAACTTGTAATTTATGAAACATTCTTTAAAATCAATTCTCAATTATTAAATTGCCAGGGATTCACACAAATCGAAATTCGATCGAAATTATTAACTGTTTTGATACCAGTAAACTACATGAGGTTTTAAAGACACTAAGGAAGTGAAGAGAAATTAAATTTAACAGAGGCTAAGACCGTTTGTTGGGGTTATAGCCTTTTGGCAGAAAGGAAAACTCTCTTTTCTTATGAAAGCTTTCGATTTTACTCAATACACCTTCAATCAGTCTAAATGGAAGGATTACTATTAGCTATGAAAATCGATAAAAAGAAAAACCTTACCGTAAGTGAGGTTAACCTTAAAAATTACACCATCATAAAATTTACCGAAGAATTAATTTGTGATTAAGCTGTGTTAATTATCAAAAGCCTCGTTAAAGGTGGAAATGGCGTTAAAGTTTGACCAAATGACGAAGTTTCGATGAAATGTCTGTCACGATGACATGTAACAAAGAGATGTTGATTTGTCTCTATCGACCTTCTTACAACTAGAAACGTTTACGACATTAAGTGGTTGGCATTCGTTTTACTTACTTTATGTTAGTAGACCTATTACGTAACATTGCACAAATTGCATCAAAATGTCGCTAATCGTGACATGACTATTACTATGAATGTCGTTTGTTAATAGGTTTATCCTCTTAGTAGATGTATGCCATTTCGTTAAAATTTCTTTAAGGGTGTCACTTTCCGTAGCTAGAACTGTTGTGTCATTGAAAATTATGGCCATCTTTCAGGGATATACCTAAATTTTCAGTCACACCATCTAAATAAAATAAAAATTAATTTAATAGTTTCTATGAAAACAAGAATAAATAAAATCTGCCATGTTGGAATAGTTCATTATTAGGCATTTGTAATATTGAGTTACGCAGTTCTTATTTCCCAAAGTAATACTGCCATCCCTAGATTATTTTAATATTTAATAATAAAATTAATAACAAATATTAATATTTAAGTGCTCTAAATTAAAAATAATTTTATCTCTTGTTAAACTTAATTATAGCACTTTTTCTTAATCCGCTGAAATGTTTTTATCTCTAACAAATTCCTTAATGAGTTTAAATTTTCTTTTAATTACTTTTTAATTTCTCAAATCAGTTAATTAACCTATTAATAATATCGAAGCACCAGCTCGATCGCCTTTATTTTGGTTTATTCTTTCTAAACATTTACTAATATAAATTCCATCACTTGAATCCATTATACCGAATAGTTATCCTAATATGTTTCCCACTCCGTCCATTATAGCTCTTTTATTTCGTTTATTGCTTGCTGTATATATCTAATTTCTCTAAAATTATCAAACAAAAATTATTCGAATTTTTTATTAACTTATTTATTAATAAAGTTGTCTTGTTTTAACTTTATACTTAGTTCTAATGGAATACTTAAATTAACAATATGTAAATGTATGTCGGTCTTCCGTAACGTATCCAGTTCCAATTTGGATTGGTAATTACTGATTATTAATTGGGTTAGTTTTTATTTTATAATTGAGACGAGGGATTGTCATCGTTATGAGAATCAGCATTGGCGCCTATCCTTTTTGTTCCATTTCCTGAAGTAGGAAATTTTCGTTGTGGTTTTAGTTGTTTAATATGAATTTTTCGGTCGTTAGATTTTATTTTATTGTCAAATATAATTTTGGGGTCATTCCGTTCAATAAAATGTTGTTGGGCTTTTGAAGTTCTTTGAATATTTATTAAAGATAAAGGTTGATTTAAAAGTGTTCTTTAAGATGACGGTTTTCTCGTTCCCTAATTTCAGTTTCGGATATAATTCTTCTAATAATTGTTGTGATAGTTTTAGTAATTGAGTGTTCTCGAATGTAGTTCGAGACTTGTTCATATTTAGTGGTGTCAAATGGGTTTTTGTATCGTTTCCATCAGATCCGTTCGTAAGTCTTTTGTAATGTTGTGTGGTTTTGAAAAATCAAGATATTTTAGTATGGGATCGTTAGTTAAAATATTTTTAGAAATTTCAAAACATTTAACGAAGTTTGAAGTTTAATGTCATCTATATTAAATGCAGTTTTTTGAATTCATTCCGAACTGTTACGGTCCTATTTTTAATAGCACGAAATCCTGGCGGGGCGCATTTGGTGTAACATTCTCCGACATCAGTTAGACAGTGTTGTTTTTCACAATTCTAATTAATACCAATTAATTACGAATATTTGACTATTTAGGAATAAGATCGTCAGATGACGGAAATCAAAAGTTACCGGTTTATGACCTCCATTGCTGTAGATGTCAATAGCCATGTCGGGTTTTATCCTGTGTTCCGAGAAGTTAATAACGAGGAAAACTCAGATGTGGAAGTGGATTTCAGATCATGGCGGTTAGACGTGTTATTTTGATTGACAAGAAAAGTAGGGAGTTCTGAATTAGGGTAGCATCGGTAGATCACGCGTGAATAGATGCAAATGAATAAAAAACGGGAATTGTCGAGAAGCATTCAATGGGATAAGACGTGAAAAGTGGAGATTTTTTTATTAACATTCAGGGCATCAGATATTTAAATTATGTACCTAGGTGTAAACAATTCAGTTCTAAACTTTGGTTTGATTGTGTATAGTGACCCATGATTAATCAAATAATATTAATTAAACGTAATGCTTTACCTTTTCCTCAATCTCGACCTTTATCAACTAATCAAAATAAGTTCTATTACGCTGTAACTAAATGGGCTCATACGAATCGTAGATAATAATTCTAACAGGATGTAATTTTATTCGATGAAACCAGGATGTTAAAAATATCGTAGTGAAATAGTTACATCGTCCTAGTTTTTACAACATATTTGGTAAGAGATATCTGCTACCTTGTGGTTTTTTTTTTTTCGTTTAATTCAGTGTATATGATTTAGAATATATCCTATCAGATCAGCCAACCTATTAGATTTTATTAGAAGATTCAAGAAAACTCGTTAAATAATTTACTAGATAGTGTTGTTCTTTTGATTTTAAATGCTTTGTCTTCATATTATCAAATAAAACATTTACCTAGGGTTTGAGGTATTTACTATGTGGTTTAGAGATTTTGCTAATTTTAGTTAAAAATTGTGAATGTATTAATAAATGCCGTAAATTTTGGGAGGCTATTTTAAAAAATTACTTCATGCTATTTTCTACTTCTGTGCCTTCAGGAAGTTCTGGTCTGAAAAAGTTTTTTTTCTAGATGTCTTAAACTAGATGTCATCGAAATAATCATGGAATGGAAGTAGTGTACATTCCAATGTATTAATCCAAAATCTTTTAAAAGTTGAATTTTAAATTTGTACTAATTCGCGTTCCTTTTCGGGCAGAAATAGGGTTGTTACAATGTTAAATCTTATTAGGGGAAATTTTTTCGATGTTGACAGTGTTCATACTGCCAATTATAAAAACTTCGATCTTTTATTTTTTTATGTGATTTTGCATGTTCTCGTAATCGAGTACTTATTTTGGTACCTACTTGTCGTTGGGAGTTAGACATAAGTACAAACTCATATGTGTTTTCCGGGATGTCGTAAGGACATTGGTAAAAGGAAATAATTGGTTCTTACAGATATATTTTTTGAAGAAATACATTGCATTACATATTAGTTCCGGAGATCCATTGGGTTTAGGTATATTTCCCATAACGAAAACATCAGTGTTTGATTGAGGTGACGGTTAATTAAAATGTGCAATTTATTTTAAGGTGGCCGTCGAGTTTGAATCGTATTTGGTTGGCTTATTTGGAAAATTTGGTGTTCAGAGTTACTTTGAGGAAAAGTCGAAATATGAAAAATTTTCTGGCAAAAATTCGAAGCATGTAAATTAAAACGATCTTTATGGGAATTTACTTTGAGTGTTAAATAGGTTTTTGAAATTTATTCCAAATACATTTCAATACTTTATAGCTTATTATATTCAATCTATGCTTGACGCTTATTGACCATTCATAATTTACATTTACATAACAATATACATAAATTTAAATAATAATTCGAATACACGAATACATATTATTTCAATATTACTAATAATAATATGTGTTACTTACATATTGAAGGTAAAATATTTTAATCTTATTCTCAAGTTTCTATTCTATTTTTCTTGTGGCACTAAGATCTCAAAAAAGACAATTTTTATAGTAAAAGGGGACAGTAGTAGGGTGTTGGGAAAAATAGTTTTAACTTTTGGAAACGAGTTTCTTTGAGAAAAAAAAAATAAAAATTTTTTTTTACCAATTTTGGCGGTTTTGAAAATGAAATTTTTAAATGTTCTCGTTTGTTATTCTCATGGTTTAAACGATAATAATAAAGTATGATTATTCCACTTTACGTCAATAATCAAATTTCGTGAAAATAATGCGGAGAAGTAAGTAAAAGAACGATTATAAACGGTGCGGTTTTCGCGCCTTTGCCATTGTGAAATTTTAAACGCGGGTGTACTGAGCCGAGATGTGGCAGTGTTAGAAACGACCGCCGTCACCGATGTTGCATAAGTGTGGGAAATGTTACGAGTGATTAAATAGAATTTAACAGAATTATTCGCAAAATATGTAAATCTTTTCTTGTTGTGTAGCCTCGTGGGTGTAAGTGGTGGGGTGTATGATATAATGAAAGTAGTATTAGTTTAATTAAACGTCGATTCTATTGGAAATGCACAAAACAACAACGTAATCTCACTATTCTGAGTACAGTATATGATATGGAAAAATTTACTGGGTCGGGTGGGGAACAAAGGAGGAATTACGAATGGCTTGCGAGAAGGCATGGATAAACCTTGACCAGCAGATGTTCCATTGCTAGATGAAACGATTGTTTTGGACCTAAAGCGCGTAACTGCACAAACTCTTTATACCGTCTCTATAATTACAAGCAAAACCAAACTACTTAACCTAACACTACGTTCGGGAAGATTCTGCACAGGAACTGATACACTGTAACGTTTCTATAAAATAAACAAAACCAAACAACCCAGCCTAACAGTTCTTTCGGGGGGATTCTACATAGCAACTTGTACATGCCGAACTTGAACTTATTACCGAGATGTTTTAAATGATACACGAAGGCTGTGTACATTATATCAATTATTATATATGAATCAATCAATATCAATATTAATATTATATATCAATACACATTATATGTACAGTGAGTTGCATTTGATTCATTCTTTTGCAAATAATGAGCTATTCGCTGTAAATATATGAATACGACGTATTTCAAGAAAGCCATGGCATACCTCAAAGCACCATTCATTTGGAAAGTATTTTAAAGGAATCAAACGATTAAAAATGGTAAATCTGAATGCTAAGAAATGAGTTGCAATGAGTTACCTTCGGTCGATTAACCACTACCATTTATGTGTCTATGTCTTTGCGATTATTTTGATGTTCCATATTAAATGAATGAAAATTCTAATGAAAATGGACATGTCCATAGAAATTTGTTAACTTGTATATGTTATTGTGAAATACATGAAAATTAGTGCGACACTAAAAATGTAATCGCCGCCACGATTTCAGTTCGCCACTTAAGTGATAATGACATTAAAAGGTATGCGTTTTTTGATTCCTGGCCAACAAGTCAAAGCAATTGCTTTTCAGTGATATTAATTGATTTAAAAATTAGATAAATGATTTCAGTTTAATAATTATGACGTGGAATTGGTTGGGATGTATATGCTACATTTTAACTTTTATGTGAATTTATGTGCAATGATTCATGTATAGATATTTTTTGGGATCAGGTAAGAACTTGTCACTTTTATTCAGATAAGGCTATTTATATGAATTTTGGGGGAACATCGTAGTTAACCGATATATAATCACGTGAACGAATTTAATTGTTCATTTTCTTTACCACGACCTCTAATGAGAGGAGTCGATCAGGCTCTATTAAGTTAGTTAGGCCCAGTCAATATCGCTAAGAATTAATAATAATATACTACAAGTGACATTCATATTATTTATCTATCAGCATGGTTCGTTTCTTGAACAATTTAATTTTTAATTGAGGGTGAGGTAGAGATTAAAATTATGTAATGTAAAGAGGCTGTTCCTTAGTAAATCGAATCGTAGTAGATTTGGAAATTATAATGTTAGTAAAAGACACAGAATAGAAGGAACTCAACAGAGAAGTGCAATTCCTTTTGTCCTATCATACCCACGGGAGACTAAACAACGAAGAATACTGCCTTCAATTGCATGCAATTACTTTATTATTAGCAATTATTTTTTATTGCTTCCTCGGGACGAAGACTGAAAACTTATTTGGGGCACCTCAGCATTGTGGTGTCGTCAACATTTATTGCCCCATTGGGACTAGCATCTACGGAAAAATGTTTTGTTAATAAATTAGAAAACAGAATGGGAATATCATTAAATATTTCTTACTTGTGATTGTAACTCATATTCGAATTTACGCATAGCCAAGAAACTCATATGTTTATTCATATGCTGTTTGTAATGACCAAAAGTTACTACATAATTCGATTTAATTTTAGTTCGTCTTCATGTGGCCTGTTTTACTTTACAAATTTCTCCGAATCTCGAAGCAACGAACCGAAGCCTTCGGTCTTGATTCCAAAAATATTACAATACTGTAAATTTTTCAAATGTACGATTTAAAACAGGGAATATTTTGTTCCTAATATAAAAGCTATTTGATTTGATCTGAAATGTTGTCTAATGTCTGCCAAAAAGATTGTTTTGCTCTATAAAGGTTTTTCTTTTAAATACACTAACTTTTAAAAAATTCATTGCTGCTCCAATTATTAGTACCAATGAATACGGCCGCTCCGTTTGAAACATAAATATTCAGCGTTTCAGCCACGTTTTTGTTTATTTAGTGTCTTAGGCAAATATCGACCAAAGTATGAGAAATTCTATTTAAACGCGTTGCAGAATGATTGGGAAGGAAATTGTTGGAAATTTTTCTTAGAAACGCCAATTGTCACAATGTTACAACAATTCGGGTGTGTGATAAATAAACGATTTGAAATATTCGGATGGCAGTCGCGATTTCCTTTTTAAGAGTTATCCTACAACCAGCCAAATATCGACAACTGATTGGAGATAACAGTAATTTTTTTGTTTGTTTACTTGGCCTTTGTTCATTGGAAATTCAGCTCTTTTAATCTTCAAGAGAATTTTAAGAGCAACCTAATTAAGACGTACACCCATACATCTGGACCTACTTGGAAGGGTAAAAACTCATTTCGAAACCGAACGGCTTAGCTGCAACATAACACTTATTAACAACTGAGTGGAATGTATGATTTTTTAAATATTTCAAATTCAAGTGCCTCAAGTGCCTTTTTGGTTGGAGCAGCTGCCATCGCCATGCAAGTGAGCACTCCAACCCACTTCGGCGGCACCCGCACCTTGTGCTACAGTCTGTTTCACAGGAAAAAGGAATACTGTCTAAAATTTCTTCGGGACCGGCCTCCTGGGTCGTAGTGACAGGACTGAGCTCTCCTTCCACCAATTTCCACCCCCATACCGTGTTTTCGACCGCTTTTTCCGAGCTTCCAATCGTTCTCATAATAGTGCAAGTAATTATGCAATACGCTAAACAATATATATATATATATATATATATATATATATATATATATATATATATATATATATATATATATATATATATGCTATATACGCTATATACGCTATATATATATATATATATATATATATATATATATATATATATATGCTATATACGCTATATATATACGCTAACAATATATATATAATTGATATCGTTTATTACCTAGAATTTTTTCAGAACTTTAGGAATGGAGGAACATGGCCAAAAAATCCAAAAATGGTTTTATGTCAACGCTTTTCCCAAGAAAATGTAGCAAATATAACCATTTTTTATCACTACTTATCACTAACAATGTCCTAAACAATATATACATCTTGCTTTAGAGCGATGGAACATGAAACAGTGCACTGTAAATCAAATTTCGCGTTGCGTTGCGTTGCGTTTTCATTGGTTTTGTCCATCTAATGTACGAGATATAGTTTAAAAACATCATCATATCATTTCTTTAATGTGGTTGCTTGTTAATGTAATGCTAAAATGTTCTTAATGCGTTATAAAAACGGCAACGCGGAACGGAGCGTTAAAAATCGATTTTTACCGCTTTTTTTTAGTTATTGCTCCGTTAATTGAACAACGCACGTATTATGAAAAGGTAAATAAACCTAATACTATCGGGGGAAATGTATATTCTCTTTACTTCTATACTATAAATTTCAAACTAGTACTATTGATGTCAACCTTCATTTGTAAGTGATGCCATGGAATGACAGTTACAAAATATCCATAGTACTAGTCGACGTTAAAAGTACCGTATTAGGTAACACGATGATTCCTCTAAAAACCCTAAAAATGGAGAAAGATACAAATAAATTTCAAAACCCGTTTTTTATTCCTGTTCATCATGTAATACGTTTGTAGTCTTCTTCTCAGTTCTAACACTGTTGCCGAAATATGGTAATTGGTATGGTTGTCAATCGGGGTTCTCTAGATATCTCAAGACCTGCTGGTCTCTCTCCATCCATTTCAGTCATTTGCTTGCCGTGCTGCAGCCGCAAAACTCGGATCTACAAGTTTTTTCACCACTTCAGTTCAAAGAGTCAGTGATCGCCAACGTTTCAGGTCGTCTCTGTACCACTAGTTTTTCCAAAGTATCGTGGCGTGCGATATGTCCGAAAAACTTAGGCATTCGTCCATATGTCAACGACGAGAGTCTTCGAATTGACTTGACCTCACTTAAGGTTGAAACATTTGTCCTTCCGGCCGTCCATGGGATCCGCAGCATTCTCCTCCATACCCACATTTCGAAGGCATCGGTTTCGAAACCTTGTCGACGGAAGGCTGCGCGAATAGTCCAAGTCTCCGAAGCGTAAGGAAAAATCGGGAAGGCGGGTATTATCTTATCTGATTATCGTGGCTTTTTTAAAGTTACGATCTGTCCACCGTTTGGTAACTAATAATAACAAAATCTAAACTAACATCTTCAAGTCTTTGAATGAGTTCCAACAACTCTCTTTCACTGCTCCCATTCAAGGTCGTATCGTCTGCGAAACGATGGTTGGGAAATCGCTTGCGGCTAATTTTGATCTCACCATTCAACTGTTCCAAAACGCTTCGCATTATAGTTTCACTATATACCTTATACAGTAAAGGTGAGAGAATGCCACGCTGTTGGACGCCATTCCTAATAACACATTTATCGGAGAATGTGTGGAGGCCTCATATAATGTCTTAACAAGGGATTTAAATGGATTGGTATCGTCGATCTCAACTAAAGTACTCCAGAGTTTCGGCAACCTAACATTATAGAAATCATTCTCGTAATCAATAAAGCACAGATACATTAAAATGTCATACTCCCGAGCATTCTCTGTTAGCTGCCTTGTGTTATAAATCTGCTCTCGAGTAACCCGGCCTTTGACGAATCCAACTTGTTGCTCAGCAATCTGATGGTCTATAAAAGCATTTAATTCCGCTTGCAATACGTACAGAATGATTTTACTAGAGTGAGATATAAGCGCTATCTGGCGAAAACAGTCACAGTTAGTCTTAGATCCTTTTTTTGTGGAGTGGTAACAAGACCAAATTACGTAGTCATCAGATATGCATTTTTATTCCTAGGGGTTGCATTCCGCATGACTCGGTTCAGCAAATTATACCGCTCGAAGTTCACGCTATTATCCAGTCCTAGCGCTTTGACCTCTTTACGCTCAAGTATTAACTCCCGCGTTCCTGCTCTTATCCAAGGTTTCCACTTGTTATCTAGTTGATCAGTTGGCATTTCCTTAAGTGACGATATAATCGATTTTTTCATAATTTGCCATAGTTTCTCAGAGGCTATTTTTAATATCTTGGATCAGAGGTTCAACTTTGCCCATGACAGAATCATTATGACGTTGAGCGTCAGTAACAAGCTGGCGGATTTTCTCCATTGCCTTCTATGATAATTTTTCAGCCTGGCGGAAAATTCGCACATTACTAACTGATCATCATTTCCGCAGTCTGCCAAGGGCAACGTCTTCGCCACTTTAACCGAAGATCTGCATCCGGTGATCTTACGCCTTTTATGGTGTTCAAAAACATTTGAAATTATATTTTACAATAAGGTGAAAATATACCAAGTCAGCGTTGACGTTATGTATGTCGAACAATGCATACCGGAGGTAGGCGCGTATAGTTGTATTTATAAATGAATGTCAGCATTTTCCTCGGGATCGTGTATGTTCGTTGTACCATTAATTTGAAATCTTGCATATGAAACTGATGACCCCGATCCAAATATGACTGAACTAGATTGATGTGTAATTTGAATATAATTTTTTTACGGATGTCATTACAAGCATTTTTCTCAAAAAACTTGTAGCATATGTACTTATAGTTTCTTTCACCACTTCTCACTAAAATTAGCTTTATAATGTAGCATGTTGCTTTGAAGCAATAGAACATTGATCGGTGCTTTAAAAATCTATTTTTATTGCTTGGTTGTGTCCGTCCAGTGTATCATATATGGTCTGAAAATTAATATTTTTTCATGTACCAACTTCAGAATAAGGTAAAACCGGAATTTTTTCGCGGCCTTTGAAAACAACGAACGCGGACCGACGCATGTTACTCTTTTTCCTTAATTTTGTTCAGATCTTTTAGGAATAAAGGTCGAAATTGTTTGCTTTTTTCTTCAACAAATGCTAAGTTATGTCAAATATTTTTTAACACGCTTTATTAACTTCACCTGTATGTGTGTATGTAACGAAATTTTTAACGAATTTTCACCGACATCACGACGTTTGATTAACTTGAAAAATTGCTCACGTTTTAAGACCCGATAATAATACAATAATTTAATAACAATGTCCTAATATCCCAACTAGGATTATCAGGATAAAAAAATGATTGATGCCATTAATATTTACCTTCGCCACTTTTTATAAGTAGTTGGTAGATGTGATAAGTTCTTTAATATTCAACTAGTAGACGCAATTATAAGTTAAATTGAGAGCGTTTTGTGAAAATGTCTTACAATTACCGTAAAATAATGTAACTGTTATAAAACACTTTTCATATTCAACTACTCCCTAGTTTTTACGACGCAAATAAATAGTTCACAATTATTCACTTCATTATTCGTAGTATATACGTATATTCAATATATGTTAATATATATATATATATATGACGATGATATATTGATATATATCAATGGATTATTATACGAAGACAGCAATTATAAAGATTACTGCGATCACTAAATTTAGCTTTCAATGCAGTCTGGGCATGTTTCTAAATAAATTTGTTTTTTCATCTTCTTTACGTCTTTTCTCTTTGCGGATAGTTGCCGCAAAAGATCGGAGTACTGTAAAAAACTACAGAAACGAAGTAATGCTGGTAAGGTTTCATTTCCTTTTAATTTATGGGTCTCTATATTAAAATTATATTTAAAAAAAAAACTAAAAAACAAACGCTTTAATAGCAAATCGGATTAAGTAAAATATAATTTTTAACTAGCAATAAGTTTAAAATAAAACTATAATGACTTACAAATAAATAGTAATATGTTTAAAATAAGAAGAAGTGATTAAAAAATACTTTTCTGTAAGAAAAGCGTCGCTGGCTTAATATTCTTTTTTATAGACATTTCGTTGGTAGATATTTCTAAATTACAGTTAGGACAAAATGTAATAAGAAGCAACCCGAGCCTTCCTTACAATATTTTTTAGTCTCATTATTCTTATTGGGAATTAATAATGTATTACTTAAACTTTTTGTTAATCACTTTATTTTTAATTCAAACTTATTACTATTTAAATTTTATTAGTTTGTACATCTTAATTCGGTTTGTATTAAGGTGTTCTTTTAGTTTCCTGCAGTCATATTCATACACGCATTTTAACGTTAAAATGGATTTTAGCTTAAAATACGTTTAAAATATGTTCCAATAAGGTAACTAGATTTAAGAATACACGAAACCAAACACCGTGGTTATATAGAAACACATTCTAAATGTAGTTTAGGTTAAAATCCATTTTAGGGTAAGAATGCCCTTATGGATAAAAGCATAAATCTTTAAACTGACGCTAGTTACATGTCTTAATTATTATAAACAAATTAGCTGCGATTTAAAAAAATATCTAACTGCCCGATGTTGGGGCATAACTTTTTGTTTTCATATAGATTGTCGAAATGTCGGCTTTCCGAATATATAAAAACTATATTTCTACGAGTAATAGAGTTATTTTATTTGTTTATAAGTTAAAAATATCTATGTTCCTCGGGTGACTTTTTGCATTATTGAAAATTAATTTTTATATATCTTACAATTGAGTTTGATATTATAACCATTCCCATTTTATTTGGTGACTGATAAATTGTTGTATAAGTATGATTGTATGTAGAATAGCAATGCAAAATTAACAATAATGGAATGAATTAATGAAGAACATTTCACATTTTCCGACCTTTTTCTAAGTTTATCTTAGCAACAAATAAATATACAAAAATTTAAAACCGCCACTTTGAAAGATTTTGCATTCCCTACAAGTGGGTTACTTTGCACTATATATAAAACACAATTATTTCTTATGGGAAGCTACAAAGTGGGAAATTTCACATTGTTGACCTTAAATTGTTTATAATTAAATAATGGCACCTCATTCTACGCAGAAAAGTATAGGTTTTACTCCGATAATCCTATACTAGATGAGTCTCTTCCCTGGCAAAAATGTCATTTCCCTGGTCTATTATAAGGAGAATGATTCTGAATAAAGTACTGTTATTATTATAAATATGATCCTCCATATAAAATGTGCTTCATGTCATGTATGAAGACGACAAAATCGAGCTAAAAACTTTAAAATATAGATTTTTAGATGAACCATTCCATGTTGTATCGTTTCAAAGCAAGTACATGTAATTACAATTACTGCTTTACAAAGTTTTCGCTTAGGTGTCAACTCCTAAATTTAGATAGCGTTCTTTGATAATCTTAGATGTAAAGGATGCGTTTCATACGGCATCGTGGAAATTTATGCTTTACTGAATGATATGAGAGGTGTACCTAAATATCTGATAAATGTTGTAGATTATTTCTTGGACAAAATCATAACAGGTGTTCGTTTACAAGTACCTAAAAATTTTCTAAAAATAGGAAAACAACAACTTTATGGCGAAAGAACGGTTTTTTTCTCCAAAAAATGGATATGCACCTTCTGAAATACGATTGCTTGAAATATTGACTTATGTCAGAGTTTATTATTGACCGTTTACTATAAATTCTGATACTCATATCAAAACATTCTCTTTAAGAAAATGTATGTTTCTTCTGCGATAGTAATCAATAAAATATACAGTTTTGTTAACTTTTGTCAGGTTTTATTGACACTATAACGTCTCATCGTCACCATCTGCAATTTAAAAAATTATTATATTGGAATGATCTAATTTTTTAAATATTTATGTTAACAGTGACAGCTGAAGAAAGATTTCCTCGTACTAAAATAGGAGGCCAGTTCTATTTTAAAATATATTCTAAAAGGCAACCAAACGTTTTTGAATACTTATTTTCGAAATATTGATTTCTGTTAACGTTTTATAGAGGTTTTACCACAGTCGTCATCATATAAAATTCAAAAACTACAATAGAACCATCCTCGTATGCTAAAAGTAAAATGTATCTTCACAAAAAGTATTTCGCAGAATGTAACAAATCACATTTTACAAAAATCCACGTTCATATATGAACTTCATCTATTACATAACAGTAATAATAAATACCTTAACCAATATTTAAGTACATCAAAAGTAAATAATATATATATATATATATCTAATCTCATTCTTCAGGTTATCCTAATCCACAAGATGGAAGTTCCAGTCACTTCAACAAAGATTGAATTCCCTCCCCTATGCGAAAAGTCATGCGCCATACGTTTAGACCCTCCCTTTCTACGATGGATGCTACTCTAAATGAACCAATGGAGGGTGAAATATTAAAATACCTGAAACTGATCCTTTCAACGTAGGACTTATAAGTACTAAGTAATAGGTTTTAATAAAATTTAAAATAAAGCGTTGACAATAAAATTTAACTGTGATAATAATTTAGATTAGAGCAAAATCAACGTGTGTACCTCAAACAAATTTATAACTATATTCAAATTATATGATCTTCTAAAACTGCTTAAAAAATGATGAAGGTTGGAAATAAAAGCACAAAATTTTTATTTTAATTTTAGTTAGTACAATTAAAAAAATCTTAGTTACAGTTTCATTTTGTTGCAAAAAATTTTAACTTTGTTAGTTCTTATCGTTGAGTGTACAAATTATTATACAAAAAAGAAGCAAAATGAAAAGAAGCAAAATTTTCCTTAAACAAAATATGATTAACAAGCTTTATGATATCCATAATAAAGTTTTCATCGGGTTAAGTTTCACTTATCCACGTAGTGGTATATCAATCTACTTTAACTCCCTTTACTTGTGTAATTACTTTATATTGTACATACCCCACAACAAATTAGAAAATTCTCGGAGGACACCACTACAGGAGAATATCTTGATGTTAAGTTACATTCTCCGCAATTCGCCAAAAAATATAAACTTTTACAATACATAAGGGAATTCGACGCTAATGGCGCGACCGCTCGGTTCTCACTAAATTGCATTTGAAAACCGCCTAAAAATGTAAAGCGAGTGGCACAGCAACAAGGAAACCGTACGTCGGGCACGTATAAAATTTTAAAGCGTCGTAAAGTGCAGTTGGATTGAAAAAGCTGAAAGAGAGAGGTCATCTCGATCGTAAACCTAACATTGAATACCCGAGAAAGGATTAGGTTCGATCGAGATGAAGTGTGTTCGTTCCTGTGCAGTATTGTACTTTTTGCTTTTTTTGGTTCTTTTTACTGTCTTTCCGTCCTTGGATTGCAATAATAGCGTATGTGCCGCTTTTAGTTCTGCATTGTGGCTTTATGGGCTTGTTAATGTAGAGAAAGAGAAGCGGTTCCGGAAATATACTGCCTTGACAGAAGCGATATTATATTAAGAAAATTGCAATTCCTCGGGCTCGTGAAATAATAATGCGCGATGAAACTTTTTATTTAAATTAAATAAGTTCTTCTATTAGAGTAAGATCCCAGAGCGATAAGACATAACTTATTTTCTAAAAGATGAAACTTTAAGTTCTCAGTAGTGTCTCATGTACTTTGTATACCTGCGTGTTTGTGAAGTTTGCCCAGTGACACCTGGGCAGGTACCAGGTGAGAAAGGTGACTAAAAATAAGAGTTACTTAACTTAAATTTATATGGCTGATTTTGATATATATTTAATAGAATATCATTCTCAAATAGTATCGCAGGTATCAGACACTTTTCATGGATCAAAACTTTTGTCAGACGCTTTAAAACTCCACCAAAAATAAATGAACTTTACTTATTTTTTAATGTCTGATTTTTTAATATGTTATCAAGATAACTATTACAAAATTATATTTAGTCAGTCAGACAAATTGGAATGACCAAAAATCCCTTAAACACAAAAATTATTCGGCCGTGAGTACGAACGCGAGAGCATTATGCATGCGTTTCAGAGCGAGTGAGACGTCCATAGTAACCCGGTTCTCCTTCTTTAACTCACATTCTGTTTCAGTCTACTGAAATTTATAATTTTATTTTATTTATTTACTAATTTATAAATTATAAACAATGTCATTCTTACATCGTTGATAACAACAAAGTTGTTTCAGGTGTAGATGACAGTTTATCCTGTCCAGAGCATGAAGAAGCTGACACAAAAATTGTTTTTCATGCTTGTAACATTGATACTCAAGCAAATTTTGTTATTAGATGTTCTGACACGGATATTGCAATAATTATGTTAGGACATATGGGTAATTTGAAAAATGATGACTCCAATGTATGGTTATACGCAGGCACTGGAAATAACCAGAGATACATTAATTTAAAAAAAATTTACGAGCATTTGAGCCCATCTTTGTGTAAAAGTTTACCAGGATTTCATGCATTGACTGGGTGTGACTTTAATCCTTCCTTTTTCAAAAAAGGTAAACAAAGACCTTTTAATATATTGATGAAGAAGCAGGAATATCAGCTTGCTTTTATGCAATTTGGAAGCCCAGAGTCGTTTACCGATGCACACATACAACAGGATATTTTTAACGAAGTACAAAAATTTATCTGCGAAATTTATAATGTTTCTGGTAAACTTGACGTTGATGCTGCCCGGCTTCAGCTGTTTTTAAATAATTATACCGTTTCTGATGTTAACGAAGAATTTAATCCAAAAAGTTTAAAAAATTTTGATGCTAGCAATTTACTACCATGCAAAACTGAATTATTTCAACAATATCTCCGAGCTAATTACATTGCTAGCATATGGAATAATGCAAATGAAAAACAACCAACCATCTTTACCCCTGAAAATAATGGCTGGACGTTAGAAGAAAACCAGTATCACTTTTATTGGTTTGATGGTGACCAATTACCAGGAGACGTCAGTGAAGCACTTCAAGATCCAGGTACTGTACTTTAACTTTAGGTTTACAATTCATTTTTTGTTTTATATTTGTAGTTTTATGTTTTGTAATTCTTTTATTTGGTTTTTTAAAGAAGAAGCTGACAGCAACGACAACAATATAAATGATGACGATGAGAATGATGACTCGAATGGACAATATGACTGGCTCAATGAAGAAAATTCTAATGATTATTTTGATGATGATAACGATTAAGGACAATCAAATACTTTCACTTACTAACTATATTTATTTTCTTATTTACTAAAATTATTTTTTTAAAAAATGTAAAAACTGTTATCTTTGGTAAAAAAATAAAAATTATTTTTTATAAAATACAATTACTCCGAAAAAAAATTAATTTACCGAATATGTACAATAAATTATTTTAATTTCAATAATTATTAATTATTAACTTAATGTTGAGATTCATTTTATTTGAAAAGAGATGCAAAAATATTTTATCGAAAGCAGTAAGTACTTTTTGGAATATTTAAATTCTTCGCTCTGACACGCATACGCATAGTGCTCTCGCGTTCGTACTCACGGCCGAATAATTTTTGTGTTTAAGGGATTTTTGGTCATTCCAATTTGTCTGACTGACTAAATATAATTTTGTAATAGTTATCTTCATAACATATTAAAAAATCAGACATTAAAAAATAAGTAAAGTTCATTTATTTTTGATGGAGCTTTAAAGCGTCTGACAAAAGTTTTGATCCATGAAAAGTGTCTGATACCTGCGATACTATTTGAGAATGATATTCTATTAAATATATATCAAAATCAGCCATATAAATTTAAGTTAAGTAACTCTTATTTTTAGTCACCTTTCTCACCTGGTACCTGCCCAGGTGTCACTGGGCAAACTTCACAAACACGCAGGTATACAAAGTACATGAGACACTACTGAGAACTTAAAGTTTCATCTTTTAGAAAATAAGTTATGTCTTATCGCTCTGGGATCTTGGACTATATATACAATTATAGTCTCAGTCGATTAGATGGTTACCTACTTTCTTAAAATCCAGATCAGGATATCTAAACATCAAGCATGTCTCCATAATGTAAAATGAGCTGTTGTGAAAAGTCTGATTTTTTCGAGAAGCTAAAGAATTTCGTGTACCCCAAAAAAGGAACGCATTTTTTGACAGGTTATAAAATGAGTTAACGTGCAGAAAGTTCATTGAAAATTGTTTAAACTATCTTTTCCAGAATAGTATATGGTTCGCAACAACACATCCATTGTCACATGAATAGTTTAGCATTGACAGCATTTAAGCTTCAAACTTTGTTTGAAAATTTTTTAAATGTTATGTAGATTAAGTTAATATATTTGGCCTAAAGATTATTGCATTGTTTTTGACACTTCGATATCTCAAAATGTGGCAATTCTACAGCGTTTCAAGTTTAAGTTTGAGTAAAAATTTAAAAAACTATTTGTACAACTTGGAGAATATTACTTGCAGGGATTTCTAGTTCTCTGGGAAATTACTCAAAAAATATTATAGTCCGAGCAACAAACTTTTAAACGTCTCCCGTGTTTTTGCTGTTAATTGCCGAATCGGGATTATTATCCTATTCGCTTATAATTGTACATAGAAATACAGCCCAATGCATATAACAAAATAAGGATAAAAAACAGTAACATTATTAAGAGCAAATTTTTTGGGAAAATGTGTTGTAGGAGATAATGGAAAAGACCTCTTATCTGGTGATTCACAATAAAATGTTGCGTCATTTTTTTATTTATTCAATAAAATCGGAAAAGTAATTTTTTGAAAACATTGAAGAAACTATGGGTCCTATAAAAAAATGTTGCATAGGAGTGTTTTGTGAAATAAAAAAATAGAGATTTGCTAAATAAAAATCTGTGAATGAATAAAAAAATTTTGCAAGAGAATACGAACAATGAGTTTAGTTTCTTATTGTTATAATTTTGCAAAATATCAGTCTAACATTTTAATATGACTTCTAGTTTTTAAAAAAATTGCGGAAGATGGGTACTATGGGTTTATTAGTTTTTGAAGATTTCTGAATTCGCATTTTCTAATTCAGAATCTAAGCGCTTAATATGAATAGGTAAATGATTAATTTGTTTGAATGGATTCCTTAAAATCATATCTAAACAAAAGTAAAATTTTATCGCATTATTTTAGAAAAAAATTAGAATCTGTATGTTGAACTTACGGTTAGATATATTTTACAAATAGCTTTGAAAAGTCGAATAAAAAACGAATTAAAGAAAATCCACTACCAAAATCACAGTGCAGAAAACCTTGTGGGATGAAATTTATCGTTTTATAAAGAAGATTCACTCTCCAATATACAATTTATTTAATCTATTTTATTTTTTATTTTTTTATTTTTTGTAAAAGACGAACGATACTAGATATATTTAGAAAAGACCCAATTGAAAGGCGGACAAGTAGACCACAAGAATGGAGAAGTAGCCAGAAGAGAAACTTAGAGAGGTGCGTGCTGTGAGTATTTTCTCAGATTCTTGAATGATTATGGTAAATATACAACTGCTGTAGTTCCATTTTGTATCATATTAACTTAGCACCGGTTTTTGTTACTGTATGATTCCTTTTTATGAAGAGTGTGTCTTTTATAACGTTTTTATTAAGTCGCTTTGGGTTCTGCCAGGGTGGAATTTTGCAATCGATTTTAAGCTAACTTCCCGATGGGTTAAAGGATTAAAATTTTGTATACAGCTAAAACTCTTAGACAATACAGTAATATTGGGTCATTGGTTTATTGGCTTATTGAGTTATTAGTAATTGGATTAAGAGGCGTTTCACGAATATTATACAGGGACTGCGGGAATATCATTGACGCATACGTACGTGGAAATATGTATATATATATATATATATATATATATATACCCGAAAGGGCTTATAAGAGTAGTCGTCGCCGAATTGTTGAATAAAAAACTGTTAGTTGACGGAGACTAACAGCGTCCATTGGGTTCAGCACCCCCATTAGTCGACCTTAGTCTCCGTCAACTAATATATATATATATATATATATATATATATATATATATATATATATATATATATATATATATATATATATATATAATTCCTAGCTCATGACAAAAAGCGCCGTCACCTTTGAAGGCTAGACATATCTGATTCACAAAAGAACTGCGTTATATTTGCCACTAACGTTAGTTAGTGTTAGTGAGATTTATAAATATACACAGATTCATAATCGCGCAAAGATACTTTTAAAATTTGTGATAGTGAATTTTTATAGATATGGAAATACATCTACAATTCAAAATAGAAAGCCTGGGACGCTTATAATAGATAATAGTAAAGATTGCACAGAGCTCTCAATGAGAAAATTAACAAAATGGCTCATATCATTCGCCGTGCAATACAGTTCTTCAGAACTTCATGTATTAATTATATAATTTCATGAGCCCAAGGTTTATTGTTTTGAAATCTACAAGTATTTTCATATCTATAAATATTCACTGTTAAAAATTTTTCAGACAATCTGTAAGTGACTATAAATCTGTATAAGTTTATAAATCTTGATGATTTGCTGGATTTATAAGAAACTATTTTATGCTTTTTAGTCCATTTTAAAAAGGTTATTTTCTAAAAAAATTTTTATACAATATTGAACACATTGAAAAATATGAACATTAACAGTCAAACGTTTTTCAGATTTCCAAAAAATAATAATAGTGAAGTAAAATTAAATGTCATTCATAATACTTAGTAATGGTTTACCGTGACCAGTTAAAACCAATTCTATTCGATTAACCAAATAATGAGCATAACTGGAAAAACTTAAAGTTTTGAATTGTATATAAAACCTTAAAGTACAAATTTCATTTGATTCATTTGGTTTGTGGTATTTTTTTGACCATGTAACAAACCTGAGAATATCGGGGGGCCTCGTATTTCACTTAATTTTCACTTAACGTTGGTGTTCGTGCTACATAATGTAGCATTCACTAGACTTCAAAATAAAAACTTTTAATATGGAAAACAACAGAGAACATTTATATATCTAATGAACATCCATATTAATTTTTTTTTCAATTTAACTAAATTTACCGTGTTTTGAGAATCCGTTTGTATATACTTTTATTACCTGAACTTGTGTTCTGGAAATACCCGGTTAACTTCTTACCCAGAAGTTTTATCGACTGCATTTTAATGGTATCCTGTTTAAAGTGTATCGATTTTCGGGAAGAGGTGAAACTACCACATATTTTTCAGTTTGTTAATTAAATTACAATCTGTAAAAACGTTTTCAATTTTCTTGTGCTTCAGTTGGTCTACATATACATACATCCTTCTGAAATACAATACCAACGAAGTTAAAAATAATAATGTCAATATATATAATTCTGGGATAGGAAACCGTGATGAGCATGCAGAAAGTCAGCAAAATTTTAAAATAATACTCCACGACTGCACATCGAAGACGGTGATGCAGTAAACGTCAGAAATTATATAAATGAAAAAGTCAATAAAATAACTGCAAATAAAAAAGTGTATTGGAATATGTCAGAAGATATTTAATTCAAATATCCTTAACAATTCAATCATGTGATCTAGTGAAACTTACTACAAAATTCACAAAACTGTTGGCAACTCATCGATAATTGCTCATTTGAGACCATATGATAACACCATTCTGAATACTATTGGTAATCACAAGGTGTTTGACAATAATAGTGTTAATTATGTCGTAAGTCCAAATAAATCTTTTTTAGGCATACATGACAGGACATGACATACCCTAATGTTTGCACATTAATAAATCAATACAAGGCATTTCAATAGCAAAAATTATAATTCTCTCGTGAATTCTACTTTCAAAGCAATAAAAAGGTATTAAAATAGATGTGCGCACTTTCATCACACCATCGAAATAGGATAATTTCTAGCTGTGATGTAGTTCATTCCTTGTATTAAAATTTATTTCATAGCTCTGGTCGTTTCCGGCAAACAACGTTTTCAAAGGGGGTGGCGGCTTTCATGATAAAAGGACGATATTTTAAGAGGTCAATATAGGTCCTTTAGGAGTTACAAAATAGCTGCAAATTTGGCACCTTAGAAAATACGATACCTCGGATGGTTCCAGAGATACTAATTGTAGCTACCTGTATATTAATATGTAAGCTGCATTAGCCGCTGTTTCTCTGAAACGAATAGAGGTAAGAAATTAATTTTTACAGAAGGAATTAGTACATATTAATTACAAATTACCCAAATTCGATTACACTCTGAAAGTATACTTGCCGATTTTTCGAGTATACTCGACGTTTTTGGATTTGGGGCTAGAATCCACGAGAAATAGGTAGTTTTAGAAATGTTCAGTGTAGCTTATCTGAGAACTACAAAATAGCTGGAAATTCCGCCATTTGAAAGAATTCGATATAAGCTACAAATCAGTTGTATATTATGCCACTATTCTAGTGGCGAGGATGTTACTGCAGCTTAATAGACATATACTAAACAAACCTACTTGTTATTAAAGTTCAACCATGGTGAGTTGCTTAGGATGATGATTCGTAGGTTTAAAACATAATTCAGAAAGTCCAAAACTTAAGTTTTCACTCATTTTATAGAATTCCTAAATCTAATCGAATCGCTCACAGACTGAATAAGGTACAATGGTTACATACGGAAAGAAGGTCAAAAATCTATTCAGCTTGTTTCTATCATAAAATTATATAACACAAAACACTTGCTTAGTTGTATGTTGAAATTATATTTCATACTCATGAATATAACATTATATACTTCCTGTAAAGGATTAGTTACACCACACTTTCATATAATTTCCATGTATGCAAGGTGTTTCACAAAAACACATCACCCTTCAAATTAAAACAACGTTTTCGAACTAGTTACTGACAGACAGCGACAGAAATTATTGATTAATAATTGCGACACATTCTACGTATTATTAATTTATTAAATATTTTTCAATGTATTTAGATAATTTTGTTAAATCTTCCATAATTTGTTATTTCCTTATCCCAAATGAAAAATATTTCCAAATATTTACTGTAGACATAATTAGTATACTGTAGGTAAGGTTAAGTCGAGCAGACTGCATAAATCCAGGGGCTATTCTATCACTGGTCTTCGTCATTTTTAGATTGTGTATGAGCCCCCATACTTGTGTTGTTTTTTTTTTGTTAAATGAAATGCAGTTATAAAGGCAATTATTATTATTCCTTCTCTGCTTCAACCAAAACAAAGCAATTCTTCGTGTCTATTTTATCATGTTCGATAAGAGCTGGAAATTTACCATGCAGTTCCATCTCCAGCCAAACCGCCACGTCTATACATTATGCACTAGCGATTGTTTAGGTTGAGTGATTTATAATTGCCATCTATAAGATTTTGCATACTTTCCTCTAAGAAACAAATAAAAAATATCTTCTAATTTCGTGTTCCCGGTTCCTGCGAATTCGATGGGATTGATGAGGCCATGTCCGCCATGAGTTCATATACCTACTTTAAAGATCTGCCCTTGGATAGCAACATCTGAATTATTCTAAGGGTTTACGCTCTAATCAGCATCTGAATACTACACCACACCGAAGGAATAAAAGAGTACCGGTGTTGCGTACGGTGTTGGTAAGTCGCGAAAAAAATTCTTCTAAACTCGTAAAACAATGCGGGAATATCATCCGATTGAAAAGGTAAACGAAAAGACCCTGATCGCGTACCTTGCGTCTTGCCAAAAGTGGTGTATTGATGGAGTTGGTATACTTGAAGATTCCAACGACGAATAGTCCCCCGACTAGAAATTTGGGTAGGCAAACCCGAAAACGTATCGGGTCCCGATCAGGAAGTGGCCGGGCATGCTCGCCTAGGATTACCTGGCCAGATCCTGGTCAGGACCCGATCAGGTAATGGCGAGGCATGCCCGCCTAGGATTACCTGCTCAGATCCTGATCAGGGCCCGACTAGGCACTGGCGCGGCATGCCCGCCTAGGATTACCTGGCCAAATCCTGATCAGGACCCGACCAGGCACTGGCGAGGCATGCCAGGGTAGGACTGACACTGGCGAGGCATGCCCGTCTAGCATTACCTGGCCAGATCCTGATCAGGACCCTACCAGGCAATAGCGAGGCATGCCCGCCTAGGATTACCTGGCCAGGACCCGATCAGGCACTGGCGAGGCATGCCCGCCTATGATTACCTGACCAGATCCTGATCAGGACCCGACTAGGCACTGTCGAGACGTGCCCGCCTAGGATTACCTGGCCAGGACTCGATCAGGCACTGGCCAGGCATGCCCGCGCAATCTATCATTACACCCATTATTCATAATATATGTATTATGAATGTGACAAAATTAAACATTGAGTGTAATTAAATGTGATTAAAGGTAATTAAAACTCTGTTACATTGTGTAAAAATCTAAGTAACAAAATATATTTATAATTTTCTGATTTTTCGAATTTTCTTAATTTCGAAAATCATCAATTAAATATATCTCCGAAGTATTAACGCCGGAATAAAATAATATAAATTAATTTTGTTAATTATTTAGATCATTATCCAATATGCTCGAGAAGACAAAGGGAAAAATGTGTGATAACCGTGCAAGGCGAATTCGTGAACTTACTCACCAACAAGTTAGATTGTTCCTCGAGAGTCAAATTGAATTAGAGCGAAAAAATAGTGAATTTGGCATAACTACATATTTCAGTGTTAGTGGAGTAAACTCTTTGAATGACGATTACCGCGATAGTGACTAAGTAGTGCCGAAAAAGCAGTTGACGTAACATCATAGGACGTACGAATTTGTAAAATTATTCTTATCTTTAATATTTTACTCACGCAGTTGTTGACAAAAAAATTTCGCAGCGCTATTAATTCGACAATACCGGCATTTATGATTAGCATAACGATTATTGCTTCCGGATTAACGCTTCAGGTAAAAGCGACCCTTCGTTCGTAACCTACTATTCCGATCAGTTTTTGTTCAAGTCTTGTGATGTAAAGTTCGGAACGGGGGATGACGATGCATGATATTTTCTACGACTGTGATGAGGTAATTCATTTACTAAAACGTGAATATTTGTTAGAAAATAATTATTTCTCAATTTACAGAAGACTCTGACATTTCGAGATCCCCACTGGATAAAAGCAAACAGGTGAGGGCTTTCTCTTCTACATTAAAAAATCCAAAAGATTAGAATGGGTGCATAAAAAAAAATGGTTTTTGTTGTATTTTAACTTTTTTTGCGATTCTTTGTATTTGTACTGTGTTTTTTAGTATATTATCACTTTATTATTTTATCCTGTATATATCGTTTACATTTCATGTGTTTATATTTGTTTATTTTATTTATTTTATTTATTCATGTATTATTATTCTTTAATATGTTTGTGTTTGTACTGTCTCTTTTGTATGTCGATTTTTCGTGTATTTATTATATTGTGATATCAATAAAATATTGTATAATATAAATTAAGTTTTCTTGACGTGGACCCGGTCAGGTCTTCCTGACCAGGACCCGGTCGGGATTGCCCGTCTAGCACCCTATAACGCCGGCCCGATCGGGTCCTGGTCAGGATGACCTGACCGGGTCCACGCCAGGAATGCCCGGTCGGGTCCACGTCAGGTCGTCCTGATCAGGACCCGACGGCACATCTGCGTTACAGTCCTTGCCGGGTGCTAGACGAGCAATCCCGCCCGGGTCCTGGTCGGGTACAGGAAATAATTTCTAGTCGGGTCCAAAGCGATGCATAAAAGTCGTTATCATAATATAGCGCACAAAAATAATCTTTCCAGCGTGTGTGCCGGCCAGCGTTCGTAGATCGATTCTTTCTGGTCCTCGTTTCTCTTTAGACGGACAAAACAAAAAAAACCCAACGTGTAAATGAAACTTAACAAAAAACTTTACTGCGACCGCAACAACCGGAATCCCCCACTGTAGTTATTTTCGAATTCGAAGGAGTAGAAAATTGAAAATGAATGATCATTATTTCTCTAGTTGTGATGCTTTGATCTTCTCGAAAAAATTTCTCTTATTTTGTATAGAAGATAATTCAGTCACATTTTCATTCATGAAATTGGAGGGAATGATGAGTTCTTTTTATTTTTGTATTGAATTGACCAATCAATATTAAGATCAGGTAAATAATTTGAGTTTAATGGTAATTTAGGTTACAGCTGTTTGTTTTTGTTCATATGGATAAAAAAGACTTTTTATTTGCGGATATAATTTTTAATAATGGACTTGAGGCTAAGATACTGGCTGTAGATCTCCGCGGTTGTTTTTAGCGTAACAAAATCCGTTTGACGATCTTACATACAAAAGTGGCATTTTTAAAATAATTTCGTGTGTCGAAAACCTGGGCAGAATTACTATCGATATAATTCGAGAACATTTGCCACGATCAACGCGGACGTCTGCATTAAGTGCTGAAATATAGGTAAGTAAAAATAGCTATCATTAAATCATACGATTTTCATTTCATTTAGGTCATTTAAATTTCTGACTACGTTTTTTTGGGAATGTGAAATTTCAAACACAAACATATTTACAAGTGTAAAACATCATAGCACCAGTAGTATTGACGCAGTTTGTAAAGTATTTAAACAAAAGGGTCTATTATAATGTCAAAAATCAAGTGTCTTTGATCTGTCATTTCGAAAAATGCAGACAAATTTTCTCTCTTTGTTATAGTTTACGCTGATTGGTTAAAGTGTCCAGAAAATATGGCAACTGTGTTTAATACACACAGATTCCCCTAACTCTCACTTTAGTTTCAAGTATTCTAAATTGTGATTACTGTGATTATTGTGACAAAAGTGATTATTGTGAGGAATGCTGTTCCCAGGGAATTCCCTTTTCCCTAATTTTCGAGAATAATCCTACTGGTGTTAATTGCTTTCATTAATTTGTTACTGCTCAATTATATATTGAGCGGATTGTCATCCTTTTTTATATGAACAGGGACCTGTTCATTCAATCTGTGTAGTTTATTGTTCTATTGTCCTCGCTTCCCAAATATTGGTAAGTATTAGGAAGTGTAAGGTTTCTAAATCTCTGCATGTCGTCTGCCTGACTCGTAGTGGTACAGCATCCTAGCGTTTAGCTAAACGCACTTCTCATAACGGAATTCATTCCAATGTCATTACTAATTAGTTGTGTGAATAGGCCTTAAGCTGATTTTGAATCAAGCTAGTAAGTTGTTGTTTACTCGTTGGAGTTTGGTCGTACGCTATCGTATGATTGTTTTTCTTACAATTCACAAATAGTCGGTCTGTAATTATGCGGATTTTAACCAATATTTCTGAATTGCATTTCTCTCCGGAGCTTTCCAATTAGCCTACTTTTAACTAAAATTTGGATGTCTTCTTTTGTCATGAAGAGTTCTCCATTGCATGAAAGTTTGTTGGTGTTTCCCTTTATTGTTATATATCTCGAAGAACTACTCAAAATGTTCTCCCGGTAATCTTGAAATTCATTAACTATTTTCTCTTCAGGTTTATTACTGGTACTAGCTTCAGTCTCATTCTCAAGCGATTTATTAAACTTTCTTGATTATTTTCAGAGAGAAGGTTCCGCCGTTTTCTCTTCGTCTGTGAATTTTATCTCCTTAATCTAGCTCCTTGTGCGGATAATCATTGCCTAACTTCATCCCTTTACTCTACAAATTTCTTTTTGGACGTTATCGTGGGTGAATTTTGTTATCGTCACTGCAACCGGGTAAATGTCTAGGTGTGTTTGTCATATATCGTCTTCATCGTCTAGATAACGTGTAAGGCATATATTAGTATGCTCCAGGAGGTTGGCAGTTTTTGAGCCAAATTGTAATTTCGGGACTTTAGTTCTAGTTAAGCGATCCGAGAGTTCAAATAGATAATTCATGTGGACACAAAAAGCGAAGGGGTAGAGTAGTGAACTGTATGAGATTGTTTTGCGTACGTCGCCACCGATTAAAAATCATCTGCTACTTAAATCGTCTTTATTCATCACAAATGTACTTTACACTAGGCTACTTCCAAAAACTTTCTCGAGTCTGTACCATAGTGTTGAGTCCAGATTTTACTTCTGAGTGTGAGTACCTTCTTCTTCGCTTGTTTATTCCGTACTCTTTATTCTAACGTCCTAATGTACCACATCCTTCCTCCGCGTATAAACCACACTATCATATAAGATAGGAAGGTTTACTCAACAATAATAGTGAATTAGGTATGATTAACAGGTATCTAAGTTTAATTCACCACGTCGCACCAATTTCGGGCTTTCTGTAGGAGTGTGGCCATAACCAATATGCCAGTCTCCGTCTTAGGATGCTTGTCTTTTCCATCTTTTTGAACTTGAATCTGTGTAAAGTAGGACTTCTTAATAATAACAATTTTGCCGTCTACGATGTTTTGTTCGCTGATGTTCAATTTGAAAGGTAGTTTATGAAATTTTTGATGACGTAGTAATCCCCATTCAGGCGGTGGGTTTTTAGAGCTGCTGATACGAGAGAGAACCTTAATAATATCAATATCCATGTTTCCGCTCCACTTAATCCGATTCATAGGTTCAATTCGACGTGCAACATCCGCCCAAATATGTGATTGCGAGCTCGACGAAAGTATTTTTTGATTCCTACCCGCTTCGTGGCCGTTGGTAACCATATTTTTTTAGGTTGATACCGACGCGTACGCTATGTGGTATTCTAACCCTGAATATCATGGTCAGCTCCAATAGATTCAGGTTCCTCCTCAGATAACTGCCTTCTTGCTTTGCTACTTCTAGTTTCTATGAAATTGGATTGAGGCTTTTTATGCCTACGGCCAGGCGATTTTTACATTCCGTAATGAGGTTAGCTTCTCGTAAAAGCTGCAGACTGATTTATTATCATTATTTGCTGTTTTTGTTTTGTAAGTAATGTTAGCAGGGCAATACACACTAGTGACTAAACTACATTTTAATTCATTATTTATCTGCATTCAGAGACTTTTAGTGGTTTAACCAGTTCCCAAGATTGCCATTTTTTGAAGTGGCAGGTATAGTTTGACTGTCAAATTTGACTTTTTATGGTTAGACCGTAGTTTTTTAGAATTTTTGTAGTTGCGTTCATTAATACTGATATTGTTATTTCTTTATGTATTTTTGGAAATTTTCTCTTTGTTTTTCGTCTATATTATGTGCAGAAGATAAGGTTATCAAATGTCGTGTATCCCGTTCTTAGTGTTTTCTTTCAGTATATTTGGTAGGTTTCTGTTTCTATGACTGTGCTTCTATTTATATAGAGGGGTACTCGATTGACATATATGAATTTTAGCACAGTTACACAGTTACGGATCATTTTAAGGACGTTGACAGTGTCTTCGACTTTTTGTGACTAACTAAATATTGTCACGAACACGAAACTTCGACGACCACAAATAAAAAACAACGAATTAGGACACGGGCCGAGGCCACGGTCAGTTCGTGTGAAGAACGAACAATGAAAGCGAGAGTGTTTATAAAAAATAACACACAGTGCAACTACAAGCAAAACAAAGCCGAACATAAATAGAAGGAACAAGGTAGTTGAGGGCACCAGTGGGGTCAAGACGTGCGATCTAGGACAAGTGCTGTCCAGGGGGCCGCCCGGAAGAGGGCCGTCCCTGAAGGAACCAGCCGGATGGCCGGTCGACGAGAGAGTAGAAAGAGCCCCGACCGGGAGACCGTGGTCGGTCATCGAAGTCTCCAGAACCCAGCCGAATTCGCTGTGCCCCCCATCTTCTTGTTCTAATTCATTTTTGTTTATGTGCTGACCTGACCCTTTTTTAGATTCCCCGCCGTTTGTGAAGAATAAAGCCTTTTCTGTCTTTTGTTTTAACCTGTTTCGTTAATAGCAAGCTCTACCCCCGTAGCTACCAACACCTTACCCCACGCAGCCATAACACAGGGAAAGACGCCCCGGCTCGTGATAATATTACATAGACATTATACAAGTAACGCCAAACAGATATTACTAATACTTACAGACAGAACAAAATCTTTAATAAATAATATTACTGTACAAACATTAAATCTATAAACTGAAACTTTATCGCATAATCAAAGGGTTAACACTTAAACATTGTTTATTCTTGCCGACAGGATCATTAAAAGACGTACCTTATGCCTCAAGAAAACTCCCCTTACGTCAATTTTCATACAGGATGCTAACCTTTCTCATGCGAAGGGTGGATCTGCTAAGGGCAGATAGGGCAGCTCTCCAGGGCTCAACTCACCGATCTTTCAGGGCATTGCTACGTAGCACAGGCACAACAAAAGATCTCTCCTCAAATTTTATGATACCTTATTACCTTTCTTGCTTTTGACTTTTACACCCCATAACGGACTCCCATGTCAAATTTTTACTTAACTTTCCCTCTAACTTTTGGCCTACGCTACCCTCTCTCAAGCCGCACCTAGCCTCGCCAGGCTCGGCGGCCGAATCCTTCATTCAGTTCTCGCCTATCTATTTACCGACGACCTCTCAACTCTCTGTCTCTCGGAAGTTCACTTGCCAACAATCTATTCATATCTCCCCCTAGCCTGCGAGTTCCCTGTACTGTCTTGACCACGATTCGGACATCAGGATGTGATTCTGTCTTGCCAAAATTCGTTCATCGCGATTACGCTTCAACCCTTAATCGCTCCTAGTTCAAACTTTCCAGAATTATTTATAAGTTGAGTTCCTAACTGCCGTTCAAATTTGACTGGAATGAGTTCAATGGAAGCAGATTTATTAAGGATTTATAGTAGTGAGTAATACGTAAACCCATAAAATTTAGACTGTGATGGAATTTTTACAACTTCCTGACGACGGAAAATTGAAGCCATAATAATGCATATTTCTTCCGGGTCAAACTCTGGCCACAACTGTGTAAGGCATGTAAAAAGTTTCCCATATATGTCTCCATGTTTATTGAAAAAAAGCGCAGAACAAATTAGTAGTAAAGACCCATCATCTGCAGCTAAAATTACAATGATTTATCCAATTCTATCCATAAAATTTTGTATGATGAGTCCAAGTAATATTTCCTTCTCTTCAAAATGTAAATAATCTGTTTGAACTACCGTGTTCTGTGTCCAACAGCAAATATCAATTAAATTCCTGTGGAACGTTTTGATAACGTTAGTGGGACTCTAGAATTTCTTACAAATTTAGACATAAAGGATATGGTGAGACTGCTTCTGATTTTGATCAAAATCACATCTTCTAAATGTGTTCTTGTTTGGTAGATATCCTTGCATTGCAAGTCCAGTGCTTGATAATCATTGGCTTAGAATTTATATAGGTGCTTCGACGGTCTCTGGGATTCTTTTTTTTTTGGTTCTTCTATAACCTTCGAAACTTCGAAACTTGCAGTATCAACATCATGATTATGGTTTCGAATATTTGTTTTTAACGTATTATCCCTCCCAGTGTGAATACTTCCTAGGGAGCCAAGCTCTTGACACACCGTCAATGTGTTGTGCCACAATTGTCATAGTGTTCCTTATCAAAGGTGTAGCAATGCCCGGCGTACCTTTTCGTTTTCTCTGATCGTCACGGAACTTTTGGGTGTAGCCATCATTTAATTTGCTCTAATGACATGATTTGCTCTAAAAATCGAGATAAATATTAAATCGTGAATAAGTAGGAGCACATTTTATATATTTCTAAAACTTATCTTATCACCTATTTATAACTTGCTTATGGCTTTTGGCTTAAGTGCCGAAGGTTTTTTTTTAATTACTTAGCTACTTCTAGGTATTTTTTAGATAAGTATGTTCCTTATCAGTGTTATTACATGCATATGGCTTTTGGCTTAAATGCCAATTGCATTTTTAATATTACTTATGCTCTTGTAGGTATTATTTAGTTAAGTGGCTTATCTTATTAGCCTTATACCTGATTATGGTATGGTATAATTTGGTACAGGATATTTAGTTCTTGGTATAATGTTGTATTGATGCTTTGAAATATTATTAAGGTTGAAATGTATTTATAATATTACATAAGCACTTCTAGGTATTATTCAGTTATTTGTAAAGGAAATTCTCAGATATTTGGTAATTATTATTTTTTTATCTATATAAAATCGGACTGTTCGAATCCACAGGTGCCCAATTGCTCGGCCCCTTCTGTTGACAAATTTGTGACTTTCATATTTGTTTCCTCATTTTTCATTAGTGGAAATGAAAGCTTTATACAGGTGAGCAAGCCTGTCTTGTTTACCCCGCGCCCCATTCAATATTTACAGCGTATTTAACGATATTCATTCATGTTTCTATTACTTTTATTTTCAAAAGCTCAATATATCTGGTCTATGTTAGGTGTACCCGTACCAGAAACAGGTACCTAATGGCCAACACACAAGCAATTGGGTTATTGTTCATAATGAGCATGAGTTTATCATATGGGCTATGCAGGGTGCAAAAATAAGGGCACTTTATTTTCAGAATAGAAAAATTGAAACCATTTTAATCCCAACTAGCATCCACAATCATATCGATTTCCTCTTGTAATAATTTATCAAGGCATGTTTGCAAAGGATCTGATGAGGGAAAGGTTTTTACATCTTTAATATATATAGTGTGGGCCGTCGATAACGTAATGCATGACATTACTGTCAGAATAAGGTTATATCGAAAAAAATCTGATACACTTCTGGTTTGTTTGTGAGAAACACAACTTTTGGCGCAAAAATTTAGCCCAAACTTTACCTTCTTAAACGGCGGTGTCATCAGTAAAAATATTTCAAATAGGAATGCAGGTCTAGTGATATTTCATCGAAAATGTTTTCTGATTTCCTACACAATGCTGCTTTGTTTTTGAAATAACTCGTTTACAAAATATTGAGCATTGAAATGTTACTTATCGCGTTTCCCGAAATTTGCAAGAAATAAATCGATTTTACTCAAAATCCTACCGTATCATTGGTCAAGACGAAAAAAAGTTCTCCAGAAGGTTTGGTATTTACAACGTATTAAACACGACGTTGTTCTCCATTCTTTGTCGCTTCATACGTTCATTCTAATACCTCGTTACGGGCGATCGCAAAAAGCGAAAGTCATTTGACTTAAGATAGAAGTCGCAGAACATTACAAAAGTTTGAATCATATTGATATTAAATTAAACTATTATACTTTATTTTATCAACGTACTGTGGTGCAGACTTTCACTTTTCTATCTCAAGATGAGTAGCCAGTTTGAGAGGTGGGAGGAGTTGTCCAAATTTGTTTTAAAAGAACTGTAGGGATATGTGTATTAATGTATACATGTGCTCGACTATTTCTCAGGAGCTATAAATAGTGAAGAGTTTTTGGTTCTCTAAAAACATAAATACGTGTAATTCTAATTTCAATCTCATAAGGGCAAAAGGTACTTTACTCTTACCATTTGTGTATCTCGCAAACTAGTTTCACGTATTTTTACGTGTACTACTGTGTTAAATGCCAATAATTATTGTTTAAAACAATTGTTTCTCAAGGGTTACTATACTTCTGAGAATTTTCACTTTTTCCTAAGTTTGCTAAAAAGCGGCGTTGGTAATTTATTACCAATTTCTCGATATGACTACACAATTAATCTCTATAACAATTATTTGAAATATGTTTTCATAAAATTGCCCTGAAAGACGCTTTACCATGTGAAATTTGAAATTTTTTCAATTAACAATTTATCCAATTGTCACTAATTCCATTGCCACTATAAAAAAGGTCGCTTAGTTTGGCTACCTATTCGAAGATAGCGCAAAAGCAATTTCCAAAAATTCCCTGTTTGATAGATAGATAGACTGGGTTATTATTTAAAACGATTCAGTGCTGAAATGTTAAAAACCTTTATATTGTTTTATGTTATTACATTCAACTAATTTTAATACCACAAAGAGATAAAGCTGGGCAGAAAAGGAATCTGTGATGTATAATAAATAGAGAGACGACGCCTCTTTCGTCCTATGTAGTTAGGACTCTCGTTATTAGGTGGCGTTGGTTCCACATAGGTATTGAATAGTTGATTAAATCAACCAATTTTACTGCATCATTAGACAAATATCATTACAATTCATTAAACCTTCATTTAATAATTATGAATAGTATTATTAACCTATACTACTATAAGTGTTAGCAACATTATTAGTATATTATTAGATATTATTAGATATTATTAGAGATATCTACTAATAGATAATAATAGTAGATGTTAGATATAATAGTAATTATTAGATATTTTATTTTCATTACGGCACAATAGATACTCATTTATGAAGTATATTATTGATAAATGGCGAAATTAAATATTCTCATAATACATTAAAATTTTATTAAATACTGAAAAAATAATTTTATGAGTTGATGTTTTATAGCGAGTTTGCTTGAACGGCATTTGTACAACTTAATGAAATTTGTTGGGATATTTTATATTTTCTGTAACTTCTTAGCACCGCATTTCCCAGTCGTCAACCGCTTAGAAATGAAAACGGGACAATTCTGTAGGAAAACAATTCCGACGAAGAACACATAATAAAATTCTCCGAGGGTTGTCCAATCGTCATAAAATGTTGATGGACAATAGCAATTTCTAAATCTTTTACTGCCCACTAGAACGGCCAAGTATTTTTCGGATGCATTTCACTGAAAATGTACTGTGATTAATGCTCCTCCTTTACTGCCCTTCCCATTTCCCATTTTATTCCTCCCTTCGGTCTTTCTCGCTTTTAGTACGTTTTTTTAAGGTTATTTAATTAGGAACGCCGCTCTCTCTCGCTTTCATAATAATTTCCCTCGTTAGTGTCGACTTCCGTGAAATGTTGATTTTCCCCGCGCGAGTAATGTTTCGATACGCGACGGGGAAGTTTTTAAAAACTTTTATTCCCTTTTACACAACTTATTTAACTACAAGAATACAATATTCTATAAAAATGTTATGATGTTACACTCCTGACGTCTCTGATGCAAATCTTAACGTGCTGTCGCATGAACCATATTTATACGTTCCTAGTTCTGCTGACTACGGATGTTGTCTTCTTTAAAATACTCCTATTGTTTGGGGTTGACGTTATTCCTTCCCCCTAAGATTCGAGTTCCAGGCTTCCCTAGTTCGGAAGTCGAACATCATCTAGTTCCAGTGCAGCAGTGGCTTCTTCTTGTTGATTTCTTGCGATTCGTCTGCGGATAATCGTTTTCTTGACAATTCCAATTAATATAATGATTATTAAACATTAAATGATAATAGCCCAGGCACTTAGTGTGTTTGAAATTACTGGTTCGTTGAGTACTGGGTCATTTTCAATGTATTCTTGTTCGATATTTTGAAGTTCATCTAAATTAATATTTTCAAGTTTAATAGTAAAATTGGTTTGAAGTGAAAAGTCGTTATCTTGAATTAAATTTGGAAATAATATAATTTGATCTGAAGTTTCGTCTTCTTCACTTGTGATTATCCTCTTCCTGATTGAAAGTTGACATCCTAGGGGAATTTCAAAAATATATAAACCTTTAAGTTTTACTACTTCCATTTGTTCATGACAATGAAGCTGAATGACGTCTTCTTGGGGTAAAATTACAATCCATTGGTTCGAGTTTTCTGTCTCCTGGCAATTATTGTCGGTAATTTGAACTTTAGTTCGTGAGCATCGAGTTGAGGATACTCCTAAGCATGTGTCGCTTATTTCGGCATAAACAATGCGTTTCGTGCGATAAATTTTGATTTTGGAACAATCGTCTTAAATTGACCTCTCGAAAAGATGGCTACTGAATACAAGTGATATTTATTGTATTTCGTATATATTATATTATATATATATATATATATATATATATATATATATATATATATATATATATATATATATATATATATTCCATTCATCAAATATATACCTATTTACCTATTCGTTGACGAGGAATTCTATGGTTTTTGTTATTGTCTATTCACATTTCTTTTCTTATTCAATTGTCATTATGACTGCGTTAAATCAATTAGGGCGGCTTATTTGCTAATTTTAAACTGTCTTAAAAATGGCGGATGCGCAATGTAAATTAGTGTACCATTTGAATCGGTTGAATTGAAAGAAGGCAATGTTTTTTAGAAATTAATCGATTGAAGAACTTATTGCTATTTGTTTAGTAGATATTGCTAACTGTCATAGTTATGATAACTTCTTATCTACCAATATCATTTCTTATGAAGTACACTCTAGGTCGGATAAGCTACCAATGCTATTATAGATATAACCTAAAGTAACCCCTGCAACATACAAGTAAAAATATTTATTGAACTTATAATTTTGGTACCGTATTACTAGAAAATGCTCATAGGATAAATGGTTACAGGCAGGCTTGGCAGGGCATTTAATTCGCCTTAAAATTACTTGGATCATGAAATTCTAGGAACGGCAAAATTTTGGGTTTCGTTCATTATCGCCAGCAGGCAATTTTTTTTAACACTTATCGCAAAATTTGTACGCCATAATACATCAAATTAAGTAATCGAAAGGGTACTTAGGTTACGTTGCAATTGATTATAATGCATTGTTATTTTGATATTTTTTGAAGCGATAAATCGAAGCTCTAGATATTATTAATAATAGCAAGATAACCACACTTCAATTTAAATGTATATCAAGGCCGCTACATATTGCACTGATTATATTGAAGCCAAATAGGTTGAATTACAAGTTTCTATTGCTCCAAACTGGGAAATCAAAGAATATCTAGTTGGCAATAGCAATAGTTGACAACAAAATACTAGTTAACAATAGCACCTAACACATAGGTAGTTTGGAAGTAAACATAAATCCCAAAATCATTAAATTTCGAGAAATATTTACCTACATCAGCTGTTAAAATATGATATTAATGCAGGCCCCATTTAGACGTTTCACCGAATGCCCGAAAACTCATCAAACTCCGCCTGAAATGAATATTTCTCATTTATAATAATTTATGGAACTTCTATCTTTCTCTCTCTCTCTCTCTCACTCTCTCTCTATCTATCTCCAGTCGGGCATGATGAAACGAAGTGTGAAATGCGGTGGGTAAAAGTGGAAAAACGTGTATGTATATTTTAAGTTGATATCGTATTCATGGGACATTACGTTAGATGATGACCTCGTAATCGTAACCGAAGGTATAAAAGAGCTGTAAATATGACCGGCCTGCTTCTGGGATGTGGGTTCTCTCATGCTAATTTTATGTTTCTTTTAACAATGTTCATTTGAGCATCGCCAACAAAGCGTAAATAAATATCGTAAAGCCAAAGTTGGAAGTTGGATTGTTCTGAGCGCGGAGTCTGTGGTTTGTGCGGTATACCTGAACTTTATGGGTAATATTCACCGTCGCTCTCCCGAGTCAAAAGTTTTATCAAAGATTCATGAACGTTAGTTATACAGTTTTACGCTATAAATGAGAAATTCAAAAGCAGTTTATTTTAAGTCAGTTTTATTGAGGGTGACCGTCCCCTTTCTGGATATGGAAATTGCTAAAGGTTTATATTACTAGAAAGTAGTAGAAAGTACTTCAAGTATCTAGTTCTACAACATTAATACAATTTTAGGAAATGATAACTTAAAATGAAATGATGTTTTAAAGCTGCTATTTTTTATGACAGACTGTAGTTATGAAAATTAAAACCCACAGAACAAAAAGGACCTCTGAGCAAAAAATATTTTAGGTTTCACAATGTTTTTCGATACTTATGTGACAGATTTTCCAACGTTCTTAATAAAAAAACAGGCCAGGTATTATTTTGCTTTTGCAACATTTGTTCGTTCTATAAGTTAATATCAGGGATATGTGACATCATTGAATGGTGCTCTAGGAGGTAGCTCAGGTGTCGAAATATAAAGGAGCAAAATAAATGTGTTTTGAAAAAATATGTGTAATTTACGCTTTACGCAAATTACATACATTAAGATTGGTGAACACTAGAAGGTCTGTTTGAGTAAACTATTTTGAAGCAGTGAATGAAAACTTTTTAGTGAATACTTATTTAAAACTGAAGACTTTACTATTTTTTTCTCATTTATAACGAAACTGTTATAACATTACCTGCTTATTAGAACATTATATTTAACTGAAATACATTCTGTTCATATTACTTGTTCTCACAGTGGATTCTAAGTTTGGTGTGTCGCACATGGACTCTACTCTTCATTCCTCGTGATTTTCACCAGCGCACTGTAATAAGCAAATTGGCAAAATAATATTTATACTAAATTTAAATAATGTGACTAAGTGGTGTAACTCGAACGAAAATGGCATGAACAAGTAAGTTCTCACACAGTTAGGTAAGTACTAGGGATATTATCAAATGCCAAAAAGTATTAAAATGTTTCTAAAGTATTTTATTTTGGTTGGGGTGATGGTTGGATTGAGAGAGACGGCGATATCATCTCTTGTGCACACACTACTAATAATTATAACTAGACGAGTTTTTTACAAAATAATATGTTATAAAGATCTTAACACATTCCCACGAAAGCGACTCGGCAGTTGTCACTGTATTCATCGAAGCATAGCTCATGTACTACAAGTACGCCACTTATAATCGCATATTATATGTCGTTTCGGTTATTTCAATAAAAACACTGAAACGAGATATTGAGGACACAAAACAACTCATTTTCAATAATATTATGTGTAAAACTCATTCCACTGTATATCTGGTCTTGGCCTTTTATCTGGAGATACCCAGCATTAATCCATTCCTCTCCAGGAAAATCATGACCTAGGAAAAAAGAGAAAACATCTGATCTACACGACTCTGTGAAAACTTCTGTTTGTGAAAGCGTTTATGACATGTATGCAGCTAAGAAGCACATAATGCTAAAGACTTTAAGTCAAAAATTGGAAAAAAAAACAAGTGATTAAACTGAGCACAAGTTCTGTAGGAAGATTTAGGTTTTAAATTCAAGAAAGCTGACAATAGGCGAGCTTTACTAGAAAAGACATCCATAGCTGTGATAAGATCTGCATCTTACGAAAATATAAGCAAAATGCTGAGTCTTGCATTCCTCGCAGTTATCCTTTTGGATGAAACCTGGATATATTCAAAGGGCAATGTAAGAAAAACTTGGCAAGACTGTAGGTAGTGATTCTCTAATAATTGCTTCATCTACCAAACTTGCTGACTATCATGGAGAAATGAATAGTGACACTTTTCTTGATTGGTTGAAGAATAAACTATTAATAAACGTATGGGAACCATCCTTGATCTTCATGAACAATGCTCCCTCTTCTGTTCGAGCCCGTTCTATTATTGATTTAATCACGTACGAAAAATATATTTTTTAAAAATCAAATTGCGATGAATTTTTAATAAGTTGCATATAAATAAGCATTCCTCATTACATACTAATTTCAATCAATCTTGATTCTCAAAAATCGGATTGTTTTCAATACATTTTATAACCAATTAAAATTTTAAACTTAACTGATAAGTTTTAAAATACTGTTGAAAAATCAATGAAAACTATCCGTTTGAAGTTCAAAATTATCTAAATTCAATATTTAATGAAGAATCCAAAATTATATAATAGGTGTAGAAAAATCCTCCCAATTTGTTTTTCAAAAATTTAATTTTTCATACGTGATTAAAACAATAGACTTTTTGCGGTGCGACCGTCGACCTACAACATCTGGTATATCTCACTATATATAGCACCGTGAATATAGTATACATATAACATGTATAGTGCTATAGAGCGTATATATAGATGTACAAATTTTATATTAAAATTAGTGTTTTGTCATTTTATACCCTTAAAAACTAAAATTTTGCAAAATCCTTTCTTAGTGCACCCCTGTACTATGATACAAAGCTACCTTTAAAATTTCAAGTCGCTACCTATAATAGTTTTGGCTGTACGTTGATTATGAGTCAGTCAGTCAGTCAGGACATCTTTTATATATAGAGATATAGTGTTACTATCATCAAGAAATTACTGGTTTTATGGAATTCGTAAGGATTAATATTGATTTGTTTATATTTATCCAATTTTTTAGGTTAACTCAAATAAAAGTCAAAGCAAGATACACCTTTTCGCAATCTATCCCAACTATATTTATGTTCACGTATTACGTGGGGTTCGTCTAAAATTTCTATTCTTTCGTATTTATCCGTTGATAACGTAGTACCCTTCTCTCGTGATTTGGAGTACTTTATTTTCAGCAGTATTCTCTTTGTTTATCCACATCTGAAACAACTAAAAGCAAATTAGCAACTCATTTATTTATGACTCATTAACCTATCACCATGTTTTAATTAGAATATTTTAGCTAACACAATTACAGTATATGAAAGCGTTTTTGCGGTCTTCCTACGTTACCTTCTTAACGTTTTGCATTTGTTGATTGTTTTTATGGGAACTTAAATGTAACCGATAGCAAAACAAAGTGCCATAAAAATTGTTTGCATATCATTTATTTTAAATCTCCATTAACTTTATTAACATTTAGAAGATAAATAATGTAGAGATATGCATAAACACATATGTATTGTGTTATTTTCCTACAACAATAGGGATTGGAAATAAATTAACTCGACCATATATTTTTTTTCCTGAACCATTATTTTTATATCGATTATGTATTGGTGATAATGAGCGCTACTTACTTAAAACATGTTTAATTTTGGTTATTAAAAATCGTCGAAATTTAGAATCTGGTGGCATGGAAGTTTCTGGAATAATAAATGTAAGCTTTCGGCCCAAGAAAAGTATAACGGGAGGAACTTACACGTGATGTAGATGGAAATATAACAAAAAGGAAATAAAATATTCTTCGTATCCTTTGAATTTAATATCTACTGTACAACGCTTAAAATAATTACAAATGATTAATAAACAGAAATAACATTAGTTAGCTTGATCAGTTCCACAATGAAACACTTCAAACTTCACACACTTTAAAATAGTTATTTATAACCGAAGTCAAACATATCCAATTTATTTGAAAAGGATTACAGTATTAATAGGGGTGGTTAGCAGTCTAGGATATCAATGAAAAAAATATGTAACTCTATATTTGTAACTGATGTACTGTATTTATCGCTAAATATTCACATACATAATTCATACTAAATGTACTTAGATATCCATTAATCATAATTACAACAGGTAGTCTGTTTTGGTTTAAATTTTATTTTTCAAATTTTCATTCGATATGATTACCTTCCCGTTCAACTATAACAAGGATTATTGATAAATTGGTTTTTAGAAAGATGGCTTTTGTTCAGTATTTACTAAAATCTCATTATCTCATATCTGGTTAAAGTGAACTTCTTGGAAAAATTGGTCAGTAACATCCGAAAGCTAATCTTAACCGGGTCATTAATAACCGAACACACTTACATTTATTTCCCTATTCCTATATTCGGAACCACAAAAATAGTCAATTATAGCCAGTGGTCAATTTTATTCGAGTCAATTAATTATACGCGAAGTCTACTGTATTTGATAGTGCTGAATTTCCCAAAGCAATGGAGATAATTTTAGTGTAGTAAAAGTCATATAGATTTTTTCTTTAATATTTTTATATATAACTTACACAAGAAAACTTTTATGTGAAAAATTAAAAATTCCATATTATTTCTAAGTAATAGAATTAAAAAGCTAACAGGCCAGTGTGTGAAATGGCATAGCCTTGCTAAACGTCATATTAAGAATAACAACTTTTACATTTTATGACGAAACCATTTTATGTGTTGTAATTTTTAAGTTTTTGTTTTAACAAGCCCGTAGCGCACAAATGAGGTCTCTTAGACTGGACGTGCCATCGGGATATTTATTGTTATTTTAACTTATTTTTCATTTTTTCTTTTAGTTGGATCCATGTCGACTTGTTGACATTAACGAGTTCGTGGGTTTTGTTGTTGTAATCCGTTGAATTATTTAACATATCGCTGACAAATAGCGATCTATATCCGTAGCCTGCCCCTTGAAACTAAAATAAAATCTATTTATTTCTTATCTGTTTTAGCAACGGAGAAGAAAATAGCCAAATAAACCATGGAAATAATGGATTTTAGTCATTATAAATGCACTATTAAAACATTTCAAATTGTTGAAAAATTGAAATTGTTAGGAATAATTTCAGTAAAAAGAATTAAATCGAGAATTAAGGGTCACCTGCAAGACACTCCTTCAGATATTTTGACATTTAATACACCTAATCTTCCCAAATATGTGAAGGTTGGGTATTTAAATGTGCCAGTTAGGCAATATATACCACCACCACTGAGATGTTTTAAATGTCAAAAATTTGGACACAATGCTGTTAATTGACCAACCACAGATGTGTGCATCTGGAAAATCACCCCACGAAGGAGAAATCTGCAGTAGTGAATTACTGTGTGTAAATTGAGGAAGAAAGCATATGGCTTCGTCTCGTGACTGTCAGACCTACAAAACAGATGTAGCCATACAAGAACTAAAAAGTAAAGAAAAAATTAATTACTTCAAAGCGAGAAAAAAGATAGTACCAAATACTCCGAGAAAAATAAGTTACGCCAGTGCTGCTGCTGAACCTGGAACGAATGAAAGTTTTGATATCAAAAGTTTAGTAAAAGAACTTATACCTACCCTTATAAAAGAACTTAAACTAGTGTTTGTTTCCAAAATGGATGTGGTCCCATCAGACCATTATCGAAGAGATTCGGTTTCTTCGGTGGTCTCCGAAGTATCTTCTGAGAAAAGGAAAAGAGAGATTATAAATACGGGAGAAACGGCTGATGGTGAAGAGTCGACTTTTGAAGAAGAACCTTCAAGTCAAAAATTAAAAAAACTGAAAGGGTGGCCCAAAGGTAAACCCAGAAAACCACCCAATACTTTTATTTCTAGTCAAGAACGAAACGATGAATCTGTGATAAAATAATAGTGATTTTACTTTATATGTTTCTACTGATTTGTTTCACGCTTACTAGTTTTTCACTTTTAAATGTATTGTATTATTTATTATTTCTTTATTTCTTTATTTATTTATTTATTTATTTATGTATTTATGTATTTATGTATTTATGTATTTATGTATTTATGTATTTATGTATTTATGTATTTATGTATTTATTTATTTATTTATTTATTTATTTAGTTATTTATTTATTTATTTATTTATTTATTTATCTATTTATTTGTTTGTATGTTTATTTATTTATTTATTTATTTATTCTGTTCGATTGTAGGTTCATTTATTTATTTGTTTGTTTGTTTATTTATATTTTAATCTGTGTTCTGTTTTAATTTCCCTTGTTTAGTTGTTCTTGTATCAAATATTTTGTTGCTCTTGTCTTTCTCGTACCAACATTTTTTCAAATGATTGACAAAATTATTCAGCGGAATTGCCGAGGCTGTATACACAACCACTGTGATATAAAATTATTCATACAGGAACACACTCCTATGTGCCTTGTTTTACAGGAGACTCACCTGAAACAGGGTCAGCCCTATGCGTTAAAGGGCTTTTCTGTGGTAAGGTGAGAAGTCACTAATGGTGTAAGAGCTCACGCTGGACTGGCATTATTTCTAAGAGAAGATGTAGTTTTTACCCGAACTAATTTGTTGAGCCCCTTACAGGTAATTGCGGTAAAAGTAATCAGTCCTATAAAAATAACTCTATGTAATATTTACCTGCCTAACGCTGCGTGGTCAATTCATCAAATTAACCATATAACTGATCAACTGGAGCTTCCTTTCATACTGATGGGCGATTTCAATGCACACCCATGGCTAGAAACTGGCTAGTACCCTGAAAACATGGCTAGAAAAAGTGGATATTGCACTTTTAAACACAGGTGAAAACACGCACTTCAGTACAAAATCAAATACATTTTCTGCAATAGATTTAACTATCGCAACAGTCGACATAGCATCGAAACTAAACCGGACTGTTGACGAAGACTTATATAATAGCGAACATTTTCCAATCATTATACAGTTTGATACAACAAGAACGCTCCAAACGATTCCATTAAGATGGAATACAAGAAATGCCGACTGGCAAAAATTTATGCTAAATTTACTTACACCATTATCGTTAAATGTGATATCAATGACAGATTCCATATTGACTGCGGCAAAAAAGAGCATTCCCAAATCAGGAGGAAGACCACTTCAAAAGCGGGTTCCGTGGTGGAATGAACAAGTGAAAGAAGCGATAAGAAATAAAAAAACGTGCCTTCAACAAATACAAAAAACATCCTACGCTGTATAACTCAATTGCACTCAAAAAATTAAGAGCGATAGCCAAAAAAGTAATCTCTCAAAGTAAGAAAGATAGTTGGAATAGTTACACGTCAACTATAACGAGAAACGAAGATAACAACACAGTTTGGAATAAAATCAAAGCAGTTTCTAGCAATAAAAATCTTAGCACAATTTGCTGCATACAGGGAGAAACTGGTGATATAATCGAAAATCCAATCGAGATCGCAAACATCTTTGGGAAATATTTTAAGAGTGTAAATGCAACATCCAATTACGATGAAAGTTTTATTACAATAAAACAACAAAAAGAGATCGCTCTGAATTTTAACACAAAACAAGAACAAGAATATTACATCTTACCTTTTACGATGTCGGAACTTAACGATGAAATTGCCCAACTAAAAATGACAGCTCCTGGGCCTGACACGATCACAAATGATATGATCCAGCATATAACACCTGAAATGAAGGAGAACCTATTAAAATTATACAATGATCTGTGGGATAAAAATTCCTACCCAGATATATGGAAGGAAGCCATCGTAGTCCCCATACCAAAACCTAATAAAGACAAACTATTAGCAGCGAGTTACCGCCCAATCAGCCATACATGTTGTATGGGACAGTTGTTCGAAAAAATGATACATAAAAGGCTACAAAATTTCCTAGAAGGAAACGATCTATTAGTTTCATACCAGGCGGGTTACAGAAAGAAACGTTCTACATCTGATCATTTAGTTTTCCTCGAACACTCGATTCAAGAATCCTTCAGGAAAAGAGGACATATGATAGCTGTATTTTTTGATATCAAAGGCGCCTTTGATATGACGTGGCGTTACGGCATCATGCAAAAATTTTCTCATTCGGAATGAGAGGAAAACTGCCATTATTATTAGAATCGTTTCTGACAAATAAAAAATTTAAAGTTAAAATAGGTGATAGTTTCTCAGATGTTAGAAACCTAGAAAATGGGGTACCACAGGGTTCGACACTTAGTTGCACGCTCTTCGCAATAGCGATAATTGACATCTGCAAAGATATTAATAGAGGGGTCGAATGTTGTTTATATGTAGATGACTTAGCAATTTTTAGCAGTGCAAAAACTGTCGGGGACGCCACACGCATACTGCAGTTGGCAATAAACAAAATTGTTAAAAATGGAGATGATATTGGCTTTACATTTTCTCAGTTGAAGACCAAATGCATACACTTTTGTCGCCTTAGAAGACCACACTATGATCCCGTTCTTTATTAAAAGAATCAAGTTATCGAATGTTTAACTGAGGTTAGATTCCTAGGACTGTGGTTTGATAATAGACTTACCTGGTACAAACATGTGACATCAGTGGTTACAAGCTGCAGGCAAGTTTTGAATATGTTAAAAGTATTGTCTGGTACTAGTTGGGCTGCAGATCCAAGGTGCCTGCTTAACATTTATAAAGCCATGTGTCTTTCCAAAATGGACTACGGCTGTGTAGCATACACATCAGCCAGAAAGACACTTCTCTATGCACTAGACAGAGTTCACTGCATGGGCATAAGGTACTGCCTGGGCTCTTTTCCTACCACACCGCTTCAAAGCCTATACTGTGAGTCCGGAATGATGCCTCTAACATTAAGGAGAAATATACACATGAATTCGTACGTTACAATTCTCAAATCGTATGCTCAAAATCCAAGTAATAATTTCCTTTTTTCTCCTCACGAAGAATACGTGAATAGACCAACAATTACGCGGCCACTTGCAGTAAGATACTGCAAATTCCTAAGAGAGGTTGGTCTAGTTCTTCCTGATTCGCTTGTTCGAGACGACACAGAAGAATTAAATGACGGAATAAAAAGAACAAGTTTTTGTAAACTAGTCCAAGAAGGAGTTACGGCAGTTTGGCAGAGTGGCTGGAGCGGCACAGATAATTTCCTGAAACAAGTCAAACCTGAAATAAAGGATAACTACGACTTCATATACTTGCCCAGGCCGAAAATAGTAAAAGTTCTCAGGCTGCGTTCAGGACATACTAGAATTACACACGAGTATCTTCTGAAGGGTGAGCCGGCACCTGTGTGTGCTGAATGTAATACAACTTTGTCTGTGACCTACTTCCTGGTTGAATGTCCAGTTTATGAATGTGAACGGGTAAAACAAGGTCTTCGAGGACTGACAATTACTCAGTGTTTACAAGGGGAAAATGTATAAAATTTATTAAGTTTCTTAAAAAGTATAAATATGTACGAAAATATATAATATATCCATTTATGCGGCAGAAATCTCGATACCATACCATCTGCCAGTATCTTTTTGAAAATTTTCCACCTCGCAAAAAAAAAATAAATAATAATAATAATAATATATAATTTCCACCTTCAGTTGCCATGCGAGACCGAACGGTGTGTAGGGTTGTACGTCACCTGTACGACCCACTAAAACCCTACCTCTTCTATCTTAATCTCGTTGAGATATCCATCTTGGACCCGCGTTAGCATTACTCAAGATGGCTGTTCTTCGCCTGTTTGGCGTCTGTTCTGTTCTTGCTTTCGTTCTGAAATTTCTCTTGAGAGATTTCTCACTGTTGTGTCACACCGTCCTCCGAGCTTGTGTGACCACTTCGTTCTTCTGTCTTTACCTTTTCCTACATACGTCGAGAACTGCTGATCTGAAACAATACAACATATATAGCTTAGCTGTTGACCACTGGATCGGACGTCTTCAGCTAGCCTCATCGTTTCCTTGCGTTGTCGTCCCTCTCGGTCGGGAAAGACTAAACGCGAAGAGTGCTGCCATTCTTCACGTGGTTTCATTTCATTCAGACCATTTCATTTCGTCATTCGTAAAACCGTTTCCACGAACTCAGCTACGACGTCTCAGTTTTTTTTCTATTTTCAGCATCACTTCTGCTATGTTTTCGAGCGTAAAAACTCCGATCTTCTCTGTCAGTGCCCGTCTTTGCAGATTCCATTGGCTGCACGTGAACAGTGTATGTTCTGCATTGTCTACGGCATGTCCGCAAGCGAGAGACGTAGGGCTTCCTACTTTTCCTTGTTTGAACAGGAGGACCGGAAATATCCGTGTCCAGACAGCAACTGGATTAGATAATAGTTTACCCCATGGTTTCTCTCTATACAGCCTTTCACGTTTGGTATGAGGCGCTTAGTCCATTTGCCTCGGCGTTCCGCGTCGTACCTCTGTTGCCACTGTTCCATGGTCCTAGCCTTTTCTTCTTCTGCCAGCTTGGCTCTGCCGATGCCTTCACCGTCTCTTTCAGCGTTGCCTCTCCTTTCATAGATTGCGTTACGTTCCAGGGCTAGCAGGTCAGCTGGGATGGTTCCCGCAGTAGCTACTACTGCCGGTTCCGATACTGAGCAATATGAACTGCATACCCTAAGAGCAGCCCTGCGCTATAGCCTGGCTATCCTTTTCCTGTAAAATTCTTTTTTCGTCATCTCTCCCCATATCTTTGCACCGTAGAGAAGTATGGAATTGGTCACAGACATCAGAAGTTTCCTCTTGCTGGCCCTTGGTCCTCCGATATTCCTCGTCAATCGACTAAGCGATTGTGTAACCGTCGATGCATTATCTGCTCCTTTTCTGATATGTTCACCGAAGCTCATCTTTGAGTCCACTTTGAATCCCAAATATTTGATATCCGCCATTGTCTCTATAACGTGGTCCTCTATTTGCATCGTTTGGATGTTGTCGAAACTTGTCTTGTGCTTCTTAGTTAAGAAAATCAGTCTTTTCTGCCGCAAGCGCTAGTCCGTGATCGTCGAGCCATCTTCTCAAAATCCGCATGACGATCGTTAGCTTCCCATGAATCTCCTCTTTGGTCATTCCAGTGATGACGATCGCTATGTCATCGGCGTAGCTTATAAGATAGCATCCGTCTGGCAGCTCTTGTCTAAGAATATCGTCGTATGATATGTTCCACACATCTGGTCCTAAAATTGACCCTTGTACTTCTCTCTAAGCGGGTTCACCATGTTTTTCCAGCCAGCCGTATTAAAAGCATTTTTGACGTCGATCGTAGCAAGCAGTATAACCTCCTTTGAGCGTTGTTTCTTCTCTTGTTCTCTCTGGAACGTTTCTTTTAATACTGAGACCGCGTCGGCGGTTGATTTGCCTCTTCGAAATCCAAACTGCTTATCAGACAAGTCCCCACCAGCAGTTACCGCTGCTTGGAGCCTTGGTCTTATTAGCTTTTCCAGCACTTTGCCTGCAGTATCTAGCATGCACAGAGGCCGATTTCCTGATGCACTGTTGGGGTCTCCTTCTCCTTTGTTTATAAGAACTAGTTTCTGCCTTTTCCTTCTTTTTGGAAACGTCCCTGTTTTCAGACATGCGTTATATATGCGCAATAATATAGAGGGAGCTGTTTCTGCCACCATCTTGAGGATTTCTGAGGGGATGCCATCTGGCCCTGGCGCTTTCTGGTTCTTCATCGATCGCACTGCTGTCATCAGATCTTGTTTAGAGAATAGAGGGATCTCGTCAGTGAAGGTATCTATTTCTGGAATTTGTCTCTCCTCGTGTTCCGGAAACAAAGCTGTGACTATCTTCTCCATCACCTCGACGTCTCGTGGTGGTGTTTTTGCATATTTGCGGAGTTTCTTTAGGGCAAGACTCCGCAAACCATCCCTTTCTATAAGGGATGATTTTCACCCTCAAAAAATAAAAGGCACACTTTGGGATTATATCACTTATGAATCAGAGGGTCAAATAAGCTTAATCAGAATTGTAATGAACATCAGTGTTGCCCAAAAATGTTCTGAGATTATACCATATATTTAGCGTCACACACCTGACTAGTTCTGATGAAAATGGTGAATGCAAAATTAGCTTACACCTCGTTGAAACTGTTGGAGTTAAAAAATGAAACTTGTTTGAAACAGGAAATTTGAATTTCTTACGGAAATTCTAGTAATTTTATACTTCTTGGAAGATATTCTTAAGTATTGCCATATAACAAAAAGAACGTAAAATATGCTATGGTTTATTTAAATTTTCTCTCAATCATAACTGTAAACTTTCGAATACTTAATGTATATAAAAAAATATCAAGTTATTAATGTCGTATTATTCATATAATTCCGTCCGGCGTTAAGCAAGGTAACAAAGACAAATTCCATCAGTAGCTGTTCTCTGATTTCTGTTGCTTATTGTATGAACTTGTATCCGTAAATTACAGTCACGTGTAAGGCGTTTTGTATGTAATTATAATCCTACCCAACTTAAAAACATACGTTATGACAATAATATTCTTTGTATTGAAATAAGCTCCCTCTCTCCCTCTCTTTCTCCTTCTCTCTTCTCTCTCGATCCGCAATTGTTCCGGTAAGTTCTTCTCGCAACCATTAACAACACCTTAAACGACCATTTTGAGCGCATTATGCATTTGTGGTGTCCAATTTATGTTTCCTTTTACGAGCTACAAGAACATAAAAAATAGGTTACGAGTACTCGAGTACAATATGTGTAGGTACGTGGATAATTTATTTTGTTTCCATTTGTTGTGAAGAATACCTTTATGGGTAACGATACTTGTAACATTTATTTTATGCGACTTTAATGTTCCCGGGTTTTTTACGACGCCATGGTCATATTTCGGTGACATAATTTTGTTTCATCTTTTTTTTTTCGAAGCGAGTAACGAGCCGTAGCGAAATCTCTCCGTTCCTTTTCGATGTTCCTTTTTTGAACTTTTTTCTGATAGGTTGATGCCATTTTTTTAATATAGCGAGCTGTCAGATTTATTTAGCCATTTAACCTCGAGTCGGGTTACAAAATAAAATCTTAGTAAGTACTGAGAGGGTAAACTTTTTAAAATGTGTTAGGCGTGAAAATTGTACGATCACTTGTTTCGTTCCAGTAATTATAAAGGCTTTTCGCATTAGCTGAGGATTTTGGTTGGTGTTTTAAAACTTCGTCATAACTCTACTTTCATTATAATAGTAACAGATTTTAATGGGGTTATTCTAAAGAACTTTACAGTTGTGCTGTAAAGTTATGTCGGCTTAAAGTGTAATATGTAAGAGCAAGCTTTATATCAATAGCAGTTTTGATATTCTGAAAATATTCTTTATACTATTTCTATTCTTCTATTTGTTCCGTGATATAATTCCATCACAATTAACTTTGCTCTGTCAACATGATGAGGTTAAAGTTATAAAGTTATGTTTATTCCATGTTTGAAACCTGCAATATTTAATCAACCGCTAGAATCGTAAAGAACTAAAATAAATAACATGGAAGCATACGAAACAATAAGGTACGTGCTACTTATAACGTTCATTATGTGGTTTTATGGCAAAATCCTTAGCAGTTCAAAGGAAAGAAAGAGATAAAACACAACAACAGTAGGTGACATATTTACATGAAATTTAAGTTAATTATTTCTCTCGAAGTGACACAATTAATAATACTATAGGAAACAAATATGTTAACAAACAGTGGGAACAATGAACCGCGAAACTAAGCGGTATTAAAAATAGACCCCAACAACCATTGAAAAGGAAAAAAAGATTCCTAAATTGGAAAACGTTACGAAGGCGCAACAACGAAAAATACTACATATACCTAGATGAAACTGAAGAATACCCCCCTTTAAGAGTCCCTCGAGGCTATAGATATATGAGGAAAAGTATGTGGAACTAGAAACATACCATTAAATGTTATAAGAGTTTTAGGTGATGTGCAAGCCGACATGTCAGGACACCCGTCAGGAAAAATTCGATGGCAATACACCTGTTAATAATTCAATTGGAAACGACGAAGAAATTGTTATTAAAACTGAACAACCAGAGCTGCTCCAAACAAAGTTAAGTTAGATACGTATTTAAAATATTTACTAGTGGCGGGTCCTAGCCAAACACAAGAGAAACCAAAATGAAAGATGGGTGTAATAATTAGATAAAGTTACCACCTTTACTGAAGATATCAAAGAATTAAGAGAAATTTACGAATAGTGTACAAAAAGATTATGAAAGTAGGGGGAACAAGTACAAGCGGGAAGGAATAAAATTAAACATTGAAATTTAAAATTTCATTTACAAAAATGAAAATTTTTGTATTTGAGTAGGATGTCCATGGAATGTTCAATGGAATTCCTGGATGTACAAATTTTCGTCGATGGCCTACAAGACCTGGAGGTTCAAAGAACGGAGCATCTGGTGCGGCCTAAAAGTTTGGTGAATGCCTTAACCATGGCATTGGAGTTCGAGATCGCTACGGAAGCGTCGAAACACCAGGGTCGAGTGAGAGCGATGAACGACGCGGAGGACACCATTGAAGGCGCCATAGGCCATTCCATCAAGCAGGTGGTGAACGTCATAAAAAGCCTTGTGGAGAAACAGCAGTAAAACCTCTTCGCTGCTGGAATTGTGGTGACGTTGGCCTTCTTCGTCGTAATTTCAAGCGGCCTAAGAAGGAGGGACCGGTCACGTCAAAGAAGCAGGAAAACTAAAACGGGTCAGGTCCAAGGGGACAGCTTCGACCAAACATCGTAATAGTAGTGTCTAGATAGACTGAGGAATCGATGAGGTGAAGTACTAGTAGACCCTACTAGTAGACCCTGGGGCGACCAGGAAGATTCTACGGACAGATCTACTGAAGGACGGGAAACGGAAACTGAACAACTTCAGATGGAGGCTACGAACAGCCACGGGCGAAGCAGCCACCGTTCATGGAGAGACCAACGTAGAGTTTACAATCGGGACCGCGAAATCCCTGCATCGTGTTATTGTGGCGGACATTGAGGAAGACGTGGTTTTGGGAATGGACATTATGAATAATCACGGTATCCAACTGGACTTTCATAGACGTACAATGAGGGTGGGTTCGGAAGAGATCTTTCTCCATCTTCAGAAAGACATGTTTGGACAAGTGATTGTGGCGGAAGACGCGACCTGGCCTGGAAGGAGAGGATCTATTGTAGTGGCTGGACTCGAGGGTGCCATAAACCGAGGGTGTCTTGTGATGGTGGAACCCTGGAACCACGACATGGGGGTGGGCCGAGGCATCCTGGTAGAGAAAGCGTTAGTGCCTCCAAACGACAAGATTCCCATTCGCCTGATCAATTTGAATTAATACCCTGTGGCTCTTAGAGAGGGTACCAGAGTGGGGAACTGCGTGCTGGCTGTGTCGATAACTCACCGAGTAGCAGCCGATAAAGGACGATGCCCTGTCAATTTCGATCAGGTGATCACAGCAACGGGTGATACTCTCAATCATCTATAGAGAAAGCAATTTGGCAGCTCGTTATATCGTTACCAAGCCATCTTTACCCCAAAAATTGGCAAGAGGAGGAGGACAAGCATCGTCAAACATAAGATCGATACGGCACATGCGAAGCTTATTTGACAACCGGCCGGGAGACTGCCACAAGCGAGGAGGGAAGTGGCAGAGAAAATTATTCAGGACATGGAAAATGAAGAGGTGATCGAGCCATCTAATAGCCCCTGGGCATCTCCGGTGGTCCTGGTAAAGAAGAAAGACGGGACCACTAGATTCTGCGTAGGCTACCAACAGCTAAATAACGTGACGAAAAAAGATAGCTACCCCTTGCCTGGCATAGACGACACGCTAAACACGCTAAGAGGTTCCGAGCTCTTCTCTACCCTCGACCTAAAGAGTGGGTATTGGCAAATCGAAATGGACCTGCCGACAGGGAGAAGACGGTGTTTTCCAATAGCACCGGGTTATGGCAGTTTAAAGTGATGCCGTTTGGACTATGTAACGCGCCTGCAAATTTCGAAAGGGTCATGGAGAACGTGCTGAGAGAACTATCCTGGAAGACGTGCCTGGTGTACCTTGACGATATCATCGTAGTCGATAAAACGTTCAAGGAACACCTAACTTATTTGAAAGAAGTGTTTAAGAGACTTCAAGGAGCCAACTAAATGCTGGATATGAAAAAGTGTCATCAACTTCAACCGTGGGTACACTATCTGGGACACGTAGTGAGCAGCAACGGGGTGGAAGTAGACCTGGAAATGGTGCGGGCAGCTCAACCATTGCCAGTCCCCAAAGATATACATCAAGTCTGAAGCTTCCTAGGACTCTGTACCTACTATCGCCGATATGTGCGATTGTTCTCCGACGTAGCCAAACCGCTGACACGACTGACCGAGGAAAAACGAACCTTCCAGTGGGACGAAGAATGCCAGAGGGCCTTCGACAAGTTGAAGGAATGTCTGATGACTGCCCCAATTCTTGGATATCCAACTGAAGAAGGTCAGGTTATATTGGACTCGGACGCTAACAGTGTTGGCATTGGCGGAATCCTATCGCATCTGCAAGAAGCGCAGGAGCGCGTCATTGGCTACTTTAGCAAAGTGCTGTCAAAGCCAGAGAGGGACTACTGCGTCACCCGGAGAGAGCTCCTAGCAGTAGTCAAGTCAGTGGAGCATTTTTACAAGTAGCTCTATGGCCGACGGTTCTTGGTGAGGATAGTCCATGCAGCATTGAAGTGGCTGCTACAGTTTAAGAACACGGAGGGCCAAGTAGCCCGTTGGATTCAGAGGCTCCAAGATTATGACTTTGGTGTTGAACATCGGGCCGGAATGAGCCACCGAAATGAGGACTCTATAGAAGACCATGCCGCTTAGACTGTCCACACTGCACTAGAGTGGAAAATAAGGAAACAGTGACTTATCGAACTGCGGTCGTTAGTGAGGACTGGTTATCTGAAGAAGTCCAACAACATCAGGAAAACGACCCGGAAATACAGAAGATCATGAGATGGAAGGCGGAAGGGTAGCGACCCACTTGGCAGCAGGTGGCTCCATTCTCTAAAACCCTCAAGTCCTACTGGGCCCAATGGAAATCTTTCGACGATCGAGAACCATGATGGCACGGAACGAAGAATGCAGTTGATCATCCCCAGGAGTAAGGTGCCTGAAATACTTCGTCTGGTACATGATGAAGCCTGGGGAGAACATCTGGGACTGACGAAGACGCTGCAGAAGGTTCGCGACAGGTTTATTGAGCCAACTGCTCCGGCGACGTGAAGGAATGGTACCGTAAGTGTGTGACTTGCGCCGACAGTAATGGTCCTCATCGCAAGCCAAGAGCCCCGATGCGACTATATAACGTGGGGAGTCCCTTTGAGAGGATTGCCCTGGACATTACAGAACCATTTCCCGAGACCAACAGGGGGAATAAGTAGGTACATCCTGGTGGTCAGGAATTATTTCACGAAGTGGGTGGAGGCGTACGCCATACCGAATCAATAAGCTGCGACCGTAGCATATGTACTGGTAAAGGAGCTGGTTTGCCGCTTTGGAGTGCCCATGGAACTGCATTGCCACCAGGGCAAAAACTTCAACAGCGAGATCCAGTGGATCTGCGAAAAGTTGAGAGAGATATCAACTCTTCAAAGTCAATCTCTTGTTCGCGTAATAATTCTTCATCATACATACTTTAAGCAGCTGTGGAACCATCAATGGGGTAACAACTTCCTGTTCTGTAAAAGAATACATATAAATAGTTTTTGTGATTTAAATTTAAATGTGATTTGAAATTTAAATGTAAATCAAACACGAAATATCAAGGAGTAGGGAGAAGGTTTAGATATATTTTATGTGCATACTGTAAGTGAAAATTTAAAATTTCCGGGTTTAGTGTAGTGCTATGTAAAAAGGAAGCACAAGCCATTGCGGGATATCACGCCGAAGGTCATCCCCTAAATACCACTGTAGATATCTATATGAAGAGCTTATAGTTTTCTACCGAAACATAGGAAAGGACTCATTAGCAAGACGAGGAGACTCAAAGGCAGTTCAACCCAAGTGTAAGAAAATAGATAATTCAAGACACGATTTTAATGACATAAGGGAGATTTTTAACAAAAAGTTATAGTGATAGTTGAAAAAGAGACCGTAAAACTGAATAGAAGCTTTTTTAAAGTTTTTGCAGAAATTAATATATGATTTTAAGCGCCAAATTAAGTAATTGTAAGGTTAACGAAAACATTTTGTTGAGGAATAAGAATTCAGATACAGATTCTGATGACATAGAAATTGTTAACACGAATTCAAATACTGAAGTCAAAATGGGGGAAATTTTTGTTTGAAAACTGAGGCAAACTTGTTGCCAGCTATTAATGGATCGGATGATGTAACAATACAGCTTTTCAATTGCATGGAATTAATATGATACTCTTCTTGATGCAAAGGGTAAATAATTTCTTATTAAATATTTCTCGAAAACACTCTTACTTCAAAGTGATAAAATCAGGTTATAGTCAAATTACGGTATATGTTCAGATTCAACAATGGATTTAAAGAAACACTTCATAACTGAAAAATCAGCTGCAGTTTTGTCGGCACAATTAAATAATTTGCGACAAAACAAAAAGCAATTAAGAAATTTGGTAAAACGATAGGAGGACTATTAATGAATTTAAGAATTGCACGGGTCGGAGGTAATGAATAAGTACAACCTGCAAAGGGCCACGAACTAAAAAATGTTTTTGCAAAACCAGTTGGGGAAAAGTGAGCTAGGGATATAATCACGAAATTACCATAAATCTTGGAGTTTAAAATGTTCCTCTCAATTTTTTCACTTTTGTGAAGCGACTGGATTCATGGCTCCTACCAAATAATTAAATGAATGATCTGTGGTCTGTACAATTTTTTTAATTTTCGACCGTATAAATACGGAGGAAAATGTTTTACTGCACGCACAGTAGCCAAAAACCCTTTTAATATTTTGGAGTAACTTTTCTCTGCCTTATTTAACGCTCGGCTTGCAAATACAACGGGCTGGTCATTTCTATTTGACAATACAGCACCCAAAACGAACATCGACGTCGGTTTTTAATGTGAAACAATTTTTTACTGATAAATCTGGATATTGTAGAACCAGTGGGTAAACTAGTGATTTTTTAATTTTTCGAAACCAACTTGATATTCCGTCATTCCAACTAATGGAGTATCTTTTCTACTTAAATTATTAAGTGGTGATACGATTTATGTAAAATTGTTTACGTACCGTCGAAAATAATTTTCTAATGCAACAAAATGTTTAGTTTCATTTGTATCTTTAGGTGTTGGACATTGTTAAATGACATTGTCATTTGTTGGATCAAGTGAAATGCCATCTGCTGTTATTGTATGACCTAGGCAAAATATTTGTTTCTTGAGAAACACACACTTATATAGGTACAATTTCAAGTTTACGTGACTTAGGCGTTGTAAAATTTTTGTGCGATTTTCTTTTGATTATTAAGACTACATTCGAAAACAGTTAAATAAGCAAAATAAACAATGCAATTTTCATAAGTTAAACCTGTCAGAGCATTTGTCATTACTCTTCAAAATGCACTTGGGTTGATTCTATTTCCTATTGATAATCTTTTCATCTGATACTGCATTATGTAAGTTGAGAAAGCGGTATACTTACTGCGATTTGTATCTATTGCCACCTGATAGTAGCGTTGATACAAATCTAAGTGAGAGAAATATATTGCTCCAGACAACGAATTAAAGATTTCGGAAATGCATGGAAGTGGAAACGAATCATCTATTTTTTTTACTTGTATCTAGTAGCGTATATTCTACTACGGGTGGAGAAGACCATGGAGATTTAGTTTCTTCAATAATAACGTCAATTAATATTCTCTGGATTCGTTTATGTATTTCTAACTTTTAAGATTTTGTGAGATGATAGGGTATTCAGGTAGGGCTGAATTCTTTAATTTCATTCATTATTTATAAACTTCTGTAACAATCCATGAATCGTTTTCTAAGTGAAATTCCTCTCCCTGTTTAGCACATACTCTTTATAAAGAAAATTTTTCGTCTTTCGTCAAGGGCTTTGGATCAATTAATTTTAAATCTTTATCTATCCTACTAATTGTCATTTTTAAATCAACCTGAAAATTAAATAATTAATAATTTTCAGATTACTTAATTGGTGAATAACATTTTTCAAATGCTACTCATTCTCCATGCATATTAAGTAATTTAATTAGAAATTTTGGAACATGACTGGTTTAGTATTAAAAAAATTTTTTTCCTTCATTTAGTTACTCCGGTGTTACTATGGACACTTAGGATTGCCTACTTTAAATTTTTAAAATTTTAAATTTACCTACCTTCTGACAATTGTTAATCAATCACCTGTTTATTTTGTTTGTTTTTTTTTTAATTTCATCATTCGATGGTTCCATGCCATATTCCAACCGTCAAATATTTTCAGTCGTTTCAATATTAATGTGACATCATCTATGTCATTGTGTATAAACGGAAAAAATAAGCACCTGTTGTAAAACGTGGTTCCCGTAGATAACTGGGAAGAAATTCAATTTTGTATCTAAAAACAACATGTAAAAGTTTCATAAATTTGCTTATGATAATTAAATCCATCCATCTTGTATTAATACTTTAAATATACAAATAAAATTTTCACATATATTCTGATGAAGGGAACAAATTTTTCGAAAGCTCAACATGGTATCGAAGAGCTCATCATTTTTTATTTCTCGTTCTTTACCTTGTGACGGACTTTTCTCGCCCCTGTATTTTCGTCGGCGGCACGACGTGAATAAAGGGGCGGATCAATCAGTCAGCTTTGAGATTGGCGCTAGAATTTAACAAGTTTCGAAGTTACGGAGTTTCCTCGGGCGCCAGTTTTTATAGACTTTGCTGTCTGTAGGTCCGGGTAATTTCAACTCAGGAGAAAAATCCAGGAAGTTCATGACAATAAACACAGAATACGGAAACGCACCCGGTTCCTTTTATTTAGTTAAAAATACGGCAACAGTGTCAAATCCATAACAGGCAGTTACAAACGGAAAGAGAGAATTCTTTCGGTGCGAAAATAAAAACAAAGTTTCGTTTCGACGGCTATCGGATTGAGCGCTTATGTAAAATCGAAAAGCAGAGAAACATTACTACGCTATTTACAATTCGGCAAAACTAATTAATAGAAACGGAAAACTCAACTAACTAGGTTAACTCGCCGGAGTAAGCGGCATACTAGATTATCGTGCACATAAAGCAAAAGCAAGAAAAAAAATTATAGAGCGGGAATGCAAATTAGGCGGAGAGAGGGGTGTAATAAGCAACAGGGAAACTACATGCGAGTGGCAATCGGCAAACAAAGTATTAGCAATAATTACGGGACACGAGCGGGGAGCTAATATGCTACAATCAGAACAACTAGGGTGACGACCTAGGGAGTTAACGGGAGACGAGCCTCTAAAACGTACTAAATGTAAATGGATCAATATACGGCACGACAGATCGCCAAGTACAGTACCAACTCACAAACACATAGCACTGTAGAGACGAGTTCCCCTCTCCTAGGAAGCACTGAAAGAAAGGAAATTTAGAAAGTGAGATATTACCTTCGAGAATCTCGATCGGTTCTATCTGCCGTTAGCGGCCAAGGGGCTTCCACATCTTTCCATCGGTTGATATTCTATAGATCGGTTATATCCTATGCCATCTTACTGTGATTCTTTTAACTTCCATTGAAATGAACATAAAATTGCCTAACCCCGGTTCTCGAAAAATACGCTTCGTTACAACCTGACTACATCCCCAAATCCGAACTCTTCTATATATATATATATATATATATACGGAATGATTATATATATATACACACACACACATATATATATATATATATATATATATACATATGACGGACGTTTTATTCTCCTCTAATGTCGACATGAACATTCACTGTTTTTCAGATAAACAACAACCAATACGAGATGTTCACTACGCTACTCCCTCCATTCACATCGTCGTCCTCCATAGCGACATCCTCCGAGCGGATGATCTTCCTTGACAGCATACCGTGTGTGATGGCAGGATCATGGCAGGAGGATGAAGATAAAGCTACTCAATAACTACTTATACACCAATCGAAACTCCTTGGTGTATGTATAACAGATTACCTCAGCAAAACAGCCAAAAATTGATTACATTTGTTCGTTGTTTACTCGACCTACTAGTAACGCCGAATATGCAGATTATTCGCGCTATACTTAGGTTGTTTATAGTATTACTTGGTAATCTGTTATGCATATTATGCTCACTGGGGGAGAAGGATCCGTTTCGCAAAGTCCCGTTAGAGAGAGGGATCTGTGTAATTCATTATCTTCTCTTGTTCCGGACCATGTTCCTCTTCGGGAATCCCGCCAGAACTTGTCCACCCAAAGCCAGTTGTTCTCTCCTTTTCAGACGATGTTCACCCTCGGGAATATCGAAATAATTTATCTAAAAATAAAACACAACACGCCAGTATCCTTGCTAACTCCATTTACAGAAGCAAATATGGAAATAAGTACATGTGTGCATGTGTATGTGTATGATTAACTTCATTGAGCGAGTCGGAATGCAAATCGCTTACCAAAACTTATCAGCAGCAAATTGAAACCAAGCAGGCCAATAATTTTTCTGGCCATCAAAGTCTCCAGGGGTGATCAATCCCAAACAGTGCTACAGGTAGAAGAGGGACCTGTCTCTTAAGATCCTCCACTGCTCCTGCAGTTACCGAAATCCCCAGCAACTGCTTCATGGCTGCAGACGCACAACTCCATGGTCAACCATCACCAGTCCTGGTAATAAGATGAATGGTGCCCATCTCCTAATACGAATTACGAATGTGAATGTAGCATTCAAACGTGTTGTGTGCGTTGATTTTCACTCAAACTGGCAACGCGCCCCAGCCGCACGTATTCAATCCATTCGGGTGATATCCTAAATCTAACCTAGGTGTAATATATGCGTGTATGTATAAGGCGGTACTTATTTTCCGATTTTGTAATGTCTCTAGCCGCCCCAGCTGTTCAGCAACTCAACAACGCCGCACAGGTTGCACCCTTCGCCTCTCCGCTGCGTATTATCGTCATCACTCCCGTACGCCATCCCGGGTCCACCAATTCCCGCAGAGGCCCCCAAAATTGTAGCAGTTTTACACGGAATGACACACACGTAGACGTTCTATTCTCAACTAATGCTTATTCGTTACAATATTATAAAAGTTATTCCAGAATGAATTTGTTTCTTTAGTGTGAATTTCTATTCGGGAAAGAGCGTCACCATTTGTATTTTCTTTTTCTTTTTCATAGATGATATCGAAATTAAACTCATCTAATTTGATTCTCCATCTCCATAATTTTGAAGTTAGATCTCTTAATAAAAATAACCATTGAAAAGATTTGTGGTCTGTAATTACGTTAAATTTTATACCGTATAGATAAGGTAGAAAATATTTTGTGGTCCACACTATAGTTAAAATTTCCTTATCTATTGTTGAGCAATTTTGCTCGGACTCATTTAAAGTTCGTGAGTTAAATGCTATATGGAGGTCTTTTCCGATCGGTCCTTGTGACAAAATTGCGCCTAAGGCAACGTTTGATGCATCCGTTGTTAAATTAATTGGTTTTGTAGAGTCATGGTATTCTAATATCGATTCGTTCATTAATACATTTTTGCACTTTCTAATACAAGTCAAATAGTCGTTGTTGAGTTCAATTTTCGCGCCTTTTTAACATTTTGTCAGAGGTTGGGTTAATTTTGCAAAGTCTGTAATATAACGACGACAGTAGCCAAATAATCCTAAAAATCGTTTGATTTATTTAGTAGTTTCAGGTACTGGATAATGTTTTATAGCTTTTATCATTTTGGGAATCGGTCTAACTCTTTGCGATGTGACGGTATGTCATAAATATGCATCTACTTTACGTAGAAATTCCGATTTGTGTAACTGAATTTTGAAATCCGATTATTTAATCGCTGAAATAGTAACTTTAACTCTTCTAAATGTATCTGAAGAGATCTTGAAAATATAAAAACCTCATCTAATTAAACGACACATTTTTGGTTTTGAATTCCCCTTAGAATATTATCCATTACATGTTAGAATGTTACAGGTGCGTTTTTTAGTCCTAATGTCATCCTAAGAAATTTATAATAACCGTTTTGATACATTAAACGCAGTTTTTTCCATGTCGTTTTGGTGCATTTCGATTTAGTAATACCCTCAAGCTAGGTCAAGGGTGGTGAAATACTGATATTTACCAAGTTTATCTAAACGATCTGTAATGTCTGAAGAGGATATTTATCGTCAACAGATCTCATTAATTTTTCTGTAGTCAATTACTACGCGCCATTTTTGTGTATCTGAAGCATCTAACTTTTTGGAACTACCCAAATGGATGAGGACCATGAAGATGAGCTTGGTCTAATAATTTTGCAATCTAACATTCGTTTAATTTGATTGTCTACTTCTTGTTTATAAATAAAAGGTATCTATATGTTTTTGTCTACACTGTTTGGTCTGTTGTTTGAATTTTTGTTTTTCTCTATTGGAGAAAGTGAAAGGGGTGTTTTCATTACAGAAAATGTCAGAAAATTGTTCGCATAATTCCAATATTGTTGTTTCTTCTTCGTCATTTAAGTGATCGATTCTAATTTTTGAAAAATCTAAATGGAATTTCGAATCATCAAGGAAGTTTAGATTAAAATTTTAAATTTCTTTCTGATTAAATTTTTTTACTGTTATTTGACATAATAAGTCGCGGTTAACATGTTCGGTATTCTTATTTATTATGGTCGTGATTGCTTCACAATTTTTTTGCAACTTATAGACATTGAAGAATTTCACAATTTTGGATTTTTTTTTATATGGAATAATAATTTCTCCGTCTTGTATGGACGGAGTACTTCATACTTTAGTACCTGTTCTAGGTGAAATCAGAATTTAATTTAGGTCATTTTATACATTAATTCGATAATATTCAATTTTAATTTTTGCCTGAGGTGCTTTTAAACTATTTAATTATAATCGATAATTCTTTGTAATTTGGTTAAGTTGTCAATTCTTATTAATCCGTCAAATATACCGTAAAATTTAAATAAGTGTAATATCAATTTATCTTGAATGTTAAGTTTAAAAAATTTTTAAATCCGGATCATCGTACTGTAATTATGAGAAGATTTTTGAAAAACCGTTGATACGTACGGATCTCCTTTAATTGTGTTGGCGAAATATTTTTCTGCAATAATTGGGTCAATAAATGATTTTGTTGAGCCGGTGTCTGGTAATATTTTGATATTATAGTCAGGAAAGGTGATATAAAGTAATTCACTTGAAATTCGCGATATTGTATTAGATGTAACGATTGTCGATGTTAAGGGTTTTGGTCCTTCTGAGGTACCATGTGAAAATTTTGCTGTGCATTGGAATGTTCGTTTTGTGAGTTCTGCTGCTGAAAACTTCGTATTCGGTAAGGTCTTCTTGATAGTAATTTTCGTTTAGGTCGATTTTGGTTTTGTTAACAATTAAGATTTTTGTGAGAATTGAATGGTATTTGTTCAGGGCGTTCCTATTAGTATTATCTTGAAAATATTCAATATTTTCTTCTTGAATAACAATTTGCATAGCTTCGCTTAGGGTTTGAAGTTTCATGCGCCTGATCGTGGTGGCTAGTGGTCCTCTAAGACCTGCTAAAAATATTTTTAAAGCGACATCTTGATACAAATATCCTCTTTAAATCTTTACCCTGTTTGAAGTTTCATGAATGTCTATTCGCAGCACAGTAAAATTAAAGAATGTAAACACCTATCGAAAAAATTTTGTAGAGTCTCATGCGGTACTTGTCGTAGCATTACAAGATCGCGATTAAAACAGATTTCGTTTCTTTGATCAAAGAAATTTGCTATTAGTAGCCTTTATAAATCCTCCCATGTGAGGGTATACTGTATGTATACCCGTTTTTACATTTTTTTTTTTTCAGTTTTGTGGTAATCGAATTCAATAAATATAGGTTTTCAAAATTAGGTGGATTCTGGTTATCGTAAAATTGATTTCTTTGTGATTCACTTACGTTTAAGAATCGGTTTAAATCGTCCAGATTACCATTGAATTCGGGTACGCAATTTAAAAATTGAGGTCTAAATTGAGCCGTTTCACTGGTTGATGAATTTGAAAGGTGTTGGATTGGGGATCCGATTATGTGTCTAATTTTTGGGATTTGGGAAATTGAGGAGTCAGTCCAACTCAAACTCACTGGAGCATTTGTTAAATCTTCCACAGACATAAAAATATTTAGATTGTTAAAACGTTTTAATGACTTACAGTGTAAGGAAGACTACGCTGGTCCTTTGTGTTATTTCTCCTTGGGTTGAAGCCTGCGGTTGTCTTTCTCTTGAGGGTGGGCGATGCAGTCCCAGCTCCACGTCTCATTTTGGTCGGTTCGTGTATTTCTTTTCTTCCCCCACTTTCATCCTTCTTGTTTTCTTCTTTCTTCTTCACTTCACGGTTGACCGATGATTTCGAAAATAAGAATCGTAGGGTATTCCTTTTTTTTCTTTCTTGTTTTCTTCTTTCTTTTTTTCTTCTTCACTTCACAGTTTTGCAATGAACTCGAAGATATGAATTCTGTTTTCCACAGCTGCTTAGCTGTTGATATTCTTAGTCACCGAACCGAGGCTTTCGACACCATGCGAAAGTCACTACCTGAAACTGTACGGATATCCTACTACGACTGCGCCAGATTTAGTTCCGTTTTCGGAACTATCGTTTTTAAAAACTTGATTTTATTTCTAATACATTAATTACAGATTTAATATACAATGTAACATGCAAAAGACCGACCTTGACCAACTGATGACTCGGGACCGACTACCTGTTTTTCTGCTGATTGTTGTTTGTAAAAGGTTTATTTGCTGACCCCGTGGTTTTCTCTTCTTTATATCAATCCGTGGTTTTTAGTTTATATAACTTGTGTGACATTATTTGCCTGATTTAAGACAGCGGAAAGTTTCACGCCTTTGATTAAGACGACGGTTTTTTCCTTTCACACCGATTAGTAACATCCACTTTTTATCGACGAATATCGACGACGTAGTAAGGCTTAAAGGAATTTATTTTGTTCAACGGACAATGTTGGTGCGTTTCTCTGGGTTCGGGGTGGTTTATTTTTATACAAACGTGGAAGGAGTGATTCTTGAAATTTGAACCTCTCACTAAGAGTTTGGATTATTTAGTGTGCTTTGACCCGGAGTATTCAACTCCACATTGCTTCGGTCGAGTACAGTTACTTCCACGGTGCTTCGGTGTAGCATAAGCTCTTTAGTTTAATGTCTTTCGAGTGTATTGTTTTGTTGATACTGTATGTTGATGCGCTATCTGTGTTGACGATGAAGTTGTAGCACTGGCCCATAGCGTAAACAGATTTTGTAATTTCTAAACACGTATATCAACTGAGGCTCTACTAAAGATGTTTCATATAGAGGGTTTTTGAATGTGATTAGGTGCTCAGCTACGGTCGACTGACACGGAGTGCTGGTAGAATTCTGCTGGTGAAGGTAGTGTGGAGGAGCGGTTTCTTGATCATTTCTGCAGTTGTTTGTATTTTGTCGTTTGTTAACTACATTGGTTGTGTTTTGACGTATCCCTTTTCATTGTTAAATATACATATTTTTTCGAAGCGAACGAAGCGAGAGAATCAGCTGAGAGATGGACGATCATCTAGGTATTTACCGTTATAGTATTTCGTTCCTTTCGAGTATTCGTTTGTTAACTATGATCCAAAGAAAATTTCTAAATCTTGTTACTTGTGCATACAGAATAGTTTCTGATAGAGCTACATGCAATGCAATAACTATGAGCATTGGAAAGATGGAAAAAATATAAACGAATTGAACTGAAACTTATCACAAAGAACAAATTAAATTCATAACAAAACTAATGATATGTACTTTCCACTAAAGCACAATGTACCAAGAAATTAATAAAATTAAGGCCAAATATTACTATGTAATGGTTAGTTGTAAATTCAGATAATTAAATCATTTTCAGACTGATTTCGTAATAAGTCATATTTCATTTAATTGACTGCCCTATTCCACGCCTCCACATTAATTTACACTTGGGCGCAATTATTTCCGTAGGTCACATTATGTATACCAATTAATTACAAGTTAACCAAAATAACATTTTTTAATAATAAAAGTAGTACAGAAATTTCAGCAAAATAATTAATTGAAAGAGATACAAAATATGCAAAATTCGCCATTAAATTCGAGTAGGTCAAAAAGCTAATAAAACCTTATGGAAATAAAAAAAAGTTACATTCTAGAACTGCTGGCAGGAGTCAAAACAAGGTAGATATTCTTAATCTACGTCCTCTAAAATATTTATTTCAATATTAGAATTTTGGTGCTAAATATTTTTCATAGAATCTTTGGCATTTAAAATACTATTCCTCTGTCATTTTTGTTTCTGAAAAAAGTAAGAGAAAGGAATAGGCACAACACTAAAACTCATAATATTTGGTTAACTCAACCATATTATATTTACTTATACATGGGCGAATCCATTTCAACACCCGGGAGATTGGCGGGTCATATATTTTTCCGAATCAAAACTATTTCATTGTATTGAACGTTTAATTATAAATACTTACCAAAATTTTCAGCTCAAAATATTAAAGCTAGTGTTTTTTACAGTCAATTTTCTGGCGTGTTTTGGCGTTTTCTGTTTTTGACGCCAAATTTTCTCCAAAACGTTATCAGAGCCACATCGCACGCTGGAAAAATTTTAGAGTACATGTTGTCGATATACAATTTTCCAAGGAAACCATTCCCACCCTCAGAATTGGCCTAAAATTCTTCCATTTGGGAGAAATCCCAGAAAACCGTTTCTTTCAACTTGCACTAACTCGCGTGTATAAATTTTTGAATTTTTTGCAGAAGTGCAAAATGTTTGGTTTTTAGTGTACTTCTGGGTACTTTCAACTTTCCCGTGTGTATTTTGGTTTCAAGTGCCAAAACACGCGAAAACTGGCAAAAATGACCAAATCAGCCAAAAATGGTGAATTAAGCATGAGAAAAGAATGGCAAAAGGTGGACATTTTGCTCTAGATATGCGGCTCAAGCCTCACCGATGACCTCAGCTCGTTCTCATTGAATACCAGACCATCCGGAAGTCCATTATTGTAAGCATCCTGGAAAATCGAATTTTAACGAAATATCTTGATTGAGCGAAGCTTTGATGTTATACTTATGAAATTAAATTAAACGAAGTTGAATTGAATGAAAATGAAGTTAAATTATGAAATTTACAAATCCAGACAAAATGAGATTTTGCTAAAGCCCCCAAAATTGTGGTTTTTGAAATTTAATTTTTTTTTCTTGGAAGAACATTATAATTATTTTTTCCCATGAAGATTCAAGTATTTAAGGGAACCTAAAATGAGCGGAAAATCGAAAATCCCTTCCTTATAAAGCGAAAGCCGTGGAATTGCTCATCTGTTTATTGAATTCTATGGTTATACCCCCTTAGTACTGCAATTTTCGCATGAATATTACACTATTGGACATCCAGATGGCATTCAGTTGATCAATGAGAATGGTCTGAGTTCATCGGTGAGGCTTCAGCCGAAGGTCCCCAGGAATATTTCCAACTTTTGCCACTCTTTTCTCATGCTTAATTTACCGTTTTAGGCTGATTTGGCCATTTTTCTCCTGTTTTGGCACTTAAAATCAAAATACACTCCGGAAAATTGAGAACACCCAGAAGTACACTGAAAAGCAAACATTTTAAGCTCCTTCAAAAAAATCCAAAAATTTATACACGTGAGTTAGAGCAAGTAGAAAAAAAGACAGTTTTTTGGGATTTATCGCAAACTGAAAAATTTTGGGCCAATTCTGAGGGTGAGAATGGATTCCTCGAGAAATTTTACATCGACTACATGTTCTCCCAAATTTTTCTAGGGTGCAATGTGGTTCTAGTACCGTTTTGGAGAAAATTTGGCTTCAAAAACAGAAAACGCTAAAAACCCAAAAATTGTAAAAAGCGCTAGATGTAATATTTTGACCTGAAAATTTGGGTAAATACCTTTAACTAAACCTAGAATAGAATGAAATTGTTTTGGTTGGGAAAAAATATATGACCCGCCAACCTCACGACAGTTGACATGGAATCGCCCAATAGGTATATTTACATTTTTACCTTTTTGTTATGATTTCAGTTGTTTTGTTAAATACAAAACACGCAATTACTTATATTATTTAACATTTTAATTATTACTACCTCTTATAGTGTTAAACGATGTAATTTTAGATAGAGAGATTTAGAGATATAATTTTATACATCCAATTTTAACAAAACATAATTTTTCATGAATCATATTGATGTAAAATATAAATTAATTAAAGTACAAACACTCACTGCTTACGTGCTCTTATGAAGATTTTTATTTTCCGTTATAATTTATAATTTTTAAAAAAAGAATATTTTCATAATCTCACTAAATTTTATATTTCATTTTACATTTCAAATCATATTCACTGCACTTTATTAACTGGGTTATAAAATACATAGCAATTTCTTCTGATACCCACGTGCTTGCCAAAACCGATACATAAATTTAAGAATTATCTCGTCATGGCCTGCTCGATAATCTTCTCCCCCTCCTTCACTCTCCTCTCCTTCTTTATTTATTTCTATGGATCTCTCTCTCTATCCCTTTCAGTTTCAGTTTCAGTTTCAGTTTGTGTCACCTTGAATCTGCTCTGTACTCGAACTTCCCTAGAGACCTCAATCGCCATCTCCAGAGCTTCGTAATACCGGCTCCGTGTCTTCGTGTTCCTTCACGGTGGATGCAGCCCACTTGGCCATTGAAGGAAGTGCAGTAAAGTAAGCGTAATACTATAAAATTATAGCTTACACATTATAGCTTACAGGAAGCCACCAACACTCCTCAACCTGTTGATCAGTCCCACCACATGATACCTGCAAACGATCTAAGTGAACGCATCCAGCAGCAGAATGTGAAAATCGATCTCTTGCTAAAGAATCAGGACTCATACAACAGCAATTTACAAGATAGCTTGGAATTTGCACATAGCGACATAAAAGCCCTCAAGGAGGAGCTGAGTACCCTCTATAATAAAATGTAACAATTGATGGAAATCTGCTCCAAAATAGAACGGTAAAACGTAGAACTAAGGAAGGAGGTCGCAGATCTCAACTAAAGACTTCATATTTCTAAACAGGAGGCCAGATCTACGGCCCTTGAAATACAGGGAGTCCCTGCTCATCCAACTGAAGACCTTGTGGAGGTAATCAAGGAGGTAGCTAGATCCCTAGATGTAGTTGTAAAGCCGACAGACATTTCTGATATATTTAGAATGAGAGCGGTCCCGGAAAATCCACGTCCACCTGGCATAGTAGTCAAATTCACTCGTCAGAGCATCAAGGAGGAGCTAATCAGAAGGCGTAAGGTCACAAGGGACCTAAATACTACTGCGCTCAACCTGAGTTACACATGGCAGCCGTGGCCATCCCGACCTATATATGTCAATGAATCTCTCATCCCCTACTATCGCCAACTCTACAATACGGCCCGAGCTTTGAAGAAGGATAACAAGATCAAATTCCTTTGGGTGAGTAGTGGACGTGTCCTGATACAGAAGAAGGAAAGGGACACTGTTGTTGTAGTAAACAATAATGAGGATCTTCGACGTTTCTTATAACTTGGTATTGTTCAAACTTAATATCGCTCTCTGCTTGGGTTTGGAAGCTCTGTGCATTCTTGTCACAGCACTCTCAAATCGTCTCTTGCTTCGGATATGCTCTTCTTTTGTGGCTTTACTCCCTATCTCCATCCACATCTTATAAACCTATCAATATCTCCCGTCTGTCAATTCCCATTGCTCTCCTGACCTTCCATTTATTTTCTCCTTTTCCATTACCTCTCGCCCCTGTGTCTCTAACATTCTATTCTAACTTTGGGTTTTGTTCAGCTAGAAACATACGTAAGGCTTCTTCCAGTTTATGGTATCCGCCGTCATCAGCAGCTGGCAGCATTAACAAAACTGTACTGCCTGTTCTCAAGTCATCTGAACACAGAGATACTCTACGTTTGTATACTAATAAACACACATTTATCTAAATACTTACAAGTCTGTGGTAAGTTCAGGAATATCCCTCGCATATATACTGAAGATGCTCTTTTTGTTGTGTTTTCCCGCTTATCTGACGTATTTAATATGATAGTGGTACACTTATTGTCGCCTCTATAATCTCCATGTCAACTAGTTCACTAGAGTCAATTAAAATCTGTCATGTTAATGCCCAATCAATTCCTGCGCATTATGACGAGTTTCGTAATTATTTCGGGAATCATATTTACAATGTTGTCTGTGTTAGCGAGTCTTGGCTTAAGCCACATATTTCGTCAGATTCCGTTTCTATCCCGGGTTATAGACTTTTCCGTAAAGACAGAGTTGGTAAAAATGGCGGGGGAGTTGCATGTTACGTCCAGGAAAAATTACGCTGTAAAGTCGTGAAAACCTCCCCTGAGTGCTGCGAAGCTGCACCGGAACACATTTTCGTTAAGCTGGAAAATGGAGTGAAAACGCTGCTGCTGGTCACAATCTACCGCCCTCCAAAGATAGGCGACTTAAGTATCTTTGAAACTGAACTGGCTAAACTTATTCCATATTTTGATGACATCGTTATCACTGGCGATCGAAACTCTAACCTACTCACTTCCAATTCTTACCAAGCCGAAGTCACATCTATGTTTGATAGGTGTAATCTAAAAATTTTATCGTTTGAACCAACTCATCATCTTCCAAATAGTCGAACCCTTTTAGATCTTATAGTTGTAGAAGACACTGATAAGGTCAAAACACAACTTCAGATACCACTGTGCTTTCTCTCTAATCATGACCTCATATCCATTGAATATGTTTTCCAGACGCCATATTTCAACCCTCGCATTGTTACTTTTCAAGATTTCCGCATTTTCAATCATGCTCGGTTCCTAGATGATGTTTGTAACACGGATTGGAACGAAGTTGAGCGCAACACTACGCTCGACATGAATGTCAATGCTTTTAACGAAACTCTTAAACAATTGTATGAGGCCCATGCTCCCTTAAGGGCTGTTAGAGTTACTCGTCCCCCAACGCCGTGGTTAACTAACGAAATAAAAGCCAAAATGAAAGAGAGAAATAGGCTTAGACTTGCTTATCGCAGAACTCTAGACCCTCAGTTGTACGTGAAACACAAAATTCTCAGAAATAAGGTTACGCAGATGATCAGGAGTGTTAAAGCCTCTCATTTTAACAATATTTTTTCCAATACACTTACGCCTTCGGCTACCTGGAGAGAGCTCAGAAAACTTGGCATAGGAAAAGCTAAAGATTTCGCAAGTGCAGGAATAGACTTGGATATTCTCAATAATTTCTTCTCTCAGATTCCTCCAGTGGATCCTTTAAAAATTTTAGAAAGCAAACAGCTATATGACTCCTGCCCTTCTCCAAATCATGAACAGTTTTATTTTTCTTATGTGGACTTAGCGGAACTGAAAGCGGCAATTATGCATAGCTCTTCCAATGCCAGAGGTGTGGACGAGATCCCAATAAGTTTTGTCAAAAAAGCTATCGATCACTTAGTACCGATAATTGCTCATATATTTGACTGTAGTCTGCAGAGTGCTTCCTTTCCCAATCTTTGGAAATACAGTCTAATTCGTCCCATCCCTAAAGTTAGTAATCCTCTTGCCCCTTCGGATTTTCGCCCAATAGCTATCCTATTCGCTCTGAGTAAAGTCTTAGTAAGTAAAGAGAGAATCGTTTACAACCAAACCCTTGCGTACCTGGAGGCTCGCAACCTGTTGGATCCGTTCCCATCAGGTTTCCGCCCTGGTTATAACACCGAGACTTGCCTAGTAAAACTCCTGGATGACATCCGTCTAGGTGTAGATAATAAGAAAGTCACTATTCTAGTGTTATTCGACTTTACTAAAGCATTCAATTCATTCGACAGGGAACTGCTTCTGTCAGTTCTACGATCTATCGGATTTTCCGCTAGTGTTGTCAACTGGTTCCGTTTCTACTTCTTAGGTAGGACTCAATCTGTAGTTGGCTACGACCGAGGGTCTTCCTCGTGGATCCCTAATGAGTGTGGGGTAATTCAAGGATCCGTCTTAAGCCCACTTCTTTTCTCCATTTACATCAGGTCTTTTCGGAATGTACTTCGTCATTGTAAATATCTTCTATAAGCTGATGATCTGCAGGTATACTGCCATTGTACGATCAGTCTTGTAAATCAGGATTTCAGAGCGATATGTGATTGGGCTGCTGCAGCTGGGCTTGTTTGAATGCCACAAAAACACAGGGCATGTTCTTAGATTCAAGTGCTTATATTAATGGAATTAACTCAAGTAACCCTGACCCCATAATAGTAGATGGCATACCACTACGTTATGCTACAATCGTCAAAAGCCTGGGAGTATACTAGCTCAAAATCTTTCATGGAAAACTCGCGTCGAGAAAACTTCGAATAGAATGTTCTCTTCCCTCTATCAATTGAAGAGAAATAAATATATGCTACCTACAAGCACCAGAGTTAATTTAGTCAGGAGCCTAATTTTCCCATATGTCGATTACTGTAGCTGTTTATTTACAGATATCTCTAGTGAACTGGATTTAATATTACAGAGAGCACTTAATGCAGCAGTACGATTCATTTTCAATGTTCGATATGATGCGCACATAACGCCATACTACATAAAGCTCGGCTGGCCTAAAATTAAAGAAAGGCGTGAGAGGTCTGTGCGTTGTTTACTATTTAAAGTTCTTTCTACATCGTGTCCTTCCTATTTCTACTCCTTGTTTCACTACGTTAGAGATATCTCCACGAGAAGCACTCGAGTCAACCCACTAGAACTTTCCATACCTGTCCATCGAACTTCCGTATATTCTAAATCCTTCACACTTTCTGCAACATGTCTATGGAATTCCTTACCCACTCCTCCTTCCTCTCGACTCGCCACTTTTAAGAGATTACTAGCAATTTATTCGAAGCATGAGCAGTATTGAGACCAAACAGACTAAACAGAGACGCTGAATTGTTTTTTCTTTCTTTTCTTTTCTTTTTATATATTACTGTACTAATATTACTAGTATAATATTACTAGTATATTACTGTACTAATGTTAGTTTGTATTCCAAAGGGCTTTGCCCTAGAATATTTAATAAACGATAAATCAATTAATCAATCAATCTCTCTCTCCCTCTCTCTCTCTCTCTCACCCCCCCCCCCTCTCTCTCTCTCTCTCTCTCTCTCTCTCGCTGACTCGCCTACGTCGCGGTTATGTTTTTCTCCATCTAGAAAGTGTTTCTACAGGCGCGGCTACTATAGATTTCACTTCAAAAATTGATTTGATATCGAAGACAAGACTATTAGTACAACTAAGTATCGTAAAATGACTATTTGTAAATTGACAGCCTACAATATCACCAAGAGGAACGTTTTGATAAATAAAACTAAGATCCTCTGATTTCACAACTATATTATTGTTTGCTGCAACCAACAACTGTGGAAGCTGTGGTTGAGCATAGCCTAGAACCAGCGCCAAAAATGTTATACTAGCATGTTTATAATAGAATAGTAAATTGTAATTACAAGAGGGTATACTACTAATTTTTAATTTCACTATTTTTTTTAAATTCACTAAAATTTGAAATTACTAATTTCAAATTTTCTTTTTTTAAGGTGTCGCACACCTCCAAAACGTATGACTTTACCAGCAACTTTGTAGGAACGTTGAATATTTTCTAAAAGAGATAGTTTACCACCACTGCCCTCGACCCTGCCCTGCCTTCGACTGCCCTCGAATTCATATCCGAGACGAATTTACCACCAATGATCAGTTCCTCTCTCCCGATCTTTTCGTCTCGCAATAAATGCCAGAACCGCCAGAAACGCCGACATTCAAGACTGGAAATAAAACAGTCTGAAAATAAAAATTAAATCTTGTCGTTCGACGTACACTATCCCCAACTTTAAGATTAATGGCCCGAGTTGATGACGCAAGGAATGCAAACTCCTTGAAGCGGAGAACGTCACAAAAGCGACAAATCCCTTCAACCGAAACGCCACCTAAGGTCACAAGAGGAGAAGAGCGAAGTTGGAGTATTTTCTAATGTGAGATAGGAGGTTCTTCTTCCGTTCCGAAATAGGGTCTCCTTGCAATTGTGAACAGCTTTAGCGGAAGCCGTAAACTCGAGCTTCGGTCCCGTCCCCGCTTTCAGCTGCTTCAGATTGCCATCTCGTGTATAGAATGCGACCACTTTAACCCATAAGATCTCCTACCTCATCCAGATTAAGTCATATATATATTACCGATATACCATATATGTATATCCATATAGAAATATTTTCCCTTTTACGACTCACTTTCTCTCGGAAATATTAGTCTCGTAAATGTTTCATATGCATATCATTCGCTCCTTAATGATATACGATATACGCGTATGGAATATAAATATATTCAGGACGTAAAATAAAATTATGTATTTTGTTCCAATGGTCTGCAGTAAATGTATTGTCAGGACTTTATTTGTTGTAAGCCTTACCTATTACCGTGCCGAATTTACCTGTGAAGGAATTAATAAGCACAATTAATGTTACACTTATCTACATCGAACCTTAATATACCATTCGCTGCATTTATTACCAAATTTTTAAGTAAAATATGCACAACTGAATGGTCAAAATATGTATGCAATATGCACTATAAAAATTGAAAAAGGTACACACTCTGGTGTAGAAATTAATATCATTTATTTGATAACGTCTAGCCAAATATTTTAACCCAAAGAAGCCACAATATTTCGTTATCCTGAAAAGTAGCTTATACTATTAGGTAAGAAATCATAAATAAGCTAATGTGAAACACTCTTCTCACCAAAAACGAACCAAATTTTAGTTTTTTTGGTACAAATAAAATTGATATCGTCGAGACTAAGGCGCAAATATATTAATGTAGCTTCAGTAAAGAAATCAGATTTTCAGAATTCACCCTGTTTTAAAAAATTCGTCAATGAAATTTATTTAAAATTAGGATCCACTAATTATAATAAAAAATCTAGTGCAAAGAATCTCTGCAAGAATGGTGTTTTGAGCAGCTTAATCTTTTCTGATAAGTTTTATTTCATCTATCAAATCGTACATTGCATGGGTAACACGCTTTAATATATACAGCCATTAAGTGGCATCGTGGAGTCGTCCGTGGCTGCTTCATTTCCAATTTAAGTTTTCACTAAAATAGTATCAAAATCGTAGTCGTAGGGGCATTTATTATAAGAAGTAAAGAATTCCCTAGAAAGTTAAACAGGTAAACTGTAAAAGTAGTGGAGACATTCATTCCTTTTTTCACATAAAATGTATAGTCGTGTGTTTGAAGAAATATATCTTGTTTCAAAAAGCAATGACAATCAGTTTTTTTACCTGAAGTGTTATATTAATAGTACTCAGCTAAATCTTTATGGTCTTATTCATAAACGCATATTAACGTTAGAATAGATTTTAGCTCAAAATGCGTTTAGAATGTGTTTCACCAATGTAACTACAATTTTGTCCATGTATTCTTAACATGGAGGTAACTATAGTTACCTTAGTGAAACATATTCCAAACTCATTTTAAACTAAAATTCATTTTAGCGTTAAAATGCGTTTATGAATCAGAGGGCTAGTCTGTAGAATTAGAAAATAAAGTTATGAATTCTAATTTGAAAAAGACATGTTCAAAAATACATACATAACATAAATGAAATATATTTTCACGCCTAGGGAGTATGAGGTGTCCCTAGAAGTGCCGTACTGGTTTGCTTACAGAGCTACATAAAATAAAATAAAAAATTCAGAAAATTGGTGCGTTTATTTACGCGTTAAACAAAACTAAATGAAGGACGGAGATCAAAATAATATAGGCAACAAAATTATTGAGGGAAGAATAATTAGAAGAACACATCAGAAAAATACGTCTCTTACTTGGTCCAGAGATACGAAGAGTTTGACATGATTGCGGGATGATCCCAGTATGCCGGGCGGCAGCATAGTGACTTGACCGAAACTACTGGTGATATCTTGATTGGAACGACTATATTTAAATCGTGGATATCGCAGATATAGCAATTCCGTTAGACTAGTATCGGTCAACGAATTTGAGAAATTTTCTTAACAATGTTGCTCACTAGTTTAAATGATTCAAAGAGAAATTGGTCATATTTTTTATTGCAGCAGAACGGAAATCGCAGCATATATATATTTCCTGACTATGGACTCATAGAACTCGTAATACCTAGGAACTATAATACTTTGCTGTGAACTTCAATAGTTCTTTAACTTTCAACTTGCTGCTATAAACATATACCTTCGATCAAGTGGTTCGCGAATACATCTGTAAAAACTAACAAATCGGTGGCATTTTCTTTTTTATGAACTTATTAGTCGTAGTTGGTATTAACTATGTGATACAAAGAAAATTGATTTCATATTGCAATGGAAATAATTAAGAAAACAGAAGACTTTTTCTTGTGTTTCGTTGCTACAAACTTTATCCTACACACATATGTTACTAAGAGGACGTCAGCACTGTACACACACACACACACACACACACACACACACACACACACACACACACACACACACACACACACACACACACACACACACACACACACACACACACACACACACACACACACACACACACACACACACACACACACACACACACACACACACACACACACACACACACACACACACACACACACACACACACACACACACACACCACACACACACACACACACACACACACACACACACACACACACACACACACACACACACACACACACACACACACACACACACACACACACACACACACACACACACACACACACACACACACACACACACACACACACACACACACACACACACACACACACACACACACACACACACACACACACACACACACACACACACACACACACACACACACACACACACACACACACACACACACACACACACACACACACACACACACACACACACACACACACACACACACACACACACACACACACACACACACACACACACACACACACACACACACACACACACACACACACACACACACACACACACACACACCACACACACACACACACACACACACACACACACACACACACACACACACACACACACACACACACACACACACACACACACACACACACACACACACACACACACACACACACACACACACACACACACACACACACACACACACACACACACACACACACACACACACACACACACACACACACACACACACACACACACACACACACACACACACACACACACACACACACACACACACACACACACACACACACACACACACACACACACACACACACACACACACACACACACACACACACACACACACACACACACACACACACACACACACACACACACACACACACACACACACACACACACACACACACACACACACACACACACACACACACACACACACACACACACACACACACACACACACACACACACACACACACACACACACACACACACACACACACACACACACACACACACACACACACACACACACACACACACACACACACACACACACACACACACACACACACACACACACACACACACACACACACACACACACACACACACACACACACACACACACACACACACACACACACACACACACACACACACACACACACACACACACACACACACACACACACACACACACACACACACACACACACACACACACACACACACACACACACACACACACACACACACACACACACACACACACACACACACACACACACACACACACACACACACACACACACACACACACACACACACACACACACACACACACACACACACACACACACACACACACACACACACACACACACACACACACACACACACACACACACACACACACACACACACACACACACACACACACACACACACACACACACACACACACACACACACACACACACACACACACACACACACACACACACACACACACACACACACACACACACACACACACACACACACACACACACACACACACACACACACACACACACACACACACACACACACACACACACACACACACACACACACACACACACACACACACACACACACACACACACACACACACACACACACACACACACACACACACACACACACACACACACACACACACACACACACACACACACACACACACACACACACACACACACACACACACACACACACACACACACACACACACACACACACACACACACACACACACACACACACACACACACACACACACACACACACACACACACACACACACACACACACACACACACACACACACACACACACACACACACACACACACACACACACACACACACACACACACACACACACACACACACACACACACACACACACACACACACACACACACACACACACACACACACACACACACACACACACACACACACACACACACACACACACACACACACACACACACACACACACACACACACACACACACACACACACACACACACACACACACACACACACACACACACACACACACACACACACACACACACACACACACACACACACACACACACACACACACACACACACACACACACACACACACACACACACACACACACACACACACACACACACACACACACACACACACACACACACACACACACACACACACACACACACACACACACACACACACACACACACACACACACACACACACACACACACACACACACACACACACACACACACACACACACACACACACACACACACACACACACACACACACACACACACACACACACACACACACACACACACACACACACACACACACACACACACACACACACACACACACACACACACACACACACACACACACACACACACACACACACACACACACACACACACACACACACACACACACACACACACACACACACACACACACACACACACACACACACACACACACACACACACACACACACACACACACACACACACACACACACACACACACACACACACACACACACACACACACACACACACACACACACACACACACACACACACACACACACACACACACACACACACACACACACACACACACACACACACACACACACACACACACACACACACACACACACACACACACACACACACACACACACACACACACACACACACACACACACACACACACACACACACACACACACACACACACACACACACACACACACACACACACACACACACACACACACACACACACACACACACACACACACACACACACACACACACACACACACACACACACACACACACACACACACACACACACACACACACACACACACACACACACACACACACACACACACACACACACACACACACACACACACACACACACACACACACACACACACACACACACACACACACACACACACACACACACACACACACACACACACACACACACACACACACACACACACACACACACACACACACACACACACACACACACACACACACACACACACACACACACACACACACACACACACACACACACACACACACACACACACACACACACACACACACACACACACACACACACACACACACACACACACACACACACACACACACACACACACACACACACACACACACACACACACACACACACACACACACACACACACACACACACACACACACACACACACACACACACACACACACACACACACACACACACACACACACACACACACACACACACACACACACACACACACACACACACACACACACACACACACACACACACACACACACACACACACACACACACACACACACACACACACACACACACACACACACACACACACACACACACACACACACACACACACACACACACACACACACACACACACACACACACACACACACACACACACACACACACACACACACACACACACACACACACACACACACACACACACACACACACACACACACACACACACACACACACACACACACACACACACACACACACACACACACACACACACACACACACACACACACACACACACACACACACACACACACACACACACACACACACACACACACACACACACACACACACACACACACACACACACACACACACACACACACACACACACACACACACACACACACACACACACACACACACACACACACACACACACACACACACACACACACACACACACACACACACACACACACACACACACACACACACACACACACACACACACACACACACACACACACACACACACACACACACACACACACACACACACACACACACACACACACACACACACACACACACACACACACACACACACACACACACACACACACACACACACACACACACACACACACACACACACACACACACACACACACACACACACACACACACACACACACACACACACACACACACACACACACACACACACACACACACACACACACACACACACACACACACACACACACACACACACACACACACACACACACACACACACACACACACACACACACACACACACACACACACACACACACACACACACACACACACACACACACACACACACACACACACACACACACACACACACACACACACACACACACACACACACACACACACACACACACACACACACACACACACACACACACACACACACACACACACACACACACACACACACACACACACACACACACACACACACACACACACACACACACACACACACACACACACACACACACACACACACACACACACACACACACACACACACACACACACACACACACACACACACACACACACACACACACACACACACACACACACACACACACACACACACACACACACACACACACACACACACACACACACACACACACACACACACACACACACACACACACACACACACACACACACACACACACACACACACACACACACACACACACACACACACACACACACACACACACACACACACACACACACACACACACACACACACACACACACACACACACACACACACACACACACACACACACACACACACACACACACACACACACACACACACACACACACACACACACACACACACACACACACACACACACACACACACACACACACACACACACACACACACACACACACACACACACACACACACACACACACACACACACACACACACACACACACACACACACACACACACACACACACACACACACACACACACACACACACACACACACACACACACACACACACACACACACACACACACACACACACACACACACACACACACACACACACACACACACACACACACACACACACACACACACACACACACACACACACACACACACACACACACACACACACACACACACACACACACACACACACACACACACACACACACACACACACACACACACACACACACACACACACACACACACACACACACACACACACACACACACACACACACACACACACACACACACACACACACACACACACACACACACACACACACACACACACACACACACACACACACACACACACACACACACACACACACACACACACACACACACACACACACACACACACACACACACACACACACACACACACACACACACACACACACACACACACACACACACATATATATATATATATGGATGATATGAGATTCGACACAAAAGATGCGCAAAATGTGAGACTTTCACTTTATGCTATTCCTCATATAACACGATCAAAAGAGGTTAGGTTCTTCAAACCTACAAAATGAATTTAAATTTGACCAATGACAGTGTAGAGAATTTCAAGTTAAATTTGGCCATATTTTTGTTCGGCACTATAGAAGAAATTATCAACTAATTTTTGTTTTTTCATTTTCGTTTCTGTTTCCCCTTCGATAATATTCTCAAAAGTACGACTAATATATTTTTGATTAGTTCAAATTTACTTTAGTTTTATAATTAATGCCTGTAAACAATAGTTATGATAAACAATGTCAAATTTATTTTAAACAATAGACAAAAGGCACATCTGATTACCGACAATTTAAATCGATAGTATCAATTAAAACCATACAATAAGGTATTGATTTACTGTTTTCCAGTTCTTTCCTTTATAGGAAAGCTATCAAAATATTTTTTTATAATTGTATCGAAAATTTGGACTAATTTTGACTTATTGTTAAAAAGTGTTGTAACCACACAACATGTAAAATTTAAACGCGTGGGTGTTCAATCATTTAAATGGTAATATATAAATACTGTCACGAAATTTGTTATACATTTTTCGTTAATGAAACCAAGAAAATTTAATATGTAAAAGTTTCCTTTATGAATATACAATCCAATTAAAATGATACTGGATTGAAACCTTCCACAAAATATTTTTGTACTTGTTCCCGTTATTTCTAATAAAGCAATTTTATAACAGCTTGCAAGTTGACTCTTAAATATGTGGTACCTGTGTTATAAATGTTTCGCAACACAATTATATAACATCTTTCTAAGTGTTGGTAAAATGATAATTAATTGCCAAAGAAACAGAACTTCTTAAAATAAATTCATTTTCTAAGCTAGAAAGTTGTATAAAATTTGTTATTAAAATGTTTATAGAACAGTTTTAAATATTCCATAAAAAATGTTAGTCAACACGAACCTTCATAACACAATTATTCTCAACAGATTAAATATCACACCGGCGAATTTCATGAAATGAAATAAGAAAGTGGTTTTATAGTCATAAATCAATTTTAACTGACATGCGACATCATTGATCAGTATCGGTCAAAATAAGAAATGTGCCAATACACAATAAATTAATACTTAATCCGTGATCAATCAGGAGTATACTATCATATTTAAAATTATACAATCAACATTGCTAATACGAAAGTGTCAAATTAGTGGGGTATAAAATAACATTCATGTTGCCTTTTTCACAAATTTACGATCGACACTATTTTTAAAATTCTTATAAATTTTACCTGTCTTATTTACTTTGGCCCCTACTTATTACATAATTTTATTCGAGAAAAATCATCACCTATATAAACCATTATTTGAAGGAGCGCTGTATAATTAAACAAAACTGAAATCAATGGCAGGCATTTTCCTCTTCAAATTAATTAAAACAAAATCGCGTCGTTTCCTTTATTACCCATAAACTTTCGTCATCAATTAAAGCCCGCGCAATGTATTAATGCTGATTAATGCCGTCTTATATAGCGTCTCGGATCTATCTATTTAGACGCTTCCCTAAAAAGATACTTGTTGACAAATCTTTACAGGAATAATCATGGTTGATTTTCACCTTCCAAAAATTTCATCATTTTGTATATATACAACACAATTTCAACAAAGAGCGTCAACCACACACCCACACGTTCAAATCGAAACTACAAACCTCAAAATTAAAACGGTTATTGTCTTTGAACTTTTGAACATGAACGTTGCATTTTGTATTAGAAAACTCCCAAGAGATAAGCTCCCAATGAAGAAACGAAATAAGCATTTACCTACAACTTTGTTACACGAATTACAAATTCATTACCTATATTCGACGATGATCTATGGCGCTCGTAAAAGTTTCTCGTACTTACCTGCGTCTCCTTTTAAAATATATACCTAATTATAAACTCCTGGCGATGTAGAAGACGAAAAAGAAGGAGAAGGAGAAGACATCTGAGAAAAAATTGCTACCCACCTCGACGGCTCATAAAATACCCAAGGGGAAAGAAGGCTCATTTGTAAGTCCTATGAGAGATGTTGGGGGATTGCTACTGTCACTTTATAGAAATAATTGCCAGCTTGCTAATGTATGAAAAAAATGCTCATCTACAGGTTGTCCTACAACAGGTCAACTTGAGATAGCACACATAAAAACAGTTCTTTGGCGCCAAAATTGCCCTTAGTAAAATGTTACACGTTCAAAATATACAGGGTGTTAAAAATGAAAGCGATGTTGGAGAAAGGATGATAATTTTAAAACCGTTTAAGGTATCGATTACAAAATTGGAGCTCATCGTGAAACGATTTTTCTGAACAAATGAACCTTAATATACAAACTAACCAAATTGAATGCAGCTTGATGTCATTTCCAAAGACTTTGGCTGGTTAGCCAAATTATTAAATTTCATTCGATTTGAATAAGTAGATAGTTGTGGAAAATTTAGGTCAATCTATTTCCAATTTAATGCATCCTAAGGTTTGCGTATGTGAAAAAGACGTTCTCCACTGGTTGTAAAATATCCTGCAAAACTAATGTAATGTTCAGAAAAAATTGCTCACTTATAGTGTTAATTGAAGAGGGCTTTCTTTATTCGACGTTTAAACTAATTTTAAAAAAAGTACAATAAAATATAGGCATAAAATACTTCTTCACCAATTTTTTCTGTAATTTCCGTTTTCCAGATAAACACAAACACTTTGAATAATTCTTCCGTTCACACAAAACAATAATCTAAAGATATCTAAAGTATCTAAATATTAGACAAAAATAATACTAAATCTAAAAATTTGAACTTACAATTTTCCTCATTCATAACTTTATTGCTTTTTATTTCACTACAAATAAGATAGGTTTGTTAAAATCATAATCTGTCATATCGTTTTTGGGGTGAAACTTTGAATTATTAAATTTCTTATAAATCGAATGCTATTTTTTATATGTATTGAAACAACCATAAATCTATTTGATTGTATAATTTTTTTTAACCTTAAAGCAAACACAACAAACGGACAAGCATTTGTTTATATGCCATATATAGAATATATATATATAAAATTGATGTAGGATGTATGGAATGAATGTATGTATGGAATGATGTATGTATGGAATGAATTAATAAAAAACATTTCATACTCGTTTTTATCTCGTAATCATTTTTTATCATTTTCTGGTATAGGCTTCACTATGTTTCTAATTTTGATTATTGTCATTATTTTTCATGGTTACATTTTCATATTAGTTCCTTTGACTGAGATACGTATTACAACCTTGTTCTTTTATACGAAGACATAAAATATTATATTCAACTTATTTAAAACTTTACCCACAAACCTTATTATTTTACATAAACTAGGGAAACTAGGGCAGTTTTCTCAGCCACCAGGAAGTTTAGTAGCTGTATGTCAATATATGTTCCACAATCTCTTCATTTCATATTGCACAAATTAGTGCATACATGGTATATCCTTACGCAACTAAAATATTCTGCACATAAATATACCATAAGTTTCCATAGCAGCACGCAAGAAGTGACGCACAAAGACCAAAGATTTTATTCTACTGTCATCACTGTTTTTCAGATATACCATGGCAACAATCCCGATACAGGGGAGATAATACTATATAACACTATTCCCTCCCCAAGCAGTGTCGCCCACGACACTCCGGGTGGATGATCTTCTTCAACAGCACGCCGTGTGAGCGAAGGACGCATCTCCCGAAGTAGCCCTCTCCCGTTGGAAAGGGGGAATAATGCGTGGATCATTGAGGACCGGCCTCAGCGTTCGCTCGAACCCCAAGGAAACCATGGTGAGTCTTAGGAAAGGCAGTCCTTAGAGTATCGAAAACTTGTCCACTAAGAGACAATTATCTTTTCTTTTTCAACCGATCTTCGGAAATCCCGCCAGAACTTCTCCATTAAGAGCCAGTTGTCCGCTCCTTTTCGGACGATGTTCATTTCCGGGAATCTCGCCACAGTTGATCTAAAAGTACAACGAAACACGGCAGTACGCATGCCAAACCCATTTACAAAAGAAGATGTGAAAGTGTATGAATGTGTAAATGTAAATGTATCTACATTCCCAACGAATACTCTAGGTGAAAGAGAGACCTCTTTCTTGAAATTTTCCGCTGCTCCTACAGTTATTGAAATCCTCAGCAGCTTCTTGACGGCTCAAGACGCAACAACCCCGCGGTCAACCATCACCAATCTTTGCACTAAATTGAACAGCGTCCGTCTCGGGTGACTGAAATAATTTATTAGTACAACTTTCCATAAATTCTTTCTTCTGGCTTTATGGTGAGTATGAGTTTTTAACGGAATAGGGGTATCATCTTAGTGGAGATTTGTTAGATTTTGGTGATTAGTGAGTTTTTGTATGTACTATAAACCCTGGTGAACCAACAGATTTCAAAATTTTAGTGTCTTTTTTATCCTGAAAGTAGATTACGAAATTTTTCGGGACTTTTAGCAACTTCGTCATTTATTTGTCACATTTGAATATCCGCAGATTTGCTGATTTATTTCTTGAATAGATGGTGGATCAGATTCACTCATGTCGCTTGCCATATTGTAAACTAGAGCCATAACATTTATAAACAATTTTTGTTACTCATTTTTATGTTTACACATATGGTATATTTATTCAAATACAATTATTCTTATGTTTTTTCGTGGTAATGAATATAGCCATGTGAGTTTCCAATTTGGTATTCTATATCTCTCTGAAATCTATAATTTGGTTTAGACTGGTTATGGTTAAAATAATTTATATTAAATTCAATCTTAGAAAACATCGTCGTCTGTAAACAGCAGTACCATACCATCGCGGGTCCCCAAAGTTTACTCAAAGGTAGGTAGGATATCGTTCCACGCTACCATCTGTTTACTACAGAAAATTCAAATTCCGTGTCCAACCATTCAGTACGAATAAGATTACAAGAATTCTTTGATTATAGTGCTATTTGCAAGGAAGCTATTTACTGATGAACTCTTGCTTACCTAACTGCGCCAGTTTTTCCGTACTTTCCCACAATACCTCTTATAAATTAGAAGCTAATATTTCCTCATCTGATAGAACGTAACCTATGTTTTTCTTTTTTTGAACTGCAGGAAATTAAGCAATTACTCACTGATATAAATTTTGTTATGGCGCTAGACCACGTACCGTGTATTGCATCACCATATAACCTACAACCAATTCGCTGAGATTTTTCACGGCAGAGGTCTCGTAAGTACACATTTGTTTTACTTACATTTGATAAAGTCACAACAGTGCGAGACTAAGTGGTACGAGACGTATACTAAACATAAGCATGCAACAACCTTACACTACCTATTCTTGAATAACAAAAAAGCAATAAAGCAAATACGCAAGAACTTAGTTATGGGTTTTCTTATTACGTTATATCGCTTAGAAGGCTCATAATACGACTTGGTCAGACTTTAAAAATTTTTAATTTAGAGACTTAGTCAAAGCAATGTTTTCATAAACTTAAAAAAAATGTACTTTGATAAAGTAGTGATTAATTTGATGCGATTGATGATGCAAAATTTTGAGGAGATTGAGGAAGCCTACCTCCGTTACGTTTATTTTTCGATATTTTTCGGATGACACTCCTACCCAAGTCCGTTTTCAACACAAAATCTTTCAATATGCTAGTTAAGTTGAACGTGTCGTAACTTGGTTGCTTTAAAACAGAAATAAGACGTGTCCTATCTCAAATACCAATCTCAATACCAATCACAAATCTATTTCGAAGTTTTTCAAATTTTAGGGGTATCAGTCGGACCGTACGAATCTCTACTTCGTTGAGAAAATGTTGCCGTCGAACGATAAGAATGGAATCAAAATTAAGTTGCTATAATTGCTCATAAGGAATAGTTTCATATTTACCATGCTTCTTTTAATTAAGTCTAATTTGGGTAAAGACAAATTTGGTTAATAAAGGGAATGTTTTACTCCGTGTGGGGCCAGGTGGAAAAAGTTCCCCACGATAAGTTCTACATGACCGCAAGAGGCGAGTAAAAGCACAACCATGACCGACTATGGAAACCGGTCACGTAATATTAAATTATGCATCGAACCACAACAGAAAACTTTTACGAAACGTCATCTAAATTTCGAACGCAAACACAATGTTCAAAACGGATCAAAGGTAAAATAAGGACGTATTCGTTACTACAGACGGACAGACTGTATAAAAGGGGAAACTGGTATTAAAACTTGATAGTCCAATGAAGAGGAAAGGAAAAGATGATCGAGAGGAATGGATATAAATAGATGTGGACATGTGCCCAATGAACGTAATGATTATTACTATGGATATTTTAAATAGAGAGGTAAATGATTTACAAAACATATTATACCAAGCACGAAGATGAAGATGGAACTTAAGCCCCTTACTAGATATCTCATAAATATCGTAAATACACTAAACAGGAAGATAGTCGTATTAAATATTACCCACATGAAGATGGCACAAACAATCTGAAAGTATAAAGCGTGTGTACAGAGTCAGAAGAATCCATCAGACCAACAGACAGTAAGTACCCAGAGCATAGTCTATACAGGTCTAGTCGGGTCACTCCTTTGATCTCCTCGAAAAAACGGCATTTTTTGAAATTTTTCAAATTGAAATTGAAGTTTTTGAAAAACTGAAAAGTTTTTTGAAATTGTGTCGGCGCAAGATTATTTAGAATCGTATAAGGCCGAAGTACACCATAAACAATTGTAATCAGGAATTTATCAGTACTTCTTGAAGTAATTGCTGTTTGCTAATTGTTAGGGATAAAGATTGAAATCTGTTGTAGGACTTGAAAAAGGTTCGCGTAGTAGGTACACCCTAAATAGTCAAAGTACTTAGAGATACATATATTTCATTGCTAAGATAACACATAAAAGCAACCAACATATAAGTACATACATAATGACCGTATTAGGTATAAATATAATGAAGTACAAGTTTATTGTGTATTTGCAAGTACTTACTTCAGTTTTTACACGTTTTTTAATACATTTAAATCAGAGTTTTCCTTATTATTTTTTTTTGATGTTTTATTTCTCTATTCGCAAAATTTAATGTATAGTAGATTCTTAATCTTGTGTATAGAGAAATAAAATAAATATGAGGGAAATTGAGAAATAGGTGTGAAAATTTAACATTTTTTAAATAGATTTAGCAATGCCATCCCTACGCCCTCATGTATACAGAAGTCGTTGAATTTGGATGTAAAAATTTCTTCTAATGCTACTAAATAATTAATAAAACTTACTTTTAAATCTTTATATTACTACTAACGCTACGTATATACAAAAATAAGCCTATGGCATCTCCCTAACTAAGTTATACAATATACAAAAGTTAACATAATAGTGGTACATTATATGTACGGGAGTTTGTGAGGGGGAAGGCTGCGGCCCTCTGAATCCCTCGGAAGGTGGCTGCCAATTCTGGTTACGGTCGCGGGAAACCGCAGAAAACCACGACTCAGCCATGTGAGTTGGCCCGTTCGTCCTGGAGAGACTACGGGGCCGTCGGGGCGTGGGGGGCTGGGACCGGCAGCTGGGCTGCCTCGAGATCCGTTTGACGGTCCTGGGTGGTCGGCGTCGGGGGGCTCCTTCTCGGGGTGGTCCTGGGCAGGCTCCGGCTGGTGGCTCCTTAAAGGGGCTCCTGTCGGGGCTCCTACTCGGCCTCGAGCGGGGCGTGGAAGTCCTTGGAATACCTAGGGCTGTTTAGGGTTCCTTAGAGAAACCTTATCGATCACATCGATGGCGTCAAAATCGGTGGTGTCGTAATCGGTGATTTTCAATCCTAGTCGTCCTCGACTACGGTCTGGGTTCTGGGGCGCCGGTATCGTTCCCTAAAACGGGGGTCGTAATCCACCGCCTGTCGTACAAACGGATTTGGATGATCCTCCGCCTTAAGGAAAAACTTCTCTGCTCGCTCTCTCATCCGTTCTCTAAGGGGCTGGTGTTCGAGGTCCTGCAGGATGGGTCGGTTGCTCACATACCAGGGGGCGTCCACTGCGCAGCGCAGCGCTATGGACTTCTGTGCTTGGAGTCGGTTGACGTGGGTCTTGGCAGCGTGGCCCCATGCCACGGAAGCGTAGGTCAAGATTGGCACGATGATGGTCTTGATCAGCCTCAGTTTCTGCCTTAGGTAAAGTGCGCTTCGCCTCCCTATCAGGGGATAGAGTTTGGCGCGCGCAGCTCTCGCCTTCGCTATTGTCGAATCGATGTGATGTTTCCAAGTGAGTCCCTTGTCCATCGTGACGCCGAGGTACTTCGCGGTGTCCTTCCATTCGACATCTTGTGCCCCGTCGGTCGCTGCCGTCGACGTTGTATCAAGAGCGCCTGGCTCTTGTTCGCGTTAATCTCGATCTTCCAGTTGACGCACCAGTCCTCGAGTTTATCGACCGCACGCTGGAGGTAGCGGGTTGCCAGGTCGGCGCTGCGAGAGCTGGCTGCGATGGCCGTGTCGTCTGCGAACAGAGACAACGTAGTGTTCTCGGACTTGGCGGCGTCAGAAGTGTAGATGGAGTACAACAGCGGCGATAGGACGGCTCCTTGTGGTACTCCGGCCTCCAGGGTGCGGGTAGTAGACAGCTCGTAACCCACTCTCACTTGCAGTTTCCTGCCTCGTAAGAATGAGTCGATGATCCTCACGAGGGGTTCTGGGTACCCCAGGGTGGACATCTTGTAACCGAGGCCGTCGTGCCATACCCGGTCGAAGGCCTTGACGACGACTAGGAAGAGGACTCCGGTGACTCGTCGGCGGTTCAGCTCCGTGGTAACTTGTTCGACCACCCTCCAAACTTGGAGTTCGGCCGAATGTTGCGCTCTGAAGCCGAACTGCTCGTCGGGAAGAACCTGTAGCTCCTCGGTGGCTTCGAGAAATCTCCTGTAGATCACCCTCTCCGCGATCTTGCTGATAGCAGGTAGGAGACTGATCGGTCGGTAATTCTGTGGAAACAGAAGGTCTTTATTAATTTCCGGTATCAACTCCATGATGGCGTGTTTCCACTGCTCCGGGAAGTAATGGAGACGCATCATGGCGTTGATAATATTGGTTAGAGCGACCACACCCTTACGACCGAGGTGCTTAAGGGCGCGGTTGCTTAACTCGTCCATTCCGGGCGCCTTCTTCTGCTTGAGCCTGCGGACGATCTGATAGACTTCATCGGTCGTAGCAGGTTCCAGTGTCCCCTGTGCTGGGGTCCTCCGGTTCCTCGCCGCCTCGCGTCGTACCATGTCCTCGTGGTCGTCGTCCTCGTCCGAGTGGTGGTTCTCCCTACACTCCCGCTCCAGGCAGTCGGCGAAAGCCTCGGCCTTCTCGCGGGGGTGTAGACGATTCCTCGCTCCCCATGGATCGGTGGCATCGGTCTACGTTTGTTCCGAAGAGCTTTCTGCAGATTCCAGAACCCGGGTTGTTGGGGGTCCAGCTCCCCCAGACGTCGATCCCACTGTTTCCGAAGATGTTCCTGGAGGCGAGACTTGCACCTCGCGGCTCCATCTGTTCGCCTCCGCTCGCGCCTCGGCGGTTGGGGTTCGCTGAGCTCTCCTTCGGGCTCTGTCCTTCTCCCTTATGAGGTCCTGCAGGAAATCCGGGATTTGGCCGTACCTGCTCGAACCTCTGTAGGGAACCTCCCTCGTATTTTCTGCCAGAGCGTTTTTGACCCTCGTGGTCAAGTCGCAGATAGCTTGGTCCAGGTCCGTCCTAGTCCGGATGACGGGAATCGGTCCTATGGCGCCTCGCATCGTGTGCCGAAATTGGTCCCAGTCCACGATGGTTTTCGTGGGTCCGGTCTCCTCCTCCGGCTCGTTGCCCAGCGTCAACAGGATCGGGTTGAGGACGGAAGAGCCCCCTTGGAGAGTGACGATTTCCGTCGGCAGGTAAACCCGCCTCAGGATCGCCAGGTCTAAGACGCCCCCCTCCCTCCAGCGGAAGGGTAGTGGGTGGGGGTGTGGGGCCCATGGTGATGACGTCGTAGTGATCTTCAGAGAAGCTGTCCAGGGTGCGTCCTCTTCGATTAGTAGTCCTGCTATGCCATGTCGAAGACTTGGCATTTAAGGCGCCTATGACTACGACCTGCCTCCTGCCGGTGTTAAGCAGGATATTAAGGTCGCCTTCGTCGAGGTCGCCGCCCTGCGGTGAGTAAGCTGACGTGACGTAAAGCAGCCCGTGCGTGGAGGTGTTCATCGCCTCCGTGACTGCTTCGATGCCTCGTAGCTCTGGGGTCGGGACCTGAAAATGATCGATTACCCTTCTCACCAGTAGAGCGACACCGACTCCGCGCCGTCCTATGTCCCTTCTGTACGTGGTAAATCCATCGTAGGTCGGGTCACGTGTCCGTTCTCTCGGCAGTGTTTCTTGGATTGCCAGGATATCGATGCGTGCACGTTCTATTCACCTATTTCGTGTCTCCGACTATCGACACCCCTGACGTTCCAGGAAGCTATCCTCAGGAAGGACGGCCTTGTCGGTTTCGGTTTCATGGCCGGAAAAGTCCATGGCGTTCGAGGTAAGCGTCGATACGCTCTCGCATGATCCGCTCCATTATCTCCGTCATCAGGGCGTCGTCCTTTGTTCTGGAGTTCGGCGTCCTCGCCGGCGGGGGGGCTCGTGTCGCGCTCGGCGTCGTCGCCGGCGGCGGGGCTTGCGTCGCGCTCGACTGCGCAGGTGCTCCATTGCGGGGGGCCGCTGTGGCCTGGGCGAAGCTCACCTGGGGCGTCACTCGGTGAGCAGCGGTCCGCGGGGCTGCTCCTGCTGGGGGTCTCGACGTCGTCGGCTGCGTCGACTGTCCTTGGCGGTTCCTCCTGCTGGCCGCCTCAAATGCCGGGCATCCTTGGTAGCTGGCCGGATGTTCGCCGCCGCAGTTAGCGCACTTCGCCGGCGCTGACTCCTCCCACTTGCAGTTGCGCGTTTGGTGGCCCTTACCGCACTTAACGCAGCGCGGCGCCGCCTGGCATTTGCCTTAGGCGTGCCCGGACTTCTGGCACCGGTGGCACTGCGAAGGTCCCTTCTTCGCGTTCTGAGGCTCCACCTTGACGACGAGGTGGCAGCACGTCGTAATTTGGAACACGTTCCGTTGTTCCAGCGGCACCTCCAGTAGGATAAGTGGCATCGGCTTCTTCGTCCTCCGGTCCGTCATCCTGCTCCCCTTGGTTGGTTTTACGCCCTGCCTGGTCAGGTCTTCCTCGACGTCGCTCGTCGGTACTCCTGCTGGAACACCTCGCAGCACGGCCTGTAGTTGACGCTCTTCTGGAAGTCGGTAAGTATGAAATTCATACTCACCTCCCTCCATGAGCCTGTGGATCTCACGGTAATCTCGCGTCGTTTCCGGCAGGATCCTGACGCCGTCTCCGACGAGTTTCGCCGTCTTGACTTTCAAGTGGCGCTCCCTCAGCTTCCGGGAAACCTCGGTCCACCTCCCTTGATCGCGGAGGACGATCCGTGGGGGGGCCTTCGTAGTCGCGGTGGGGCGGACGGCTGCCGCTGAGGTGGCTTCGGTGGTGGACATCCTCTCCACCGAGGTGGTGGACGGCGTCGCCTGACCTGGGGCGACTCCATTTGGGTTCGGCGTCTTCTTCGGCGCCTTAAGGACGTCGACGTCGGAGGAGCTTGCGCTCGACCCCTTACCCCTATTCCTCCTGCGCTTCCTTGTCCGCGGATCCTGACGTCCTCTGCCTTCGGTTTTCTTGCTCATGTGCGCTATGAGGCGCTCATTATCCGCTGCGAGTCCTTCGACTCGCATGGACAGTCGTTTCACTTCCTCCACAAGTTCTTTGTTCCTCTCTATTATAGAGAGGACAAAGTCGGCGTCCCATGAAAGCGTCGCTGTGGCCGGTGGATTCGCCATTGTCGCCGCATGCAGTCTGTAACAGAAACCTGCCGCCTGCGTTGCTTTGCAACTCAGTCGGCAGTTAAGGGGAAAAACGCGGAACGAGAACTCTGTTCTGCGTTCGTTTGTCGACTTGGGTAGAAAAACAGGTGGGAAATTACTACTTCTAACGACTCTACGGGGAGCGGAAACTATCTACGTCTAATTACGGGAGATTTTGTTGTAAAAACAATTATGTCTAATAGGGGTATGCAAAACTAAGGCAACGTAAGCTCGTCTCAAGGGTAAAGCTAACTACGTTTTACGCTCAAACGAAGGGTCGATTACTTACGGCGTACCTAACCAGGTACTCGCGCAGGTAAGCGTCGGGGTAGACGAATTCGGGAACTCGTCTCTCAACGGCGTCGATGTTGCCTCTCTCGTGATGGTCGATGCTGTCGATGTGCGGGAACGTTCTCCGTGCGTCGCTTGCACCAGGTCCGCGCACGACCGACAAACACACGTCTTCACAGTTCAAGAACAACTCGTCGAATGTCCGCTCACCGAACGAAAACTGTAAAGTAAGTGTAGAGGCGCGCGAAAAAGTGAATTAATAAAATCACTTGGAGGGACTGTTAAATCTCCAAATATCCCACCATGACTGCCTTTATATTTCTTTAGCTCGCAAAATTTGATATTTCTATCGGACTTTTATCGGTATCTATCGGCAATTGACGCAAATCTCACATGAGTGTTTTAAAATACACTTATGTAAAAAGTATCCAAAGACATATACAAGTGCCTTACAAACCTTCTACAGTTTGTAAATTTCGATAGTCTGAAATTTCAATGGCTAAAACTGATTTCTGTTTTTTCGATGACGATTTGTTGTGCTGCAAAAATATACTTTTTTCCATTAAATTTGGCGTTAGTCGTTGACGGTGCGTTTGTCGCACTGTGTACAACCTTACGCGAAGACACCGTGTACAAAATGACCACAAGCTTCTCTTGCTCAGTCAGTAATCCGCCCGGGTGAGGGGGTAGAGATGACAAGAGGTATTGGTTTTCGGCAATTCGGAGAGTGAATACACTTATAATAACTGTAGACACTATGCCCAGAGTATTGGCGTGCAAGTTGAAAGCGACACAAGACGGGAATTAGTACTAAAGCAGTGGTTCTTAACAGGTAGCCCGCGAACCACTGGTGGTCCCTGGAAGCATTCGAAGTGGCAACTAAAAAAAAAAAGTAACGAGTCACCGGGGCAGGACGCGGGGTACGCGTGGCAAGCGCAGCGCCCAGCTAGGATCTTACTAGGTTCATTTGTTAGTGTAAAGTTTTTTAGAATCTTATCGTAAGATCGACCTCGCTCCCGAATAATCTCGAAGATTATTGTTACTCCGCTCGTAAGATGTTTTACAATTTCCGCGAACCCATGGAAGGTCCCAGAAAACAATAATCTCGAAAATCGGCTGGCTTATTAAAAGCCGCTGAGCCATTAAGCGGGAAGTCGAAGGGGATCGTCGTCGTAACAGATAAATACGCGAAATAAATGAATAGGTAAAAAAATGGATTAGAAGAGTAAGGATATAAAATAAATTAAATAGTGCCTAAGAGAAAATATATTTGCTAAGTTTTTAGTGATAGTGGTATCATTTAGTGAAGCTGAAAGCGTTACCCTGTTCATTATTTCCAGGAATTTATAAATAAAATTAGGTATATCTAATCGATATTTTTTCTGTGACCACTTCCAATAAGTAATGGAAATACACCAACCTTAGTACTTACATCTGTATTTACAAATTTACACACAGTTTAGTTAAAACCGTACAAAAATATGGCGCGAGCGAGTAAGCGCTGGCCGTGAGTCAGTCGCCGCGCGCTATCGCCTTAATATTAATGATTTTATATTTGTTTTCAGAAAAATGCCACAAAATGAAAGTATGACGGCGATTATATTAAACTGGTCTTTACTTCCATAGAAATAAACGAGGAGAGCAGACTTCAATGCGTTATATGCACAACTGTTCTTGCCAATAATATTTTAAAGCCGGCAAAGTTGGAACGTCATCTAATGACCATACAACGGAATTATTGTGACCGTCGTCAAGAATTCTTCGAAGGCTAACTAATGAATGTAAAAAATAAAACATGGACCCAGTGGATATGTAACCTCTGAAAAAACTTTAGCTGCATCGTGTGAAATTTCAAAATTGATTGCCAAATCCAAAGAACCACATACAAACGGTGAATCTCTAATAAAGCCTTGTATGATTAAAGCTGCAGAAGGACTTTTACGTCAGGAAGCCCAAAAGAAAATTCTCGAAATACCACTTTCTAACGACACAGTAAAGTTACGTATTCAAGAAATGTCAAGTGATATTGCAGAACAAGTTATTGACAAGATAAAATGTAGTCCTTATTTTGCACTACAGTGTGATGAATCTATCGACGTTTCACAATGTTATCAAGAACTGGAGACGACTTCCAAAAGTGCAGATGTTATGGATGCATTAAGTCAATATTTGGAGAAACATGGACTTATGTGGCAAAAGCTTACGAGGTTTTGTCCGGACGGTGCTCTTGCTAAGCTTGGTCCCGCTCTGGTCTTGCAGCGCTAATAAAAACAAAAAACCAATCCGCAATTTCGTCGCACTGCATTATTCATCGTCAAGCATTGACTGTCAAAACGCTCCCGGAATGCTTGGCTATTGCGATGAAAAGGCTGTAAAACTAGTTAACTTCATCAGCAAATAGGGCACTTAACACTTACCTTTTCAAACAATTGTGCTTTAATATGAACTCTGAACACGAAACTGCAAGGATCAGGAAATTTGAAGTTGCAAGGTACGAGAAATATATTTGCATATGAAAACAAAATCAGTGCATTCATCGCCAAAAATATGCTAGGGATCAGCAAAATCGAAAGACTAAAGTTTTCTGCGTTTGATACGCTGAATCTAATTATTATTTACACCTAGTGTGCTATGATTAAAGGAGAAATACAAAAATTGCGACATTGCGAAAAGGACGAGAGATTGCTATACGTTACCTAACTTTGTTTTCATCGACATGTTTATGCGAGGAGTTCTCGGCGCTATCGATAATTAAATACAAGCATCGAAATCTGATGAATGCCAGCTGCCATGCGTTTGGCTTTGAGTAGTACTGAATCAAGGATTCAGAAGTTAGTAAAGAGTATGCAGTCAAAAAAATCATATTATAAAATAGAGGAACTGTATCTTATGTCTGTAATAATCTAAAAATAAAATACTGTTGGCTTTGAACCATTGTATACGTACTTCGTTTAAAATTGATGGCTAGAACAAGTCTTAATTCATTCACATTTATTTTATCTTACCTCCAAGCAGTTGGCGGTCCGCAACAAGACAGAAATTTTGTCAAATGACCCCTCATCACTAAAAGGTGAGAACCACTGATCTAAAGGAACAAATGCGATTAAGATAGAATCTTGAATTACAACGAGAGCAGATTTCACAGGCCTAAAATATGTAGTGGTCCTTATGTAGCCGAAAAACTTTTATCAGAATATCATTGAGCTTGAATCACCACTACGAGAACTAGAGAGATAATGGAGACTTAGGTAATCCCAAAATAACCCTCTCTACAAAGGCTAAAGAAGAATTGAAAAATAGGTTTCTGTAAATCCACACTTTAATGAAAGAAGAGCTGGAGGAGAGGCACACTGAATATGCCAAAACTAACAGAGAAGAAATTTTAAGCGAAAGGAAAACAGGAAAAAAATCCAGAACTATGTATATGTTGCCATATAAAGGGTACACTTTTTAGTACTCTATGAAGTATACACAAAGCATTTCTCGGACACTAATGTGAAAACACAACTCACGACTTAAAAGTAACAGAAAGAAAAGACAAAAGTCAATTTTACGTCATTTCATGAAAGGGAAGAATACCAAACGAAAAACTATATTCAAGTCGGAAGGCAAACAATATGTCATACTACGTACGATTAAGGAAAAACATTAAATACAGGTAGAATAGGAATGAAACTAAAAACCATAAAGGAAACCGTTGAGAGTAGGGTACTCATGGAAGTTAGGTGCCGTCACTCTTATATAAGATAGTCGGAAAAATACCAAGCTTATGAATCAGAATAATAAGGACGTACATGTATTGCATATGGATGGTGATGTGAGTATACAGCAATTTGTTGACGCTATTAAGAAAAGCGTAGGAGACTCAGAAGAAGGCAATGTTTGAGTTATTTCCTGTCAGCCAAACCGATTAAACAGCCACACTTGTAGTCAAAATATCATGCCTAGGTGAACATCATCAAGTGTTATGGATGCTTGAAATTCGGGAACCACACCAGCGAGTGTGCAGCAATAGACACAAAATATCTGCCTCAAATACGGTCAAGAAAATCACAAAGATAAAGACTGTACTAACTCAAGTTACTGCCTTACGTGTAAAACAGAAAGCCACAGGCCGGGACAAAGTGCTTCAATCATTTTACCGTATACTTGTAAGAAACAAAGCCAAGATGGTTAGTAAAAACAGGCGAGGGCATCTTAGTGTTACCGCGTAAAACTCAATTCAAAGATGGCTAGCACCGATGCTAACACAAGCCCAAGACATGACGTAGAGACAAACTGTAGATACAAGAGTTGCAACATTCGGCAAAGACAAAACATAGGAACGATATTGTTAAGGAAGACACAGAATCTATGAAAACAGACTCTAAGGTCTATAAGGATGAACTTTGTGGCCTCAATAAAGATGCTAAAAGAGAATGTTAGATTGAGCTGTGTGAACACATTAATGATAAAATATGGCAGATGCCTATAAAACAGTATTGATTGGTAGATACAGATGACCAAGGGGATAAAGAGGTTTCTTCCATTACTATGGAAGAGATAAAAGCGTGGTCGCAGCTGTTAAGAGTGGAAAATCGTTTGGAGTAGACCAAACTTCCCCAGAAGCATTCAAAATGATAGCTAACTGTACCCTCGCGTGGTTTCTGCACAAAATAAATAACCTCCTTCAGAAGCAGCGGTTACACGTTAGAACCAAGAAGAACTATTGCACTGGCGAGTTCCTTCAGACCACTTTAACTCTTTGAATAAGCTAATGAAAGCTTTTATCAAATTCAGGTTACATAGAATACTCACAGTGAGAAGAGGTTACATAGGCATCAGTTTGGATCCACCATCCAGACAATAGAAACAACACAGAATTCGTCAGAGAGCTAATTTGCAGATTTTATGTGCTTATTACACTGGATGGAAAAGTGGTTTTAATTCTGCTACCATAAATTGATAATACAAAAACAACAAAAAAAAGAATATATCACCCGATCTAGATCTTTTCGTCTCCAATTACTTATTAATAGGAAGCTCTATGTAGACAAGGAGGACTATTTAATATTGAGAATTCCGTTCCCTAAAGCTCGGTTCTTGGATAAACACTTTGGAACATTCTACATGACCACGCGCTGAGCGAAGAATCGATTAGAAACATGTTCACTATAGGATTCGCAGACGCCCTAACACCGACAGTGGGAGCTCAACATGAATCTGCTCTCACTGAAAACACGAAAATAGGCTTGGCAAGCGGATAGATGAGGAGCTACAGACTCACTTTCGCTACGGAAAAAAAAAAACGATGCTGTCTTATTAAAAGGAGTGCAAAAGCTTTACAAGGAGCTTATAAAATTAAAATTTGATGTAGTCGAGACAAAACAAGCAGAACAAAAACTCTGAAATACGTCGGTATTTCAATGAATGCACTGCAAATTCACTTTGGTAATCAAAAGCATAGCCAGTGAGAAAGTGAAAAGGCTAATGCATTGTGACGCATAATATGATATTGTGTGAAGCACTAATCTGGCCAGGAGCCTTTATAAAAGGAAAGTAATACAATATGATACATAAAGCCTAGAGAAAGATGCCCTTGCGCCCTCCTGGCTAGCATTACAGGTAATTACGCCCATTGTGCCTATAAATTTTTTGGTGGAAGAAAGAACGTTGGTACATAGTAATCCTCCTGAGGCCAAACAGCTGGGACAACGTTTGGGATAGGAGACAGTCCAAAAAGTTTATAACAGACATATAACTTTGGATAAAATGCTGTCACCGACAGCTTGATGACCTAATCCAAATCCACACGGCATATGGGGTATTTATCGTATTTATCGGTATTTACGCATACCGAATTGGTATTGGCGTTAAGTGCAATTACTGCATCTGGACAGACATTGTCCAACTTACCATATTTAAATGCAAAGGGAGGGGCGGGGCAACAGGACGCTCTAAAAATATTTAGGGTACATTCCAGTCGCAGACGGTACCGTCCTAAAAAAAAGGTGAAGGTGAAACCTCTTTTGAAAGAAAAACCAAAAGTCGTGTCATAGCGCCCAAAACATCTAAAGAAAATTCCCAAATATGGGCAAGCGCAGAATAAAATTATTTTACAGGTAAAACATGGTTAAATAAAGAACATACAAATGTGAATGTCCTGCAGCATCTTAATGTTACGCGTTTAATACAGGTATAAAAATCAATTGGAAAAGGTTATCGGGTAATCGCTCGTATCAGTAGTGTTTCTGGTTTTAGAAATAGGTTTAAATATTTTCTATTCATAATAAAATGAACGCCAAACGCCTCCAAAGCGTAAAGCGATAATAGTAAATTGTATTTAACCTCAAATATCGCATTGTCAAAGCGTTTGTTAAAATTTTAATAAGAAGAAATTATTCGGAGAAATAAAACCAAACATATTAAATTCGCGATTGATGAAATAGGTAAAGAAAATGTATTATGGTTTTACGTTTCCCATCATCTCATTTCAAATTCAATCCGATCGATTTTATTTGGACCGAAATTAAAATGAAGTGCTAGGTAAAATAAATCTCTTAATTAACCGAAGTTCGAGGGCTTCGTGTCTTCATTTCATTAAATAGCTAATATAATCAATATAATTTTCTGTCAAAAATTGACGAATGAAACAACATATCGGTGATTATTATCTGACAGTTATTTTTGATAATATTTTAATTTTACCATAAGCGGAAGATGTTTTAGGTGATACGGCTACACTTGTTTCATACTTTATTTTGTGTGCTGTGCTACACAAAGCTGAAAACATTTTGCGGCCCTTCTACTGCTTTTTACCTTTATTCGGAGATTCAGTTGAAATTATAAATTACGTAGGATACTTCAAACATATAAAGAAAATTGTTGATTCCTAATAACAGTGTGTTTAATAATTTTTAAATATTGTTTAAATGAGTGGGCATTCTGACCGAGACTATATTTGTCACGTATTACAAAAAAAATCCAATGCGATTTTGATCAAAAATAATTTTTGCCACATAATACTCTTTCCTACCATAATATTTTGAATAAAATGTAAATATTTTTCGAGATGCAGAATTTATTTTTTATTTAGAAATTATTTATTTATTTAGAATAAAAATTAATATGTCAGTGATAGAAATAGCAGTCACACTGTTGTGTTGAGGAAATCTATAGACAATAAAAACATACTGAAACACGAAATTAAATTTATATTATCCCCAGAAGGTAGTATCAATATAAAGTAGTTCATATAGCAAACATACTTCTTTTATTTTGATTATAAAACTTTAGGAATTTATAGTTAAACGAAAGAGAAATTTTATTTGCTGTTTTGAGTGTTTTACGTACACAATATGGCTCACAATTGCTGTACTTTAGCTATTTAGTGACTATTATTTACCGTTGCATTCTACATCTGGCACCTGCACCATGTCCTAAAGGTAGGTAACTAGCTAACTAGCTGTAGGTAACTAACTAAGTAGTTAGTAGTAAACTCTTAGTAAACTAAGGGTTTACTACTACTGAGTAAGATTAACAGAACAATACAAAAGAAATGGACATCTCCGCTAAACGAGATAGAGTTCGAAAATTACATTAACGAATCACTAAGTAACCAACCAACAACAAATTATATAAATCCGATGAACGATATAATAGTCGATAGAGCAACGGAAGCTCATTCGAAATTATGTCCCACAAAAGCAAAAGATAAAAAACTTAGTTCTGAAACAAAAAGGAAAATAGAACGAAGAAAAGTACAAAAAGTGACAGAAATACCAGTCCAGGACAGTTCAAAAACCACGAAATTATACAGACTATAGAAGGAAACAAAGGTATGAAATGAATAGAAAATTAACAAACCGAAAGAAAGAAATATTTAGGAATAGATCAAAATCAGCGTTCGGAAAATATTCCTGATATCTATACAAAAGAAAGGCAAAATGCTTTAAAGAAGACGAGAAACAATACAGCTTCTGGAGGTGACGGAGTAGTTACAGACGCCATAAAAATAGGACTAATACTAATAGAAAAAATTCAAAGCCTATTTAATCTTTGCCTAGATAGCCATAATATTCCCGATAATTGGAACAACTCAATTATGATTTAAATGCATAAAAAGGGCGATAGAATAAATCTGGATAATTTCAGACCAATTAGTCCACTCAACCATCTTCACAAGTTGTATACTCCTATAATCGTAAATCGACTAGGAACTAAAGTAGGAATAAAAACCCTAATAGAAAAGAGTATGGAATACAACCGACCTTTAGTACTGCTGTTTGTAGATTTCCAGAAAGCATTTGACACCGTGGAACCCTTCCTGTAATCATGAGATTCCTACAAGAAAGTAGGGTCGAGTACCGATGCTGCGAAATCATAAAAACATTTACAAAAACGCAACGGTAAACGTAAATCTTCATTCTACCACTAGAAAAATCAGAATCAAAAGGGAAATGAGACAAGGCACTATATCACCCAAACTGTTTATCACAATTCTTGAACATGGTTTTAAGAAACTGCCCTTGGAACAGGATGGATGATTGGAACAAAATTGATGGAGTAATCTTAGCCCTCTCCGTTTTGCGGATGACATTGTATTAATATCAGACAATATTAGAGAGGCCAAATACAGGCTCAAAGAGCGCAAAGATTCCATGCAGAACGTAGACCTAAAAATAAATTTTACCAAAATTAAATTGATGACGAATCTGCTTCCCAGCGAACAAATCCTAATGAACAACATAGAAATGGTGAATAAATACTTATATCTAGGCCACGAAATATAAATTAACAGAGATAATCAAACCTGCGAACTGACAAGGAATAACTTTGCGATAACTTTGCGATGGGCAGCATATGAAAAAATGAGAGATGTGTTCAGGGCTAATATTCCAACGTCTCTGAAGCGAAAGGCATTCAATTAGTGCATTCCACCTGTCATGACCTATGGGGCAGAGACATTGACTCTCACTAAAATATCAGTAGAAAAGTTGATAGTAACACAGAGACGGATGGAAAGATCCATGATTGGACTAACCTTAAAAGACCGAATAAGAAACGATGTGGTACGACTAAGAACTAAGGTAGATGATATCATACAACGTATAACAAGACAAAAATTGAAGTGGGTACGATATGCTGCAAGACTTAGGGACGGAAGGTGGACAAAGAAACTTATCGAATGGAGACCGAGAGCTTGAAAAAAAATAATATTTGCCATTCACATCCCCATTATTGACCCTGAAATTCTGGAATTTTATCACCTTTACCCTATTATCTACAACCACTGAATTTTTATTCCTGAATATCCATATTTGGCACGAGGCCAACTTTCAACGAGTTCTTAAAAGAACGAACGCCCATCAGTCGAAGATATCTAGTACTGTCTTCGAAACTACTTACCAGTCGACAATTGTACGATGCACTTATTTCATGGTAAACCACCAATGAACTGCCCAAATTCCCGAGGTCCACCTACATAAGTCAATAATTGAAGAGATCAAGCAAGAAGTCATCGTGTTGCCAGTAACCAACGAACGGGTCCTATGGCAGACGGATCGATATCTCGACGTCTCAATCCCAGCCTCATCAGGATTCCAAAATCATGCGGGTTTCAAATTAAGGACAAGCAATTCACTAATACCGAGCATATTCGTAAAGGAAAATCACTAATTCTTCCGAAACTTGAAGGGATTGAGTTACCGCCCCCAAGAAGTTTTCAAGCCACCAACCTCAGCAAGATAGACTTCGAAAACGAATACGAAATCAACAATGTCGTGACTGTCGTGACCAAACCTGGGGCTAACAGTCGGCTTGATTTTCATCGCCATCTACACAATAGTGAAGAAGAAGAAAATCCAATTTTTCCGTCCAAATCCAATTTATGGGAGCACAATATCGCGACCTTGCAAACGCCTATGAGCATTCCGCTGACTAAGGGAATTGTCCAGTTACAAACTATTATCTCACTTCGTGGAAGATACAATTCATTGTTTTTCTAAATTTCATTACCCACTTAGCTTTAAAAGTGATAGGTTGTGTTGTAAAGGAAGTCTCTAAATATTTTTTTAAAATAGATTCTATCGAACAACCTACATATTTTACACTCTTTTTTATTGCTTTTAAAAGTCTTTAGAATGTTAAAGACGCTATACTTATGAAGGCGTAATAACATTGTCTTTAATTATGCGGACATGAGAAGTTAAAACCTTGTCAGGGATTTTATTTGCTACAAAATGTATTCCATTTTAATTTTGCGATTGGTGTTTATATACATATGGTATGTCCAGTTTCATATTTTTCAGACCTTGTTGAAACTTTGACAAATAACTACGTTTCACCGTAAACGGTTTTCAACGTCAAAAAGTAATCATGGAAATTTAAGAATCTAAATTTAAAAACAGGAATGTACGATGTGTAAGCTGTCCCATAAAGTCATTTCCGAGGAATCCTACATTAAAACTAACAAGACCACCATTCTTCTCAAGAATTTTAATACGAAAATGATATAAGTAACATAAATTTCCTCGGACAGAGATATTTTTATAGCCTCGTAGCCATAAATTAATAAAACTCGATCCACGCACACACATGGATGCGTCTATCCGAGGCTTTCGACATTTTTACAGCCCCTCGTATACAAGATACACGACGAATTCTAGGAGTGTATGCAAAAAATCTAATCTTGGCAATGAATTCCGCCATTAGAGTAGGATAATAACTACAGTTATTAGCTGATTATTAATGATTTATTGTGTACAAATAGTGTTCCACATATTGGGTATGTTGTTAATATGTAATCATTTCTGAAAATAATGTATTTTATTACGTAACCAAAGGTTATATTTTATATTATTTGTGATCCAAACCTTTTTTTTTGTTTCTTTTATGGTTATTTGGTACAACGTTAAGTATTTTTTGAATTATATGTGTAAAATGGTTTTGCTTAGGCCTGAAACGCACTGGCACTACTGGTGATGGTTTTGCGACAAATTTTATTGAAATATCCTTTGCTACGTATACGTACGTAGTAAGTATAAGTACAGTGCTAGTCTTTAACTTGCAATAAATTCAGTAAATCAAAGACGTTTTTTTGTTGGAAATAAGCTCGGACGATTCCATTAGTATTTTGGATAGACTTGGGATAGAACTCGGATCGAAATGCGAACCCGCGCATTCGAGATCATTTTTCACACTTTTCTCCAAACGTATATGAAAATCGAAGATAGCCAAGATGTAGGTTTGGGTGTCCTCCTTCAAAAACCGTTTGAAAAATTAAAATCGGCCCATCTCAGTTAATACGCCGAATTTTGGAAAGTTTCGATGTACATTGTCAATAATGTAATTGTGCAAAAACTATTTATCCTGTAGTGACGTAAATGTATTTCATCTTAGTATAATATCTCACTGTAGAATAAATTTATATTAAATACTTATTATTCTTTTCCGTTGCCGTATGCATAACATTTTAATTATGTTGCTTAGTACACATATCCACATCCTACATGCCTACATGGTAAGTAGGTCAATTATCGATACGTGTATTCGGCAACATCCATTTATTTTTATTGCAATACAGCTAATCCGTTGATTGAGAGTAGACCTATCCTTATCCACCTGCTCCGAACATGGGTACCATCCAGGCACATCACATGGCAATCCTGCCGGTCTTCGCCGATGTACGAGTAACTGCTGACAGAAATGGGAGTATAGAGATCATCAATTTAGCTAAGATCCCAAAAAAAAAAACAGAAAGTAACAAGAAGAAGCTGGCACAGCGGCAAACTGAGGAGAAGATACTTAAATGGGCGATTGAAGATCACTAGACAACGCAATGGGATCTTCTCAATCCAAAAAAGAGGTTGCAATTGCTCAAACAGGTATTAGCGGCGGCCAGACAAATGCCCTGATCACAAATAAAATCAAGAGCTGGGTAGAAATTGCATTTATGGTTGTGGTTATTCTGATGATCACGTTCTTTTGGGAGGTGTAAGGAAATACTGGAGAAGAAGATAGACTAGAGAATAGAGATAGAGAATAAACTTTAAGAAGAAATGGAATAATGAGATGAGTAATTTAATTGAATTCAAAGAATTACTTGAAGAAATAAGGGTATCTTATAAAAATTTTGGACAATAATAGTTCCAAGAGACGATCTGATGTTACTGTAACAAACCGTAGGTTTGAACAATTGAATCACATTAAGTGCGAATTTAATAAATTAAAAGAGTCTTTTAATAAATTACAAGTTGAGGCAAAAGGTAAAAGTGATGCAAAAGACTATACCGATAAGCTGATTGTTAGTTGTGAATTTATTTTAATAGAACGGTTACAATTATCAGACAGTAATCAAATGTTAAAACGTAATCAAAATTTAGACATTGTAACTGGTGAGTCAGATAACTTAATTAATTTCAATATGGGCAAGAACTTTGACCTTAGAGCTGCTAACTTAATTCCATCAATGAATGGTACCGACAATAGTACAAAACAGCTAATCGACGCCATTACTTTGTATAATTCCATGCTGGAACCAAACGGTAAAATATTATAAACAACCTATATTTTAAAGAAGAGTTTAAGTCAAAATGATAAAGTTAGATTGAGTCAACAATATAACAATAATAATGACTTGATAGCGGACCTTGCAAAACATTTTATAACGAAAAATGCTATTCATGCTTGCAACACAATTACGTGAGGCGAAACAAGGTTCAAAATCCATAAAACAATTTGGGTGATCTTTGGAGCAATTATTTACAGATTTAACTATCATCCTGGCTGACAACAACAATAACGCTTTACAAATACTAAGCGCTATTAACGAAAAAATGGCAACACACAGTTTTACAAACGGACTCAGAGACAATTACCTAAAGACAATAATAAAGGCACGTAACTATACCAGACTTAGTGACGCTATCCAAAGGGCAAAGGACGAAGACATCGGAGGAAAATGCGGGAATGAACAAATATTTCATGCACGGGGTAATGGAAATTTTAGACGAGGAATTACGAGACGACCTAATAATTCTTATAGAAATAATGGCCCAAGAGGTTATCAATCAAACAGAAACTACAACAGAAACTATAATACCAATTACAACAACAATTACAACAACTACAAAACCAACTATGGTAATAATTACAACAACAGTCACAGAGGACGACAAACTTACAACAGAGGTAGAGGTAACATTCAAAGAGGTTCTTTCGACAATTCGCGAGGTACTAGGGAGGTACACACTTTGACAGACACAAATAGTAAAACAGACACTAATGAGACAGTTGACAACGCAGACGTAGGAATTCAGTTTTTTCGTTTCCAATGATATTTTTCAAATAGACAGCAGTTCAACAAATTCAGACGGCTTAAAGTTTGTAACCCTATATTACAATAATAAACAGTTAAAATTCCTTATCGATACTGGTGCAAGTGTTAGTATAATATTCAGAAAACATTTAATTTCTACCTAAAGTTTAAACACAACTAGAAATATTGTCAGCGGTATCAGTGATAACACTAAGTCAATCGGTCCTGTAAGTATCAGTTTACAAACAATTAATGTATACCTTAGTCGTGAATTTTTAATTTTAGATGACGTTAACCTTGACAATCAATCATTCCTTGGTATATTAGGTGGTGACTTCATGATAAACTACTCTGCAGTTTTAAATTACGAACAATTACGCTTCAAATTTTGGTACGATAATCAAATAATTGAACCACGTATTGAACCTAAACATACTTCTATCTTAGCATTGCCGGCGAGGTGTGAAATAATTAATTAATTTCAAAGTAAATACCAAGTCTGTAGTGTTTTCTCAAACAAAATTGCGGAAGGAGTTTTTATCACATTTAGTTTATCAAGACCTCGACACAATTCAATACCTATAAAGATATGAAATGTCAGAGTCGAATCAGTCGCTTTAAAAAATTTCATTCCAAAATGAGAAAACGCTTCAGACTATAATTTTTGTAACTTTGACAACGAAAAGACACATTCTACTGATAGGGCTGATGAATTATTAAAAGTAATAAACTTACAACTTTTGAACACCGAAGAAAGAAACTATCCAGAAAAAATATTTTGACATATTTTACTTAGACAAAGACCAATTAAGAGTCTCTAACATCTATAGAGAAAGCATGCAACTTAACAAAGACACTAGACCAGTTTACACTAAAGCTTACAGACTACCACAGGCATAAAAATCAGAAATCCATCAATAAGTAGAACAGATGCTGAAACAAGGTATCATCGAGGAAGCAAAAGGCAATTCGAACTCTCCTCGGTTAATAGTCCCAAAAAAGATTAGCGGTGATGATACTAAGAAATGGCGAATAGTCATGGATTACAGACGATTAAATCGACAGATACAAAACGACAAACTTCCATTGCCGAACATTACAGAAGTTCTGAATAGCGTGTCCGCTTTCACCACGGACAGAGGACAATACCAGATGACAAGGCTTCCAATGGGTCTCAAAATAAGTCCAAGCGCATTTTCAGGATGTATGACGGTAGCGATGTTCGAATTAAACTATGAGTGTTGCTTTGTATATTTAGATGATTTAATCGTTTTTGGAAACAATTTAGTAAACCATAACAAAAATATAGTAAAAAATTTTAGAGATTAAGGCAAGTAAATTTAAGATTGAACCCAAGTAAATACGATTTTTTGAAGACAGAGGTAATGTATTTAGGGCATATTATTTCTGCGAAAATTGTTTTACCAGATCCCTCAAAAATAACAGCTATTCAATGTTTTCCTGTTCTTAACGATGCATAAGAAGTAAAAATATTTATTGCTTTTGCAAATTATTATCGGAAATATATAAATGACTGCCCAAATTGCTGCACCACACAATGCTCTAACTAGAAAAAAAGTTGATTTTGTTTGACATCAAGAATACCAACAATCTTTCGAACAATTTAAAATAACTTTATCTAATCCACCGGTGTTTCAGTACCCTAATTTTTCAGCAGATAATCGGTTTATTTTAAATATGGATGTATCAAAATATGAGGTAGGATGTGTACTATTTAACTCAGATGATAGACCAGTAGCGTTCGCTAGCAGATCACTCAATAAATCAGAAGTGAACTATAGTGCAACGGAAAAAGAATTAACAACAATTGTATTCGCTGTAAAACATTTTAGATCTTATTTATTTGGAAGAAAATTTGAGATTTGGACAGATCACCAACCATTAATCTACTTATTTGAAATGAAAAACCCATCCAGTAGATTAATAAAGTTTCGATTGGTTTTAGAAGAGTACGACTTCACAATCAAGTATTTAAAAGGTAAAGAAATGTTACAGCCGACGAACTGAAAACTATGAATCAGGAAGTTAACACACCAATATTTGTAACTACATGGGCTCAAAAAAAATGGCGTGTCCAGGAGCATGAAAAGATATTCGCGATGAAAGAACTGATCACCCAGTAATCGTGGAATTATTAAAACCTCTTACAGAATCATTCTGCCTAAAAACAATTTCACCACAAGAATTTCAACGCTTAAAAAAAGATATAAACCACAACTACATAACGAGAGATTTAATTTGTAGTAAAGATTCGCGAATTGGATTTATAAAACAGGATCCTCGAACAATTAGACCTAGGTAGGTTGTGAGACTTGAAAAGGTGTACGATATGTATAAAGTTCCAGAATTCATTATTATTAAACAAACAAAATGTTCACAAGAAATGAAAGAAAGAAATTTTAAAATCTCCAAGAAAAAATTAAAAGGAGAGGTATTAAACTATCTGTAGTAAAAGTTGTTGAAAATATTGTTAACAAAGAAGCCAGGCAAATTATAATGAATGATTACCATATTTTACCAACAGGAGGACACGCAGGAATGAACCGAATGTTCAATAACATAAACAAAAGGAATGTTTGGGGAGGTATGTGAAATGACATAGAAAAATTTGTACAGAGATGTCAACAACATTAACATTCTAATCTTAATAGAGGACCCGTGACAATCACCACCAAAGCTTCCACTAGTTTTCAAAGAATGTATATATATATATATATATATATACACTTAGTTGGACCTTTACCGAAAGACTCAGAAAACAACAAATACATACTAACAATTCAATGTGAACTAACAAAGTTTATTGAAGCCTATCCTTTTCCAAATAAGGAAGCCGATACTGTAGCTAAAACTTTTGTAAATAATTTTCTATTACGCTATGGAATACCATCAGACATCATATCAGACAAATGATCGGAATTTATAGCTTTAGTTTTTCAGGAAACGTCTAGGTGACTTCAAATAAATAAATTGCATTCTACAGCCTATCACCACGAAATATTAGGATCATTGGAGAACTCACATAAGCATCTTGGAGCCTATTTAAGGATCCAAACTGCAAAACATGCAAATTCTTGGAGCACGTGGGTTCTCCTATGTTGTTTCACATTTAACAGCACAATACATGAATCAAAAACTTGTGTTTGGAAAATTGCTACGATTACCTACTAATTTGACCGAATCTAATACTGAATATACAATATACAATTTTGACGGATATCCCTCAGAACTAAAATAAAGGTTGCAACAAGCTTGTAATGATGCAAAAAACAATTTAATTGCAACAAAATGTAAGAGGAACACAACTTACGACTTACAAAATCCATTCGTAAAATATAAGAAAGGTGAAAAGTTTTTATTAAAAAACAATAATCCTTTAAATAAACTTGAAGCGTTGTTTAAAGGCCCTTTCGAAATAATTAAAGATAAGTCTCCGAACATCATAATAAAAATAGGAAATGATTTGCAAGAAGTGCAGAAAAACAGAGTAAAACTCTATCGTGAATATCGGAAAACCAACCTAATTAAATTTGAAATTCATATCTTTTAATATCTTTCTTTTTAATATCTTTTCATATCTTTCCTTTTAATTGTATTATTTTATTAATATTATATTCATATTCATATTATTAAATTATATTCGTATTATTCATTATTTTTCGTTATTGTTTTTCATGCAAAAAAATCATATGTTTTGAGTTCCACGTATAATTCTTTTCTCCACCGAAGGATATGTAGTGTCGTAACTGTGTTTCATTTTAGTATAATATCACCCTGTAGATCACATTGAAATTAAATATTTATTATTCTTTTCCGTTGCAGTATGCATAACATTGTAATTGTGTTGCTTGGTACAGATATCCACATGACCTCTAAGTAGGGCAATTATCGATACGTGTATTCGGCAACATCCATTCATTTTTATAGCAATGTGGCTAATTCGTTGATCGAAAGTAGACGCCTTTAATTATCCACCTGCCCTGAACCTGGGTGCCATCCCGGCACATCACAGTCGACAGCATCCATCTTTTGCACAGTTGAAGTAAACATAATAACTTAACATTTCAAGCAAAATTAGCGCTCAGCTGTAAACTACGCCATGCAGTGAGTTTTTGAAAAAGGAGCCATTTTAACGGTTTTTGGAATTTTAAAGTTTTTGCGGTGAAAAATGCTCCGATCACTTTTAGAAACGCTTATTTTGAAGGTTTTTTTAATTGTCTACAAATCGTCTGTACAGCGTAATGCATTTCGACCTATTGTTTATAATTTTCATCAATAAAAAAAACCGCAAATGTTCAGATTTGTCTAGATTTTGGGTTTTTATCATCTTTGATCCATTTTAAACAAAGTTTCTTGCTCCATCCGATATTAAGTTTTATCTACCAACACAGCTATTTTGCTCTATAAGCTGGGCTAATTTTACGACACGACCAGGACTCGAAACTGCAACTCTCGATACAGTGTCCAGTGTTTTTCCAGTTAACAACTTTTCTCCTTAAAAATCATTGTTCTTTATTGTTTCGCATTATGCACTTTAGGCCTATCCTTAAATATAAATCATTCTGTGTAATTCAATAGCTTAAGTGATCCTAGCCATGCGAGTAGTTATTTCAAGTTGTTTTTCAAGTTCAACTAAGCATATTACCCAAACGGTAGGTATTTTTGTTGGTACGTTCCTATGTACCTACCTAAATCCAGAGAACACCATTGACATATCTAATGAGTCGGTCAATAACACTCTGGTCTTCGTGATTTCTAGTTTATGTAATTCATGGAAACAACTGATGGCTTATTATTTTACAAATAATCAAGTAAAGGCACCACGCTTGAAAGACGTCATCATGGAGGACATTTCAGCACTGCAAACAATTGGATCACAGATAATTCGTACTGTCTGTGAACTACCATTAATCGGTTGGTTAATGAAAACACCACTGAAAAGACAGGATTTCTTCAGGAGATGATTCATTAGATAAATGGTGAAAAAATCATTGTCCTCCTTGATTCTCCTTTTTTATTAAAAAATACTCCTAAAATTTTATAAATATATAACATTCAATTTAACAATTTTAAGGTCTATAACGTTTATGTACCAAAAAATAAACTTTGTTGTTTTTATTAAATACATTTCATTTTGAATATTTATAGTATATGTATATATTCGCTGATTTAATAGTAAATTAAACAGTTAAATAGTTTAATATTTAATAGTAAATTTAATTTATCTAATAGTTATTATTTTTTATTTATATATTTTATATAATATTATATTTATTTATTTTATAATTATTATATTTATATAATTATTATTATATAATAATAATTTAATTATTATTATATTATATAATTATATTATATATTATAATTTATAATTATTTATAATTTATTTATTTATTTATTTATTTATTTATTTATTTATTTATTTATTTATTTATTTATTTATTTATTGGTTTTAGGTGTTTATTGAATGTTTTAAACCCTCTTCATAAATCCCCTTCATTTATAGGAACATTATTGAAAAGTAATGTTGTCAAAAATTTATTCATATTTCATGAATCAACTTGTTTATGGTTATTTAAAGGTCAGATATTCCATCAGTTTTTGGAACCTTTTAACCCTATATGTTTACTTAACTATATGTTATGTTATGTTAACCTATATGTTAACAGTTTACTGACACATCTATATTTAGATTTTTTACGATTCTAAATGGAGACGCCCTTAAAAGTCCTTCGTAACACATTTCTGCGTTTTTGTTGAATTATGTTGATATATCTGGCAGAAATAGGTGCTGAGTTGTCTGGTTTGAGTAGGTTTGAGTTGGAAGGCGCGTATATCTAATTTTAAAAGTATTAAGTCTGCTTCTTTTAATTATTTCTCTGTGAATAGTACTTGTAGTAGAATAAATTTTTATGATCGAAAATGTTGCGCTGGCGGTTTGACTTTTCTTGAAATACTTTTTTTTGGTGCAAAAATATTTCAGCAATAATAGCGATCAGGATATTGGTAAATATTTAAATTAAATGATGCAGTATTTACAATATAGTTAAATGGGCGTATTTTTCTAAGTCTATTAGAAATAATGCATGAATGGATATCTACACTAAAGGAAAGTAGGTACTGGGCGTTGTAGTGGAGCCTGAACAAAACTGAATGTGATAGTTGTTACCAATTTTCATATTTATACACCATCAAGGTAAAAAATTATGTGAATATGGTTTTTCAACTATAGTAGTTCATAGGAGAAAAGATAGGTATCTATGTAAGAATTTCCGCATTACACTTTGTTCATCAGTTATTGCAAAATAGCAATAACTAATTGTAACAAACAATATTTTCTTAACATTTGTCGACTTTCCTAATAACCTTATGAATTTTTAGTGTAGCCGGAAATAGTTCAAAAAAATTCGTTCGTACAAATTTGACGATTTGTGCATAAACATATGTTATTAAGAAGGGATTATAGAAGGTATTCAAGAAAAAAAAAGTTGATCGAGCCACTTTACTACACCCAAAGTTATATCAATAGGACACTACTTATTTTGGTGATTTGTATGTTGTATATTTTACGTTGGGAAAGATTTAGAAAGTCTTAACAAACACCATTTTGAAACATATTATATTGTCCACTAAAAACTGCGAACAGGACAATCAACTCTGTTTTCGAACCGTTTAGTTCGAAGGCAATATCAAGAGTGCCGATTACCAAGTAATAAAATCGTGAGATGAGATTCTTACTACACATCTCCTTCAGGAATAGCACGAGAAGTTATTCTGCCATATCCAAGTCAGCGTAACAAGTGCAACAAAAGCAATATCCTCCAATAGGATTTCCTGAGTTTAGTTACTAGGTTAGTTAATAATTATGTCATATTTTTTCAGCGTGTGATATAACATATATGATTTCAAAGCAATTTTTACAGTATGTAGAATTAGGTATTAAAAGAAACATTAAATATACACCAAGAAGATAGTGGAGGAAATACGTACAGTTCATGCAGTGTGTATTTAATACGACGTCATTTTTGACGTATTTTTCTTGGTCCATTAAATACGCACACGTGTTCAGTGTAATCCATTCACAATTATATTTTCTAAAGGACAGTTGATAGACTGGGCGATCTTTACGATTCTATTTAAAGGTAAACTATAAAAACTCAAAATCCACGCACTGCCATGTAAACAAAGATTCAGATATAAGTCAATTCGCCGTCTGGTCGAACATGCAAAGAAACCGGCAATATCACTCACCCTTGTCAACGTGATGTAAGCGCGCGAAATTGAATCTGCATATATCATATCATATATACATATATCACGTCACTGAATCATGATACCAGACTTGTTTTGCATGAACTGATACTATGAATTTTCGAAAGATATATATATATATATATATCAGCATTATAATCTTTTTTTCTCACAGGACAATGAAATGTAAACATCAGTAGATACTAGTTGTCTTAGCCTTTAACCATTCCCTTTTGAAAATTATTATTTAATATATCCTCTCCAGCTTTTGTTGGTTTATTGTACTTTAGGGAAATGTATTTTACTAAATCTAAAAGTGTTCTGTGTAGGTATTCTATATTTCTATTTCCCAAATCGAAACACAATTACAGTGGGTATCTAACAACCATAATAAATCAAACAATTTGTTAAGTTTTACAATTTGTCACTTTCATAATTATACTGGATTGATAGAAAAATGACAATCAGAAACAAATTTTTGAAGGTAAACTATAAATAGTTAACATTATAAAACGAAGGAAATTTTTCTTCAATTTTGAAAAATTTTTATATGAACGTGCTCCATTGTGAATTTACCCCTAAACATTTCTCAATATTTTTTACATCAAATAATTTCCTTTCATCTGTTAACATGTGCTTAAATAATGGAATGCTTCTTCCCACATTAAGCGAATTAAAGTGAGTGTGTCCATTCTTCAAATAAATTTCTTTAATCTCAATACAGGTATTGGAGTCAACTGAAAAACTTTTTAAACCCTGTGCAATTTTTGAACTCAAGACTTCTCAATAACTATTAAATTATTTACACCTATTTGACCCATCACATTTTACAATTTTTATTGAAAATATCCAGTAAACCAATTGACACTCGTTTCTCACAGAGCTATCGTGACCTGAAAGGTGAGGCCTGTCCTGAAAGGAAGTTCAAATTTAAAAAAGACTACTGCACTGACGTCTAGTGTATTCAATTGAACAAAAATAATAAACAAGGACCATCAGAAAAAAGCATTGTTTTCAGAAATTGTCAAATTATTGAGCTTAATATAAATCAATAACCAATATGCATCCGATTCGTCCTTTGGTCATATAAAGACACTAGCACGCCAGTGTCACTAGACATGGCTACGCCCGCGCAATTTTAATATCTGATAATTATACCCCAATTCTTTTTTATTTTTCAAACGATAACGTCAGCGTTATAATAAGAAGAAGCTCACTCTTATTATTAATCATCATTCTTATCTAACTGAAAAAATTTTATTATTATTTTTTGTTTGAAAAATTTATGTGTAGAATTGTCTCTGTATTTATATAAATGCATTTATAAAAAATTTGTCTAGACCATTATGTACAAAGAACTTAGTTAACAACAACTTTTGCTGTCTATAAATTCAAAATATGAATTAGATATTAAAATTAATTAAAGAAATATATTTAAATGCCTTGTTGAAGATTCTTTCCTTAACTTATTAGTTTCATTCATTAAGTATCAGTAGAACAATATAGACGTAGGTATCCCGTGGAATACATATTAGATATAAATACTCCGCCCGTTCTATTGCTTCAATCACATACGAAAAATATATTTTTTAAAATTCAAATGGCGATGAATTTTTAATAGGTTGCATATAAATAAGCATTCTTCATTAAATACTTATTTCAATCAATCTTGATTCTTAAAAATAGGATTGTTGTCAATATATTTTATAACAATTAAAATTTTAAACTTAATTGATAAGTATTAAAAATCTGTTTAAAAATCATTAAAAATTATCCGTTTTTTGAGGTTCAAAATTATCTAAATTCAATATTTAATGAAGAATCCAAATTTATATTATAGTTGTAAAAAATCCTCGCAATTTGTTTTGCAAAAAATTAATTTTTCATACGTGATTAAAACAATAGACTTCTTGCGGTGCAACTGTCGAACTACAACATCGGACATATCTCACTATATATAGCACCTTGAATATAGTATACATGTTATATGTACAGTGCTGCAGAGCGTGTATATATACAACTATATGTGAAAATTCGTTTTTTATCATTTTCTACCCTTAAAAATTAAAATTTTGTAAAATCCTTTCGTAGTGCACCCCTGTCCACTGATACAAAACTACTTTTAAAATTTCAGGTCGTCATCTGTAATAGTTTTGGCTGTACTTTAATTATAAATCAGTCAGACAGACAATATTCTTTTATATATAGAGATTAGAGTATGTTTCGTTCAGTTATTGATATACCATATTTCTAGTGCTGACCGTGTTAAATATATATTGTCCACTGGATGTGTAAGAAAACGTCGACTGGAAAATTAAAGAATGGAGTATGGAGAAGATTAGTTTTCTAAATTCTTGGTATTTTGTTATTATTATAATTTACCTTTTACCAGTAATTTATAAATTTCCTAAAAGTCACCTTAATCCTCCCATTACTTAAAAGTTATAAGGTACAGGACTGGCATAAACACGAGGTTACACTCTGTATCAAATCCATATAGCTACTAAGTAAGATATTAACTATTATTAGAGTTTATGCAATGTACCGTGTGTTCGCGTCCCATTTTTGGATGCGTGCGTTCGTGCGTGCGTTCATGCGTGCGTGCGTGCGTGCGTGCGTGTGTGCGTGCGTGCATGCGAGTTTGCCTACATGCGTGCGTCTTTTTCTCGGGCGTTAGGCTTTCAAATAAAGGATCTGGAATTCTCTAGTCTGGTATTCTTTAACAGCTGTCACATATTTTATCGGGCCCCTCCTGAGTTGCTAAGAAACACCCAACGAGAACGAAGGAACGGAAGAAAGAGACAACCATGCCGACGACGACGACAGATCGATGCCTCTGATAAAATCTGTAATAATGAAGAAAAGAGGGGAACATTAAGAGGGTAAAAAAAAGGTTTTAGAATCATGAATATTAAGTATATCGTTCGTTTTGAATAAATTAAACGTATCTGAAAATTTATTTTAATGCTAGATGAAGAAGTATTTATTGTACATTGACCAATTCATTTTTCAAAAAAGTTCAAAGAACTAATTAGTGTAAAACACTTTTGCAATAATTACAATATCAAAACGATCAGATGGTTCGCAAAGAGATTTAATCAAGAAAGTGAGTGGAAAATAATATAAACTCTAATCTTTAGAAGTAATATGGAAAACAAATGAATTTTTATTTACAAAGGTTAACCTAGTTTTGACATGGTGCCATCTAAAATATCTGCACAAATGGTGTATAAATAATATATAATAGTTAAATGGTAATAAACACGAGATGTATGCTTAATGGCTTTTTTGTGTAACTTTCATTCCCTTGCAGTTATAAATATGATATATTTTATAAAATATAGGACATTTCATAGCCAACACATTGTAATATTGCTGGTGGAAAGCATATAATTTCCAATTTTTTAAGAAATAGACAATCGATAAATGGTTTTGAAGGTCAGAAATATCGATTAACAAATTTTTTGAAGAGTGCGTCAAATAAAGTTCCTATAATCAGATTGTGTTAACTTACTAACGTACCATAAATCGTACAAGACAAGCAAATCTGATAAACCAAATTAGGCATTTAGGCCAAATTAGGCATATGGAGCTAACTGGGAGTTACTATTAGTAAAAATCTAAAACTTGACTTACTCTAAGTACGGCAAATTCAATGTTCTAACAATAAATAGACGCAGTGTTATAATAAGGTATGCATGTGTTTAAAAATTTTTTCGGCATTCAAATCCAATAAAGTATTAACTTAGTACACACGACACTGGAGTCTTTAGATGTAAGATCAAGATGCCTTTTACATGGAATGTAGTGGGTTTTTGGAATGTCTAAACGTTTCACTTTAATTTGAAGCGTTACAAGTCTCTAAATATTATCCTCTATCTAAACTAGCAATCATGTCTTAACAACTAACCCTGAGGGTATAAGAGGATCACAGGAAACATCTATATTTCCATAAAGATTTCAAGCAGAATCTGGAATAGTTTTTATTTTAATTTCAAATATTAATCTAATAAAGCCTGAATTATGCTGAAAGACTCCACAGGTTCATTTAGAATTTTGGAACGTCAGGTTAACTTTACAATTGAATCAGAAATTCTGAACAGTTTCATTTTAATTGTAAACTAAAAAAGAATCTATAATAAAGCATGCAGGGGATTTTCAAGAGCTGTAAATTATTAAAAGAACCTTAAAATCGAATTAATCGGGTTATGCAACTTCAGATTGTTTTACTCTACGAGGACGACAGAGAATTTAGGTTTTCCGAAGTGGCCTGCTATGGGTTCTAGAAGCTTTCTTGTTATAATGTCAAACAGTAGAATGTCTGACGGTGGTATTCAGAAACGTTCATTAAAATTTTTTTTTAATTTAAATGGTTACTGAAGCCAGATTTCTTATTCAGAAGGTCCTCAGTATAGATAAATCTTAACTTATAATAATTCTCAAGTATTTCTCAAGTAAAAATTTTTCCTACTCAACAGTAATCATAAATGCTCGTTCGTAAAATTTATTCTTATATTTGAAAAATATTTAAGAAACATTTAAGGAAGCAAAAGTAAAGCTAAATATCGAGGTCATGTCCGTAGAAGTTGAGGTTATATTAGCTTTAAAAATGTTCGAAGGTTGAACGACGCTTTTAATGTTAAGGGATGATGATAAGGGAAATGCCGTTGAAGGAGCTGGACGATTTGGAATTTAAAAAGCTCTAAATTCGGTAGGTAGGTAGGTTTACCAAACAGTTTGTGGTCAATGTTATTATCCTTTTAATGACAGAAGTAAATAACCAACAAGGAATACTCCTTCTGCCGCCACCAAGGAATATCCCTTCTACCCCCTTTTACCGCCAATCTGCTACCTGCCTGATTGATAAACTCTTATAATGTGGTTATCATAATTTAACACTAAAATATTTCTCGTAGAACTAATACCTTTCATCATTAATAGGAGTCTCTTAACGGAGAGAAATACCGTTTCTATGTTACTAATGAAATTTGTGGATGATAACAAAGATAAACCATAAAAATTATAGGTTATGGGAGGTTTGTTTTCAACAGTATTGGACGAAACGAATAGTTCTTACTTAGCAGTAATTAATACCAAATATTTACCACACCTTTAAGTTAAGGAAGATTTTAACTTAGAAAAAATTTAAAAAGTATTTGAGTATCATTTCTGAAGTCCACCCTGAACCAAGCTGAATTCTTTTTCTAGAGTTTACTTTTGAAATTGGAAGGCCCGAATAGGTTTAAACTCAAATATAGTTTAATGCAAATTTTGTTAGAAATGTTTGTGGGGCTAGAAGGAAGATTCCAGAGGTCTTTCATGAAGCTCCCATATCCAAACTGTCTCGAATAGAAATGTGGATGGTCTATGAAACTTCCCCACAATATTAGTTTATTTTAAATGTTAAAAAGGGCCTAGAGCACACATTATAGGGTTTAATAATGAAATTAAAGGGTCGAAACATATTTGTCACTGTCAAAAATCTAATTAAGGAAAATACCAGCATCTTCATTGTATCTGGGTGTCCTCGAGTGATGTGCTTGAATTTGCTTCCGTCCAGGTAAGGCGGGTGGAGGTAAGGCTCGAATTCATTCCGGACCCATCGAATCCTAATATATATTTATTTATTAAGGCTTTGTTGCATATGTTCAGGTTGACATTTATATCGAAATTAGGAGTCAGGGACAGAAGTTTAAAATATCTATGTTAAAAGAGGAGCTTCTTGTTTCTATTTCAATGTAAGCATATCGGTAACTTAGATTTCTTGACTAATGTGTCACGCAAAATGTCTTCCACATGCTTAAGGGTATTTCTTACGTCTCGTTCTCGTTTTTTTTTCTGTGTATATGTATATAGAAATTTATTTCATTACAGGATATACTTGAAAAAGGTTCAATATAATGAACAAATTTATCATTTCCTATTATCCATCCCTGCTTAAATGACAAAAGCTTACTTCAGAAATAGTTATCAATCATATAATCAATAGAGACCAATCAATAGAGATTTTCTCGGGTATTGATTGGCCTATTAGTCTTCTCTGCTAGTCCTAAGCCTGGATAAAGTGTGAATGAAAAAGATGGAAAAAATTGGTTACGTATTCACGTATTCGCAATACTGTTAAAAATGTTATTAAATTCAATAAACTTGCAATACACATACTTTGGTGTATTCATTTAAGTAAATTCAAACAAACTTTCTTTAAAAATACTGAATTGTTTCTAAAACAACACTTCTATATTATTTATACAGAGTTCCGCAACGGTTTATCTCCACAGCCCTTTTCTAGGTCGGTATGGCCGGAGCAAATTCGAGCGTTCAATTAATAGACCCGGCAGCGAATTCAAGCCTTTTAACTTTAACTGGAATGAATTCGAGTTCCGTCCTCGAGGACTACCCTGGAATGATCATAAAGAACAAGAATAGAGGAACTGTGTGAATCAAGAATGAAATAAAACTATAAGAGCAGGATCCAGGATCAGGGTCAAAAACATGGAAATTTAATTGATTATGTTTACCAGGATCAAATTATTTGTGACTTCAAGAACAGTTTTCTAGATTCAATAGGAATACAACAAATGTAGAATATTACAAGTAAAGTGAACGGGACAAAATAAAGTACAATTATACGATTTCCAGTTTTAATAGTAAACATTCCAAAAATGTGCAATAGACGAAAAAAGATTTTTAATATTTTAACCCAAAAATAATAAGGCGATACGAATTAGGTCTAGAAATATCAGATTTTACAATTAAAAAAATGTCAAATAATCTGTGTCAAATTAATTGTATCTAGAGTACATAGTATCACGTGACAGAATATATTGAATATGGTAAAACAATTGTAATTTGCAAGCTGTTATATCAAAGGTTTTCACATTTGTTTCAAAAATCACTAAACTCAAACTTATTACTAAATTAATTACTAGTAAATTAAACCTACTCCCGTAGAAGTTAAACTCATTTCTAAATAGCAATACCGATATAAATTCCAAAATGTCCAAAAGAACAAAGATAATAATATTAAAAAGTGATTGATTTTTCGACCATTACTTCCTTAATTTCTAAGGCATATAAACGCTCCAAAATCACTTTTGTAGGGAATCATGGAAAATAAGGGTCATAATAAGGGAATAAAGGGAAAAGCAGGAAATAAGAAATAGAGCTGCAAGTCTTTAATATTAACTTGTTTTGAACCATTAATTTTTGAAATTCTTGAGTTTTAATGTTTAAGGACAAGTGGACCGTGCACTCAAATTGGAAATTCTTAGAGCGATATCTCAGTCAATTTTCATTCTACAAAATCAAAAAAGCCAAAAATTTTGGCAAAAAACCTAACTTGTTTGATCACAACGCCTTTACACATTTTTTCAATAAAAAAATTGTAAAATATAAAAATTGTGAGTGTTAACACAATGTTTACCAAGCTAACTATATCATTTCTACAATAACACCTATAGCTTTTTAGTTCTGCTATAAGCAAAATTAAAAAAATATATATAGAAGTTTTAGAACGTTTTAAGTTCAAAAAAAGCTTTAAACATTACTGCCTCCGTTCGAAAAAAAAAAGATTACGAATTTTTATTTAATTTTACTGGCCGTATTTTATTTTTACTGAGCTAGTTTGGTTTATTAACGAACTTCGCCGAGACATTTACCAAAAATATGTGAAATTGAAATTTTTCCGTAGTCCCATCAGGTTTCTCTCAACAAGATAACTGTATTATCTATATATCTATATTTCTATCGAAATAGGTCCAAAAAGTAGCAGCCTAGAACTTGTTACCTACATTGATAAAACCTTAATATTACCCTGACCGGTAAAATGCAACAAATTTAATTTATCTCCCCCTAAGTAGTGCAGCCAGTTTATAGAATTTTCAGTATCAACACTACCCTCTGTGCCAAGGAAATGCAGGTTTCGATTGTGTTGGGAAAGAGTTGAGATTTAATCAGAAAAAGGTTCACAAAGGAGGCCTCGATGGCGTTCGATATTTTAATTTTCACAACAAAGAGTCGCGGCGCGTTTCCAGCCGGGACGTCATCGTAAATTTTCCCCATTTTTCAAAAGAACCGGGCATAATCCAATTATTTACGGCCGGCGTCAAAGAGCAACACACCATATGTATTCCCTCTCTCGTTCTCCCTCTATTTCTCTTTCTCTCTTCCACCCGTACCCACCTATATGTAAATGAATCCAGAATTTACGAGTTGGTCGCCCATTTTAAAAGCGACTTGTCAAGATATAAAAGTATCACCTGATGTAACGGCCTGTCGAAAACGTCTTCTTAGCATGAGTGCCTTTGCGTCCTCTTTTTTCTTCCTTACATTTTTTTATTTTATTTATTCTCGTCCGTCCAGTCGTCGGTTTATCGACTCTCCTCCTCTACACCATTAGTGGATCGAAGCTGAGATATCGCCCGGATTGTAAATTTTACTGCTATCGAGATTTCCACGAGGCATAAATTAGAATTCTTTCTCTGTTCGGTATTCTCGTTATTTTTTTCTTTTTCCGTTGTTGTTGTGGTTGGTGAAGGAATTCGCTTTTCGTTCTCTCTCTCTCTCTGTCTCTCTCTCTCTCTCTCTCTCTCTCTCTCTCTCTCTCTGCATCTTGTACTCTTTCCCTCCTTCCTTCGAAACTATTATCTTTAACTAGCTGGATTTTTATTGGTCGTTTTATGTCCAACGGGAAAATGCTTATATTACGGTTAGCAGCTTTGATAAATTCAACTATCGAATAAACAAGACAGAAAAAAGAAAATTGTCAATGAGAGGCAGAATGGGTATTAACGAAGTAATGAAGTAGATAAGACCAGTGCGAAGGTCATATGTTTCGTGAAAGAGGACTGTAAATAACCCGCGGTAATTGCTGATGAAGCTGATTAAAAGCTACCCATAGGTTCAGTATCCTCAGAAATAGGGCGGAATTTAAGATATGGAACAAGGCGAGTACATACGATTGGAAAATCACACAAAATAATCATATTAGTATATGTTTCTACCCAGTACAAATCCTGTCAGCCTGTTTCTCTTATCCCGTATATAATTCGATATCATCCGTGGAAAAGTCTCCATAGGCATATGCGACGTAAAGAAACATTTTTGTAAGTTTTGCAACATTAGTATCACACATTTTTCGTTATCCTTTCCAAAAGGAGTTGTGGTAATAAAACACGCCATCTACCCATCTCCTCCATAACTTAGGGGACACACTTCACTAGTATGACGCTTAATGGCAAATCGATATCTCCAGTTACGAACCGAAATCCATCCAACTACACGATCCCTAATGCACGGTGTTTAATCAACTCCGCTCACGTTCCGAAAACACCCATAACTCCACTTCTCCAGCTGGATTTAATTGAATCTAACCTCCTAAGTTTACTCAGCAACCTAATATCCATAAAGAGAAAGAGGGAGATCGGCGGAATTGCATCAGAGCTTTCCTCCTATGGTGAGATGGTAATAACTTTCGGGGATTTTCATTTTGAATGCATGCCCGACGTTTGAAATGGGGCTGTTGTTTGACTAAAGGGAGATAAGCATAGTTGTTAATTCTGGGCGAGTGGAAATTATCCTTTTTTTAATTAATAAAAGAGGTTTTCATAGCTCACTCTTGATGACATGCGAAAAGTCACGTTAAATTTTGATGTGTAGTTAATAGCTTGTAGAAGATATACGAGTTTGTGGGTTTTCAATTCTTAATTAGCTTAAATAGTGAAATTTAATTATAAGTTCCCAAATAGCGATTTGTGTTCTCATTTCCTTTCTCAATGAAATCCTTTCGTAAATACTGACACACTAAGATAAATTAAAGGAAATGCAACGTTAGAATTGAGGCAAATAAAAGAAATTGTAAATTCGCAAGACATGGAAACTACAGGTTGGTAGAACAGACCATTGTGAAATTTGGTGAAAAAAGACCCTCTTTAAATTCTCTCGTTTATTAAAAGTTGCGACACCAAATTCCACTAAATATTGTGGGATATTAATATGTTATATAATAAGCATTGTAACTATATTAGCAAAATTGTTTTGGTTTATGTTATATCTCAAAAGGCAATTTTAGAAGGCACTTCTAATCGTCAAAAGAAGAAGAAATTAAAAACTCCAACTTCTCGTTTGAAAGGTACAGTATTTATTTCTAAGCAAGTCATGAAAATTTGCGCTTGTCACACGCAATTCTAAAGTTTTGTTAGAATCCGTAATTTTTTCATAAAAAAATGGTATTAATATTCGAATACAATACAAAAATATTAAACGACAATATTACTCAGAAAAATAATTACTATTTGCTGTTATGAAAATAGGAAACATATAGGCAGATTATATTTATATGGTAGGTAAATAATAATTTATTCAGCAATTTTTCCAATTTCAAAATTTCGAAATTGCTTAACTAGTTAGCAAATAGTTTAGTATTGAATGTTAAAAATGTCCACGATAACCTTCGAAGAATATTGGCAACATATATTTAAACGAGGTTGAATGAATTGGTGTTTAGAATTTTGTGACATTATGAGTAGGCGAAGCAAGAGCGATCCGAATTTTCTACTTACTATTTGCTTTTCCAACGAATGTTCTCTATGGTATATCACGACGTAACCCACTAGAGAGCAAAAATAGGAACCATCGACACGTGTTTCTGCTTGTTAGGTTTATCAGAATGGTTTAACTATACTTATGGTAAACCATGTTGGGAACTTGTAGAAAACAACACCAAAAGGGACGTAAAAGTAGGCATAAAACACATTTGTGCAAAAGGATATTACAAAATCTATAAAAGTAAATTAAAATCACCTTCTTAGGAGGACTTCTTAGGACATTCATACAATGTGACACAGAGTCTTATTGAAGTATACTGTCACTAATCACCTTGCCATAGAATTTAATTTAAAGGAAAAGGAAATAATGACGGTCAAATACTCACAAAATGGATATATCACGACGTAGCCATCTGAAATTCAATGATAATAACCATTGAAACGTGTTTCTGCATGCTAGCTTCATCCGCATAATTTAACTACAGTTCTGGTTTGCAACTTTTTGCACTTCAGACTGCTATGGCATGGTATTTCCATTTTGTAATTACTGGAACGTCATTATTCCCATCTGATGTTTTCTGCAAGTCCCCAACATCGTCCGGTCCTACCTCAACTTACCATAAGAACAATGATACTTCTTTCAACTCTCTGTCGATCACCGTCAAAATCCTTGGTAAACCTCAGAATAATAATAGCATTATGACCCAACAGAAAACATATACGGTAATTTAAGTTGTATAACGATTAAATTTAATATATAATTAGCAAGATTAGATAACTTTTTAACAAATAAATAATTTCGAGATGAATACGAGAGCAAAAATTGGAACACATTGATCAAATAAATGTGTACTAACCTACCGATTCAAACTGAGTCAACTATACAGTAGTACGGTAAAAAAATTCTACTCAGTTTTAGTGGGCTGTGTGATTCAATTCACTAACATTATAGTTAAATATATCATACGAGTTTGAGATTCGATTTAAATTTGAACATAAAATTTATTGGGGATTTTAACAATGAACTTGTATTAACTTTGTCGCAGAAAATGTTAACCCTAATTTTGAGCGCACTAGATTGAAGATAATGATGTCAAAGACTCTTTGGACATTGAAGTCTGCAATTCCAAACAATGAATAACTGCCATGTTTCCAGAGTTATCTTGCATAAACGATTTTGAAATCCAACTGGTTATCAAATATTACACAGAGATCTTTACTTGCGTAATGCATGTGTAAATTTTCATCTTATAAAGAATACGAATACAGTAATGACTGTTTTTCCCTGCTACAATTTTAAATATTATATTTTGGTGTGCTGAGATGCAGTTTGTTTTCAATGCATCCTCTGGACGTTAAGTTGCCCCCTGTACATAGATGTAGATAGATATGAACAGATTTTACATATTTAGAATTTTTTAGATCACTAGCTATTTACAGTCTACCACAAATAATAACGTGACATATCTCATTCAAAAAAAGGCAGAAATACGTAATAGAGGCCCCAGATTAGAGCCCTTCCTGATGTGATGTATTTTTTAGATTTGAAACGGCTAAAAAGCATGTTGTTTTATTGTATTAGGAGTTTGTCCTATTATTATTACAGCTAAATTTATGAAAGATTTAAATTTTTTTTATAAATAAATTATGCTCCATTTAAAAATAACCACATGAGCACCTGCTGGCATCTAACAAATACAGGCTCGACGATGCATTCCCAAAAATAAATTATCTCTGCCATATTTCTTCTGAGTTTCGGCCTATGCCGAAAGTAGGGGGAGTGTTACCCACCCGGACATTTACGATTCTATAATTTAATACGGTCTCCGAGATTTATTACGGCCGGTTTTATCGAAAATGGAGGAAACTTGTCAGATACAACCCGCATATATATATATACTCTAGATTAATAGAAATATCTTATTTCACCATTTTACTGCTTTTTAGGTGACGTTTATGGGAGCAGAAAGTATTTTTCTTAGTTTAAATTGGGAGAATTATCGACATGGATAGGGGATAGAGAAAAGGGGAAAAGGTTGTAGTTTTTTTTTTTATATGTATACGATTCGATAAAAGAGCTTTGTTCTGAAAATAGAAGAAAAGGTTAGTTTATTTAACTCTATTTATAACTTACTGGCTCAGTGTTGGTTTAGAAAGATAAATAAGTTTTAAAATTTGTATACCTAAGTGTAAATAAAATACATTGATTAGGTAAAATCTACCCTTGGCTATATAGACAAATAACGAATTTCACATTTCAAGTAAGTATCAGAAGTATTAAAATAATTTAAATACCTATAACAAACATTTACAGGTAAAAATTATTTGACTGAATATCCCCACCCGTGTGAAAAAATTAGTTCATTGAAGTTTCAAATGAAAGAGTAATGATTTGGTGTGAGAATGATAAAAAGAGAGTACGAGAAAAACATATTTAAGAAAAATCTTGAAATGTGAATGTGGTATTTGAAAAGCGCATGTTTTGTAGTATTTGACAGCTATTTTCATCATTTTGTTTTAGGGTAATGCGTTTTCTTGATATTCTTAAATGGCGACGCCTTAAGAAAACAAATTAGATCAAACGACAACTGATATAAACTATATTTAATTTATATATTATTAACAACAATGTAGCATATTTTTTGTTGCTCTTAACTTTGAATGAGAGCCCTGTAATATTTGATTTTTTAAAATATAAATTTGTAAAATGTGTGCAGAACTTCTTACTGTCTATGCCGTCGTAGCCATAGCAATCAATAGACGCACAATGACATTTTGTTTTAGAATTCCTTGTTTCAAAGTGAGATAGACAGAACCTCAGACAAAAAACATGCTTTATTTATCCGTAAAAATTCAAAAAAATATAGGGGTTGGCAAAAGACAATCAGACCATATAGTGAAATTTTATTAGCTTAAAAATAGAATGGTGGTGAACAACTGAGTGGTATGAAATAGTTTACTTGTTTTACTAGTGGCATCGAGATGGCGTTTGTCATTCATCTGTCAACTATACGGAACAATATGTTAAAATCTAAATTTGATAAAATATGCCAGATAATTAAACAAATGCATTACTTACATACAATAATTGAAATCTTCAATAAAGTATCATGTTAAATTTGCTTACAATCAATGCCATAGAAGTATCGAGCAGTAAATTGTGAATGATTCAAAAGTATTTTGGAGATATGTAAAATAAAAAACAAATCTGATAAGATTCCGAGTAATATACTTTTATTTCTGCACTAATTTGGTTTTATACCAATGCATGAAGGTCTTTTTTGCCATAGTCTTTGTCTCTTTCCTCTGAAAGAAAAATTATTGACTTCTAAATATTCTTCTGTCACAATATACAGACATACAATACATGATGTGGAAGTGATACAACAACTAACCACTGGACACCACCACAAAATGTTTAAATGCAAAATGTTCATAAATTCTAGATTATCGAAAGTCAGAAAATGTAGAAAACAACAAGTAAAATAAACAAAGAACAGCTTAAAGAATTGGGCCGTAAACAGTCCTAAGCTCGGTTGAAGAGGGTGAAATGGCTGATAATAGACTTTAGGGCGCTCGCTGATGCTGATATGTGAATATCACAAATACCAAGATATAATAATAAGAATAAGAAACCAAATAAGAACATCTTATATACGGTCCGTAAATCCTATCTCAGAATGATAAGGGTGAGAGCGAGCCTCCAGTGCCCAAAAACTTAATCCACTAGGCTAAGGGTAGAAAGAAGGCCCTGATAGAAATCATCGTGGTCCTCCAGGTTGGGGATTGTGACGTTGGGCCTGCTCCCCAGCACATGAATAATAGTAACAATGTGCAAAATAATCCTAGAAATAAAACGCCGGATGAATACAACGGAAAACGACCCACTTGCGAAAAGGTTGATGAATTTTGAAACGTGGAATGTGCAGGGTATTTGGGCTAAGTTGGATGAAGTGTTAAAAGAAATCAAGCGATTCATATTAGATGTTACAGTTCTTACGGAAACAAAAATGTAGAGCAAATAAATGAAAGATTAGTGAAAGTCGAGATGAAGCCGAAAGGAAAAAATTTGATAGTAATGGACGCATGTGCACTTTCCGAGAAAGAAAAGACGGGGTAAAACATAAATTTTACAAAGAAGTGCTAGAACGTATTGGAACTAGGAGGGAAATAATTCTTTTGGGTGACTTAAATACTAGAACCGGCAGGAAAAAAATGATAAAATCATCTAACTATATATCTAGCACAAAGAAGTGCTATAACGTATTGGAACTAGGAGGGAAATAATTCTTTTGGGTGACTCAAATACTAGAACCGGCAGGAAAAAATGACAAAATCTAACTATTTGGAGAGGAAAAAGTAAACAAAAACGGTGAAAGATTAATAACTTTTGTGATTATTTGGACTTGAAGATAATGAATGAATATTGTCAACATAAAGGTACCGATAAATTCACGTCGATCCAACTAACTATATATACTGTGCTACTATACTGTACTATATACCATACTGTATACTAGTGTATATATTTTATACCATACTATATGTACTACTGTATATGTAAATAAAATTCCAGAATAAAAATTACTAATATTAGATGCAATCGATTGGCAGAGTGCGGATCCGATAAGCACTTACTAAGGGCAACAGCACTATTCACGTTTAAAGAAAGTCAACAACGTAATGAAGATGAAGGCTTCAGTAACGCGTATTCACAGACCTTGAAAGAAATTTCAACATACATAATCTACAAGGTTTTGAAGATGAGTCTACTTAGTTTCTGCATCGAATGAGGTTGAACCTCAAACTGAACAACTTTTGCTACCCTTCAGCGATATTATTCAGATTATTTATTATTAAATTATTAAAACAACTGACGAAGCTGCAATGCAAACTATCGGACAAACAAACAGCACCAAAACCAGAAATAAATATTGGAATAAATATATAGATGTTCTTGTCAAAAAGAAGAAGGATAGTTTTAATAAATGGCTTGCAACACAGGGCAGGTATAATTGATAACTGTACAAAATTTTAAAGAACCAAGTGAAAAAATTGGTAAATAAGGCAAAAAATAATATTTAGAATAAAGTCTGCCAGAGGGTAGAAAATATTTTGGATAGCACAAGATACAAAGAAGCCTGGAAGACAATTAAATATAGTAGGAAAACGGGGTAGATTAAACTTAATTCCCCAGAGAACTGGATAGAATATTATGAAAACTTACTAACAGAAGGTCGAGCAGAATTTCGAGCAGTATTTCGAGATATCATAAATGAAACAGATGATGTTTGGTTTTGCGAAGAGATTGATATGATACCAGAAGAAATAAAAGAACACGTCAACAGAATGAAGAGAGGAAAAGCTCCCAGACCTGAGGGAGTACCCATAGTAGAGGTAGAGGCAGAGGTAGAGGGAATACCCACTCAAACATAGTCCTGGAAAATTATTCCATATGTTATCTTATATCTTTAATTTATTATTAAAGAACGAATAACTACCCTCCTAAGAATAGAAAACTGCATAGAGGGGATAGAAAGGATGTACAAACTGTAAAGCTCTTAGCGTAACTATCTGTTTGTAGGTTGTATGGGAAGATAAGTAAAACCCGAATTGGAAATTGTTGGGAAAACGCTGAAGTTCAGAGCGGCTTTCGAGCCCGTCGTTCCGGTATAGAAAACGTGTTTTGGATGTTTACCTAAGTGTAAATATTGCAAATGATGTTCGACATGCAACAGAAATTACAACTAGAATTGGTCAAGGCAATGCAGCAATACGTTAGTTAAATGGGATACTTAGGAACAGTTTATTGAAAATGAAGTTTCGCCTTCCACTAATAAAATACAAACGATCTTTTGTGATTTTCAGAGAAAATCTTTTTTTCGGTTTTACAAGTGTTCCATTGCCCTTTAGATTCTTTCTTCAGATTAGGCCCCATCGCTAACAAAATATATCGTGAAAAAAAACACAGTTTCTATTTCGTAATTCCATCGAATTACTTTATAAAAAATTTGTTATGCAAACATTTTTCATCATTCTACATTGCTGTTCAAAATTGCATTCGCACTGTACAGGTCATGATCATAAAAAATATTTTTTTAAATAAGTTTTTTTTTCAATACTGATTTCTAACCACTAGTGATTTTCGAAACCTCTGAAATATTTCAGTGTGACGTTTTTCATTATTCTACATATCCCTGAATTTTTTAGATTCTTTAAGAGTACGCGCCCTCAAAAAATATTTTCGTTAAAAAATGTATTTTTAGTTATCAGCCATCAGTTCATCTAAAAATTTATAAGAAAATTGTGGATATGTGTTTTCCAAACTGAAAATCACATGAATTTTTTTCGAATTGAATATGAAATCCCTTAAAAATTATCGAAAATTTTAATATTTTTTGCGTCCTTTAGAAGGTTTAAAATAATCTGCAAAGCATTAAGGAAGGTAACAAGATCAAAGTGAGCCGACATATTTCTTTACAATTTTACTATTTATAAATAGCGTCTAAATCAACATCATTATATATAGGACTTTTTTGAGTTTAAGTGATTCGAGAAATTTGCAACTCGGGGCCAAGTTTTAATGGTTGATATCTCAAATGAATTAATCTTTAACCTAGGAAAGGTTTTTGAAAAGTGTCATGTTTTTTAAATTTCAATTAACTCTTTAAACTTCCGAACATATTGCTGGGATTCAAACAAATTATGTACAAATATTTTTATTGTGGTAAAAGTCATTATATTCATTGCTGATTTCTCCTGTGAAAGAGTGAGAACTATTTGTTTCATAGCTCTGTTAGTTTTTATGCCAATAATTTCTAGTAAAGTCCCTATTAGTTATTCATATATACTTTATGAATGGTTATATATGCTTTCCTAAACTATTTCCCGTTATTTAACCCTTAAAAGCGTAACTTGATTACTTAGTGATCAAACGGTTACTTCTGACAAGCTATAAATCTTTCCATATTTCATCGATAGAAATGTAATGAAAATCACTCTCTCTCTCTCTCTTATTGTATACGCTTTATTTAGGTTTCAGGCCCAAAGTTTCTGAGTTATTCATAAAAAATTGTGCAATATGTATTTCCTTAATGAAAATCAATATTTTCGAGCGAGATTAAAAACGTAATTATTAAACGAAAAATTTTTATAGAACAAGTTTTGCTTAAAATTTACTCCCCTGTAATAAAAATATTAAATTGCCTTCATTATACTAAAGCTGATGTGACTTTGTGTCATCCCGACATTCGAGTTTATTAGATTTAGGTATAGGGGTGACTAACAAGTATTTTCATAGATTAGAAAAATATGTAACTGACTTCAAGGCTACGGTTAATGATATGGATGATGAGTGGAAGGGAACCATTTAAAAATAATTGTAACACTTTCGCTTATAATATTATTACATCCACAGGCATTAAATTTTAATCCGACTCTAGTTGTCATGTTACGTGGAGCAACAAGTTTACGATAACAGTTGATGTGCTGTATAAAATTGTTTGATTCATGGAATCGTGTACTACTTGCGCAACAATTATATGAAGGAAATACTGAGAGAAAGTGATCATTAATTGTGGCAGGATCGTTTAATTGACAAAGCTGATTCATTACCAATGTTTTGAGATTCAAGGCTCTCCAGTGATCTTTGACCAGTTTATATTTTTAATATTTACAAAGAGCTTTATCTCACGTTTTCATTATAACTCACAACATCGGAGTTAACCAGGTATAAAGCGTTCAATGATTTTAAATGTAATATAAGAAGCATGTTTATCAAAAGAAGAGCACATAAATTCCTTGAAGGTTTGAATTGTAATATCAATAATTATATTCGTAAATAATAACATGGCATGGTAACTCATGTAAATTTGAAAAAGATTTTTCTAAGGAAAATGTTAAAACTCCCTGTATTTCTTAAAAGTTATAATTTTTATCACAGATAAACTTTGCTTAAGGAAGCCCTCGACAATTACTGTCAGGGCTACTGCCCACTGAACTACCCGGCGTGACAACCCGAAATCGATTTTACCTAAAGATATCTCAGGTTATGTTTTTCGTAAAAACTTTAATCAACCCCCTCCACACCGCCCCTCCCCCCCAGACGAGGTATCATCCACCGCCATCGTAAAAGCGCACTTCGTTTCATATAACATTTGTTGCTGAATGCATTTCCAAACAAATATCTAATGTTCAGGTCTATCGCTTTGTCCGAAAGAATTCTGATCGAAAAATCATCACACACTGGATTATAACCCACATGTAGGTACAACATTAGTGTAGTACATTTGTTGTTATATATAAATATATATTATTAGAGAAACAGTAAACATTTGTTGCTAATGAAAACTCTCACTTATGAATATTAGAAGATGTTTCTTGTATGCACTCTCTTATTACATTTGCATGAAGTTCACATGCGGTTCAGATAACCACTTACCTAAAAGAACAGAATTCTTTCCATATAGAGGAACAATACAGATAATGGAAACAACAATGACCTAAATATGAACGCAAATAACATGATAAAGTTTAACCTGCGACATCTGGAAAGCGAATCGGTGCAGTTTAGATATCAATCGCGACAGAATATAAAACTAAATCATGTATTTATTTAGTAGCTTTTCAACTATAGAAACATATAATGAAATCATTAGTGCCAAAAACAATGTCATCTCTGAAGCCATCCCTGGAGAATGCGAAAAGAAAATTGAATTGTAGGATGGTAACATAGCGAATTTTGTGAAAGGACATGTGTCATAAGTGGCTATCGACAAAAGAGCTACCCGATAAACAAGTTTACATGGAATGGAACAAGGTTATAAAAAGGGCAGTGTGCTAAGCTAAAAATGTGATGTGGGAAGAAGTATGAATTAGGGAAGACAGATCCTTATACTCAACAAGGTCTATAGAAACATGGAAGATTACAAACGGAGCTCAAACCCCAACGAGCGAACAGTTTTAATAATCCTGGAGAATGCGTTGAGTACTACATATACCGGTCTACGGTCATCTACATTCATTTGGAATTCAGGATTTTTGTGTTTGTCAACAGAAGTTTGTCAGCAATGTAATTACGTTCCGTGTGATTTGTAGTAAAAAACTACTGTTGTTTAATAATTTTTTACAAATTGAGTTTTCTCACAAACAACTGGATATATTGTCACGATTGCGTTAATTATCGACCTACATTTACTACAACCCAGGCCACAAGTTCGTCGCCATGTGCCGAGTTGCAGATTGGCGACTACTAATTGCTTCACAATAAAATTAATTTAGTAACGGGTTCATCGGTTCACCTGCTGTCAAGTGATTCTCGCAATTTCGGCGACCCACACTAGCACAGAACCGCTGAACCTGCGAATATTCGGGATATAAATATTGTCGATCCCAACAAGAGGGGGTTAATAGTTTTGATCACGTCGCCACGCTGCCGCTAGGCATCCCTGAGACCATCCCGCAATCGCGCCAGCCTCCCTCGTACCTCTGGACCATGTAACCAAGTACTTTCATGTAACGATGTCCCGTTGTTTTAATTTGATCATTTTATTACCGCACTTTATTCGGTTTCTTTTACTTTAATTACTCTTCCCTCAAATTAGCTTGTTTCGAATCAACATTTCGATCTGCCTTTGCATTTAACGTGTTTCACGCTTAAATAAACCTACTTTGTTTTGAACCCTCTTTATATTTTCTACCCTCTAAGTAAACCCCAAGGGCGCTCCTAGGGACGCCCCATACTCCCTAGGCGTGACAATATTTTGAAAAATTAAAATTCGTTTGGAAGACGAATCATTATGTTATGTTGCCCTTAAGAGAAATTGCGAAGAGTATTTTTGGGATACTTAAACTCCACAACTCCAGAAAAGATTGTGACAGCCAGCCGGTAGACTAGCCTTGTGGCGACTGGATACCCAGGGATGGGAATGATCCAAGATATACACCACGCCCGGTGCGAAAGATTATTTCCATGGAGAACCGTTTAGTTTACTGAGCAATCCAAACCTCTCCTGATCTCACGCATACCAACTAAAACTCCCACTGTTTGGTGTGGTAACCTCAACTGATCTGGTTTTTGGAGCTTCACCAAGAAGATAATGTTAGTAGCCAGTAGATCTGAAGAGGGGCAGGCTCGCGCTGCAATCTCGATATCCGGGTTCTTGTTAAGATATAGAGGATTTTGCTTCTACTTGCCGAACATGAGAGGATAGGATGAGGGAAGTGGGGATTGTCAATAGCGTTTGAGTAGAATGCAACTGTTCTTCGATATTCGCCTGAAGGACGATATCCTATTGTATGTAGGATGTGGAACATGTGTATAGAAATATGGTGGTGATTGTGACGTTGAGATTCAGCTGTGACTGGTGCTCGCCTCGTGCGTTTTGTTTGTGATGTACTCGGATGATGGCAATGTAATGGCTCGGCTGTAACTTTTCCTCGCTTCTTTGGTTATCCCGCCGTTATCCCAACTCATATTGCGCTTTCGTATAGAATCGAAATTTTGGCAAGTCGTTAGCTACCCGTGCTTTTCTCGCTCCCGTCTCTTGACCCCCCCACCCCACCCGTTTTCCCCCCACCCGTTTTCCCCTTTTCTACTCGTGACTAGTCATCCATGCTCTTCAAGGGTTTCCCAAAGACGTCATGGCATTCTCGCGTCCAGCTTCAGCAGCGGCGGCGCCGGTCACGGGTAGTGGCATACACTACCAGCAGCCTTCATAACAACCTGCATGTCGTTGAGAGCGTTCTTCGAGAAGTTTCCCCTCCTTCCGGAGCCGAAAAGAGGAGGGTAATTGGCCCCAGACCAACTACTAGGTCTCCTGGCTCTCTACCAAGGGGCTTCGGCTGCTCTGTTGATGGGCCAGCTACTTTTTTGTAGAGCCACTGTCTCACGGTCTTTGTCTTGAGATGAAGTCTCCTTCTCTCCTTCCGTGGCCATCGTATGTTATAGGTAAAGCCTTCTTGTGTTACCCCCTCTTCCGTAAATTTCCTACCCTTTCGTGTTATATATCCCATGGTCAGGGTCTTTCCACCGGGGTTTGACGATCGGGGGTTATAAAATCTTTCAGCACCTGGCCAAAGCTTTTCCTTCGTTTGGCCGCCCACATCCCAGCTATCGCTGAGGAAAGCATCTACTGAGCCCCCACGACTAACGATGAGGTCTCACTGCTCCTATTGGGGAACCCGTACACCCGCCTATGCTTAAAAAACTCGATCCTTTATTTTGGCGAATTACCTAATTCGATGCACATTTATGCCTTTTTAGTAGTTCCAAAATAATCAAAACTATTTGAAATTTTTTACTAAAATTTTAAGCGGAATTTTGAAACTGCGGTGCTAACTTGGGCCTGGCCATTTAATTGATGTTAATTCGCGATTAATAAATGTTAAAAATTTAATAACCTACAATCTAAGGCTGACCAAAAAATGATTGATAATTTTTTTCTGAATCTGATGCTCTGATGACTCACCCTGTATATTACATTAATGAGATTACCATTTCAGTACTTAGAATAAAACCGGTAAAAATCGACATTTAGCCAGCTGTATAATATTTTAATTTCCTTTGTATAAATTTTATGCCGTTTGATATTAATATCATAAAGATCCATGGTTAAATCTATAGAGAAACTAGTGGAAACATCACTATCATCCACTTGAACAAATGCTTAAATTTGGAGGTTAAAATGCCCCTAAAAGGCGATTTACGTATGATGACTTCCAGTTGAACTTAAGCGTTTAAAGCGGATTGGAAAAGCAATTTTTTAATGTTAACTAAGTGTCTATTACAAATATGAGCGTCAATTTCCCATTTGTAAAAATGAGGTGTAGTATTCTGTGCAACATTCTTGAGGTGGTCCTTCAGCACCATTTCTAAGTGATACAAACAACGCAATGTGATCTCTAAAAGCCATAATCCTTTTATATCTAAAACTCAAAAATTGAGGTTTTTCTGGAAAATGTTTCTTGTGAACCTATCAAATTTATGCGCCACTTTGTGAATTCTATAAATATATAGCCTAATAGAGAAGTGCTGGAAATCGAAAATTACTTTGGAATGTGTTGTTACATGAACGCTGATATTTATTATTGGAAATAATCTAACCTCAGCTCGATATATAAAAAATCTAATATTCATAGAAAATGTATAGTATTTCCTTAAATTCAGAAAACGAAACGTGATTCTCCGTGATTCTCCTTCCGAAATAATTAAATCAGAACGGTGTAAACAAAAAGAAATTTTTTGTTCCGCCGGGCGCAACCTAATCTCCCTTGAAACCATAAAACCCACACAGCAGCATCCGCTCCTGTGACATTTCGAGGGTGACCATAAAAATTACTGAACAACCGAGAAGGGTTGTATAAACATAAAGTCGAGACTGGCGGAAAGTCTGAGCAAAAAAAGTGACCTATTTTAGAAATCGAAAGTTGCCGATATGAAAAGGGGTAGGTTGATGTTTATGCTACGTCTTGCCTCTTCTCGCTAAATTCCGAAATACAATAAAATTGATTGTTTGCCGACCAAAGTGTCGTGGCTACTGTTCTGTTTCTAAGAAGGAGAGTTTATATTATGGAAGTCCTGGAAGGTTAAAGGTTTCCGTGGGAAACTCGCCTCGTCGCTTTTATTTCAGTAAATTCTTGATCTATACTCTCATCTTGAGTGAATTTGAAAATATTATAAATGATGTAATAAATAGTTAAATGGTACCAACTTCTGTCTAAGATGTCGACTGATCATATCCTTTTTTGGATCCGTATCCCTGGCTACTTAGCCATTTCATCACAAAATTTCAACAAATACACCGATTACTTTGATTTTTTATCTCAAGCGATGCCGGCACCAACATATACAGTCTGTTAGAAGTTGATCTGATATATTTCAATTAAGAAAGACGAGATAATTTTAAAACTAAAGAAAGGAAGTTTGGCTACATGCGCTCAAATTGTCCATGATAAATTTTGAGAAAATTATTCTTATTTTTTCGATTATAAATATAAAACATTCATTCGATTTATCTTGTATTTGCAATTCGCAGTGCCGGATATTAAATAATAAACCAGCAATCATTTTTAATTATATTCAAGATGAGATCCTTTATTGGATCTCGACTTTTTGTTTGCATATCAACTCCACATGGTGAAATTTTTACGAATTTATTGAATAGAAAACTATCCAATGCATCTGGTTTTTCACTTATAATTCATGTCGTGTACATTATTAGTTGGAATATTTTAATTAGAGCTTGTGTTGTTTTTAAACAGATTGTTAATATATAACGCCAACTTTGCTGTGTGTGGTTTAAGGGCAACTTTTGGATTTTTCGTGAGTTAACTAAATGTCCGCAATAATGTTATTAAATTTTATCAGACCGTCAATTTGCCTTATAGCATCGTTTGTTATTTATTCACTTTTGTATAGTATACTTAATTTTTGTTTTTAAGTATAAGTTTAACAACAGATTTTAGCAAATTTTTTTTAAAGTGTTTTTAGAAAACTGTTTGAAATTCATTGATTGAAATTAAAAATACTATTTAAAATTAAAAATTACAAAACAAAGAAAAATCTAAGTAAAACTGCCGTATCAAATCCAAACAACTGGTTCTGTCTATCGTTGAATATTTTCACACTTGGAAGTCTTTCCACAAAAAATGTTATCACGAATGGATTATCCGTATGTGTGATCTCCTCTCATACTGAATGATGGAGTTTAAAATACAAGTTACGTCTTTGTTTCCCCGTTCTAGAGGTATATATAACTAGAAAAGCAACGTAAAAAGACTCGTAGGCTCTTTAACAGAGCCATATGGACAAAAGAAGCAGAGGACTGGGCAAAGCAGAAATCAGCACAGAAACAATCTACAAGACATCTATAACTCTATAACATCTACAATCTACAAATAGGGCCAAGACAGACAACTGAAAGGAATTCTGTGACGATAGAGAAAGCCTTCCGGCAGCCACAAAGTTACAGAGGATTCAGGCAAGAACCTCTGCGAAAGGAACAAGACTCCTAGAGCTACCCTCGGAGTGCTATGCTAGCAATCAGGAGGAAAATCTTAGAGAGCTGGTCAATGTGCATTTCCCAGGGGATGTCCACACTGGACATCAGCAGGGGGTGGTTTCCGGTTTAAAACCATTGTACCTGACTGGGAGAGAGCTAGGAGGGTTGTCATCATGAACCGGTTCAGATGGGCTATCGAATTTTTCGAACCATACAAGAGCGCGGGACCTGATGTCATCTTTCCAACACCCCTAAAAAATGGGGAGGACACACTCCTACCCTACCTGATGAATCTATTTCAGGCGAATATCGCCTGGAGCTACTTACCTAGCTCATGGCGGAAATCCCGAGCAGTATTCATACCAAAGGCGGTGAGTGTTAATCACTCAATTGCCAAAGACTTCAGACCGGTCATTCTGATATCATTTGTCTTAAAGACGTTGGAGGGACTGGCCGACGTATACGTAAAGGAAGAGGCGGTTACTCGGAGACTCTTTCACTTACCTTAGGGTGTCAAAGAAGCTTAGAAGCGCTAGCTAAGCGAAATAGGTGTCGTCTGATATGGGTGCCAGGACATGGAGGTATTGAAGGGGACGAACGGGCTGATCGACTGGCTCGGCGACAGCCGGCATGTGGAATTACCAAGGCGACTACCGTGGAACACTTCAGAAGGAGCTTCCGTCAATTGAGAGCTTTTATTTAGGGACCCGACCAGAGGAAGGCGAGAGCCTATTGTCATATATGCAATTTTTGCTGTATTTAATTCCAGACCCCACTTATTATATTCTTCCACGAGTTTACGAAGCATATATTTAACATCTTCTGCTAGAACAACCTGGTCGTGAGCAAATAATAAGGTAGTGATATGTCTTCCCCAGTTTGTATTCCCATTTTTCTACATTTTTTGAACCATTATTTTAGAGCCGAGTTTATATAAATTTTGTAGAATGTGGAGGATAAGTAACATCTTTGTCTCAAACCCTTGTTAACTTGAAAGTATTCTGAGTGTCCTTGTTGTGTGTTGATACAACTGGTGTTCCATTGGTAAAAGTTTTCACTGCATTAACATACTGTGGGTGTACTCTGCTCTCTGTTAAAGATTCCCAAAGTTTATTTACCGGCACATTATCGTACACCTTCCTTAATTTCCTTATTTGTATAAATACAAGATGTAGTTGACTTCCATATGCTGGCGATTTTTCCATCAGTTGTTTTATATAAAACAAATTATCATTACATGACCTTCCTGGTCTAAATCCACTTTGGTCCTCCCAGTCTTCAAACTGACATTTTATTCGATTTTGTAGTATTCTGCCGTACAGTCTACCTGCGGAAGCTATTACACTGACTCCTCTGTAGTTTGTACAGTCGTGTTTATTTCATTTCCTGTATATGGAACTATATAAGCAGTTTTCCATTTGGATGGCATCTCTTCTCCACTCAAGTATTTGTTTAATATTACCGTTAGGTTTTCCAATACCACATCCGGGGTAAATTTAAAGAATTCCACAGGTAAACATGGGTGATTTGTTGTTTTTCATTTTCGATAATGTTCTTTTTATTTCTTCTGTTGTAATTGGATCACAGGTAGTCTGAAACATCCGAAGGTTGTGGTATTCTTACATTCTTCCATTTTTTCTGTAAGTAAATCTTTATAACAGATTTTACACGTTTCTTGTCCAATTGGGTCCACCATTACTTTTTCATTTCTATTCGATTTCAATTTTTTTAGTTTTTCAGGCTGCTCTAGATTTGGAGCTCTCTAATAGCCCATCGATCTCAAGACATTTCTTTCCCAATAATCGCTTTTGGTTTTCTCTACTTGTTTCTTAACTATATAACAAAAATTTCTATAAATTTGCCTATCTTTTGGATCTTTGGTAGCTAGATATCTACAACAAAAAAAATACTTTCAGAAGATTTTCTAATTCTTCATTCCACCGGTAATTGTTTCTTTTTCTTGCTGTTAATGTTTCTCCCACCGTTCTTTGCCGCTTCATACAAGAGCATTTTAAGGGTATGGTACATTTCTTGTGGTGATCCTGTAGGTTCGTTTTTCATCTTTTCTGCTAGTCTTATTTTATATTTGAAAACTGTAGAATCGTCGTAAAAAATTATATAAAGGTTATATAGCCTTTATTATTATATATTAATATTATATATTAATATTATATATTATAATGTAATATAATACTATATATTAATATTAATATATTATATATTAATTATATAAAGGTTATATAAAGGCTGTCTAGATTTTGAATCAGGTTTCATTACCTTTTTTGGTTTTAAACATTTATGTTTTATGAGAGCTACAGTTTTAAGTAAGTAATGGTCCAAACCGCAAACTGCTCCTCTTTCCACAATGACGTCGATTATCTTTGTGACTGTTGTCTAGTCAAGCATAAATCGATAATCGATTTTGAACCCTTTGTTTTTTGTTCCCACGTGTATTTATGTATTTCTTTATGTTGAAAATATCCATTTTGTACTTTTAGGGGATGTTGCTAACACAGTTGTATAAGTCGCGTGCCGTTTCATTTTGGATACCTTCTTCGTGTTCTCCTATTATTGAATCCCGCATTTTTCTTCAAACTCGTCCATTAAAATCACCCATTACGAATATATTTCTCCGGTTTCCAAAAGTGCTTATTACTTTACTAGATTCTTCAAAAAATTTCCTTTCATTTCTATGGTGGCGACATCAGTTGGAGCATATACACCCATTATTACCAGGTCTTGTCTTCGTAGTTTTAATTCCACTGTGATTACCATTTCGTTGAGGGCAGACCAGTTTTTAATATTTTTATGTGTGTTTTCCTGATATCTATGGAGCTTTTGCACGGTTTTATTTCTTGACCCCTCTATAAAAGTATACATAATCTCTATTTATTTTGTTTCCCTCTCCGTTCTCCTTTGTCTCACTAAGGACCAGGATATTCATGTTGTATGCTGATAGCTCTTTGAAGCCTTCAGTTTCCTTTGTTCTTATTCCTTGTACATTCCAACAACCTAAATTCATGTACCGTTTTCGTTGCCATATTGCCCATGTGCTCAAGGGATACGCGACATGTCTTCGAGGACCTGAAAGTAGGATTTGTTGGCAGAGATGATTGGATTTGGATTGCTCCAACTCTGACTCTTTCACAATAAGGGTTTCGCAAAGTTTTGCCGCTGCATACCAATTAGCACAGAAAACAACCTCTGAGACCTTTACCAACCTTTAGCACCCATTTAATTCAATGTAAATTTACTAATTCCTTCTACGTATCATTGAAATCGCGTTCGCTGTCCAAGACAATTTCTGGGGATTACCAAAACTAGCGAAATATTTGAATACTGAATCACAAATTTGAAAGCGATTTTTCCGGTCATAGGCTTGTATAATTTCGAAGAAGAGTCTCTGGGTTGATACAGCTTTTTGTATTAAAAACGAAAGTGTTCATGTGCACTAATTCAAAGGGTTTAAACGGAGTTTGTATCAAAGGTAATGAAACATAAGGTTCGTGACAAACGTACTTCGCTCCTTGACAAATATAGCATAAATTTATAAATGCTGTACTCGTTTCCTTCATTTTTGGCCAGTAATAGTTTCTTTTTAAGTACTGAAAAGTTTCTGCAGCACCGCGACGATTGGTCTTAACTACGATATGAGCCTTTGTGAGAAAAATTTGTTCTACGATGTGATCGTATTAGAATTAAGCGAATTAGAATTAGAACAGCGAATTAGATTCAGAGTGCCAACATTGATTTTTCTAAACAAACTTTTAATATATAAATAACTAAATAGAAAAACTCGGAATAAATTTGATATCGTTCAACAAAATGTAGTAAGTGGTCATTGGTTTTAAAACAAATTCCAATTTTTATTGTCTTCTAATGGTAGTTCTAAGATAAAGACTTTTTGAGAACTAAAATTTTCCGGGTGGAGAAATAGTTCTCTCGAATTATTTTTGAAAACATGAATTCATTTAGATTTGATTGTACGATATCGTATGAATTACGTTATTAGCCGCATTCTTTAATAGAGACGAGGGGTTTATTCTGAGGATTCAGGGTCGATTTTGGGATCTAAAGGGGGTTAAATTTTTGTATCAGACATATTATCTATTTTTGGATTTAGATTTTTGCTTGGTAAGAAAGATAGCTCAGATTTGTTAACATTCCTGAATGATAACATTTTCACAATGGACGCAATTCGTTAAACATAAATGTTTTTCAAGACAAACTGGAAGTTTAAATACTTAGTAATTTTTAGACGAAATTCATGAGAAGTTTGAATATGAAAGTTTTCTCTGTATATATTTTCATGGCAAAATCTGTGAGCTAAATTTTTACTAACTAAACTTCGTGTACTTTCGGTGTCAAATAGAAATTCTGCGTCAAATTCGGAGACATAAATGTAGGGTAAATCGTAATGAAGATGATTAAGAATTATTGTGTGGAGTTCGGTGGGGTTGCAACCTGACAAAATTTTGCTCTGCGTTTCCATTAGTAGTAGTCGAATCTACAGTTTGACATTCACCTGACTGATTATTAGAAATCTGATAATTTTGATCGTAGTTATCAAAATGATATTCGCCTATGTGGTGGGTGTTTCCTACTATTCGGGATGTACTCCAGGATTATCAGAATAGTTGTAGTTTTCAAAATCATTAACTAATTGTTCCTACCAAATTTTTTGAATATGGTTTATTTATCTCACTGCATAAAATTTTGTTAGCAGAACATTTCTATTTTTTTTTTGGTATTTGAATTGAAGTATTTCGAGATGGACATGGGTTCCAGTTTGTTTTGAGGTACTATACCGGTCGGTTTAAACACGTCACGAAGGGGCTCGAAAATTTGAAAAGAAATCTTTGTTGTTCGTATTTTGGTCTCGAATGGATATTGATAAGTTGCGAGGGAAATTTTGGTCTGATTTGTGGATAATGGGAAAAAAGATTTGCTGATCGACAAAGATTATATAGAGACTCTGAAAATGTTTGATAACTGGGAGGGTTTGGTCTAAAGAAATGGTTAGAGGAGTTGCTAAAAGAGGATGGTCTGTATGTAGGTTTGTGATTCTGGGGTGAATGTGGTAAAAAACCTGCATGTCTTTCTTTATGAATATGTACCTCTTCGAGAACGAGCAAAATCGCTAATCCTAACGTGTTGGGATTTCTTAATCTAACCATATCTTGAACTCTTTCCTAAAATTCACGGATGGTTTTTAAGTTTCTGCATCCTTTGATCAAACTGGAATAATAATTCGTTCTTGTAAGGTCTTGAAACAATTTGTTCCTGAACTAAACAATCCAAATTTCATTTTGTCACCAAAACTAAGTGGTCCCAAGTTCTATTTTTGGATCTACCACCACCAAAATTAAAGCTTTACCATTAATAACACTAATGATCGCTCTAATACTCTAATTAAGAAAGCATTTAAAGCGACATTGGGGTTCAATTAATTTCTACATATTAATGAATTACAGTGATCAAGAAAAACTTTTAAGGTGTATTCATCGTTTCCACTAAGGTTGGGTAGTGTGTCTGTACATATTCTAAGCAATTGACAGTTTACTTGTATCGGTACAGCACCTGCTGGAGACTTTGGGGGATTTCCTGCGTTTATTTCGAACTGATTTACTCGTCTCTTCATTTTTGCTGTCTTACTTCTAATTCCATGTTTCAAAAATGATCGTATACTTTGACAAGTTTGAAACGCACTTGGTGACATTTCGATTGACGGTTTGATCATATGTATTTATCTGTGATTCAAATTTTCGACTTTAGATTAAGAAAGTAAAGATGGCTCATCAGTGAGGGCATCAGTGAGTGAGGCATATATATATATATATATATATATATATATATATATATATATATATATATATATATATATATATATATATATATATATATATATATAGGAGCCCTCACTGATGAGCCATCTTTACTTTCTTTACCCCCTTTTCAGCCTTAATGTTGTTGGTTTTTGTAGTTTCGTCGATATTTTAGATTAATGTCGTATACCTTGAATTTATCCGTGTTGTACATAACTTTGAATATATGACAAGTCTCAACCTTGTCGATTGCATTATGAAAATCGATTATTGCAATGTGAATTGTGATGTTATACTCCGTTGTTTTATTTTCTATTAAAGATCATATTGTTCGACTGGTTGATAAAAATAGAATTTCTCTGTCAAACAATTCGTTATAATTATAGAAAAAAGTTTGAACGGATGAAATCGCCTTTCATGAACAATAAGATGGTGTTTGTTAGTCATTTGTTATGCGCTCCAAATTTGATCATTTCAGTAGTGATCTTATCCTTGCCCGATCATGTACCATTTTCTCTTCTTGTTTGTCACAACTGTCCCGTTTTGGTCCTTTAATTTCATTAGATGGGATCTACCTTTTGAGAGTTTTATTCTCAATGCCCTAGTTACAGCGTTTTTCTCTAGTGTAATCTCTAGTGTATATGCTCTCAAGACTTTTTTATGTATCTGTACTTTCCTGTTTAATTCTTGGTACTGAACGATTTCTCTGGATATGTTTCTTTGTTGTTCCATAATGTTTAATGTTTATGAAGTCAATTTGTTTTTCGCCGTTATCTTTTTAAGGAGCATTTGTTTTTCGCACTTTTATTGACTTAGTTTGTATATTTTTGGCGATTACTTACTTCTACATTTGGGTGTGCAAGCTGGAGTCTTCTTTCTATTTCACTTTATGCCACTTATATGTTTAAACTCCTCCTCGAGTTCGGTCAGGTGTTATTCCGTCATAGACCTTTGGCTAAAGAATCCATAAAACTAACAAATATCCCGCATAACCCTTACTAGAAAGGCAGAATCAATGTTGATATAAATCAAAATAATAAAAATGTAAGATTATATTACTACTAGAGCCTTTTCAACAACCGTCATTAGAATGAACTTGTGTCGCGGAAAATTCCCCGCAAATTTCCACAAAGTAAACATAAAAAACTATATACTTGCTGGTAATAATGAATCAATAACCGACTAAAACCATGTATCCTTCGCCCGTGATAAATTTCTACATAGACGTTGCAAACTTACTAATACCACCATCAGTAATAATTTACGTATGAGTAACGTCAGCCCCAAACAATGAGACCATTTTAAAGAAGACAACATCCGTAGTCAGCAGAACTAGAAACATATAAATATGGTTCATGCGACAGCACGGCAGGATTTGCATCAGAGACGTCAGGCGCGTAACATCATAACATTCCATTGTAATTTTGTAGTTAATTAAGTGTGTAAAGTGAATAAAAAGTTTTTTTTTAAAAACTTTCCCGGCTCGTATAGTTATATAACTGGCGCAGTCAGCAGAGGATATCTCAGCAGAGGACAACTCAGCCGAGGATAATCCAGAACCACGGTCAGCAGAGGACATCAAAGAAGATTCCCGACCGCAAAAGAGATTTGGGACCACATCGCCCGGATCTGCGAGGACCACGAACAAGCAGGACAAGCATCGCCTCAACCGTCGTCGGACCTCATAGAAACTAGGAAACCAGAGATTTGGGACCGCATCGCCCGGATCTGCAAGGCAACGACCCGAGAGGACAGCATCGCCTCACCACCGTCGTACCTTATAGGAGCTAAGAAGAAACAGAAACCAAGAAAAAAGTGAAGAATGAAAATCGTCGCCATACTTCTAATGTAAGTCGCAATTTTATACATAAAACAATTAATGTCCCGTGCAGATTTAAACACTATTGTCAATACTCTCGAAAATTTGACATTCACTGACGTCTCAAATCCTCAACCACAATCATCATCTATCACAATGCCTCAACTTAAACCAGAATATCTCGCTTGTATCCCCGAATTCAATGGAGATCCCAACGACCTCAATAGATTCCTAAGCGTGAGCGAATCCCTAATTAACCAATTTTACGATCACGCCAATCCCCAAAACTTTCAAAACATCTATTTACTAAACTCAATAATTTCAAAATTAAAAGGAAATGCTAAGACGATAGTTAACATACACAGTACTACGAACTGGGAAAGCTTAAAAAATTTATTACTGTCAAACTTCTCTGACCAAAGAGATGAAATTTGTCTAAATAGAGATCTAGTTGTGTTAAAACAAATGTCAAGTGAAACTCCTCAAAATTTCTACGATAGAGTATTACATATTCTAAATTTATTATGTTGTTATATAACTGCTCATGAAAGAACAGAAGAAGCTCGAACTTTAAAACGCGACCTTTACCAAAATTTAGCGTTAAAAACTTTCTTATCAGGATTTAGAGAACCGTTATCTACAACAATAAGATGTATGAAACCAACTAACTTAAGCGAAGCAATGCAGTATGTCATTCAAGAAGAAAATGTACAGTATTTCCAGAATTTCACTCAAAGAAATCCACCAAAACCTCAAACTCCATTCAGGATGAATCAGCATCCCCATTACAATCAACATCCACATTTTAATTCTCGACAACAACTAAATCCTCAACAACAATTCAATTATCAAACTCCAAATAATTTTTTCAGAAACCAAAATAAATTCCCTTCACAACCCATTAACGTTCAACCTAGAAATCTACCACCGCAGAGATTCTTAACTAATGCTCAAGTATTCAAACCCCAAAACGCAAACGTCTTCAAACCTAATCCAAATATAAGAAAGAATTTACCCCCTCCAACACCGATGAGCATTTCTACAAGAAATACTAATCAACCAAGACCTTCGACATCTTATCAGAATAATCAGAATTTCCAAAGACGACCACAAAATGCTTTCCATAATACATATAAGTCCCAGAATCAAAAACCGCCCTTTATTTCCGAAGAACTGTATAATGCGGAAATCGATGATGAAACTTATAACGACAATCAATGCTCTGACGAAGAAAACTACCAAAGCGAAAACTATTCTAATAATCCCAAAAACCAAAATTTTCAGTCAGTCCCCCAAAATTGCAAAAAGAAATAACACCTCCTATAATAACAATTAACACTCTTTCAGAACACATAAGTGAATTACCCTATATCATCTTTCCTGAATACAATATCAAATTATTGATTGACTCTGGATCGACAAAATCGTTCATTAACCCAGACATAGCAAACAAATATTTTTCAAATTTGATAAGAAATGACCCTTTTATCGTTACAACAGTTTTCCAAAAATCCTCACATCAGTTTAGTACAATGATCCCACCTTCGAAAATTTTCAATTTGAATCCTTCAATTAAGTTAAAATTCTACCTTTTTAAATTCCATGATACCTTCGATGGATTAATAGGTATTGATAATTTAACCTTACTTCAAGCTGTACTCGACTTCGACACAAAACATCTAATAACGCCCTATGCGAAAATAAAACTTCATTTTTACCAAACCAAATCATCCAGTAACCTAAATCAAGTTACAATTGCACCCCGGTCCGAACAAGTAATAAAAGTAAGAACTTCTATTCCAAATGGAGAAATTATCATACCCCATCAAAAAATTCAAAACTGCGAAATCCCTGAATGTTTAACAACTTCCAGAAATGGAAACGCAATTACTACTATTCTAAATGGTAATACAACTCCAATCACTATCGACCTTTCGACTCCAATACCTGTAGAAAAATTCAATAGTAAAGAAAATCCCTGTGAAGTTCAACTACTAGATGTCAAGACACCAACTCGATGTTCACGAACTCAAGTTCAAATTGCCGACAATATTTACCAAAAGACAGAAAACTCGAATCAATGGATTGTAATTTTACCCCAAGAAGAAGTTATTCAACTTCACTGTCACGAACAAATGGAAGCAGCAAAACTTAAAGGTTCATATCTTTTTGAAATTCCTCTAGGATGTCAACTTTCAACTAAGAAGAGGATAATCACCAATGAAGAAGACGAAACTTCAGGTCAAATAATATTGTTTCCAAACTTAATTCAAGATAACGACTTTTCACTTCAAACCAATTTTACTATTAAACTTGAAAATACTAATTTAGATGAACTTCAAAATATCAAACAAGAATACATTGAAAATGACCCAGTACTTAACAAACCAGTAATTTCAAACACACCAAGTGCCTGGACTATTATCATTTATTGTTTAATAATCATTATATTAATTGTAATTTTGTCAAGAAAAAGATTGTCCGCAGACGAATCGCAAGAAATCAACAAGAAGAAGCCACTGCAGCCCTGGAACTCCAAGATGTTCGACTTCCGAACTAGGGAAGCCCGGAATTCGAATCTTCGGGGGGAGGAGTAACGTCAGCCCCAAACAATGAGACCATTTTAAAGAAGACAACATCCGTAGTCAGCAGAACTAGAAACATATAAATATGGTTCATGCGACAGCACGGCAGGATTTGCATCAGAGACGTCAGGCGCGTAACATCATAACATTCCATTGTAATTTTGTAGTTAATTAAGTGTGTAAAGTGAATAAAAAGTTTTTTTTTAAAAACTTTCCCGGCTCGTATAGTTATATAACTTATGTCTACAAATAAAACATCTCTACTATATACAAGTAAAAAATAAATTTACACGAACTAAATACCTTTCTCAACGATAACAAAAAAGGAGTTCAATTGAATCTACACTGCTTTCAAAATATTTTCTTTGGCAAACTGGTTAATCTAATGCCGCCATCCCCTTTTACACGTGCACACACTCATGCATGTTATCAAAAATTATACCTTAAATGCTTATTCCAACCTTGTTTGTAACTGATTGTAACTTCTCAGAAAGTAAGCTGCATAATTTAATGCTTACGTCTTCAGTTCTTCTGCTGATTTCCGTTGGATAACAATTTTGTAACCTAAGTTTATACAGTGGCCATACTCCGAAAAAGATATTTAAATTTATTCAGAACTTCAAAATTCACTAAGGCTGTTCGGTTGTTCCTTTAGAATTTCGAATAAGAAACATTCACTAACCTAACTTTTTATGATTGTCACGTCATCAAATAGGATATCCAGGATTGCTTCGTTTTAACTATCCGGGTAAGTTTTAGGTGCGACGTTCGGGCATGTGGTACTTTCGTAGTTATTTTATTCGGAAGAAACCATTTCTCCCTACACACACGAACTTTCGGCAAACAAAAGGCCGAGACGTTGGCCAAAGACAAACTCAAACAAGCATTTCTCGAGGATGACCTTTCCAAAGGTATACACGTCGGAGGCGAGCGAGAATCGACGAAGTCGAAAGAGGAAGCGAAGCGAAGACAGAAGAAAAGACGACAGAAAGGAGAGAGAAAAAATAACGTTTCGCCGAAAGAGGCAAAGCGGCTTGCACAACCAATTAACACTTCTATAACAAATTCCGAACCATCTGCGCTTAACACCGACGTCCAGTGTTGTGTCCTCTTCCTCGCCCAGTGACTCGAAACGCTTTCTCGAAAGGGTTATTATTATTCCGTTTCCTGCGAATGATAAGTCGAGAAAGTGGGACTTGTCAAGAGTTTCCCTATTTAACGATTTTCCTTTCCTGAGCTACACTTTGGTGATTGTGTGATGTGCGACGGACAAAAGATGTGTTATAGTTCCACGGTTTTATTTCGCGTCCTAATGACGATGCTCTCCTCGACGTTTGTTTAGACCGAACGCAGTTAACTGTTTATAAAATAAAAATCTAAATGGGTTCACAAAATGGAAGGTTTTCGGGATGACACGTGTTTCTCATGCCTCGAACGTAAACTGTGACCGAGATGTGTCAGTCGACTTGAGGGAGGAGATCCGTTGCGGCACACACAAAATGGTAACGTATAAATGGGGGCTATTCATCGAAAGATCGAACGTCACAGATATTATTGAAAAGAGTGAAAAGATGTATTCAAACATATCTTAAGATAGTTGTTGGAAATATATTTTTTTAGAGGGATTTCCAAAATCGAGTTGTCTATTGAGACCCATAAGATTTTGGCGCGTCAAGTTAAAGCTCCAAACAAACTCGAATAATTTTTGATCTATCGAGTGTTTAGGCTATTATTAAAAACATTATTTCTCCAGGAGATTAAGGTTGTGTTTTTTGGAACTGAAAAATTGGAAATCTGAGAACAGTCAAGGGCGATTGTAATATGTTTTCTCCTTTCTAAGAAAAGTCAAAACTTTATTTCATATACTATGGAAATTATCTGTTTTCTGGTAAAAATTCGAAATGCAGAAGACGTTATTTTCTGGAAAAGGTTGAAATGTGCTTTTTATATTAGATAAGTTGAGGTAGATCGAAGCAAGCCTAAATTTTCCTGAAGAATGTCGAATTTTCGAGAAACGCTATTTCAGAAAAAAGTATTATATATCAGTTTTTCAGATTGCAATTAACTGTTATTTCCAAATAAGTCTCAAAATTGGCATTATATCTAAAGAAATTCGATAAAGACAAATTTTGGGAAATGAGGGATAAAGCAGTTGTGTTTTCTGGTTGGTGACGGATAGAAAAATTTATTTATGAAACAGTTTGAAACTAGGTTTGTTTTGTAGAAAAAATGGGAAAGCTTAACCTTTTTTTGAATTGAATGAAAAAGCTGTACTATTTGGAAAGTTTAAATGTTATTATGAGGCAGTAACGAAGCCATGCTCTAGAGATAAACGACGCGAATGAAATTGGTTTTGCTTTTTGGAAAACACCGAACAAACTTTGTATTTTGGAAACATTTGAAAGGATGGAAAGAGCTGTAACTTTCTAGAAAAAAAATAGATAATATTTTCTATTGACTATTTTCCATAGAAAATAGGGTATATTAAAATAAGCATTGGCCTCGGGAAAAGGTTGAAATGAGATTTGAATTTTAAAAACATTATAGTGTTTGAAACTAATTTCAACTTTTTTGAACAAACTGAAAAATTTAAAAATTTTTGACACCAAGACTGAATAAGATTTTACTTGTTAAATTAAAACTCACGAAATCAAATTTGGATAATTTTAACTTTGCAAGCTCATTTATTGATTTTATCAGATGAATCGTTTTGTTATATCGATTACCAGTACAGACTTCTCTGGTAGGTTGGAATACCACCAACATATTTAATTTGAACACAATTAATGTTACCCCTGTTTGGGTAGTAGCAAATTTAATAGCAAAAATCTTGGTATATATACAAAAATTTCCTGGATCAGAATTAATGCACCCATTATTATATTTAAAGGAATTATTAATCAATACGGAAACAATTTGCATATCAGAACAAAATGAAAACATTTTGATTGGAAATACATGACTACTCCACTGCCATTTTTCCTTATTGAGTTTGAATAACAGACCAATTTAACTGCATCTTACCAAATTGAACGTGAAATCTTTATCTGTACCTATATATATTTTAGTGTTTATATAATGTTTAAAAATGAAGCTATTTAATAAATTGGAGAGAAAACATTATATACAGAAATAAGAATACCTAACATAATGCTCTACGGGCTCGAGCTTCCACAAAACGCTCCACTATTCTTTACGAAAACATAACGTTGTATTGCAGTATCGATAGAATATATAAAATAAAGAACTTTGAAAGATTGTAGCATTAAAATTCATATAAATAGTGTTCCACTTAACTTCGTTCGATACAGTCCCCAATATGTATTTCTGGTTAAAGAACATATTTACTTATTGCAAATGAACCTTGTTTTATTCGTGGCATGGAACTGCACAAATTTAACTCTTGACTCCCCACAGAGTTAATTGGGGCTAATTACTCGATGACCGCTGTCGAAAGACAGATATTATAGTGGATACAAATCTACTCATTATTAATAATAATAATTATGATAATAGAACTGTATTGAAAATGGGTAAAATCCTTTTCCCATGTTCGTACTAACAACAACGGCAACGGACGGACGAGACAATTCCTCACACTAACATTCCGTGTGTCTGCTGTGTTTCTTACATGGAGAATCTTACTTAAAAGAGACTTACTTAAATCTTACTTACTTACTTAATATACATTAATACGCAATTATAAATATGAACCACCCCCAAACATGAAAGATTATGTACAAATTGTGAAGCACGCTCGTTGTTCTATGATTCCTTGGTAGTTGAAGCGAGGTCGACCATTACAGAGGCTGGAATGTCCTGGAGAGTTTAATATTGACTGATTTTAAACCGAAGAAGATCAGCATCTCCCACTTGTGTACTGATATTAAAGAAGTTCATACCTTGTTACTTTTAAAAATGATAGTAGGTTGTGAGCGAGAAAACATCGCAAATCATTTGTAGTCACCAATCGAAGGCCGATAGTCTATCGAAGAAGAAATTAAACAGGATTGATAAAGTGGAAATACCCCTAGATTAAAAACAGTTCTGCATATTCTTCCACTTATTAAGAACAAAGGCATAAATCAATCCTTAGGAAATAACATAGTTTCACCTTTTTCAAACACAATTTTGATAGTAACTGGAGAATCGATTTTTTACTCCACTAACTGATTTTTGATGTGCATCAAAATCTACCTGTTTAGAATCGAACTAGTTAAAACCACCAAAATTCAAAATATTTTTCGCAGAAAAATTTTGCTTAACGCCTTCTACTTCCTTTGGGAATTTATTTGTTAAGCGAATTTTGTTCTCTCAGTGGCAAGTAATTTCGGTGCCATCACCTAAACAAACCTCGAGCAAATCTAAACCATTTTAATATGTTTATGCGTACTTGTATAAAAATAAGATTTTTTCTTTTTAAATCGAAAACGCAGTGAATCACATAAGCGGGCAAATGGCTCATAAACTGCCGTATAGTAGTAGCTATCCGTCAGTAACCAGTCGGTGGATTCAAAGAGATTCTAATGCGGAGATAAATATTTATCAACATAAACACGTTGCTATTAAAATAATAATTAGTTGTTATTTTGTAGCCCGCCACTTGTCAGCACTTTACAACATATTGATCAGCGATAAATCAGGTTTACTGTTTCGGATCTCTGACAAAAACACACATACACAAACGCACGCACGCACGCACGCACGCACGCACGCACGCACGCAGGCACGCATGCACGCACACACACCATATTTCAATTACTTGATGCGTATCTACGTATTTTTGATATTACTTCAAAAATATGGCTGGCATCTGACTAAACAAACCATACGAGCTGAGAGGCGTAAATAACGTGCTGCCATTTAAAATTATATCGAATTTGCAGTAATTACGCTCGAAATAACGAAAACACAATCAATAGTATCAACAAAAAAATTGATGAAAACAGATCTAAAGATATTTTCTTCAATAAATCTTAAGTTATTCAAACTAATCACCTATATATTAAGTACTCCCAGCTATTGGGAATTTCGTTACATCGCATTACAGGTTTTCTCGGCGGTTTTAGTTAATTTTCATATTTAACAAAATGGGTAAAAAATCTCGCTTGAGAAACTCTCATAAACAAGGTTTCAAATTCTAAAAGTCTTATCTTTCTACGATCTCAAAAATACACACTCTACGTAATTGCATCCTACAGAGAAATTGTACAAATTTGAATTGAACAAATTCAAGTTTCCGAGAATGGTTCAGGTATAGGTGGCTCAGTAATATTAAATAAAAAAACAATTTGCTGTCTTTGCCCAATCATTAATTAATTTCTAGGTGGTCCTAGGATACTTTTTGAACTGGATTTCGATAGTACTTTGTACTACTGTCGCATATTTATTATGAAACTGAGTAGCGGTAATAAATATTGTTGAATGATTTTTAGTTCAAAAATATTCTGAAATTTTAACGTGAGCGTAGGGTTTCGTACATTTTGAAAAAAATTTTGCTTTATAACATTTTTTCACAAAATACCAACGCCATCAGTTTTAATGAATAATGGTAATGAAGAATAACAATGCGATTTTAACTGTAAAGTTCAAACTTTTCATTCATGTATCAGTTCATGGGTCAAACAATTTACAAAGCTTATAAACAAAGCGAATACCAAAAGCAGAGTATAAAAATTTCCGAATGGACAACAACGGAGCCGATCCATCCCCAAAATCTGTGTTCTATGTTCAGCATTTGAAAATCTTTAGGTATTTTCTGCGCTCAGTGTTTAAATAGCTTTGTAATTTGTTTAACTTATGCACAAGTGCATGGATGAAAAGATTGAATTTTGCTACTTCAAATGGCGCTAATTTCATTCATTAATATTAATAAATACATGTAACATGTAAAAAATTTATGTATACTTGTTAAAAATATATTTTAGAAAGAAGTTATTGTATAGTAAGATTTTTATTACAAAATATGCAAAACCCTTCACTTTACTCTTGAAAAAATTTACATTTGAAACTAATTCTGAACTATGTCGACTATTCGTTATAACAGTTAAGTTTTATGGATAATAACCAACTGTAGTAGGTACTTTGTCAGTACTCTATAAATTTGTTTTAAATGTTTTTCTATGCCACTAAGAAATTATTAGGCAAAAACGGTAATTTATTTAAAAAGTTAATACCCCTAATACTAATCTTTCATTGGAAATTCAAATTTACATAAATTTGTTGTTTCGTACCTCAAGCGAATATTTTGATCAATGCAATTATATTATGTACAACCTCATTTATTCGTTGTGAAAAATTTATTAAAGTTATTGCAGTTTGGTAAAAAATCTAATTTTTTTAAATCTACTCGGAGACTCCTGGACCAAGATTGAATTTTGATTTCATTTTTATTCGAACCAAACTGCAATTCCTCTGCTAGGTGTAATTTTGTAGTACATAATTTAGACATTAAAAATACAAAGTTCTGGTTTGTAAAACATTGTGTATAACAATTTGTAAAATGAGATTTTATACACATTGTATTTTTTCTTGTTTTGTTTTGAGATATTTGTAAAAAAACACACTTCGCACTTTTTGATTTTCCGCGTATACTTTCAAAGATATATACGATAAAGAAATCAAATTTCCTCTTCTTTTTTAAGGCAAAGTAATTTTTCCATTATATGGATCCCATCGCATCTTTCTAGCGTCAATAGCTCCCAAGATACAATAATTCAAAAATTATAGGATTTTTCCCTAAAAATAAGGGTGATGTGTTGAGTGGCTGGTATAACAGTGTAACTGTCTTCCTCCTTTCATGAGATACTTTAGCCTCAAATTGTTTGACCCACCTGAGCGTAATGGTCTTTTGCATGGCACACCGTATTGCATGGCAATACCATAAGAATTTCAGTTTCGCCTATATTAAAGATTACATATTCCTTAAATTTCCATTTTACCTATAATTTTTTTAGGTTTTAAAATAAAATGGAAACATGCCTTTTATTATGGGGCGACTAACGGGACTTAGATTGGGAATACCGATCTTTTCTGGCAATTTCAATTTTGTCTTAAAAATTGTGTGTGGCTGACTTGGCAGAAGAAATGTTAATTATCTGAATCATTTCCAATAAATGGTATAGCCTGAGATTTCCGCGCCTCTTTGCACCTTGGATGATTTACGTAGGTATTTCAGCATCTGTAAAAATACAACACGTCATGACCGTTCAAAACAAATTGTTCACAACGTTAAACACCAGAGAGTTAATGGTGTGCAAGATTAACCGACGGTGGCAGATATCGTTTTAAAGTGTATGAATCCCTGAAATAGGTTTTTGATACACAAATTACCTAATATTAATGTCCAGAAGATTCATTAAGCGATATACACAATTATACAAAAAATTGAAAATGGAAATATTTTCAACTTATTTTTTCCCAGACTTGTAAACAAAGCGATAACCACCATTGATAAGTAAGATCTAGCGAGCTACCTGACTCATATCTGATAGTCAAGCGATAATGCCTGAATGACGATTTCGAAATCATATCAGTCAGTTGTTGAAATAAAGGTATGAAAGGTATAAAGTTATGGTAAGGAACATTATAATTATTTTAGTCACACATTTTTATAGAGTCGGTTTAATTAATAAATTCGAAATCAAAACAAACGTCTCAGAAAATTCTGTGTTATTGAGAAATGGCTCTTTGTGTGAATGACACTGTAAAACAGGCACTAAGACATCATGTATGAAATACAACAAAAGTATTATTTGATGATTTAAATTAGATGTTTTAAGTTGTGTGCTTCCGTATCTACCGATCTAATGCACGATGTATTGGAGGGATTGGCTCAGATTCAGTTTAAATTAATATTAAATTGTTTCTTTGAACAAAAATGTTTCAACTTAGAAGCTATTAACAACCGAGTAAAATCGAGTAAAATTTTATTTGATGGTATTAAAAGTTATCCTTCAGAACAATGGGAGGTTATAGTCCTGTTTTAAAAATTATGAATATGATATTTGCACCAAAAGTGAATATTGAAATCATTGTAGAATTAAAATTACTAATCAAATAATGACCAAATTATTATTTCACTGCACATTATCCACGTGTTAGTACAATGTTTTATTCTACTAATTAATTCATGATGCATGAGATACGAAGTTAAATACAAATGTTTAATAACATATGACAAAATTACATATCTAGTGAAATTTGGAATTAATATCGGTTACATCAGGAAACGTTTTCAAATATTCAGTAATGTTACAGTTAAAAATCTGAAAGTGGATTTATATCGGAAGTTCAATTAAAAAATTATACAATAAAGATGTAATTACCAGCGAGTTGAAGAATTTTGGAAACAACTTTGTTTTTAAAAATTTAAAATTTTTAATAGATGTAACAAATGTTTTGTGCATCATGACTGGAAAACAGAGTAATTTGTTCTCATGCACAGTTTCGAAGTTCAGAGAAATATTTTTTCAGAATTAAAATTAGTTTGGCTGAATTCCTTAATATACTTTAAATTTACTTTTTTACTTTTACTTTAACTATATTTTACTTTAAATATAAATGTAGCTCTTTCGCTTACACATATATTTATTCAACCTGATCCTATTATAAAAATTAACTTGCGGTACATTCTATTCAATATTGACTTCCTGTGTACCTATATTTGAGATCAAAATGGATTAACAACATTCAAATTATGAAGTACTACAACTCTTCATTGTATTTTACTCAAAGTAATGTTAAATTTACTCTGAAACAAGCACCACAGCACTGGTTATTTTGAGACAATACTTAAAATTCTCTCAAATGTAATTCCATACAGAGAATGTAGAAGCAATACAACAGCTAAATCACTCGACTACTAAGGTTGCAGACAATTTTGATTACGTAAAAGATACTCATTATTGGTAGTCAGAATTCCATATAGAGTGATATTTCGCTCTGTTATTTTAGAGCTTTGGGCACCCAAACGTTTACTTGAAAACATGAACTATAGTATATAGTTCATATTTGCAATTACGAAACTGTCTTATACGCTAATAAATTTAAATTATACTTTATGACTTGTTTTATATTTTAAGTTAATTTATATTTATATTTTTGGCGCACATTACGACTGAGAAATCGAGACTATGATCAACAATCGTCAATGTTATAATTTGAAATTTTTGGCGGCATATTTTGTAGTGTTGATATTACGTATAAAATTCTCAAACTTGACGTTTTGTTTTTTAACTGGAAAACTATTTATAACAGTTAATCCGTAATTAATGGTGCTGCTTTTTCCCTTTAAATTGTTATTTACTACACAAATGATATCATTGAAGGTTACTACCGGCTCTTTAAAATACGTCGGTCAAAGGTGTGTGGGTTTATACTACGAAGGATAAATACCAAGTTCGTTTCATCAAGGTAAAAACATGTTGCCAACATTATTGTTAGTAGCCGAGTTATGTGCTGTCAATAACATCAATGATAAAAGGACGAGAGACAATCGTGTTTTATTTTTTCTTTCAAATCTGGTAACTGTCATTCAGTTTCTAGCCCTGTTCTACCCTGGAAAACCGCTGACTTCGGTCCAGGAAATTCGAAGGAGGGGGGAGGATGGAAGCGAAGGCAGAGAGAGAAGAGGGAGAGAAAGGTCGAACGGTTGCCACGGCGATGGCTTCGCTGGCGCTTCTCACGGGTCGATAACGAGGGATCCGTACCGGATTGGTCCGAGGACGAACGACGTTCTGTTACGGATGATAAACTCGTCTCTCTCTTTCCGTCGTCTTCTCGGTCCTTTGCTCTCGTTTTTCGAGGGGGTTCGATGGCGTGGAAGTCAGCGATCACATAGAGAGGAGGTCCTGGAAAACGTTTCCAGGGAATCTGGACCGAATGCAACAGAATTTAAATAAGGAAACTGTTCCTGGAGAGGTTTACTAGGCGTATCCGCAAAAAAATCCTAGCTTCAGTTTTAGGATAAATTCCATAAAGTGATCATATTGTACAGATTTACAAGATTTTGTGAGTTTATTTTGCTCTATTTAAAAGTTCGATAAATAAAAAAAAATTCTACACCACCTAATGAAGGCTTTCTTTAATTAGTTGCTCTAATGGCATTCGTTTATAGTATAGAAATTACAGAAGGTTTCCAGTCAAAACTTTGAAAACAATTCTAAAGTATTTTTAGTCCTAAATACTTTGTACGGACTTTGTTAAAAATGCTACTGTCAGATCCATATTGATAGTCTCTAAAATTCGAATTATAAAAACACTAAAAGATCTATAAGTAAAAATCGAAAACTCGTTCAAGAATCTAAAAAAATCCGAAAGTAGCTATTATCATTTTTCTAGAACTTTACAACTACATTTGTAAATAGTATAGGAGTTATTGAATGTTTTCAATCAAAACTTGTAGGAAAATTCAAGTGATCTTATCTTAAAATCAGTTAAGAGGCCATTCATTAACTACGTATAATCCTAAGAGAAAGGGGGACATCTCTAACACATAACTTTACATCTTGGGTGGACGGGAGTAAAAGCCATCCCTACATAATACTTTACAATTCGGAATATACGATTTCTATTGTAGAGTCAGTGTATTTGAGAGCAAAAGCGTTAATAAAGCAACTACGAAATCTGTTTTTTTCATTTTTTTCACTAGGTAGGTACTTAGTAGGTATTCAGTACTTAAAAAGTTGCACTTCACAGGTTAAATGACATACCAGTCAACCAGTCAAGTACATCGGCTTATATGTGAATATATTTACACACACATTATACATGCTGCCCTCCCCCGGAATAACAATTGACGATCAGTACTAAGCTTGCTTTTACTCTTTAACTTATTTAATTCAAGTTGCTGTAAATTTGCTATAAATAGATGCTATACTAATTGCACCAGTCTATACACAATAAAATAACGTCATGTCGTTAAGTCTAATTCATTAAATTAGATATAAAGAATGTGACTAAATAAGTGTCCATAAATTTATGTGCATATAAAACTATTAAAAATAAAAAAGTTTAGTGCGCATTACTCCAGAATCGTTTTATTTATGAAATACAAAACGTTCAATTTTTAAATGTTATTAACTCTACCTCGTACATTTTTGACGATTAAGAGTTGAAATTTTGTACATTTTTTACTCTAGGCAGTATCTTAAAAACTCACCAACCAACAACTAAATGTACACGGTATTGCCGTTTTCATGATCGTGCCCCTTTGTATCCCGTATTTCTTTTTCAGAGCACACCAATAGAGCGAGTGAATTAGGAAATCCAATTCCTTTACTTCATCCTCTAAATTTTGGACATCATTCATTTTTTAAATACTTTTCACCAGTTAACAGCTATTTGGAAAAATGTAATTCCGTTCTTCAAGTAGGTAATAGCTAAAAGTTACTGAATGAATAATATGAGTTTTTTAATTTGCTATGCTTTCTTACCTACATTTTTATTATTAAAACCGTTTTAGTCACATCATTAATTTTTCCAATTATAACGTCATCAGTTTTTCAAATGAAAACTTATATTATTCTCTATTTTGTTTTTATTAGAAGTCGTTGCTTCGTCTACGGCGACATCGGTACATAGGATAATAATTTTTCTGAGAAAACTAGAAACTAAGAACAAAACTTCTGCAAGTTTATTAAAGTTTAAGGTTTATCCTGTATATTACCACTGACGTTAAATTGTGGTTGAATCTCTGTGAAAAGGTTTAAATTGTTATGCTTTTTTTAAGCGTAAGGTATGTTATCTGTGGTTTTACGATCGGCCGAGAATACTTTTTCTGGTAAAAAATATGAAGCTGTAAATGAAGTGACGTTATCTTTCAAGGCCAGATTTTTTAGGGCATGATAAACAACGAACAACTGACACTTCTGTCAAGCTCTTTCAGCTCGAATACTTTAAAATCCTGTATTCGCCGCAAGATGGCACTACCATATTTTATTATTCTGTCATTCGTCAAACTGCAAAAGGTTAGTGTTAGAAATTTTGTTAGACCAAAAATATACATCACATTCGAGAGAACTTTTAAAATTAAATTAAAATTGAGAACTTGTAAACGTTTATACAACAAACACTTTAGCTTATTTATCAGTGTTTCTCGGTACTAAATTTTCACTTCACCTATAAAATTATATTGTTATTGTTTTGCGAAATATTTATAAAACAAAGACCTAATAATTAGGGCCGGTTTCACCAAGTTCTCGCTTAACTGCGTTTAATTAACCAAATTTTTTCGAGGCTATTCCAGTTAGATCAAATTGGCTTCCGCCAAAATAATCTCATCCGAATATAGTCCAGTTTAATTAACCACATAATTGTATCGGCAACATCGCCGTAGTTAAGAAGCGTAGTGTCAATGTGACAGGGGCAACATAATCAATGTTTGTGAATATTAGTTTTATGAACTATTTTTCGTTCCTCGAGTTTAGTAAAAGTGAGATGACCTATAATTTGTGCGTGTGTGTGTGTGAATAGGTTTATACGGTCTGCACTACCTGTGCGCCTCAGTCAATCTTTAGCATTGTAGCACGCATACCCGTTGGAAAGTATGTAAGTATTATCACTTGTTACAATGTGGAATTTTTGAATAACAATGAGGTTTGCTTATTTTTGAGCAGTATAGTACTTGAATAAGGAGTTGAAGAGAGATCCTGTTTTACAAGTATCTGAAAGAGAAGAGCTACCAAACTTTATCGAAACATATTTACACAGAAGAAAAACAAGCATTTCTAAAAATAAACATTGTATAAAAATCAAAACATTGTTAACAATATTTTGTGAAGCAAATATAACAGATGCGGAATTTTTACTTGTCGAATGGAAATTCCAAATTATTTGTTCAAAAACATGTAGAACTGATGCCTTGGAGAAACGATACCTAATATAAAAATCTCTGTCTTCCAAATCACAGAAACCGTCTTCCTGGTCGCGAATTCATCTAGGTCGACGAACGGTCATTCGAAAATCTTCATCACTATCACTATCCTGAAAAGTCAGATCGTAAACTCTTCTTCAAATAATCAAAAATAATCAAAGTAAACCAAACTCAAGTAAAAATCCACAGAAACCATCATTAACGTCACTTGTCACTTTTAGGTTACCCTTTTTAATCTCAGTGAAACAACAGAACCGACTAAATATCGTCGATTAAAATTAAACCTAGTTTATCACTCAACTGCAGTTATTGATTCTGCTGAAACCCGTTTTCAGTTTAACAACTTTTAAAACCGCTGAAACCGCGGTTAAGGAGATGGTGAAACCGGCTCTTAATAGTGAGTTCAGGAAATTTCACCGCAATCAATTAACCGCGGCAAGTTCACCGCGGAAAATTCACTGCATGAAGTTCACTGTGAGAACAATTCACTGTTGGGAAATTTCACCGCTATGAAATTTCACCGCTGACAAAATTCATCGCCCCCAATAGAAAATTTACTGCCCCCAATTCACCAACGTTTGGAAAAATAGGCATAACAAAGTTCCATGTACCTGATGGATTAATTGCTATTATTATACTATTCAGGCGATTTACCTGCATTTAGAACTCATTATAACTGACTTCACTTTCGTAGAATAATTCCTTAAAATTATAAATTAAAGGCACGATACAACAACGTGCAGCATACGAAAATTGCAATTTCTATAATATGAGCTATTACAAACAATCCTAATCTGTTCACAAAATCCCTCAAAGCCCTCATGGCTCGAGACAAAATTCATCGCTACCGTTTATGCGCTACTTCCTAACAAAAACCAGGCGAAGTACATGGATTTCCTTCAGCTGTTAAATACTTTGGAACCGTCTTTGGCACCAGAAACAATTACTACTGATTTTGAAACCATTATGAATAATACCATCAAGAAAGAATTTCCCCAAGCTAGACATCGAGGATGCATCTTTCATTTCCTACAGTGCCTTGTTAAATATGTCCAAAGTTATGGTTTGAAGAGAAGATATGAGACGGATGCTGACCTCGTATTAAAATTGCGAATGCTTACTGCACTAGTTTTTGTAACAATAGAGGAGGTAGTAAGAAGTGCTTAGTTATTTTGAAGACACATGGATTTGGTGAACTCAGAAGAGGCAACAAAGACGAAAATCTCGTTTTTCGAATGACATCTAGGACCTACAAAAAAATTCGGTAGAGGGATGGCACACAAGCTTTGAACAGCAAGTACTGGCTGTCCAACCACACATTTGACAGTTTGCAAAGTGTATAAAACGAGAACAGAGTCTAAACGAACTTAAATTTGAACAGTACATAACAAGACAAGAAGTTGAAAAACCCAGAAAGAAAGATCTCGATAGTGCAAAACGCGTGGAATGATCGATATAGTCTTATCGATTTTCTTAGAGAAATAGCACATATTTCCTATTAATTGTAAGATTAACCTAGATTGCTATATTACATTTTTGTATTACATGTTACAGCTTGACCAATGAAACATAAAGTAAATATGACTCTATATGTGCATTTTACTGTATTAACGCTACATCTCCCAAATTATAGATTGCTTTAATGAAATAAAAGTAGGTATTAATAAAGGTATCCCATTGAAGGGGCGGTGAATTTTGTCAGCGCTGAATTGCGAGTGGTGAAATTTCGTTGTGGTGAATTGTTCGCTCGGTGAACTGCAAGTATATACAACTGGCAATAGTTTTAAGAGGTGATATATCTCATATTTTACAGTCGACAAATGCTATAAAAATTGGATCAAACTGTTAGCCAATGTAGAATTATTAATGAAAATTGTATAATATGAAGGCGAGAAAAAAATATCGATTTCTGTCAGCCATTGCAGTGGCATATTCATCACGAAAAATTTCATCGGTTAATAATCGGCAGACGATTCTGAATAATAGGTTCTGCAGAACTATAAACGTGCCTCAAAAAAATGTTTAAAAAAGTATCGATATCCGTCAGCCGAAGAAAAGATACATTGGAAAGTTTGAAAGAAAGCTGAAAAACGATCGGCAGACGTATTGGAAATGTACATAACAAATAGTCTGATTTGTTTATTGTAACGTTTTTATTAAAATTTTTTATAGATAATCGTACCACAAAAGAACGATATGTATTTTAGCATCATAAAACACCTCTACATTTAATGGCAGACGATTCCGCGTGTAAGGAATAAAATATCAATATTAATAACAATGTAGTGTGATTTACATTAACGACAGCGAACCTGCTGGTGATGATGTTGGTGATCATGACGGTGATGTTGAAGGTGATGATGACGGTGTTGATGACGATGATCATGTTAATTAGGTGGGTATTGTTGATGATGTAGATGATGTGTCGAGTCAATCGTGAGGATTTTGAATAACTTTATATCATTTTTTACAATTAATTTTAAATGCTTTTTTTATTCATAAAATTTTCGTTTAATGCCATTACTGAATACTACTATTATACTACTAAATAAATAAAAAAATACTAGGGGGCATAATAGCCTAATAGGTTCAGACTCGATTATTTCTAATCTCATTCTTTATATAAGAAGTGGAATCGTCTGTCGTCATAGTAATTGTTTTAAAGTAGTATATTTATTATAAAATATTACACAATGGCATACGGGTATTGAATATTTCTTGCTTTCAAAAAAATTTTACATTATTTCCATGGCTTTTTTTGTTCACTTTTAAAATCTTTATATCACATGTCTTAATATATGTCTATACAGTATAGTCAGACGCTGCGGCATCGTGTCGCTCGGTGAGGGACAAGTTGGGAGAGGAGGGCTGTGGCCTTTTGGTTTTTAAGGAGGTGGCTGCCAAGTCTGCTGAAGGTCACGGTCACCGCAGCAAACCGTGACTCAGCTATGTGGCTTGGCACTTATATCTTGGATGCTTCCCGGAGCCGTGGGGGCGTTGGGGGCTGGGATCGACAGCTGAGATGCTTCGGGATCCGGTGGACGGCCTGTGGGGTGGTTGGCGTGGCCGCCTTGGGGAGGTTCTGATTTCTGTGGCAGCTCCTGCTGGGGCATGGACGGGAGCGTGGTGGTCCTGTGGTAAGGCTTTTTGGAAACCTTATCGACTATATCGAAGGTGTCAAAATCGGTTTGGTAACATACCTAGCTGTCCTCAACTTCGATCTGCGCCCTGGGGCGCTGGATTATTTCCATGAAGTAGGGGTCATAGTTCACCGTATGTCGAACAATCCGATTTTGATGTTCCTCCTCCTTGAGGAATGACTTCCCTGCTGTCCCTCTCGTCCATTTCGGGTGGGGATGGTGGTCGAGGTCCTGCATGGTGCGTCCGTCTACGTATTAGGCGGAGTCCACTGTGCAACGCAGCGCTATGGAATCCTGGGTTCGGAGTAGATCGACGCAGGAATGGACAGCGTGACCCCATACGACGAAAGCGTACTTCAAGATCACTAGGATGATCGTCTTGATCATCCTTAATTTCTGTCTTTGGTGAAAGGGGTTTCGCCTTCCTATCAGTATTTTCAGGTGTGGTGTGTTGTGGTGTTTTCAGGTGAGCCCCTTGTCCATCATGACGTCGAGGTACTTGGCGTTGTCCTATTCGTCGTCCTGTTTCCCCAGTCAGATGCGTCTCGCCAGCTGATGTGGTCTAGGTTGCATCAAAAGCACTTGACCTTTGGAAGCGTTAATCTCGATTTTCCATTTGATGTACTAGTTCTCATATTTGTAGGTCACGCGATTACGGTGTATCTGCGAATAGAGACGGCACGGTTTTCTGGGACTTGGGAACGTCGGAAGTGTAGATGGAGTACAAAAGCAGCGACAGGACGGCTCCTTGCGGTACTGCGGCCTCCGGGTCCCGGATATATGAAAACTCGTGCCCCACTCTTACTTACAGTTTCCTGAGTCGTAGAAACGAGTCGATGATCCTCATGTCCCGCGTCCAAGTCCCGAGTATCCCAATGTGGACATCTTTTACACGAGGCCGTCGGGCCATACCAGGTCTAAGGCCTTGGCGACGTCTAGAAAGAGGAGATTTTTTATTCTTACACATAGAATAGTTTGTCGTTTGAGTAATAGGTTTAAAGTAACATATTCATTATAATCCTACAATGGCAGACGAGTGTTGATAGTTTTGACAAAGAATTTTTTTGCAATAATTTTTTGTCCGGCATGAAAATCTCTTAGACAAAATCATCTGCCGAATTCATTTTCCTGTATGATTTCATCAACGTAATCACTTATTAAAACGGCAGATAGTAATCAATAACTTTTTTTCCAAAAAAGATATTACAATAAACAAATTCGATTATTTGTTATGTAGATTTCCAATGCCTACCGATCGTTGCTTCAGACTTTTTTCAAAAATTGAATATATCTTTTCGTCTGCTGACGGATATCGATACTTTCTTCAAATCTTTGTTTATGTCAGTTTTATACTCTGCCGATTACTGACCGATGGGTTTTTATTTGCGATTAATATGTCGTTGCAAATCGATAATATTTTTCACATTTTTTATACAATTTTCATAATAAACTATTTAGCTACTAATGTAGGCTATTTGTTGTAACATCTATGAATTGTTAATAATAAAATCTATGACCTGTTAGATCGGCTGGCATTTGTCAATACTCCTAATCTATTTTATTTGGATGTTGTTTCTAAAATACTCTTATGTAGTTGGCACAAAATTTGTACCTATAGACAAATTTGTTAGCGCACTAATGCATTTTTTAATATTTTTTTAAAACATATATAGTTCGCCATATATGTTGTTATTATTAGTTACGGTCTACATGAACGGTTTTAAACCAAATTATTTCAAAATTACAGGTGCAACCTAGCAAATACATAATAATTGTGTATTATCTTCTTTGTGTGAATGTTTTTGTGTTTCATGAATAACAAATTCACTCTGTTGTTGCTGTATCTGATTCTATAACTTATTCTCTAGAAGCATTGTAGTTATGATAAAAATCTCACGGGACCGTATACGAAACGTACAGAACTACAGTGTCGGAATTGGGTAAAGCCCTTACATTTTTAATTGAAATCAGTAGTTCAAAGTAAAATGAAAGTAAACTGAGGGACTACAACTACCTAAAATTGAAATTTGGATGTTAACAGAATTATATTTGATAGTAATTGTAATATAAATATTAATTAGTAATGTGTGGCATATTGTATCCTAGTCCTATAACACTCGTATGTAGCGATATCATTTGGTTTTTTTCTCATCAATTTCCTCAGAGTTTCTCAGATTTTCCTCCTCATTTGAGTGCTAACTTATTTACACCCGCTCATATCTTTCTGAATTTACGTCTTTCTCGTATTTTTCATCAATTTTAGAATATGTTCTGTTTCCATGTTTACTTCTTGCCTACATACGTTGAAAGTATATTCTTTTATGTATTTTTGCATATGTATTATGTATGTGCTTATGTATGTGCACATTATGCACATAGTACATTGGTATTCATTCTGTCTGTTCTTAGGGTGGTTTTGTTAAGTTTTGTGTAGTTTTCAGCTTCTTCCACTTCCCAGTAGATTATGATCTGAGTATATGTTAACTCTAAGATATATTTTTGCTTCGTACAGCTGTTTCTGTATCTCTGATGAACTATTATGTAACAGATTGGGTTCCGTATGATTACTGTATCTTTTCCATTTCTTGGATATTTCTAGCTCTATAATGTGCGGGAATGGAACCCAGAAAACTTGTTCATTACCATTAACTCATTTTCTTCTGCAAATGCAAAAAGTTTTTGTCAGCTTCCATTTCTCTCTCCGAGAATATGAAGTTAATGTGATTTCGTAATCTTCTACGATTAACCTTTGCATTAAAATTGCCCACTACTATAAAGACTACTATTTTAGCATTAGTAATTTATGGTACCTGTGCGACGTTGACATTAACTGAAATCGAATTAGTATTATTCTTTCGTAAGCGAGTACATGGTTCAAGAATTTTTGAGCAGTTGACTTGAGAATGATGACTGCAACTCCCTGTTCATGTTTGTTGGTGGCTGCAACATAGTACATTCTGTGTGCTATACCGCTCTTCCACCTAATCCCAAAACCTTTAAATCCAAACGTTCCATTACTGTTTCAGCCATGGTTTTTTCGTTCCAGGTACCTATTTCGGTGCGTTGTTGAAAAAAGTTTTGCTTCTTCACACCACTGTTCACATTTCCTCCCACCGGATATCCGATCGGCGAGCTTACTCCAAAATTATTATCTAGAGTTAACACTACTATGTGAATTAAAACTAGGATTCCGTTAGAAGCCTTTAATGCAGGGTTATCCATAGTGCCTTTTGTATCCCCATGCCGTTGTTTAATATTGCTTTAGTTCTTCCTTCTTCCAATCACCTTCGGGACATATCTTTCTATGCAACACTTGTGCGTCAATAAACTTGGAAACAACTTATAGAGTTGATATTTTGATAAGGTTGTAGAGTTTAATAATATTGGATGAGAGAAACTCTGTCATTGTTGAGTTTTTATGGGATCGATTTATATGTATTATATAGGATGTGTAGATCTAACAGCAGATAGCATGGCTTGCTGTATGCTAGAGCTTATTTCGTTTTCAAAATATATACAAATAAAACTTACAAAAAAATAACCTAAACCAGTAAACTTTCGTCATTCTGAATCCACAAAGTACCCAAATTTTTAAAAATTATTACACAAAGATCAAAACTTTGATACAATAAAATATAAACATTTAACCTAAGGGGAAAGAAATTTTTTTTTGTTCATTTAGAGTGACAAAATGGCAGCCATAAGAAAAATCTTTAAAAGGGTGGTAGGCATGATACCTTTGACTATAATCAATAGTAAAATTAAACATTTTGGGCGCAAGAAACAGAACGGTGTACCAGAATTGTTTAAAAAAAGTATTAAACACATAAAAGGATTCTGATTTTAGTATGGGCCATAACTATATATGTATTGAAAATTCCCTGCAGACTCTTCAAGTATGGAGTTTACAGAGCCAATTTCGTATACATTTTTATTAAATCATACCCACCATGTCAAAAAATTTTGCTTCGAGAAAAACGAGTTTCCAGTTTTCCCCAAAATATACACAACATTTTGAAATATACTACGGTCAGTTAGCAAATTCTGCTTCATACTCCCTTCCTCATCCTCTAAAAGGTCATTTTCTGTTGCTACCTGAGCTCAGTTCTTCCTCATTTGACGCTTCAATATAACGAAGATATTCTCGGCATATACAGCTACTCCCATAACCTCCATAATTTGTAAGAAAGGTTGAACACCATCACTGAAAGTGAAGACAGCACAATAGGCTGCAGTCTGCCTTCCCACTGCTAGGTATATTACGATTCTTGGCCATTTTGAACAACTTTTACATGGATAGAGTAATCGTAAAATTAAATATAACCCGTTATACTCCCATCTCTATACTCACTAATAATGTCGTCGAAAATTCGAAAATTGCGAGAAAATCGATTTTCTTAAACAATTTAGCGTTTCATTGAAGTAAATGTCCACCAACATGCGTTCCTAAAGATTAAAAGGTAATAGATAAAGATAAAAGAAATAAAAAGAGATCCAAAGCATTTAAATCGGGTGACCGAGGAGGTCAGTCAATTACATGTCTTTAGCCTATCCAGCGACCTAAAACCATTTGATACCATTTTTGAACCATAAACACTCACATTCCGCAAGTAATACGAAGATGCTCCGTCCTATTGGAATACGATTTCCTCTTCAATATATTAAGAGTGTTTTCTGTAATTTTAGCTAAAACAAGATCAGTGGTATTTTCTGGCAAATCTAGATACATGAGACCTGCTAATTTTCTGAAAAAAGAACCAACAAGGTAATCTCCGAAAGTACCAGCTCATACATTTAATTTGTGCACCCGACAATTGTCTTGTGCTCATGATGTTACTTATTGTAACTTGGGGCCCTACATTGTTACTTTCACCCTTCCTCTTTTCATTTTGAACAGAACCAGTGTCCTCAAATTTTGCCACCAATTCACTAACGATTTTACCAGGAACACTTCCGTCAGCATGCCGCTGATTGAATAACTCTGCAGCTCGATCCAACATTCAATATTTCTGAAATAACGGTCAATCATTTTCAGTCTTTCTGGAATAGTGGAGACCATTATTTATATATTTCAAACTTTCAGTTTGAAAGTACTTAAACGCACACTTCGCAAGACAGCAGCGAGCAACTACTGAGAAAAAAGGAGAAATATACATATATATATATAAGGATATATATATATATATATATATATATATATATATATATATATATATATCCTTTGCTAAAATTAAAAACTTCCTGAATTATACGTAACACCAGTTGGTATGTATCCATTAATTGCTCCACCTAAAATTATAACATTCCTAAAATTTTGTCAAATCTGAGCTTTAAGGTTAATTCTCTAACAACTTCAGAATTTATTCTTTTTGCGAATGAATAAAATCAACCAAAACCTTTAGCAATTCGATGAATTAATTTTCATTTACCCAGTTTTAATGTATTGTAATATAATTTATTATAAACACCCAACTTTTTTGCTTGGTGTAAAACACAAAGATTTGTCTAAGCCCGATTCAACAAATTATTTACTAATATATTGTTTTCAGCTATTATAATCTTGAATTGAAGCATGTGTAACTACTGAGTATTTGACAAAATTTTTAAAATGTGACACCTACAAATTGAATTGAAATTCAGCAAAAGTATTAATAACTTTAGTTAATTAATGCTAATTGGATGGCCTTCATAAATCATGCAAATTATATTATTATATATTATTTTTTTTTTTTTGTATAAATATTGCATCGGTTCAATATACTTATTCGGTTAATTAACATGTTTAGCAATGAAATTACTTTAGCCGTTGGATAGGTACGTCCCCCACATTTGTAAAATTGTATTCATACATTTATACTATGCGCAAGTTATTTCAACTAAAAACCACGGATTCATATAAAGAAGATAAAAACACCCAGTCAGCAAAGAAACCTTATGAAAACAACACAGAGCAGAACAAACGGTCAGTCAGTCCAGAGTCATCAGTTGGTTAACGTTAATTCTTTTTATTTTACATTGTAATTAAATTTTTTATTAATGTATTAGAAATAAAATTAATTTTGAAAGCAATAGTTTCGAAAACGAAAGTAAAACGCGCAAAAAGACTGGAGTATCATACATTGCAACGTTATTAGGTGATTTAGGGAGAAATAGACGGTCAGGTCGATTTTAGTTTTGAAAGCTATAGGTATATTTTTTGCTAAAAAAGGAATATGTAACGCCATTAGTTTCGGAGTCATGACGTCATCGTATCCGTTTTAATTGACAATTGCCAATTTGTTTTTCTTAATTTGGGTTTCAATAATTTCGAAATGTTTAAAAATGAGTGTTTGAAATTTATATAAATAATTTTATCGAAATCTAAGGAAAATTAAATATTATGCCGATACTAATAACAAAAAACCAAAACAGTATCCTGTCAGCTATTCCATTCCAAACATTTACTATTTGTGGATATGGAGTACAAGCTGCAATCCATAATTAGTTTCTTTTTTACTCCAGTTCTAGCAATTCTGCCAGTTTAGTATTGGATGGATGGAATTACCTTTGTTTCGCAAAACAGTAGACGGCAGTCACGATCTTACGTAAAGGGCAAAGGGCACTTTACTTTTAAGCATGTTCACTTTTTCTTAATTTTTGGAGAAAGGGTTTTATTGCAGATTTCCTAATTTGACCAAACTGTTTCATTCCTATAAATTTTGTTTGAAACATTATTTTCCGCCGCCCAAAAGGGCAGTTTACTCTCGAGATTTATTTCAGCCATCACAATTTGACTTATTTGAAGCATATTTCTTAAATCAAATGCATTTTTCCCTTAAGTAATTCCTAACAATCTGTAATAGGGCGCGTGCCTCATATGAGAAAATTGTACGGTGGACACATCGCCATTTTTATTTGTGTGAAATCGTTAATGATTACATGCCGTTAAAGCAGACGAGCAGCCGTTTTTCTTTGAACTGTAGATGTGTTACGTCCAGTATTTTGATTTTAAAAGTACTGAAGAAGCAGAAGAACACAGACAGTCATCATTGTATGTGCCATTATGTCAGTGATTTCATCGGCAAGTGCAATTTAAATTTATATGTTTTTTTTTTATTCTTGTACAATAATTGTAATATAATATTTTTCCTGCTCTTATTTTTATGTAAGATTTTTTTTGGGAAGTTCTTTTTTGATAACGATATTATAATCTGATACAAAAGTAAACACAATATTTTTATAAATAATCTGTATTAATTTTAAACTCACCATTCCCATTCTCTCAATTATCCTGCGATATGAATGGCTGACCAAAGTAATACTTCTTACTACGTTTTCAAAAAGGTTACAAGGTGCCAAATGTTAATTACGCTTGTTGCTTTTCATCTTTTTCCGCAGGTCAGAACAAACAGGCGACGTTTGTGTAGATATATATACTCGTATATCTACATATCTAGCTGCAGAGGAACAAATGTTGTGTAAACACCGCTTCTAATATCTACACGAAGATTTACTATTTACATTGGCATGAGATAGTTTAAACACAGCTGAGAAAATCAACAAAAAAGAACCATTCGACAAACATTGGAGTTTGAGAATTTCGTGTAACGCAATACATCATCGGACACTTTAGAATAATTTCGAATATATTGAAAAGTTTCACTAGGTTTTTCCTTCGTGGCATTAAAAGCCTCTCTTTTTACCTGACGCCCATCAGACGGAAAACCGAAAGACGGAGGAGGAAAAAGTTAGGGAAAAAAGCATAACTCATATATTTATTTTTGGTATTAGCGTCGTTTTAGTTTGACGCTTCTATGCTTTGCTGCCAACACCTTCTCAACGCGTGCACTAAAAGCTTAGGCAAACATTTTCTGTTGTGTCAACAAAAATAAATCATGCTCTTACAAATTTTCTGTTTCTCAATGAAATCATGACTCAGTCCACGAATAAGTAGTTAAAGCAACGGACGTACTTAGATGGAGATGGTTCTGTGGGTTCCCTGTTAGCAGGTCATTAGGAAAGTGCTAAAAAATTGGAGTAATGGATCTGTTCTTGTTTAAGAAATCATTCGGAATCACACAAAGGTGGCTTACAAACCAAGCCACTCGCGTGAAGGTCACGTCTCTACTCTTTACAATATTTTACAATACAAAAAGACCTTAAAATAAAATTTAAATTAATTTTTCTGACTCATTAAGCACAACGCTTTTCACCGAAAATTTGAATAAAATGGAGATTGGTTATAGTTTATCTGACATTTTCTTATAAATTTAAATAGGAGGTCTGTGACAAATAATAAATTGTAACCTATTATTAGTTTGCGAGGTTATGTTTATTGCAATAATTATATTGAATAAGCGTAAAATGATTATTACCTAATATAGGTCATCAGGTTTGTCACAGTTGCATAGTATATATTGTAACAGATTTACAGGTGAATAACACAAAGAAGTTTTACTCTTCTCTAATGTCAACATTAACGTTCACATTGACTGTTTTTCACATAAACAACTACCTACACGGGGCATTCGTTACACTACCCCTCTCCCTTTTCAGTGTCGCCCTCGACACTCGGATCTACTCATTTGAAGTCTTCCGTTGGAGAGAATGTATTGAAGAGTACGTGTCACAATGATAACTTGATGATCACTTCCATGGAGCATCGTGCATCTGCCTCAGCATTCGCTCCTACCCAAAGGAAACCATGGTAAAACTTGTGGGAAAGCAGTACTATATCTTCTCTTCTCCGGACGATATTCCTCTTCGCAAATTCCGCGAGAGCCTTTCCACTGGGACAAATTGTTCCCACATTTTCAAAGGATATTCAGCTTCGGAAATCCCGTCAGAACAAAGCCACTTGTCCCCTCCTTTTCAGGCGATTTTCATCCTCGGGAATGTCGTAATAACATCTAAAAATAAAACATAAGAAGACAGAAGGCTTGCCAAATCCATTCAGAGAAAGCAATGTGGAAATGTGTACATGTGTGCATGTGTATGTGTGTGATTATCTCCATTGAGCCGGTTGGACTGTAAATCCTCTACAAAAATTCATCAGCAGCAAATCGACACCAAGCAGGCCAATCCTTTTTCTGACCAACGTAGGCTCCAGGGGTGATCAGTCCCCACTAATGCTCCAGGTAGAAGAGCCACCTGTCTCTTGAAATCCACCGCTGCTCCTGCAGATACTGAAATTCCCAGCAACTGTTCCATGGCTCCAGAACAACAACCCCGTGGTCAACCACCACCAATTCTTGTAACATACTAAGATGAACAGCGCCCGTCTCCCAATACGCGTTACGAATTTGAGTGTAGCCCTCAAACGTGTTGAGGGCGGAGGTTAATCTATTTGAGTGTACTATCTTATTTTTGTGTTTTGAGGACTTTATAATACGACAAACAGTGTCGTTAATTTTCTTAAGAACTTCATAAGGAGCCTCCCAGTCAGATTGTAATTTAGGTGCACGGCTTTTAAGGCGCCGTGGATCATAAAACCGTTATGTCGTGTATTTTTTGTAACTGGTCGCGTAATTTAGAAACGTATTCGTCAGTGGTAATCGGATCCTCATGAGGGGAGCCTCTCAACAAATTCTAAGGAAGACGAATATTCTGACCCAAGTAGACTTCAGACAGTGTCAAGCCTGTGGATTCGTTTTTCGCAGATTGGTACACCAAAAGAAACATTGGAATCAATTGATCCCAATCTTTTTGGTTTTCCGCAACGAACAAGCTTAGGTTCTGTAGAATGGTCTGGTTCAAACGCTTTATCTCACCATTTGATTGTGGGTGTAGTGATGTCGTTCTAGTTTTAAAGATCCCTAACAGTTCTGAATGTTGAAGAAACAACTTTGATTCGAAATTCCGACCTTAATCCGTATGGATCTCTGATGGAACACCATGATTAGCGACAACATGACTGACGAATTCTAACGCCACTGTCTTAGCCCTAGTATTCGGAAGTGGAATGACTTCTGACCATCTCGTGAAACAATCAACCGCTATTAATAGATACCTATTTCCTAATGATGAACAAGGTAGTGGATCCGAAATATCGACTTGAACACATTCGAAAGGAATACCAACATTATACATTTGCATCGCGTCCTTACCACGATTCCACGGTCCTTTCTTTGCAATAAAGACGTCGCAGGTTCTACATCAACTTTCGACATCTGATTTACAGGTATCCCAATATCCCAATAGAAAGATTGTCTAATCTTTCCTAACGCATTACGTATCCCAAAATGACCGCCAGAAAGATAGCCATGTGCTTAGCGAAGGGCCTGTTCTAGCCTACTACTAGGCACTATTAATTGCAACCTGTACATCTTCAGATTAGCCGAATCCCATCTTCTCTAAAGAAGACCATTCTTGATAACCAAAGAATCCCATTGCAAGGGATACGATTTCAAGCCTTCACTTTCTTCAGAAATGTGTAGCCAATCTGGACGCTTTTCGCTGGCCTTGAATTGTAAAACTTTCGATATAACACGATCCTTTAGTTGTTCCTCCAACTAATTCTCTATTGTCAGCGGAAAGTCTATCCTCTACAACCTCTCCTGAAATGACTTGAATTATTTTTTCTAGTATACCCGACGATTCGAGAAAAACCAATCCTAGGATACAATCATCTTCGATATCTGCTACGAAAACTTCCAATTCTGCTTCTTGTACTCCGACCTTTAATGAAGCAACGGTTTTGAAACGAACCGATGCTGATTCTCCCGTCGGATATCTTAACATATTCTTGTCCACAGCTATCCCGCTTTTGTCAGCTGCAACAAACCTAGTACCAATTATAGTGACGTCTGAATCCCTATCATCCCTAAATAAACAAGGAATACCATTAACCGACCCTAGAAAGCATATTTTCCTCACGTTCCTCGAAATATCCCCTACCCACTTCAAACTAGAACGATTATATGTTTGGGCTATGTTTTCCAAAGTCGAACTCGCCCCTTGAAATTCGACATAACATCGTTTTCCATCTTCTTATTCTGCGGACAACTGGATCTTACATTCCCTGCTTTTTTACAGTTCCAGCACTGAAATGTGGAACCTTGATTTACCATATTCGACTTCGAAGGATTATTAGGTCGAAAGACTTGTGTATTACATGTGCCTGTTATCTGTGTCTGAAAGGGATTTGTGTTCTGTTGGGGTTGATACGATGGTGTATACCGAGGACTTGAGCTATAGGAACGGTTTAGCGCCGTGATGACTTCCATTTCCATGGCCTATTTAAAGCCGTCTTGAGAGAAACTACTCTTTCCAGTTGAAGGATTTCTCTGATATAATTTTCGTAATAGCCAATATAAAGTGTGCACATGCTATTTTATCCTGAGTTGAGTAAGGACACTCAAGATACGCCAAAGCAACGACTCTTCCTAAGTCAGCTGCCAACATTGGGAAATCCTCTTCTTCGGTTTGTCGACGACTCTGAAATAGGGAATAGTAGGATAGAGCCACAGGCCCATCTCCAATACGCAATTGGAGACGTGTTTATGTTCCTGGAAATGACCACAGAATCGAGGTTGAAATTATCGAGGACAGCCCTTGCTTTGCAGCGCAGACAGCCGGCCAAAGCGATCGTTTGCGTATCTGCGTCCCAACAGTTCGCTCGGTAAATAAAGTAGAATTGATTGAGGAATTGCCGTAAGGGTACCTCACCATCAGGTTATACCCTAAATCTAACTTAGGTGTTACATTTGTGTGTGTATGTGTGAAGTCTGCGGTACTTAATTGCAAGTTCTGTGGAGTCTCGAATCGCGGCAGCCACTGTTCTAGTTCTCGAAAACGCCACTCAGTCTGCTGTTCTCGCTGATCCGCCTCTAGTCGTCGTATGCGTTCCTGAGCTATACTAAACGCCAAACAAATTTGCGTTCACGTCATGATAATTTTATCACATGTCTATTTAGAGTGTTGCCAGATTTTCGGCAACGTATGTGTATCGTATTGTACGTGTATTTTATAGACATTAAACACTTTTCTTAGAATAAAAAAAAAAATGTGTTATCAAATAATCAAATGTAAATATGTCTAAAAGAATGTTTTTTACAAACATGATATATGCGTATTAGCGGATTTCTTTGAATATAAAGAACCGGCGATCTAAGATTTTCTGAAAAATTTTAATCAAGACGTAAGTAATGGCAACGTGTGAACATAGGTACCGTGCTACGTTGTCGGATTCAATCGAACCTTATATCGATCGTGTGAAGGCTTTTTAAGGTTATGTTTACGTTCTGTGATTACATTTACACGCTTTATTTACACTTGTTTTGAAAGGATTTTTGCCATCAGAGATTCTAATTTTTAATTCAGCTGCATAATAAACTGGGAGTAAAAACTGTTTTTTTCAAAACAAAAATAAATAGTCTCCAGGCGAAGCAGTATTTTGGTTTTGTGGTTACCAAAATGTCCAAACAATTGAATAGCAGATGTAAGGATCAGTCTTTTGAACAAGGAAGGGATAATAATGGGCCCTTGTTTCCCTTAAATGCTGTACGAGAAGTAATATATTTTTAATAATAGATATTACACCATGAATATTTAATGTTGTAGCTTGTAGCTGCTACATTAGACGTCAGTTTAAGAACGGTAAACAAAATCTCTCCAGCCGAGAAAAAGCGGAAAAAGCTGGAGTCGCCAAGACAAAAACCGTAACTATTCCAAACGTATTATAAACGCGACAACATTAGATACAAGTTCTATCCGTGATGTTATTTATAATATGCATGAAATAAGTAAGTAATATTAGCTTTATGTCTCACAATTTGTTGTTTCTTAATAATTCCTTTAGTAATAATAATTATATCTTTGTTGTTTTTAGAACAACATTTAACCATTCAATCTCTGCAGTCTCAGCCAGCAGAATACAAACGAATGAACATTTTAGAAAAATAGAAAACTAATTGAAAGTCAAGATCCAACTCTGTTAAAAATAAACAGACCCTGACCGGTTTCGACTATCTAGCAGTTATCTTCTGGCCAAATATATAAAAAAGATTATAGAATAGTACCTCTCATTAATGTCATATATGAAAATTAATGAGAGGTACTCTTTTATAATCTCTCTTTTTATATATTTGGCCAGAAGATGACTGCTTGATAGTCGAAACCAGTCGCCGTCTGTTTGTTTATTTTTAATACAGTTGGTTGTTGACTATGAGGTAGTTTTCTATTTTTCTATATTCCAAGACCCAACTTCGAGATAATCGACCGTTTGATTTCATTAAGTACTTTTTAGATACACAGTACTACATGCCGGAAATGAACAAGGATTATTGAGGGCTCTGAGATAATATCTTCTTCAAAAACAAAACTGAGTGATTATCATGGAGAACTAGTGGTCTGTTGTACTCTATAGACTTCTCAATTAGTATTTTAATGGTATGCAGATGACCTTTTGTTCCGAAAGGAGAGTGAAAACCCGCCTGCTCTTCCTATTGGTAAAAATCAAGTTTTCTCTCTAGCCTAGAGGTCATTATTTGACTAAGCAGTTTATAGAGATAGCTCAGTAGATTTATTGGTCTATTGGTTATCGCACTATTCCATTTACTTGGTACATTATTGTTGTTTAAACAAAGGTTAAATAATGTTTTTATTTTCTCAAACAGAAGTGGATCTCATATTTTTATTGCATCGATAACAACTTTGTCATCCTCGGTCGCTTTATGGCTTTTTGACTTTTGCCAGGCTAATAATATTTCATCAACCGTTTTGGCTGGTATTTCTTCAGATCCCTAATTGAGCAAGTACTTACTGCATGATAGTGACTGTGGATCTAGTTTTTCATCTATATGACTTTGTTTTAGTTCAAAGTTAAATTGTTTCGCTGTATTTAGTATTTCTTCACGACTGCATATTAAATTTTCCTGTTTGTTTTTGAGTTTGGTTACTTCATATTTCCCATTTCTGATTGTCCTACGTAATACCTTCATAGACTTGTTCTTATCATTTGTTTATCATGTTATTTTCCTGTTTCATCAAAATTTTCGTGTTTAAGCTAATTCGGTCTTCTTTTTTAGTTTTGGGACAGTGGGTCTCTTGGACTTTCTGTAGAGTCTCAACTATTGTTGTGTTTAGGCTGTCTATATCTTCTTCAGAACCGTTGGTATTCTCTATAAGGTTTGTAACGACTCTTTAAAATTGCGTGGTACTTAGAGGGTTTGTTCAAAATTACCTAGTTTTCTTCCTCACCATTTTGCACCCGTCTTTGCCTGGATTTACCTGAATTCTCGCTCTCACCATTCGTTGGTCACTACCTATTGTGAATTTATTGAGCACTGTCACGATCTCAACAGTACCTGGCTTAACCGTTATGATGTAAACTATTTCATTTCGGGTTCGTCCACCTAGGCTTTCCCATTTCCACCACCTATACGGCTTTTATGTAGAAAAATCTATTCATTAGGTAAAGCTTGTGTTGCAAAAGAAAGTCTAGTAGTGTTCTTCCTTCAGACCCGAAGTTTGCCAGTTAAAATCTCCACACAGTATAGTAAAAGGAGTATGGTCTTCTTTGATGACTATGATGTCAACGTCTTGGTCAGTATAACTTGTTTTTGATGCATATACCTGAAAGATTTTAACGCTATACTTTTTGTTTAAATTGGGAATTAAGTGTCTACTATCGCAGAGATTTCCTTTACACACAAAATGTTATTACCAAAATGCCTATGAATTAGAAATCCAACTTCCCAATCAGATGTATTTTCCTCAACGACAAAGAAGAAATAAAGATTTGATTTTAGTTTTGTGAGGCCTTCGCCGCGTCTCCTGATCTCACTCATTCCGAAAACATCCCATTTTGTGTGTTGTAGTCATATCTCCATTTCAAAAAATTCTTCAGTGAAAGCTGTATTTATTGCAACAATAGCTATTGATATTTCTCAAATTTGCGGTATATGCATTTATAGTGAAGATATTTGGAAACGAGACAGTGATCTCATTTCCTGTATATCCTAACTACATTTCAATTTCCAATCATAATCAATAAAGTGTGTTGTTATTCCATATTAAGGTCTGCCACCGATAGAAGTCCAGCGATAAATAGTAATTGTGAAAAGATATCTGGTATTTTCTACATAAACAGTCGAATTTCAACATTACTAATCGTATCATCTTAGATTTTGTCCACCACAAAGAATGGTAAACTACCAAATTTTAAATTGTACAACCACTTACCAAACCAATTTAGATCAATGACTGTTCCAGTTTTGCTTCAATCTTAAAAAAATGCTTTAAGATAAGGCCTATTTACCGCTGGGAATTTTTTATTTGACAGTTGCTTTTTAAGCCTCTTCATGTTTTGTGTTCTTATACATTGTGTTTCTTTATATGATAAATGTGATATTTATTATTATTATTATTATTATTATTATTATTATTATTATTATTATTATTTATTTTGAAATATGATATTTCTTGATAAAATTTATTAACCATGATCGTTAAATGTCTATCGAACAGAAAAATGTTCTAGATAGTTTTTAGTATATACTATTATATTTATTATTACATTAACATTATTATTATATTATTAATGAATATTAATAATGTATGGATAATTAATAAAATTATCCATACAAAATTTTATACAGTATATCTTGAGGCAACTTATTTACCTAGTGTGGGCGTTTATGTTATACCTAAGTAAAAATTAGGATCTGCTTATCAAATAAGAAAAGTTATATTAGTTTTCTGTCTAAGAATTGAAAATTACAAACATATATTGAAAAATACAATCAAAGCGTTAAAAGAATATTCAATTAAAACATTTTTTAGTAAGTGTTTTTTCTGTTAAGTATGAAAAATCTAATACAATAGCCTGATTGGTCCACAGAAGGTATAAATGCAGTGCGTATTTAAATACATAATTATATTTAATAAAACTGATGATTTCTAACAACGTAGAAGGTTATAATTTTCAATGATTTTAATACTAGATAAATTAATATAAATAATTAATTATTAATATTAATAAAAACACAAAAGTACTGGAAAACCAAGGGTAGAGAAATTTTGTCACTCTCGGTATCGCTTTGGCCTCGCGAAGCCCTAAATTGAAAATTATTTTCGGTGACTTATTGAACTTTTTGTCTCATTTTTATTTAAATTTCTTGAGGAGACATTATATCTTACCACTTACCATTAGGTACTGTTTCAAATCTTAAACAATCCTCAATAGATATTTCACTACGTAATATATCTATTTAGCGAAGGCGTGCAAAACCGAACACCTCCTAAAACCAATAAATAATTTATTGTTAATTAAATGCTAATGGTGCAACGACTGAATAGTTACTTCATGCTTTTAATTAATGTCCAATGTTTATTGGGTTAATTTACAAAGTTGTTTTCCAAATAATTAAAGTTCAATCCCGGATAAAATAGCGAAACGCACTTGAATTTTAATGCACCTAACTTTATCGCTTTACACTGTGTGTGCGTGTCGACGCAGATTGAGGGAAATCGTTTTCCGACGGGAAGTGGAAAATGTGTAGGTGGATGTGAAATTCAATTTATTTTTCCATTCGAAATTAGTGCATAAATTGGAACATGAGACTAATTCATTTCTGAACTTTTGGTTGTTTATAATGTAATTACTGTTTACGACTATGGCGTTTTGCCGTATGCCAAGCAGATAAGTTTATTGGAATCGAATTTCAATCAGTAATCGCAGTTGTTTCAAATGTTAAATTGTAGTTAAGCAACAATATTTAAATTAGACTTGATATTGATTATTCTTTAAAATTTTGTGTATGTGGAATGTAATTATCTATTATTTATGACGATCAGCTTTTCACCGAATACATGGGAGCTAATCTTTGTAATTAATCATAAAATTCTTTTAATTTTTTTTTGAATGGAGTTTAGTACCTGTGCCTAAATTAGAAATTGATACTAATTAAATTTGCAGTTTCGTTTGTTCGTAGTGTACAATTATAATTTAAGTACGACTATATTGATATTTTCCGTAAATGCAAAGCAGATTGTTAGATTAAAATCAATTTTAGGTGCTTAATTACATTTTTTTAAATTCCAAATTGTAGTTTAATACCATTATTTCAATTAAAAATTGAATATAATAAATTTCTGGAGTTGTGTCTGTAATGTAAATACAAATTAAGTTTACAACTTTCCCCCAATCGCAAAGCAGGTAGCATACACATACCCAATTTTTAGTTATTTATCACTAATTACTTTCAAACCTTTAATGAAAATTCCGACCAATTCTGAGTGGTTGAAGCCGGATAACCATAACTTTTAATTCTAACCTAAGAGCTTCGCTTGCATATTAATATGATATGTATAGAATTTTATACAGGGTCCCTGTTTTCTTTCCATACACGTTTTCCTTGATTTATGCCCTTCAGATACTACGGCGTTATTTATGCAAATCGGGTCCGTATATAATTACTAACCGAAGCGAATGAAACGTTGCTTGCCATTAAGTGTGGCGTGCTTTAGAAGCGCTTTGGGACGGCTCGACCGATTAGACATAGACTTGGAATTTATTATGAATAACCGTTGTTTCAGAAATATTTTAAGTTTCTTTTTTTAAATTCGTCAATTGGGATGCAGGAAAATTGCAGAAAGTTCAAATCAAAATAAATACGCAGTTTTAATTTCCAATAATTATATTGCATTAAAAAAATACAAGAGAATTCAAATTTATTTCATTTAAAGTTCCTACGTTATGTATTATCCTTAATACAGGGCAATCTAAATTTCAGTGAGAATCTAGAGAGAACGCCTCTGATTTGTGATTTAGAAAATTTGCAAGTATCTAAGCAAAAGTATCTATTATTCGTGTCTTTCTATGTAGGAAAGACATTTCGAAACGTTCCAAGAGCATTTGTTTGAAAACAATTATAAATTATGTATTTTAAATATTGTAAATACTACTCATAATTGCAATGAATATTACTTGTGACTTCATGTCGTTATTAAAAACCCGTTCTAGTCGTTACTTCTGAAATTAATATTAACATTTTAATATCGCTTAATTAATTACTGCATAATTGATAATGTTCGTTGAACGTCTACTAATGAGAAGTTGTACAGCTTATCCAATGTTTTGAAATGTCCATCTATAATTAATATAATTTCAATATTCTCTTCCAAACTTAATATTTAACCGTTAAACAACTACTTTTGAAAATCAGTTTCATAAATTCTATTATTAGCTCAATATGTAAGAAATGGTATTGGCTACTGGTACCAACGTGAAAGCACAATCTTGTCCGATGTCGGAAATTGAGGAATAGTGATAAATGTAAATGTTCAGGGTATCTAGTAATTCTGTAATATCAGTAATTTAATCCCGAAAATCTCATATTATCGAAGGTTTTAGATATTAACCTTGACGTAAAGGTACCTTGACGCTACATTTCGAAAGTATTTGTTTGTTAGGATATTCGGTTCCTTATATAGCGGTTAAAGTTTGAGGTTTTAATTGAGTTTTAATGGAATATAATAGCAAAGCTATTTTAAAAAATACTGGTTGTTTAGGTAGAAAACGAGGATAATACAAAAGCAAAACGAAACGTTGCTAACTGAAGTAGAAATAACCTTCCCGACTAGAAATTGTTAGTACCACAGAGAAATTAAGAATTGGCCAGTACAGTCTCTGCTACCAATAGCTCACAGTTGTTTCCGGTGAAATATATATATGGGATTAAAATGTATGTACATTATGTTTGAGACTAATGTAAAATATTTATTTATAAATAAATTTAAGTTATAAATTTTAGTATTTACACTTTCTGCCTATAAATTAAAAATTGTTAATGTAATTAAATATCAACAAAAATGTGATTGTAGGGCTTTAAAAACCTTTCAAAAAGAGCGTTGGTGTAGGTTATTCTATTTATTTGTTTCTTTAAAAAAGTTTCAAGATTGGACTTGTTTCAATTTGTAACAACTTCATTATCAATGATGCATTATAAACTCTACTTCAGCATAAAAAGGGAGTCTTATAGCACTTAATAGATGAGTCTTGAAAACTTGAAATTGTTTATCTGAGCACCTTCTTGCAATGTTATTATGCGTATACAATTTGGTCTAGGAGAAGTCTAGTCTGAAAACAATTGTTTGACAAACAAAAAAGTAGTGAGAAATATTGTTAAAAATCTTTACAAAACTGTATTATTTTAGAGCTTATACATAATTTAAAAAATTCGCCAAATGAATTATACACAATTTTGTTATATATTTATTTGCATTGCTGATATTTTACGATACTTTGAAAGAAACTGACATACGACCCTTTGAAACCTAATTTGCCTTTTTTTTTAAAAAAATACACCGACACTTTATAGATATTAATAAACATGTGCCATCTTAAAAGCAAACAGCTGAAATTTTACTGTACAAAATTTAAAACAATTCTTTTAAAAGACAAAGTAAACCCTTACATAATTATTCAATGTGAATGATTTATGTTCGAATCAAAAATTATACAAATGGTAATTTTAGTCTATGTCGCTATTACTAACGCAAATTAAACTAATAAAATAATCTATGTTCTATCTGACTATGTTCATCTGCATCGTCACTATTGCTACTAACACAAATTACAGCTTCTTTCCGAGTTTTTGATGGTTTACTACTCTTTTTTATTTATATTTCGATCCAGTTTTTCATTTTGTTTGTTGTTTTTTTTTGTGGCTTTTTTTTATTCCGATTTATTCCTGCAATACACTTTTCCGCTTTCTAACCGTTATTGTTTGGTGAAAAAGTTCAATTTTTTATAATATTATGAACACCAAACAACAACATAACGCGTCCTAACGCCAAAATTTTAATTATCTCATTTGGTGACGTAACTCTGAAATAAATTAGGGGAGTAGCCCTAGCACCATACTTAAGGCCCTCACCGTGTTTAAATAGATAAGGACAGAGGATATTATAACTGTGCGAATCGATAAAGAAGTTGTGTCTCTACAAACGAATGCAGTGAAACCCCAGTTATTTTTCTGTCTTACTTTTATAAGTAAAGAAGTACAAGTAAAATTTTACATATTACAAACATACGACTATTTTGAACATAATCAGATCTACTACCTAGCAGTATTAAGCAAACTATGTGGAACTTTCGTGAAAGAAAGAGTGAATCAAAACACAATATGAAATTTTTTTGCCAGTACCAACACCCACATTTAGGAGTAATATTCACTGATGACAATAGGATCGAAAAGGCAATGGCAACCAAAATTTTCAGTGAACTCTCTTATGAATCTACTCAGAAACAGAAAACTCTCAAGAAAAGCAAAGTTCGAAGCGTATAAGACATTGATAAGGCCAGCAGGAACATAGGGCAGCGAACCATGGAGAGAATATTCTGTCAATAGAATATTGTCAATATATGTCAATATATATTGTCTGTCAATATATGTCAATAGAATAGAATATTCTATTGGTATTCGAAAGAAGAACAAGAACTGTTTTAAGAACAATCTACAGTCCTTGTACAGACGACACAAGTAGAGGATGAAATGTGATAAAACAATGAGTTACAACTTCAGATAAATAAGAGGTAATTGAATCAGATGAGTAGGATATATAGTAAGAGCACAGGAAGATGTCTATCTAAGGGGGGCGTTTTTATTATTACTAATACGTATATATGAACTACTGCATTAAACACTTATAATTTTTATGTGAACATATTTTTCTAATCGAGCTTTAAAGGGTAACTACTGTTGAGCATTTTCAATTTTTATTAATTTTCTTAAAACGTATTTAATACTTATTACAATTGTTCAAAATAATATTTTCTTAATTTGCTCCTAAATGGGTTTAGAAATTTGGCGATAACTTCGCAACTTGACTCACAATTTATTATACATCTGTGTACAAATTTTGTATAATTATTTTTTTCCAAACTAGGCCCAAACGGCACTTTACTTTTGAGACTAATAAAATGTAATAAGACTCATATGAGAAAGTTATACGATGGACACATCGCCCATTTTTTCTTCTGTGATGTTTCTCGTGCTTCTTTCGCTGAGTCAAGTGACGTGCTTTGAAAAGTGTCCACTTTTCTCTGCTCGTTGATTTTCTATTTCGTCTAACTTGTTAACTGTGTTTGTCAAAGTATATTTGTATTTAGTTGCAATTTTTATTCCTTTCGGTTTAGTGCTTTTAGGCCGGTTTATTCAAGTCTGAGTCTGAGTTACCTTCAAGTAAACTGTTCAGTAGTGCTACCGGCCATTAAGTGATCAGTAAACGTTTATTCACCTAACACTAAATTTAATCTGTCAAGTTGATTTACTTACTGAAAAGATATTCTAACACATGAATTTATCCTTCAGTAAGTCGGTAACAACTTATGCCACAAAACGTAGGTGACATTTTGTTTAATGGATTAACCTTTACCTTATTGAATATTAAATTTCGGAAAAATCTCTATATTACTAGAAAATTCATTAAATAACTGGTTTGAAAACATCAATCATTATTTTAGGAAATGATCCTTTCCCAAGATATGGCCCTTCTAAAATGCGATTTTACATAAGGGGTTGACACCTTTAAAATTAAAAACTCACCAAAAAATCACCAATGATCAATAATAAACCGTAGATAACGATGTGCGTATTCAATTTTCGCCGTTTCTTTACTTTTTGAGAAAAAAATTATTTTCCAACTAACCTCACTTTTTTTCCGAACCGCTATTTCGTCGACCTCTAGTCGATAAGGCAAGTACGAGGGAACCCCAATTTCACCTTCTGCTACATCCGCGGAATGTCTTCTTCACGTGCCGCACTAACTTTCTAACGATATTTCACAATAACACATATTAATTAACAAATTTCTATCGACATGACCATTTTAAACTCAAAGTCCAAACTAAGCACAAAGACTTGACAGTTGAGTGGTAGTGGTTAATCGACGGAACGCATTTCAACTTACTGCTTTATGCAACATTACGTACTTGGGTTTTATTTGTTTTATAGAAACGTTACAGGCTACTTTTTCCTGTGGGAGTCCCGGGCGCACTGTGACGTTAGGTACTTGGGTCTTATTGGTTCTATAGAAACCTTATAAAAAAATTTCCGTTATATAATTTTTTGATATTATATATTATACTTACAATAGTGAGATTACGATGTTGTTTTTTGCGTTTCCAATAAAATCGACATTTTATTACATTGATAATACTTTCATTATATTGTACATGCCATCCCTTACCCCCACGCAGCTACCGACAACATAAGATTTGCATATTTTGCGAATAATTTTTTTAAATTCTATCTAATCACTCGTTACGTTTACTCAGACTTATACAACATTCGTGAAGTGGTCGTGTAGCCACTACCAAATCTCGGCAAAGCACACCTGCATTTAAAATTTCAAAATGGCGAAGGCGCGAAAACGGCGCCGTTTATAATCGTTTTTTCACGTATTTCTCCAGATTTTTTTGGCGAAATTGCTATATCGGCGTAAAGTAGAATAATCGAACTTTATCATTATCGTTTAACCCATAGGAATATCGTACGGGAACATATAAAAATTTCACGTTGAACCAGGAAATTTGGCGGGATTTCTCACATTCTATTATTTTTCTCGAAAACTACTGATTTCCTAAAGTTAAAATTATTTTTCCCAGCACCCTTATGCTGTCGTCTTTTAGTAAACAAGCACTTTTAGTAAAAAAGTGCCATTTTTCTATTTAATGTTCTATAAGAAAAATGATTACCGTTTAATGAGGCACAAATTCGGATTAGAAATGTTACCGAGAGGACTTTTGGAATATGGAAAAGAGGATATCCCATTTTATCGCAAGGTTTTCGATGCAGTGTCGTTAGCACAAATGGTAATTTCAATAGCAATATTACATAACCTAACTGCAGTATTTTGACGCAAGAACGATTTTAACGTCTCAACATGTATCACGAGCACAGAGTTAAGGGCGATCACTCTTGCGATCACCAACCATGGGACGCAACTGGCATCTCACAGAACGAGCACTACACTTCAACTTTGATTGTCCTATGTCCTATCTCACTGATTTGATTCTCAAAATATTATTTTGTGTTGTAAGTAGTAACTCAATGATTAGTTACTGATCAGCTATGATGAATAAACGCAAAATGAGTTGCGGGTTTCAGTAAACTTATCGGCCAAGTAGCTACTTGACACTTTACTAGAAGATAAATAAACCTGACCTTAATGTTTGAGAACTCCAAATAATTTTCTTTCAGATTTTCTTTGCTTTCGAGCTTATTAGGTATATGTGGCTAAAGCTACGAAATGGTCAGTGTGTATCTCAGCTCCCCGCGTAATTTTTCCATTATTTATCTCTATGTTTACATGTTGCACCGGTACATAATCTTTGATTGATTCTCGTTGTTCGGACTTACCTTCACATACGTGTGGATGTCTTGATGTAGAAGAAATGTGTTTGTTACTATAAAGTTACTTAAGTTGCAGTAATGTTAAGCTTAGATCTATTATTGTTATTTTTACATTCGCCATGGCGTCCTAACATTCCAGTATGGATTTCCTTGCTTCATACTCTGCCATTTATGTCTCCTGCATAATTTTCCCCTTACTACCGTCTGTCACTACATTCAATTGTTCCAAAACTTTCTCATATTTTAATTCTACTTTTTCATTCTCCTCTTTTGTTTTTACTACCCAACATTAGTTCTATTGTGTGTATTCAATCTGAATGAGCTTCTCATTTGTTTATATTATTCGTTAGTTCCTCCACTATCATTCTTTCAACTACTGCAGTAGCGTGCTTTTCCTGTGGTACCCCTCCATATTCCAATACGTGGATATGGTTCCGTATAATCTCTCCCTGCCTTTTTCTTTAGTGTATGATATTGTCCATATAATCAAGTTAGGCTTGTTGAGGTCATAAATTAGTTTTTCTATGTTTCGACTAATTCTTCTGATATTCCATGTAGATACTCTCCAGTTTTTAGTTTATTACTTTGTTGAACAAATGCTTTGACTTCGTTTTTGCATTTGCTCTGACTTTGCTGTGTTTTACTCTTTATTATTCCGCATTTGTGTTTTTCCCAAGTCCACGCTTTTTGTTATTCTTGTTCGTTGCCGATACATCGTCTTTTTTCTTTACGCCTTTTCTGGCCTCTGCAACTATTGCTATGTTTTGAGGCGTCCTTCCTGATCTTCATCCCATTTCCACATACCTTCGTGGATGGTTAATTATTTGTATCCTGTTTTTGTCCTCATTCTTCTTTCTACTTCCTCCTTTGCTCGCTCCTTTATTTTATTTCTTGTTCTAGTTTGTTTCTAGTTTGGCAAATGTGTTCGACGACGGTTTCTTTTGAAAACTACAGCACTGTTTAGAATCATTTTGGATCGCATAGGTTGCAGAGATGTTAGCAAACGGGAGATATTTCGATGAAGATTATATACATGCTTATAACATTTAAATACGTGGAATTCGTGTTATTTTTATCCATTTAGAAGAATTTATAGGATTAAAAGGGCCACGTAAAATAAAAAGGTAACAATTCGAGACTTTGTCAAAATCTCGAGTCATCAATAAGGGTTTAAAACACCCACTTAAAACACGAAGTTTTACTTTCAAAATCTCGCTTTATATTTCGCGATTTTAAAATTCCGACTAGTCACGCGGAATCTTAAAATATCGAGATTTTTGAATCTCGTGTTTTAGTCTGTTGTTATTTTGGGTTCTACTTCGTGCATTTATGCTGGGTCCGTTTTGTTGTCCCTCTAACCGTTCCTCTTTATTCATCAGCAGATTTGCTCGAAACCGGCCAAAGATTTAAGTGAAATTTCGTATTTTAACTTCGAATTTTTCTCGCTTTTTAAATCCGGAATCGAGAAGTGGTAATTTGCCTATACCACGTTTCCAAAAGGCAGTATTATAAGTTAATATTTTTTCAGTTTTATATCAATACTAACAGGCCCCGACGAGATCTCATTCCCGACCGAATTGTTATAAAGAAATAATTATCTACTTTACTTGATATATACGTTGTGCCAGTTTTTCGCACCAACATATGACATTCTGAAGTGGTGAACACCAAGTAACATACAAACAGTCGTACTATTTCTTTATGAAAATAAGCTTGATGTCAGTGTCTTATTTTACAAAACCATACCAAATTTGCTGTGTGCGCAGATCGCCACATTCGTACAAAAAAGAGGTTGGTCATGTGACTGCTTCCAACAGATTTTACTTGCTTGGATTTCCACGAAAAACTGTTTGCAGATTATGGCACTACCCAAAATGGAGTGTTCTTCTTTACTTGGCCTCACAATGGCCCATACGTCCATTTCTATGACAACCGTAATATTTCAATAAAGTTCAATGGGCATGGACTTAGTTTAGTTAAGTCACACATGAGTGTTACCTAAATCATAATTGAAAATGGTCTGTTCAAGGAAGTACTTGCAACATATTTGAAACGGTCAGTAATAGACGAAGATGCAAGCGACCATAATTCAATTATAAAAATAGTGAAGAGCCGTTAGGAGGTAAAATTCGAAAAAGCTTGGAATCCGCCTCCACTGAACGGATTTTCGTGAAGCCTTCTTTTATTGCAATGTTAAAAATTTAAACCAAATTGTTAACCCACTAAACTTTTTCCCTTTTAATTTCAACAATTTGTTATTAACAATTAAATGCAAAATTAAAAAAATTGATTCAAAACAGCTTTGCGGTGAAAATTTTTATTTTATACATAATAATTGATATTCCTAAAAACACTATAATTTGTTAATAACAATGTATTGGGAAATTTAAAAAAACATTTTTGATTAAAAAAAAAATGTTTTGCACATCCAAAAGATGCGAAGATGATCCTGTTATAATGCTCCAGTCCAATGCGAACAAATTCTGAATCTATTAGACAGAAGTGTTATAGACATAGAAAATGTCCTGTTTTCTGTTGAATCAACATTTACATTAAGTGGTGAGGTAAAATTAAATTGTCGTTATTGGGCAGACAATGGTGCTGAATATTTAGAATTCTTGCAGGAAGATGAAGTATTTCCAGGCAGATGGATTGGTAGAAGAGGACCTTTAGATCTCTCTCAGATGGCCTCTCAGATCTTCGGATTTAACATCAATGGAGTATTTCTTATGGGGGTACTTGAAAAGCAGAGTTTTTAGGACCAAGCCGCGAAACATTGAGCAGTTACAACAAACAAGACAGAAATGTAGGTCAATTTTTCCTGTCGAAGTAATTAGATATGTCCAAAACGAGTTTCAGTTCCGTTTAGGATACTATCAGTTAGTTAATGGACAGATATTTCAGTTGATCAGATTTCTTCATTTTCGAATTAGTTGATGTTTGTTAAATATCTCTTAAACAACAAGGAATAAAAATTTGATATCTAGTACGCATGTGTAACTTGATATATCTCTTAAGAATATTGAAAAGAAATTAGTATTGCCATTTAAAAAAATAGTCGATGACATCATATCTCAATCATCCAAATCATCTAAAAAAAGCGCAATTCAAATTACTAATCGACCTGTCCAAGCATATGTCCAGTAATAAAACTGTCTTTGATTTACTGAATTTATTCCATGTTAGAGACTCGCACCGTATAATCCAAATGAATGTGGTTGGCAACGATGACAACGATAATACAGATTATAATTAAATGGACACTTCAATTTTATTATGTAATGAAATAATAAATAATAATATTTTTTTCCATAAATCTCTTCTTATTTTATTAATAATAATAATCCTTGTCTATCTTTAGTTTGAAAAAAAGTGTTCTTATTAGTTTCGAAGTGGATAATTCATATTAAAAGTACTTCTCATATATGTGTGCCTCATATGAGAAAGTAATAGCATACAAATATCATTTACTAAAGATACAACTTCAATCTTTACTGTAAAATCTATTTGTGTAATATTTTTTTATTTTGCAATTAATTGTTATTCACAAATTATAGTATTTTCAGTTGCAAAATTGTTAATGTATGTTGGAACGACTATAGACGAATTACTGATTGCACTTACAATTTAGTCATATCAAAAAAAATTTTTCAATTTGTTTGAATTTTCCAGTTAATTGTTAATAAGGTATTAACTAAAATCGGAAAATTTTAATGGGTAAACATTTTAGTTAGAGCTTTTAACGATACAATAAAAAGGGTTTCACGAAATCCCGTTCAGTGGAGCCGGGTTCCAAGATATAAATTTAACGGCACTCCACTAAAAGATTAAATACAAGCATAAATGACTATTTTTCACGGTTTGAAACTGTTCACAACCGCCAGCTTGAAGCTGCTAGACGCTCTAATCCTGAAGTTTAAAAGTTGGCATATACAAAGGACGTTTTAAACATTGTCACTTAAATGACATATACACATCAAGGACGCTCTAGTGGTGGTAGAATGGAATAAGTGCGTATATGAAAGACGCTCTTTTCTAACACAGAAGAAAGGACGCTTGGGGGATAGAAATATGAAAGTTAACTAATGTTATTTTATGCAAATGGTTATTAACCCAATAGTAAACTCGTATATTTGGCCTTAACGGATGTGCGAGGACGCTAAGTCACCTAAATCAATAGCGGACGCCCGATGCCCGATTTTTGAAAAGACGCTTTAAAGATAGTAGGATATATATATATATATATATATATATATATATATATATATATGTATATATATATATATACTCGTAATTACTTTTTAGAAAGATTTCCAGTGTTTATTTTTTAACACTATCATCATTTGTAACCAACTTTAGTGTAGTTATTAATAACTTTTCTTCATGTTTGCTCATTCCAAGTCCTTAACTTTGTTATTTAACTTTTTTCGTTCCTTTTTCATGACCAAATCCTCTTGCAAATAGTTAACTATTTTCTGCCTAATCTTTCCTCGCTTGTTTTATTCCTGCCGTTAGGTCATTATTTTCCCCATCTGCTATTTCATCATTTTAATCAATTTTTCTTTTATTCCTCAATTTTTGTTTTTGACTTTTGACAACGATTTCTTTAGCAGCCTACTTTTTCCATATGCCTCATCTGCCCCTTTTATTTTCCTTTTATATTCTTCTTGGGTATCGATTTCGCTTTCTAACCGCATTGTGTTCTTTTTCTCTTTTGTCCCAATTATTCCAAGTAACCGTGGAAAGCATCGATACCCAGCTCAACCCTACAAACATATCGTTGTCTATCAATGTTTTGAAATTCGGCCCTTTTGTTATACTTTATTTCTACAATTTTCTTCACATTCCGGAAACCACTGTATTATTCTTATGAGTAGGTCAGTATTCAGAACGAATACCCACAATAGAGCTAATGCTACATTAGAACCATCATAGCTGTTTCGAGGCCTGACAAAAATGAAAGCTTCTTCTCTGCTCTAGCCCTTTAACATCGTACGCTATTTACTCTTTAATTCGATTTTATTTTTCTGGTTTAACTTACTGAAATGGCGTTTCGTTACTGTAGGTACTGAATCTCATACTTACAAGCCACTGTAGCTACCTTTTCGCAATTTAGTTTTCACCACACAATCCAATAGTTGGTATAAATGCCGGTGAAATTCAATTGCGTTTTACCAACTCACTAACATGTTAAGAGTTGTCAAAATGTAATTCTGTTTTATTTTGATATGTTTTGTGAATTTCTATATTTTAAGTGCACCATGAGCATTCTGATACCTCGATGAAGGTTTGAAACGTGAAGTTCAACTCCTCCATCCTTTAATACTGTTGTTGGTTTTTGGTAAATCTTCATTGGCGCTATCAGCAGTTCCAAGTAACGAATTTAAAATGGGATGAATGGCGTCAGATTCGATAGGAAATTCGATAGGAATATCGAGGGAAGATAGATTCGAAAATTCTATAGGAAAGTTGTCACTTTGTTATCCCAAAAACATTTAAAAGCCTTGTCAGCATTGTTAGATGGTACAAATGGAACAAAAGAAGAAAAATTTATTTGATGCTTTATAATAAAATATCTCAGCTGATAACCACTGTCAAATATTCATTTTAATCACTATCAGCAATCCGCTTTACAGAAAATAATGTAAGTGAATTAGAAATACGATCTTCCGTCGATAATACGATTACGTCTGTAATTTTGTACGCATTACACTTACCTCAATAAGTATAACAGAATAAAACTGGAGATCCTTTTGGAAACTTTCAGAAATAATTATACAGAACATTCTAGAATATTGTGGAAGTTAATTGATCCTTGCAAACCCTTCTAGAATATTTTATGAGGTGAAAGGAAATTAAATGATGTAATATTTATTCCCCTTCAAACATAACATACCAAGTAAGTATAACACCCTACTAAAACTCAGAAAAAGGTGATCGTTTCTAAAAGGACGGGGTTAAATTGATAACATTTTTACGAACATTTTGTTTTCGGATCAAGGCCTATTTAGAAGTAAAAGATGTTTTACATTTTTTAAATATATTAACAATATTGAAATAAATTTAGATTGAATCCTTACAGATCATCAGTCCTTTAACGATACCGTACCTTTATGGAGTTTCCCAAAAATAAAAATTCCGATATTTTTTTTAATTTTTAAAGTTTAACCCTGTTAGTAAATTTGTATAACATTTCAAACTCACTTTTAAATTGAACCAAACACACACTGAAATTTTAAACTTTCTCGGTACTAAAACTGTAACAAGTAACCTTCAGTAGTTTAGAAAAATAATAATAGGGTTTCAATGATTTTTTTGTGAATTTTTAAAACTCAGTGTTATACGAGTATAATCAGATTTCAGTGAAACTTCAAACTTCATTTCATATTACTGAAACAAATGCAATAATTTGTCAGAACTTTAAAGAAACCGTACTACACAACTCTGAGGAGTTTCGTAAACATTGGAGTATGATTTTTTCTGTGAAATTTCAAAGTTCAGCGTCTTGCAGTAAACAGATTTGTCCAGTACTTCAAATCCAGCTTTGACTTATGGATGTAAATTCAAATAATAGAATTAAATTTCGACAGCACTTTGAGGAGTTTCGTGTAAATTGAAGCTTCCATAAATTTTTAAACCCAGTGTTAGATAAGTAGATTTTAGTGACATGCCAAACTCCAATTCCTATTACCATTAAATTCAGGTCTTAACTTCGTCAGTAATTTTATGAAATCTGAGGAATTTCAATAAAGTGGAGTGCAAATAAAATTTCTATGAATTTTGAAGTCCGGTTAAATTTAAAACTTACTTTGATAAATTTAAAACTATCTTGAATAAATGACTCATTTGACTCATTATTTCAATTTCATACCTTTGGGAATTTGATATAAATTCGAGTTATATATAAATTTTGGGGGTGACAGAAAATGAGTTCCTAAATTTCTCGAAAATTGAAGAAGTTGACAATTACTAACTTCCTTCCCTTTCCCTAAAATATTACATCACATCGATATCACAACCGATATGTGGCTAAAAGATTTATATTTTTATATTTAATTAATAATTTTTAATAATTTTAAACTTACCGACGGAGGTGTCGTTATAAAAACCTAAATAAGCGGTTCTGGCACATATTATTCATTTGATGATTTATACTTTTTCATTTTATTATTGATGCATTTGCATGTTGAAATACAGATGTGAATTTTTTAACTGTCTATGTTATTATAGCTTCACACGTACTATAGTTTTGCAATATTCCTTATTTACTTGCATACATTCTGAAAGTCACCGTTCTCAAAATGAGTATATTTTAGGAAAATTTATATAATATAATAATAATATAATATACCCAGTTACTAATAAGCGGATAGCCGTTGGGAGAAAAGTTCTATTTTATGACATCTTCGTAATATACGTTTTTCGACGGATTTTCAATCATTCATTTAAAATTCAAATTTCTTTTCTCATTTTTGAATGGAATTTTGCCTTAATGCAGTTATGTATTGTAGGCTCTCATTTATCCCTGTGAAAAATGTTAACACTTCATTTTAAATTTAGGCAAAAATGCCGGCTTATGCAATTTTTTTTTGGAAATTTCTGGACGGATTTGGAAAAAATGAAAATCATCTAGAAGGCGAATTAATTTGCTTCAATTTCACCATTGGAAGTAATTATATACAATGGTTTCTAAAGATTTAAAAATAATATTTTTAGGTTTTCAAATATAGGCTACTGCAGATTAATACTGAGCCGTTATTCCTCGGAAACAAGTAGAGTTACAAAACTAATTTTGATGGTGCGCGATTTAAGAATTCAAATTTTGAATTCTTTCATTTGTTAAGTTGTTTACAAACAGTAAATAAAAATGATGGAACTATTTCCGTGCCATTAATTTATCGCGGAAAGTGCGTCGATAATCGAAGGAGAATTCAAAATTTGAATTCTTAAATCGCGCACACGAGTTAACAGCTATTATAAAGTAAAACGGTACTTATCGATTTTGAGACGCTTTTGGGATTTGGGCGGTGAATTTAGCGACAACGGGGTGGTTTTTGAAAATTACAATGCAGCTCATTTAATAGCTAAAAAATAGCTACAATTTCCGCTACCAGGAGTAGTTCGATATCTCCAACGGTTACAGAGATATGCAAGGTGGCTATTGCAGGATAATACTTAAACTGCAGTAGCCATTGTTTCTCGGAACTGAGCAGAGCTACAAAATTAAGCTTGATGGTACAAATTATCTACAAATTTTTGGCACTATTCCAGTAGCTGAGATGTAATGTCCCTACTGCAGCTTCATAGACGAAATATTAGATAAAAGTATCTTCAATTATAAAGGATCAGCCGCAACGCTTTTTTTTAATATGAAAGGTTTCAGAAAGGTTTGCTTATTAAATTGTTAATTCGTTGAATTATCAACTTACTCACTTCATGGCACAAACTAACTTGATTTTGACAAATAATACGACTGCTTAGTATCTTCAGTTAAGATAACATCGTCGGTACTGTTTTTAGCAGTCACTATAATCACTGCACTGAACCGTATGAATCTTCCTGGGTAAACTTTCGATTTGAGCTAATTCAATTATAAAACTTTTCCAGCCCTTTAATTTTTAAGCATTTTAAACCATTTTAAGCTTCAAAAATCGCAACAACCTTTAAAATCATGTATCAATCGACTCGATTGTTTATATTGAATACTCATACAACCCTGATGTGAAAACGGCAATCACAATTACTAAAATCTCAGGAAGTCATATGTGTAGTTAGAAGGGCGCGCTCGTCGCGACGCCCGTAGCAAATAAGAGCGTGTGTGAGAGTGAGAGAAAAGAGGAGAGAGAAGGAGAGAATAAGAGAGAAGGCGCATGCTTTGTCAGACGCTCCGGTATTTGCCTACGACGATCCGATCCGAGGATCGTAATGTCTTCCAGGCAGTGAGCGCAAGCGCCTTCGAAGGTTAGCACCGAACGTCTTTTGGCGGGTGTAACCCATTCTAACGACGGAGCTTTTGATACGAGCCCAACCATCGAAATCGAAAAGCTGCGAAAATACACCCAAACCGGTGTCACATCGATTCACGGCTGTACAAGTATTCCGTTTTAAAACCGATTTGAAGTGCGGGTGTGAAGTTTCTTTTGTGGTTTCCCACCGTCTTCGTTCGGAGGATTCTACTTCCTTTTTGGCGACGGAGAAACTTTTCCCGCGATGCTCCCCAGTCTGTGGTAAGTGTCAAATGCATTTTCCCGCCTTCGGGTAAGTGTTAATAAAATCAGGTCTTATTTATGTTAATTTAATAGGCGCTAAAAACCCGAGATGTTAAAAGTGGAAATGTGCGCTTAAATTATTAACGGGGCGATTTATATTTTGACATTTAACTAAAAAAATCTGATAGGCAATAAACGTCCTTTTCGACGGATCGATGGATATTTAATATTAAGTAAAATGTTTTTCTTTCGCGGCGTTTATGATTATGAGCGACCATAAAATAACTATTCTGGAATTTATTATTCATTCGGTTTCTTTAATGAACGTCAGTGGAAATAAATCCGACAAAGTGTTCAGTGTTCAATATCATTTGGAACAATAAATGGAATCTAATTAAATTTAACGATTAATTATTTTCATTTACCTAACTCCACTTGTATCAGTGATGCGTAAGCATATCATCTTGTTAATTATATCATGTATTAATCATTGATCAGGTTTTACAACACAACGGCTCGATTACGGCATCATTAAATTTGGACAATACGAATAATAATAATGAACACCATTTTAGCGTAATGGTGATTATTATTTTTTTGGAAACATTTAATCGATCGTAATTAAATGCGTTTTGAACATTTACGTCGATCGTATGATAATAAATACACCATTACAAAGATATGGATCAATCATTTCAATTGTATTTAGCTGAATTATAATTCTTGAAAGCTTTTGAAGATTGAACAAACGAAATGTTAAATTCGAAACTTTAACAAATATGTAATTTGTATTTTAATTTTTAATAAAGCATTATTTTTTGATTACCTACCCGATCAAAGAAAGATCGGATTTTTTCGGTCTTCTTTCTTTAGCTGAATAGAGATTTGAAGGGTTTTGTAAATTCAGTGAGAACAAATAGAATTTTAAACAAAGTATGAAGGCACTTGACAACTTTTCCTTTAAACATTTTATTGGCGTTTTATACCTCGAATTTCGCGATTTCAAATTAACCCCCTGGTCTAAAAATGTCCTATTTCTGTGTCTAACTCGTTTTCATCCCCAATTAACTTTGAACAAAGTTCGATTATTTTTTTATTGAGCTTGATAAGACTTGCGAACTTGGCCAATAATTTTTCAGTTATTAGCCGTTACAATTTTTCGTAAAATTATTTAGAAAATTGTAATTAACATAAAGCTTAATTATACCTATTGTACAATCATTCCGCCAAAAGGGTATTGGATGCATTATAAATTTTAGTATTAAAGTTTCATGATAAAAGGTAGGAAAATAACATTTCACTTCTTTACCCTTAAACATTTTAGTAGCGATTTAGCTTGACGTCCGATTATATTTTGACTTACCGCCTTATTATAATGAGGCTAAGCTTAATTAATTGGTACTTATATAGTTTAACAGTTAAATGGGGCCTATTTGAAGCTTTTATAGGTAAAATATGGAAACTTTTACATCGAAACCGAATATAATGCATTTGAAGGCTTTAATATAAAACTTATAAAAAACTTATAAAAAATATTTTTTGAAAAACTACCAGATTAGCATGAAATCGAAGATTATCTATAACTATTTGGATTTAAATGGATATGTAATAAGTAAATCATATGGAAACCACATAGGTGTGTACCCCTTTGGAAACATTTCCTCAGACGTGATGGTATTCTCTTGTTGTATGTATTAACTATCCGCTACAAAACCATTTTCAACATTTTTTTTATACCTCTTAACTTCTTATCACGTGGTCGACGTTTATCAATATTTATAACGATTTTTGTTGAATAAGTATTAATGAAACTTTTCACAAGTTGTTAGTTAAATTTTGTGGTAAAACCTACGATAAATCGATTTAGGGACTTTTCCCTTAAATATTTTGCCACTTTTAAGTTAAAACGCACCAATCTTTTGATGAACGGCGCGATTACACCTAAATCGAAGTTTGCCAATAATTACATCGTTCCTAACTGAATGGGGACTGACTGGAATTGGTCATTATTGTTAATAAGTACATTATTTCAAAACCAAATATAAATTCATTTAAACATTTTTCTTTTAACATTTTAACAGTTTTTAAGCCAATAGTTCGACTATGATTATTCAACTTTTGTGTTGGTTTAATAAGTAAAGTTTTATGTGTATACTAAATACGAAAACATTTTGATATTTTTCTCCTAAAGACTTTAATAAGGTTTTAATGCAAAGCCCGATTATATTTTCACTTAGGCTCCAATTAAAACTGTAACGACATATATCAATAATTTCGTAGATTTTCACTAAAATTTGGTTACTGAAATGTTTGGTATGTTCAATAAATAAAGCTTATGGAATCTTTCCCAAATAATTTTAATAATGTTTATAGCTGGACTATATTTTAAAACGACCGATTTTTACATGATCGAGAAACGTTTTGTAAATTCAAGAATACAGGCATTTGGGTACGTTTTACTTAAATATCTAGAAACATATATATAAATTCAACAAGTAAAGGGATTAGCATAATTTTCCTTTAAATATTTTAATAAGGTTTTAACCTAAAACTCGATTGCATTTTGACTTATCATTAAGCAATCAGAAACATTTTATAAATTCAATAAGTAAGAGCATGTAGATACTATTTGCTTAATTTTGAAAAAGTGTCCGATTATAAAGCCTTCAAGAAACGCGTTGGATTCAACGAGTAAACACATTTAGACACTTTATAGCCTTAAGCGCGATTATATTTTGACTAATCTTCCGATTATAAATCGATCGGGATATGTTTCGTAAATTCTTTAAATAGAAGCGTTTTGATTTTTATGCCTTAAATATTGTAATACAATTTAACTTAAATTTCTGTTAAATTTCGACTAACCATCCGATTATAATGTTATCTAGACACTTTTTGTACTTTTAAGTAAGTAAAAGCATTTGTATACTTTTTCTTTAAAAATTTTAAAACGGTTTTTACCAAAAGCTCGATTAAATTCAGTAACCAAATGAATTTAGATACTTCCCGTTATCATTCTGTTCAATCATAAACTGTTCAATGATAACACGATCAAGAAACGTTGTGTGAATCCAGTAATAATAGAATTTGGTACTATTCCTTTGAAAATTTCAATAAGGTTTTAACCTAAGGCTCGATAATATTTTAACTGGCGGTCTGATTGTAAAGCAGTCAAATGTAAATTCAATAAACAAATGAATTTCCCATACTTTTCCCTCAAAGACTTCATTATGGTTTTAACCTAATCCTCGATTATTTGCGGAACGGTTCGATTACACCGTAATTGTGTTTTATCAATAGTTGTACTGTTGGTTAGCTAATTGAAAATTATTGAAACCTGATATACATTTAATAATTAATATGTTTCTGTTAAAATTTTAAGTAAAAAGCATTTGGACACTCCCATTCAATATTTGAACAGCGTTTTAACCTAAAACTCAATCATAGTTCGAGTAACGATCCGATTATAACACGGTCGATCTTTGTCAGCGACTAGGACCACGTTTAGTTAAATTTTTGTATTTTGCCTACCATTTTCGATTTGATCGAAATCAAATAAAAATATATTGATTGATTTTATATGTTTTCCAACATATTTTTATAATTGTAAAATTCAATCAATAACCACAATGTAATTGTTTATAGAAAGTTTATTTGAATTCTTAAATTCTACAACCTTTTAAACTCTATTAGTCATAATGTGCCAATTAAAATAAATTTTTGTAAATGAAACTTGTGCCTACTTGGACGTCGATAAAGCGTAAATTAATTAAGAATAATTTATTATTTTCCCACAAATGTTGAATATTTTAAATTTCCCGTTGATATAATTGAAACAATAATGTATTATTAGTTTTATATTATTAATATTAATTATTATTAATTATTATTAATATTAATATTAATATTATTTTAATATTTATATTTAACTTGGTTTACTATTCCATTTATCATTTATTTAAATTTATTGCCACAGTATAGTAATACATTATATATTGTATATATTATGTTAATAATAACATATTATTTATAGCAATGTAATATTAACACGTTAGTAATTTAACTCATTGTACTTATTTACTTGATTTTATTTTATTTGAGAAATTAAAATATTCGTATATTCCTCGCCTTTATATAAATATGTATAAAATTGGTAATTACGAATCAATCTGCTTGGTTCCCTTTACAAGAAGTTTGATCTCACCCTCTCGTCGAGAAAATAGCAAAAGGAAAAACAAATAGTGCCTTTATTACTTTTACTAAAAGCAATTTCATCCATTTCGAAAACCGGCGTTTTACGACTGGTCCAATCTAATATTAGACGGTTTTGTATAAATATGTTTGGCTCAATGTTTGGTAAACGGGCAGCATATGGTATGCTGTGTTTCTACATTAGATTAAACAAAGGTACACTCCCGAATGATAAACACTCCAGGGAAGATTTTTATTAGAGAATCGTCTGGAAAATTGTTATATCAATATTGTTTAAAATTAGGTTTTTGGCCTCGTGCCATGTACGCAGACAAAATCACGCACACGCACGCATGAGCGTACAAATTGCCTTTTTCGAAAACGACCCGGAATCCCGAAAGAGTCAGTTTAACATGAAATTTATTCTATGACTCGGTTTTAATAATTTCACACAGTCTTAATGCCTCGTAACACGTTATTTTTCATTAGGCTTTAAATTATTTTCTGTTCGTTTCAGTTTCGAATGAACTATTGCAATTTCCGTCGCTGGTAACGATATACTTTCACTTGCAACTTGATCTTGAAGAGGGACAAATTGAAACGCTCAACGTTTCCTTTCATATACTGCACTCACATTCGAGTTTACGCGTAATTAACAATAACGTAAAAGAAATATAAGGAGGATTCCAATTGTTGTAAATTTTGGACAAAGTAGACGGAATTTTGTTTGTACGTTCAATGTATGATAACGTTGCCTCCACTTAACAACCGCGTGACAATATTGTGTTACGTATACCTATTTTCAATATATTAAGCGATTTAAGATTGCGATCAATTTTGTTTGATTGGCAACGCTTTTGTGATCTTATGTGGCTGCAATTTATTTTAAAATTTAAATTTGAGACCTAATGTTAAAATTTTAAAAAAAGTCTTGAACAGGATTTATCAATTGAAAAATTTCTCAAAAAAATCTTCAGGATCGTTATAAATGCAAAGAAAACATGTGTGCCTTTTCAGTCGTACTCTAGTAAGATGATAAGTTGTCAAACTCAGTAATCAAAAATCACTCCGTAATATCAAGTAGCCGATGTGCCCAGCGTTGTTCGGAGGTCGTCCTAATGTATCCCTTTTTTCTACACTCTCAGGTGACGAAATTTTGGAGAACTTCATTTGTCTGGAGCACTGGGAGCCCAATCTACCTATTACTGTACTAAGTTTCCAGTTTCTATCTATTTAGTAGATATTGCACAAATTTTACCCTTGTTTTCATCCTCTCGGTTAACCAAATCTGAGGTTTCTAAATATTTTCGAGCCACTCGGAGGTCTAAATTATTCGTGTGGAGATGACTAGCTTGTAACTACTCGAGTAGTACCTAAAAAGAAAATCGACAAAACAAACTTCACCCACATTTTTTACCTCGGTACAGAAAAATTTGGAGTTTCCAGATCGTTTTTAGATCACAAATGGATTTAAATAATGAGAGACGATTTTTCCAAGGTCGCCAACGATAATAATCTGTGTTAAATTTATTAACCATCCATCGTGTGGTTGATCAATGAATTAATTCAAAGTATAATTAAATTCTACCTAATGAGTATAATATTTTTGTTTACTGATTATATTTACCCATTCGTAGAGAAAAATAAAATATACTGGGCCTGGTTCACTAGATTGAAATTAAACGTGATTTATCATAATGTTCAATTACGGACTAAAGGACATACTAAAGTACCACCAGTTGTTCAATAAATATCACAATTTTTAAATAAATTAAGATTTAAATATTCCGTGAGCAAAGAAGGATGATACTGTTTACAAAGTGACGCAGATAATTTTGACATGTACCTCAAATGTTGCACATTTAATGGCAGATAAATTGTTTGGCAACAGCGCCCGATTTAGATGTATTAGATTGGCTGATGCGATCCGACTTCATCTCCCATCGGCCGACGTCACCTCCCATTATTTTAAATTTTGATATCGTTGGGTTTCATATCGTAGGGTCTTCCCTGTGCTCAAAAAAAACTGAACAAAAATTGGTACTCTTTTTGGACCTTTGTTTCTGAAATGAACGAGTTTTTTTTTTGTGAACTCGGCACTTTTTGTATACGCACGAATACAAATCTCAAACGCTACGATGGTGTTTCGAATTCTCATCATCTCATTCTATCGGAGTTTCGTATCCGGCTTCTCGGGTGAGCCCAACGTATCTTTCGATACCCAGGTGGAATTTTGCCCAGGGTTTCTCGAACTTTCATGAGCTTGGATATGCCTAAACTGTATATTTACCGAATTTCGGGTTATAACTATTATGCTAAGATATAGCTATTATAACATACATCTTTATTGTAGTGAAAATACGAATATATCAGTTATTCTCGTGTTTAATTTAATTCAAAATTACTACAGTGTATACAATACAACACATGACATACACTTCACTATCATTTTTAGTCTCGAATGAATACATTACATCACTAATAAATGCTGCTATGTAGACATACTAAAACTGAAAACTGAAATTAATAGTGTGGTAGTAAACTATGGTATAGTAGAGCATTTTCAATACAAAAGATATTGCTGAAATTCCAGTTATTTTCGGGTGTAATTTAAATATGATTGACAAGATGAATTTGGTCCGATTTGTACAAGTAATATGTTATGAAATATTTGAAGGATATTAAATTTTACCTTTTAAATTCAAATGAAAGGGTTACTTGCCCAGACAGACGAGAATTTTACATTCGTAATTCAGAGAGATGCATGTGTTTCGATAAATTATTCTAAAATAATCAAAATTAGAAAATATGAGTTAAAATTTTATTTAGACAAAAGGGAAGTTTGCATATACGAATCATCATTTAACCACCAATTTCTTAAGTTTACTTTAATATATTATCATTATGTCATATCATATATATCATATATAATTTCCAATAAAAATTACGAATGTTTTACTGCCGAAAATAATTCCACAATGTTAAAATATTACTATCAGTAATAAATTTGTTTAATAAATAAAATTTTGCAAATGATTATAGTGAAATTATTTAGCTTATATATGTTTTAGTAACCGTAGTTGCGACTAGCAGGAACAGAGAGAAGGTTGCCTTCTTCGCAAAGGGGTAAAGAAGTATAATGAAAATAGGATAATAGCACTATATGTGGTTTCGATAAAAATATAAAACATTATGTTGCAAATTTCTAATTTAAATGAAATATTAATTTCTGGGCACACCATTGATTTAAATGGACAATCACAATTTATTAAAACTACTTGCTTTGAACATCACCTGTATCAAAAAGCAAGCATGATTCAATTTTTTAATTAAATACCTTATTTCTATAAACTTTTAACATAACTTCATGTAACTGCTAGAAAAATACTAGAATTGGAAAAAATCCAAATTGGTGGTTCTGTTGTTGGTCTGAGCATATGTGCCAAAAAAATTCACTGGACATGATTTAATAACATAGAAGTTATGTGAATTTATTAATACAGTGAACGGGAATGCATTAACTGTTTGCAAGTATTAAGGTAGGTGCGAAAGTCACCGTTTTTTATAATAGTTAAATAATATGCTGGATAGTCGGCTAGAATTGATTGGATTTTTGGAAAATACACTAAATGTATTTGAAAAGAAAAATTTATGAATCAAAAATGAAGTCAAGTTTCCTGGAAATCTGCTAAATTTATTTAAAATTCAATTTATGAATTTTCCAACAATGTACTTGTGAATTTTCCCTGAATTAACTAAATTTCTCTTGGAAGTTATCTGAAATAGAGCAGTTTATTGAATAGAGTCCACGTGAATCTCTTAATTATCTACTCGATTACATTTGCAGTGAGTATTATTTCAATTCTTTCGTTGGAAACCCGCTAAAACTTCGTAGATTCGTAGTTGAAATAAATTCTTTATTTTTTTAATTAACCGACACTGTTCAAATTCCACATTAAAAGTATAATGTATTTGTTTTAGTTGGGTTTCTTTTTAGTTTTTCACTCGGGTAACATTGGGCAGGTGTGCCCAAGTTATATCTCTTTATTTTTCTCGTTACTCCTTTTCTATCTTCGGAAAACGCTTCTCTAGGTTCCTACTTGTGCTTCTTTCTTCCCTTTTCCCATTCCTAGTTCGGAGAAGCTGCGGGAGGTGCCCTGGACATCGGAGATTGGATCGAGATCGGTAAGTGATTTTCGTTCCCTTCCACTTCTCTTCATTCAAAACGGGTTCGCCAACAGACACTAAGCCAATATTTACAACACACAACATTCATCACTCCGTATGGATTTTGTACATACCTAGCTGAAGGAATCTTACATAAAGAAAATACACTAATTTATTGATAAATAAAAATATTAAGGGCGATTGAAAAAAATGATATTCTATTTCCCATTTTTCTAGTATTTGGTATTTTGCATTTTATGCCAAACTAATGATCGATTCTTTATTTAACATTGTTTGGTTAAAATATAATTGTCCATGAACTGAATGACGTAAGTATTTGGACTTCTGATATAATGGAAAATAGGTTCCAATAAAAATAAAGCTGAAAAGTACACATATAATTTGTTCATCCATTTTTCGTTTTTTCTTCAAGTTAAATTCATTATTTTAAATATGTAGCAATCTCAAACTAAATTTTTACCAATGACTAGCATTTAATAAACGAAAATGACCCATTGAAATTTGTGTGAAAAGTGTGAAATCAAAATTTCGGTTTGACGCGGTAGCGAGCGTATAATTTATGAATATTTACGAACAGCGATTGATGTAGTGGCGTAGCTAAATAAAATATAAAAGCCCATAAACACAAAAGCAAACAGTTATATATTTTACTCTGCTTTAAATTAGTCACTAACCAGAGTTACAAACAATGTTTATGACATAATTTAAAGACACTGTAGGTCAGTTTTAGTACTTTTACTTTCATACTCTGTAAATACTTAATAGGCGCAGGCAGTATAATTAAGTTAAATAAACTTGTAAACAAATAAAAAGCTCGAAATGGCCTCCATAAAAATACTAGACGTGTATAACGTATATTACACGTACGAGTCCAAAGATGAAAAGATGATGTCCACCATTACCAGTTACGTACAACACACACGCACACACACACGCGCGTGCGCACGCGCACTCGCACGCGCACGCGCACGCCCACGCGCACGCACAGGCACACGCGCGCGCACGCACACGCGCCCGCGCGCACGCACACGCGCGCGCACGCACACACACACACACACACACACACACACACACACACACACACACACACACACACACACACACACACACACACACACACACACACACACACACACACACATACACACCTAATAAGAGAATAATTAGCGTTTGGTTAGTTGTTAATTGTTATACCTGTCGTAAAACATTGATATAGACGTTTTACTGCATGTTTGCGTTTGATGTTACAGTATTCAAATGTGGCGTTTCCGTTTCGAATAGACACCGCTAATTATGGCAATAAAATTATGTAATAAAATTTTATAAGCCGCCTCGTGTTTGGATATAGTACATATTTCAGTTGGCGCTCAGTTGCTGTTTTACTGTCTTCGGTAAAAGCATTGTTACGAGTGTTTACGCGCTAATTCGATTCCGCTCCGACGTTAATTATTTTATTAACGGCCGATAAGGAGGTTATTAGATATGACGACGAAAGCGGTCTCGGTTCCGATCGGATCCGCGTTCTCGGGCATTCCGAGAATCGCTACAGTATAAATATGCGAGACTAAAAGCCGTGTGTAAATATTTAACGGAAAAAATGCATTGTCTCGATGAAAATTGTTTTTTTAACTGAACAAACATGGATATTTTGAGAAAGACGTCGGGTTCAAAAAATCCATTCTTCGGCCGCAGAGAACAAATCATGTGATTTACGACACTGCCAAAAGTTCGCTCGTCAGAAACTCAAAATTTCCCAACAACTATACGCCGAGAGGCGTTAGCAGGAATGGTCATTTTGTTCCAGTTTCGTAATACGTAGGTATTCTCGATGCTTTTAGTTAGTTTGTATGGTAATAGACAAAATTAGCTGGTAATAGACAATGCGTGCACAATCGCATTTTACAAATTGTTATAAACAATATTTTAATTCGATAAATTGTGTTTTTTTTATCCCGAAAGCTGTACGCTCTGTGTAATCATCCTTGTGTCAAATTGATTCCCTTCCAAGACGAATTTTAATTTTTTAAAATCGGTCCAGAAGTTTCCGAGAGAATTGTAAAAACATTTTTTTACCAAAATATATATACATTGGTAAAATAATATTATTAACTTTTCCACAAAGATTAAATAGAAATATATGGGCAATGCAATATTTACATTACTGGTAAAATTCTCTAGACAACTATGAAAATACATTTGATTTCTTAGTGGAAGTTGGCCGACTAATAGTAAATAAACCAATAAATCATTATGTTGTCCAATCGTTAATTAAATTTTGGAGCGTTTTAAAATAATTTTTAAAACTGATTCCGAAAGTACTAACCGAGTATTATCGTAGGTTATTTATCACATATCTGAATTGTTGCAACAAGTACTCGATAATTGTTGTTACAATATTATAAATTTTCAGTTACAAAATTTTGAGATCAAAATTTTTTTGTTAAAAAATAAAATCCAGGTTGAACTCTAGAACTTTAGTGGGGGTTTACTGTATTTTAAAGAACAAATTTTGCTCAACCACAACTTTTTTTCTAAAGTCATCAAATTTTTAAAAAACAACTATGATTTTTTTTATTAATAATCCCACCTACAAATTAATTAGCCGGTAGAGAAATACATTAATTTATTTATCCACTATTACTGGACCATCTTTCCTTAATTGCAACATTTCTGTACCGATTTTGAAAAATTAAAATTTATCTTGAAGGAAAATTAGTTTGCTATCTGTAGTTTTCGAAATATTTAAAAGAGAAGATACTTAGACTTCGAACATTGTCGCAATTTCTATGAAATTTCTATTTCTACGTCTCAATGAAGTTAGAGTTTCAGTGAATTTTCTTAATGTGCACACAGTCGCAAATAGTCCTAAGTTAAAAAAAATTAGAACACCGAATTTTTTTTAATATCCTAAATTTACGTTAATATTACATGTAAGGTCCTTCCAGTACTGGTTGGTTCAGTTAAAAACAAAGCAACTACCGACTTATCGCAACTACAGCCATTAAATATTTGATCGAGCACGTGTTCATTTTCAGTCATCAGTCGGCGTCGCCATTGGCGTAAGGAGAGTCGCAGTTATTATTTCAAAATGGCTTTTTGGAGACCTTTCGACGTGGACGAAATTAATAATGGCAATGATATAAACATTATACACCATACAAATAATGCTACAGAAACAAATGAGACACAAATTTGGGATTTCGTCATAAAATTTCGTTGACAAAGTGAGTAACAATCTTTTATATTTCTTTAAATATGGCACGCCTATGGAAGCGGTTTCCCGCCTTTGTATCTTGTTAACATGGCTATTAAATTTTATTGCGTTCTTTTTTCAACTGGACCAATTGGGACTGGAAAAAGCTTAGGTACTGAAGATACAATAAAATAACCCTATTGAGTTCCAACTGATTTGAAGTTCAGTTATATTTTTAAAATTGCAAGAACTACAAGCCGTCCCAAAGACAATCGCAACTCCAATACTTCGTAAATTAAAGAGTTGAAACTTTCTAAACATCTAAAGTAAGTCTCTTTATTTTCCCACTTGGAGTATATACTGAATTAGATTTAAAATAATGTATTTATTGAATTATTACACATATGATGTGGCTGCTAAAATTTTGTGCGTAAACATGGGCTTAAAGTGCTTCAGGTTGCCGCGATACAATCCCGAAACTACGTTCGTTAGGGAGTTGAAATATTTTATATTGTTAGCGTTAAAAAACTCGCAATCTGCTGAGTTGGAGTAGTAATCGTTTTTTAAAAGTTTTTCGAAACCTAAAAAATAAAAATACGTCATGTAGCCGCATAATCAGTCACGACTCCAATATTTCTTTCATTAGCAAACTGAAACTTTCTAAACTGACGTCTATTCCTGTGTGTACCAGTGTTACAGAGAAATTATAATTATATTGTTATTCATTAGAAGCAAGAAAGAGTAAAAATTGTTTCATTCTACTGTGAAGAATATGCCGATATGCACTTAATTTACATTGAAGTGCAATGTAACGCTTGAGCAGTGACATGAAGATCTGCTGAAAAGTTTCTAACAGTATATTTTAAAAAAGATTTTTTGAACAAGTAAATAGTAGATTTCATATTTTAAATAAATAGAGACAAGTAAGTCAATCACAAAGAAAACTATGAAAGGGGGCTTCACATAACCACCATTGTTCTGAATACCTCTCCTCTATTTGAAATTTCGATCCATTGATTCTCAATTTATATCCAGAGCTGATTTCGTATGTGTGCTCTTGGAGGATAAACCAACGATTTTGAGTATCCCCATATACAAAAATCACAACGATATAAATCATAGGATCTTGCTGCGCAAGCAATTGGATTACATCTCCTACTCCAATGATTTGATACTTGTTTACAAAATAAGGAACAATGCAACTGTAGTCGACAGGGCAACCATCGTGTTGGAAATTCTGCCGAATGTTTAAGTTAAATCATCTAACACATGAGACAAAGTATTTTCCAAAAATTTTAAATAATCTTCCACTTAAAAAGTTGAGAAGTTGCACAGGACCAAGAAAATTGTTGTCCAGGGCGCCTATCCAAACATTAATACTAAATCTTTTTCGATGTTTAGGGGGAAAAAAGAGGGAAAGTAACTGTCTTGTAAAGCTGGAACGTTTTGAAAATGATAAGAATTGAAGATTTTTCTATGTAAAATGTTCTACATAGGAAGATTTGAAGGTAACGGCATACGTCGCAGACACCTCACGCCAGCTTCTGGATCAACTTTCATTAAAATGTTGCCTTTGACGATTACAAAGCTTCCACTATTGTTACTTTTGGACATTACCGATCCCTTTTCCCTTATTCATCCATGAAGAGAAGTAAACGTTCAATTAGTAGAATGTCGCCTATTTGGAAATTTGCCGCTGGAATCTTCTTGACGCTGCTCTTTGAGTGTTACGGATATAATATGCGTATTAGCATATTCCCTACACGAAAATGAAATGATTTTTACTTCTTACTATCCATTTGGCATTTATGTACTGAATGTTTAGTGGTTTCCCTAGTAATCTTCAATTGTTTTTAAAATTGGATTTAAAACTGTCAAGAAAACACAAATACGCCCTTCCAATTACTTCTGGGACACCTTACTGATCTATTTCAAAAAGCCGTGCTTTTGTGGCGTTGATCTCCGCTCCTTATTACATATCATGCCTATTTAAGCCTATCAACCTTTATGTGTCTAGTGCAGTTCTCTATTCCAAATAGTGGTTGAACTTCATAATTACGTCAACGTCTCCAATCTTGCGTGTTAGCATATTTACAAACGTCGTAGATGACGGGTAGTGCCTTACGTTCCCACGTCAGCATTTTGTTGATTTCTTTTTGGTTAAGCGTCCATGGCTCACGTCCATATATTACCATCGGGTGAATTATAGTTTTTTATATGGACACCTCTGTATTTCTGGATAGAAGTTACGATTTTATTAAGTGTTGAATATAGTAGAAAGCCCTGTGCGGCGGGATTATTCTTTCTGCCATACCTTTCTCTACACGATTGCCTTATGCGATTACCTCTTCGAAGTATCTGAATTCTTTTACAACCTCGAAGTTGTAGTCAATGATATAGATGTTTTTCCTGAACCTATTTCTAGTGCTTCTTGACTCCTCTAGGTCTTTAATCTTGTTATCATTGACTTTCAGACATATTTGTAATGTAGCTTCCTTAAAATGACTGAAGATTCCACATATATCTCTCGTAGACTGAGCTATGGCACACACGACACACCATCAGTGTTTGTCAACCACCTTTGATCCTCGTGGTGAAATGTCTATAATTAAGTCTACTTGCACATTTCTCATTGAATTTTCTAATGCTGGATAAAATAGTAGAAGGGATGCTGGTCTCCCTGTCTTAAGCTGGAATTTATATTAAATGTTTCTAAGGGATGAACTATTTGTATTTGTGCAAAAGAGTTGTTCACTCTGACTGCCACACACATATGTCATTGCCACTAGCTTCTTGGGATTCCCCATTTCGGTCATTACTGACTATTCCGCTTTTTGTTAATTGAATCATATACCTTTTGAAAATCTACAAGGATCTGATATACGTCATTGTTAAACCCTCAGTGCTTCTTGATTATCGATCTAATGGTGATATCTGATGAGCTATTGATCTGCCGTGTCTATAGCAACATAGGTAGTCTCTCAGAATTTCTTTTGCGAAAGGTAATCTTTTCAACAGTATTGCAGTAGTTATTTTATACTCAACATTGATCAATGATATACCTCCATGATTTTCACATGATTCCATAATCAGGCTCCTACTCCACTCAAGCGGTATGTTCTATTATTTTCATATGCTTTTGAATAACTTGCTTGCTCTTACTTTTGCTCTTGCTATTTGGAGTTTTCTCGTAAATCTGTTTTCAAACACTTCTGGAGTGTGTTGTTTGAAATGGTTTTGTAAAGTCGTCGATAGTGAAATTGCTAGGAAACAAAGGTATATCCATAATTCTATGAATTTTATGCTGCGACCATCATTACAAAGGTCCCCTTGAAAGAATTATAATCGATAATTTATGAAATAAATAATTCATGAGCTTGACCCTCAGGAGAAGTAACATACGCTCGATCAATTAAAATCTAAATATAATGTTTTCTCTGCGCGACAAATGTCTCGCTTTGTTATTAGGTATACCCACGTTACACTGCATATATTAACGATGCTAATAGCAGCTTTTGTTTTGTGAAAAATTTTCTCTCTCTCTCTCTCTTCCTCTACTTCTCTGATACTCTATGACGAGGTTTTGAGCCCGACACTTCTCTCATTGTTATGTAAAACTGTAATTGTGTTTCGAACGCGTGCACTCTCCGCCGACATGCACTCTCGCGCATTCAGCAATTGTGCTCCGCGGAAAAAAGTACACATAAGTACGTTTACGAAGGCCGGAATGAAACTAACGCAACGTTCATAGAAACCCAACCGGTCTCACGTATGAAGAGGTCGACGCCTTTTCTATGTAATCGAAATTAATGAGATTCAATGTACATCGAATCGATCCATTGTCTGTGCGCGGTCTCTTCTTTGAAATTAAAAGGAGGCACGAGAGAAAAATAGTTACCAAGGAGAAGAGTAGTACTGTTAAACTCGAATAAGGAAGTTGATAGTTTCTTAAGGTTAAAATGTTAAATGTTTAAGTCACAAAGCGAATCGAAAGGTGGTGAGGTACTTTTCTTCTTGGATGCGCTTTTCTAATAAGTTTAGACGCTTTAGACAAGTGAAAATGTAAAGACTTAATGGGGAAGTATGGACTTGGGGAACGCAACATATGTATAGTAGTTCATCCTGCAGAATCCTTGCTTGCATAACTTCATGTTTTCAACATTTGGAAAGAATCCATTTCGACACTGTCTTTCTCAAATTAATTTCTTGGTGTCTAGGATGTCACCATCTATATTCATCTTTTGTCTTATGATATCACTTCTGGTTATCATTTATTAGATGGTCTACTCTGGACACACGACTGCTCCGTTTTCATAAATTCATTTCAGTGGCAAGCAGTCTATCTTTATCCCTCTGATTTAGTTCCTAGATTTCCATTCCGTAATTTCATATCTTTTTCATTTGATTAATTACCCTTTTTCCTTGCCCTACCTTGTTGGCAATATCTCCTGTACTTTTTTCATTTGAAGAGAAAACATCTCCAAGTTACTTGAAAGAAGGATAATCAAATCTCCTTGTCCCTGTTCTTCCACTATCATGTACTCGGACTTTTTGAGAACCATAATAATGTTCCAGTAATTTGGACACCAGCGAATAGTAGTGTGAAGTCGTCGTTTGTATGCAATCTCATTTTATAGTACACATTTTTTGTTTCCATAATCTTAGAACTTCTTTAAGATATATTTTGAATAACAAGGAAGTCAAAGAGAAGCCATGTGTTAGGGCTTTAGTTACTTGAAATTCTCAAGAGAGACACTTTCCTATTTTAATGAAACATATACTACTTAAATATATTACCCTAACAGTGGCAATGTAGGCTTCATCGGTGTACTACAACTTTTCACGCAATGCCATAATTTACTTAAGGCACTGTACCGTATGTCTTTGTAAATTCACAAATATCTTGTGAACACCCCTTCCTCTTTCTAAGAGCCCTTTTCCTTAAAAATTCCATGAACACATTAACTTTCTGTCCTTAAAATATTCTGTATATCTGATTCTGTAAATTTATTTCAATTCGATGTTTTAGCGCTATGCCGAATAGAGTGCCGAATAGACACTTATAACTTATCCTCGATAATTCTTACAATGACGTCTGTTTTCTTTCTTAAAGATTGGTATTTGGTGAATGCATTGAATGAAGATATTATTTCAACAGCCATCAATGACGTACAACATTTTGTTTTAAATGAATTGCAGATAATATATCTGGTATCGTTGGGACAACGTCAGTGTTCAGGACACCTGGTTGACAAACAACAGAGCGCTTCAGTGATCTATAATTGCAACAAGCTCCTGAAACTACTAAAGATTTATTTTCATTTTGCCTATCTGTTTTAATTATTAGAGGAAAAAAGCCCAAATGCAACATGGATTTATCAAATAGACTTCTTGAAACGGGACATTCTTCATTTTTAAATTTACACTCAGTACAACGTACTCGGTCCTTTCCTTTCTCCAACACGAAGGTTACCGCAAAGGTTCAATTTACTCAAAGAACAATAGTTCTATTAAACTTTCCGTCTCGACTGAACTTTGGTCTCGTAGGCACGTTCGCGCGATTTTTCCTCTCCTTTCAGCGCACGTTCTCCTCGCCTATTTTTACCTGACGAATCATACTACCTCTGGTATTTCGTTACAAAACAATCCAAACAATAAATCAACCTCAAATCACAATCGGCCAACGTAACGATTTTACTGCTACTCGGTATTTGTTGATATATTATTTCATCTCCTACATATCGATAGAGAGTTATGGGATGGACGCGAGATTCCCGGAATCGCGCGCAGTGTTAACAAACACATATACACACATATTCACTCCTACGCGAACATTTGTTTTGAAGTTAGAATGTTTTATTCCTTTGCGTGAAATTCTGATAGTATTTACTAGTGTAGTGTGATTCGCCGAAGTTGTTATAGTAGGATGTAGCGCCTGATTTTGTTGTTTTCCTCAAATTAAAACGAACATGGTTATGCAAATTGTGCTGGAGAAGTTAGACTTGACCACGAAACTTAAGTGGTATATTGTATATAAAGTTAACGTAGTCATACAAGGTTCTAATCTAATTCATCTTGTAGCCAAATAATTGCTAATTTATTTGGTAAAAAATTTTTACTGTAGCCACTCTCGAATAACAGTGGCTATTCCAGCTTAAGTTTTGCGCTGCCTAGCGGAAAAAATTGATTTTATTGCTAATTTACGCAGATTTTTGCTGCAGCCATTCTTAAAAAACTCTCCAACCCAGCATAGGCCTTAAACTACGGTAGTCATTGCAATACGTTCGAATCAAATGGAAATATTAAAACGGTGTTTGTTATATATTTTATTGTTAATTTATTGCTGCTTTTTACTCAATGAAAAATTCTTATTGCTGTTGCCGTTCCTGAAGAACAATGGTTTTTCCAATCTTAAGTTGCAAAAAATAAAGTGTGCAACAAAAATTTGAGAAAGATTTGAGGTATTGTCATAACTCAATTGGTTCCACTGAAGGTAAAACAACTGAAGACTTGAACCGAAATTGCCACTGGCTTTGCACAGTAAATTAGCAGTTAATTGTCAATAAAATCTGTATAAAATGAAAATTATATGCAACAAATATAATTTTGATATCTTTATTTGTGCCGCTGTTACTGTGGCAGTTTAAGAGTCTTGCCTACATGTACTCTAACTTCCGTGCATCAGAGCAGGATGCAAGCACCGGTCTTGTTTGGGACGTACTGTATATCGCCGTGTCGTTACACATTTTACAGTGTTTCACATACACTGTTAATTACGTGTGCCTATCATTACACCAACATCAATTCAGAAGCTTCCATAAGAATTTACTATTTATTATTTTACCGCCAGAACCGCCTACCGATGACTTGATCTTGATAGATCTCAAATATCTTGTAGAAAAATAATAATTAAAATTTTCCGTTTGTTAATAAAAATATAATAATTTTTTTATCAATTAATGGGACGACACCGAGCTACTTTAGAAAAAAAAAACGTGATAACCTCCAAACTATGCATCGGATGAATAAAAATTCATTCAATTTTTTGTTCCTCGTGCGATTCTACACAAGAGAGAGCAATCCCAATAAGTCCGATTTTGCGCGAGACTGGAAAATGTTGAATTCAGCAAAAATAACGTTTGTCTATCAGTTAATAAAATAGGCTAACATCCAAAAAATTCAATGAAAATTCCTGAAACGATACCTCTTCACGAATGTAATAATACCCCCAGGGATAGTTGTCACTATATTTGTTTAGCACTAAATAAATAATTATGAGTAATTGAATAATTGAATAATTTTGAATTTATTAAATATGTAATACATGTCAGCTTTGATTTTGAACTTACTCATTGCAATTGTTTCATCTGAATCTTAAAATTATGGTACTCCCTTCATAATTTCGCATGACAAAAATTGTTAGCTGTACAGCAAAGATGCCTGTATTATAAACAAATTGAGTGACTGGATTTTCATTGTTTTCCATAGGTTTCCAGTTTCATGTACTGGGTAATACTCTGACCAGGGCTTATTCTGAAATTATTTGTAAATACTTATAAGCAACCCTATTTTGGCTACCTGAGTTTTTCTTTTCCAAAACCGCAGAATTTTATGCACAGTAATGACCGGCGAGTATAAGACTCGAAAATTTATGAAACAATTTGTTTCTGCGGTAAACGAAGAAAAATGGTTGTTACCTTCGATAAGTTTGTCTTGAAATTTATGAAATGTTAGGCAGCTCCGGCTGCAATAAAAATTTTTAATAATTTTTCTATCTGCATGAGCCCTGTTTAGCGTACTGCTCAATACCGAAAACTATAAATCGCAAGGATGAAAATTGTGGAAGTTGTACAAATTATTTATAAATTTTTAGTCAACATTAATTGTAGAACGCTCCAGAATTCACAATTTTTACGGATATCGAAATTTTGTGGATATTGCAATAATCTATACATTGAATAGGTACTAATAAAATTTATAAGTTGGTTTACAGTGCATGAACTTTTTTGGCTAATACTATACTGAAAATTTTCGAAAATTTAGATCCAACATTATCGTATAAGACAAACCTGATGCAATGAATGTGATTAAAGTATTACAATTTCCCACTTTCCCTGCAACTGTGTATGTCTTTGACGCCTTTACTAACTTATTTCATAATATTTTGTATTTCTTGTTTCGTACACGAAGTTGTAACATTGGTGACGACACAGAACCAAGTGACCTCTCCTTTTAACTGTTGTTGGCATCGTTACCTAATGAGCAAAGACGCACCCCGAAATTCAGGAAAACTCAAAGATTAACGTTTCTAAATTTTTCACCTATTACTTGCTCCATGTTTCTGGCTTTTCTTCTTTTTCTATTGATACTTTTCAACAGTTTTAGTTTTTAAAATTTCTATTTTCCCTAAATGCCTATTTATCCGATTTTTTTCTACTCCTATCTTCTATAAATCTTCCACATTTCAATTTTAAATCCCTTTTCGTAATTACAAAGTTCTAGAGTATCATTAGCGAGTTCCATATTTATTGTTGGAAATTATAATTAGACAGCTTCTAGCATCATTTGTGTAAATTTATATTTTTTTCTCTGGTCCTTGGAGACTCTGGCAATTTTAAACTTGGATAAACTTTTCAGATTCGATTTTATGGCGCTGTCGGTAAAAAACATCTGGATTTTTTCAGGTTTTTACCAACGTTTAACATTAAAATGAAATTGTTTGGAATTTCTGTAAATCTTCTATATTCCAATTCAAACTATTCTGTCCCTCCAAATGAGGACCCCTAGAGTCATCGTAGGTATGTTTCCGACTTCATACTATTTGAAATCGAAACGAAAATACTTCTAATAAATTCTACTTGAGATCAAATACATTATAGTTGTTTTCTGTAGTCGTCGGAGATAAAAATATTCGAATTTCATTAAGCCTTTCAGATTAGATTTTAATGCACTATTGGCGGTACACAGTTTAATTAGTCAGCTGAATGGTGAATATTTTGCACATTGAAACGCGCATAAATTAATTATCCGTGGTCAAAAGGGAAAAAACAGTGACACGAAATAGCACGTCGAGGCTATATCTTCGAAAATAGGAAAATTTTTCCCTTCGAATATCTATATAACAGTTTAATTTTCCCCTCGATAATCCATATATCAGTTTAAAAAAATACTTCATTCGAGTGGATAAAAGCTGATATAGTCTTAATTAAAATCTTGTGAGCAGCGCGATTTTAAACATTCAATTTTATTTTTGACACGGTAACTGCCGGCCGGCATTACGCATCCTCACCTCAATCTCCTACCACTTCTGCGTCATTCTTCCGGCATTTTTAAAAAGCTCTCTTTACGTTTTTAATTATCAAGCTATATTATGAACTATGATGATACAAACAAAAATGTTGAAGTATTGAAACAGTTTTCCTCCTAAGGTAGTAAATAAATTGAACAGAATAAATCTACTTCTTGCTTTGTTGGTGCACAACTTTTGTAATTACACTTTGAAGTTTCGTCACTCAGAAACTATTGGTCACGCGGAGATCCGCACAGGTGGAAAAAAAGGCTTAATTATGAGTATTTTCAGTTTACGTCTGTTTCCTATTGTTTCGTTCGATAAGTGCTGAGATACTTAATTTATTTATAAGTTAAAGAAAGAACTCATTTTTTAAAGGATTCCCTAACCTCTCCTGACTATCCAATCTTAAGAAGACTAAAAATGGTTTGAAAGATTGTAACTTCTAGTATTCGTAAAAAAAAATCGAGGCACTTGAGAAATTATTAAGAAAATTATAAACAGTAGTTTGCAACTCTGTTGAAATATATGCGTTTGAATAACAGATTGATTGTTCAGGAGCTAGTCAATACATCGTGACCGGTGAGATATATTCGCTAAAACGGAAAATTTTAGGGGACCAAAGATCAGATACATTGATTGAGTTTGAAATTTATGTAAATAATATTTCCCGCTCAGAGCTTACTTCTTTAAATTGGCGTCCGATCATAATTTGTGCCATCAATCACGAGTAATTTAACAGAAAACTACAGTTACCCCAAAGAAATGCGACCTTGATAGATACCTTGACTATGGACCCATATTACAAGTTTCGTTCGTGTCCCATTAATAACTAGTGATAACAACACCGTACAAAGAACATCTCCTTCCATTCACCTTAAGATAATATTTTCATTACTGTAAAATGTTTCAGTGATAATTGCAAAATCGACAATCCAATATTGTTTCCCCATAACAGTAATTTGCAATTAGCCCAGTAATTGCAAAGTACTTGCGAAGTAAAGGGCAAATACTGCCCCTTACTGGCCAGTATTTGCCCAGTAAGAGTTATGTCGGTAAAGTCGTGAAAAACATTCCAGCAAAACATCTCTCGCAATATTCCCCTCTTAGAAGTAACGGTCTAAATTTGGCTGTCGATCACTTCAAGACTAGACGCAGAGTTCTCCTATGATTAATTTAAATCTCGCTGGACGGTCGAGTCATTGATTAGGACGGTTATTTCAGTGGAAGAAGAATAAATTATACAAATGTTGAGCTTGACCTGACGTAAGACTCGAAGTAGATGAAGACGGTATTAAAAATCCAGGACTCTGAAATTGTGAACTGTTCCCTCACAAAAAAAATGTTGCTACCAAATGAGGATTCATTTTTGCTGACAAGAGACGAAAAATCGATGAAAACTTCAATTACGGAACCCATCTTCACTAAACGTGAATGTTTCACTCCTTCCCAATTTCCTAATGAAACAGAATGAATCCCTTCACCCCCAAAATTCACCCACTTCCCCAAATTTAACTTCCATCCCTTCTTCCTCTCTCGTCAACTCCCATATTCAAAAACATGGTTTCCGGTTGCAGGCGTGGCCGGCAGTTTAGTCCCGGCAATTCCGTGATGGCTCCTGTTACGTCACGATCGGGGACCAATCGACGCGTGTTTTCGTCCCCCGCTTCACCGGTTCGTTCCGCCCGTTGGCCGGGCGGCGCGGTGGGGGTGTGGCCTAGGACGGTTGGGGAACGGTGGGGGAAAGGTCGCCCATCCCCTACCTCCCACACGGGTTTCCTCTGCCGTGATTTGAAGGTTACATAAATGAAATTCTGGTCTCCTGTGAAAGATTCCTTGGATGTTTTGGAATTTGATGGTGGAATGGGGGTTTGGGTGGTCTGTGATCGATGATGTGTTTTTTGTAGAGGAAATACGACTTGTTTATCTCGAGAAATGTTTGATGAATGATTTATGGTTTGAAAGCTTACTTAAATTCACGCAATGATAAGTATTATGTTTAGGTCCCAGTACAACGTTAATGATTCTAACTTTTTGGGCACCTGAAGTGTCAGTGTAGGTTTTCATTAAGGATCAGGGCTGAAATGATTCCACATCTTCTTTAAAATCTCATTAACCCGAACCAGGAATGGAGCAGTTTACATCCCACGACTATCCAAGTGGCAGGAATAAAGCTTGTACAAACCCGTCGGAGTCCTCACATTGTACCATATACAACCCCCCCCCCCTTTAAGACATTTACATTGTGAAACTTTTTATTAATTCCCTTATAATGTCTTGTTCATCTCAACTGAACTTTTGAACAAAGTTATCCAATAATATAACAAGAAACAAATCCGCCCACTCAACGATTTTTTCCACGATTCGTGGATAACATAAATCGCGTCACTAGATCCACCGAATCTAAAGTTGTTTCCTGTTCTCAAATCTCTGACTGAATTTAATATTTTATATCCTAGAAATCCTACCCGTCCTATATATTCACAACTTTCTCTACTCCCTTATAGAGGGAGGCTCTGCGTTCAGATAGCGTCCGTCCCGATATTCAGATTCCTGCCTTAATGTTTAGTCTTTATTTACATAACCGATAACCATTGGTTGACGAAATTGAAAGGTCATACCAGTTATCGTTTAGTGGTTGGGACATGACTAATTACTAGGCAAAGTTGCAGTAATCTCAACAAAATGGTTGTGTCGATAGGAGGGAAATGGGATGGAGAAGCAAAAGTAATGCGGTGTTTTTGTTAAAAGTGCATGAGATTATGCACAAATTTGGGGATTATTGTGTAATGTTATATTTAAAAATTTAGTACCCATAGTTTCAATGATATTACATTCATTATGTATCTTAGACCATTATGATTCCTATTTCCTATAATTATTTATATCTCACAAATAAAACAGTAGATACCTAGCTGTTGTTTGTGAAAACTTTCCAATGTACTTTTCCGCCACACCATCTTTAATACGACCGATCCACTTCACCCCTAGGCAACTAGAGACCTTCCGCAAAACCCCTCTTTAAACTTTTAGGGGTGGAAACTTCCTGCTTTAAGATCTCGGCTGCTCCGAGGTTACTTCACTTTCCATCCAATAGATGTAGTTGTTGAAGCGAAGTCATAATCATGAAGTTTAATTGTTCAACAATGAATAGCAATTTTACAACAGTGGTTAATGCATAATGGCAGCAATGAGTTGAAAAGTTACAATTGGTTAGAATGGTTAGAACTAGGGTAGGATTTCTGGTGGATAACATTATAGAACCTGTGGTCAATGTGGTCACAGTGTTTCATATAAGGATATGTAGTTTAATAAAGGCAGGAGTATTTTGCACGTATGTTTCACTTTCTATCTGAAAAGTAACAAACTGACAATGCCTGTACTAACTTGATGTTAGTATCAGCATTTCTTTTGATTTTTGAAACATATTGATTCCAATAAAATAGTCTATTAGTGGTAAGTGAAATAGACCTAAATATTTCGTATTCCTTTATCCAAGCATCATTTGTTGTAAGGAATTCCAAGTATTTCAAGGTGTTCTCGCTCTAATGTAAACATTCCTCAAATTCCGGATCGGTATCTTTTAGAAAATAATCGCGATAAGTTTTTGTTTTTAGTATCATTTTCCCTCATTAACCTTCAATTTTTCGCCTTTATCTCCGCTCTACCCAAAAAAGAAATATTCGCCCTGATAAAATACTAATGATAAAAGCAAAACCATGCAAGGATTTTATGGCCGAGTATAAAACTTCCAACAAAAAGTTAGTGCATGCATTCTGAAAAGGCTTGATGAAATCTGCCTCGGACGGAATATGAATTACATTATTTCGAGGGAAATTTTATGTTGCATAATTTTCGAAAAGAAGCGGAACGGGAATCGTGATGTATTGAAACGTTATAGGGCTCCTTGTGTCTTGTGGGCAATAATTTAATGTTTGACTAGTTATGTCACGATTCTGGATAAAAATTGTTTTGAATTTCATGGAATTATTGTCAAACCTCAGAAACAAAGTTCCTGCAAATCATATATATTTTGTTTACATTTCTACACCCACGGTAGTATATAATAATGATACATATAACGTAATAGTGGCATCTTGAGAAATTGTGTATTTCTGACATTCTTTTGTGTAGTCACACATGCAATGCTTCCAATTCCTGTAGTCGATTGACTATCCTTCAGTTCTTTGAAACTTTAGATTGATTGAAGATTTTGAAGTTGTTAATTTTGGTTCTCTATAGTAATGTTCTAGCTAATTCAGCTAATTTTTTGAGGGTTGCCCCAAGATGTATCGCAACAGAAGCGGCTCCAAAACTTTTAGTTTCATCTTATATCCCTTTTGTTGCTTCTATCACTTCTAACATTAAAACTCTGAGGGCTTAAAGTTGAGAGCATATCACTGTATATATTTTTTAGCATATTTTTTAATTTTCGTCAAAGATTTTCCAGATTTACTTTGTCAAATATGTGATATATAATTTTTCCTTTTTTTTGGGATCTGTACTTAATAAGTGATTACAATATTATTTATTGTCGTTTCAGTAATATTTTGCCTACTTGCATTTGCTAAATATTATTTTTTTACTAATAGCTTTTTAAGACTTCACCCATGAACATTCTCTTGCTTGTAGAGTATTTAATCGACTCATTTAGAGGACAAAAATATTTATTTGCGTTACCACCACTGTTTTTTCCTTATTAACAAAACATTTCTGTGTCTGACGAATTAAGGAAAGACGTTTGGAGTAGTGTAGTATACTTTGATTATTTTTATTATTTTCGCCAAAAATTTCATTTGTTAATGATTATATTAATAATGCTTATAATTTTATAATTTTCTTAGGCACCCTCGTGGTAACACCCGTGAACCACATACTTGGAAAGATTGGAATATGTCTTCCATGCTGCAAATGGCGAGGGATAGATAGGGAATCAGGGAAAGCATGGGTAAAGTTTTATATTCTGGCACCCTGACGAAAATCTATCATTTTGTTTGGAAAAGTTAATATAGTAGAAAAATGTATTTAATTATTCATGATATAAATATATTATTGTTAATGTTATTATTATTATTATTGTGACTGTTATTATAATTGTTGTTATTACTGTTATTATTATTTAATATTACTAAGACATAGTGGCATACCAGAACTCGGGTGCCACTTTATAAATTTGGTGTCAGTATTACAACAGGTATACAATTTGTATGACGGTAGAACCAGCAGCTGATGTATAACAGGCGTATTCTAGTACCTATTCATACTTAGTTAGACGTTACCACACGGAATCTTTGACTCTCTAAAGGTCCACTCAGCATCATTTATATGTCTAAGTATAGCTTATCCGTCATTCAACGTCCCTTATCTGTTTATTGTGTGTATATTTACCATCGATAACTTAAGAAAACTTTTGCATTTAAAGAGAGAGAAAGAAGTGCTACTGGTGAGTTACAGTGTTAAGGAGAGAGTAAAAACTTCAAATTCCTTGACATAAAGAAGTAAAAGGATTTGTTACCAAACGAAAACAAACACTATTAGAAGGAAATAAGTGTAAAAATTACTTGAGCCTAAAAAGTCGCCGTTTATTTTACGTGCCTTTGAGTGAACATTTGGTATTTATGTGTTACATTTGAAGCTCCGATATTTGGGATTACAATAATACGTTTTGTCATTGAGAGAAGAGACGTGTAACTATAAAAGTTAGCAACGACGAGAAACAAAGGTAAACACAGCCTGGAAGCTGTTAATCAAAACCGGCGGGAATTTCTTTATGAAAAACCCGCTTTACGACCAAACTTTAATTAAATATATAATTATGTTAGTAGGTATAGGCGAGATACGAGAAAAATGTACCGAGAAGGAAGAGACGAGGCGTATTATTTCTCGGGGGATGACGTAAAAATGACAAGAAAAAAACCTTGTTTAAGTCTTATGAATGTTTTATTACATGAAAGTTTTATTCCGTAGGGCTTTTCTTTCTCTTTCTTTCGCTCTTTCTCGTCTTTTCTTCCTGTTTTTATTAAAGGTTTCATTACGCGAAGAATACAGTTAAAAAATGAAATCCTCGAAAGCCGTAAATCACTTTAGAAACACCGTTTAAAATGCCTAAAAGTATTAAATTCCCATTATGAAACACAATATTTTTTCTCGCCAGCTTTATAGGCAATCAGCCAGAATTACAATCTACAAGCCAAAGCGAAAACTAAAAGTCAAATTAATAACAAAATATCTCCAATATACCTCGATCATTTAAATCAATTTTAAATTCAAATACAAATAAGGACACAACGAACTTTTGGTATCCGTAATGCTTACACGCATATGTGTATTAGCATACATAGGTTGTAAAAGTCTGATTGGAGTATGATTCACGGAATTTATACATTGTCATAAAAAATTATTCCTATCTTCGATTCCTCTGAAATTATTTCACATGAATTTTTTACTACGATTGAACCATCTTTTTGTCCATTCTCATAATTTGATGTTTTGTGATTACCGATATATCAAATTCATTAATTTATTTGACTCCGTAATTTCGTCAAACTTGAACAGTAGCTCATAAACACTTCAAATGTTTCACCTAAAGAAACTGGTAGACGATGTACACATAACCTTATTTATTCTCTTCGTAGAACGGCATTTCTTATTTTTACATGGGTAATTCAATGCTCTTTAAACGAAACTGAATTACACTTCTACATTCTCAATTATAATCCAATCGGTATCTATTTTAATATACATGTATATTACTTATATGGAATTTGCAAAGAAGATATTTTTTATTTCGTTTCTATTAATTTTATTATATTAACTAATAAGTTAAGTAACTAATAAGTTAAGTAATAAAAAAAAGAAAGGCCTTTTCATCATCGCATTATTATAAAAGCGCAACATCTATTTGTACCCCCTTTATATACTTATGAAAGATTTTAAAGCCAATAAAATCCATTACCTTTAAGGACTATGCTTTTTGGAAGGTAAAATTGATAATAAGAATTGATTAATTATAGTAAATAGATGAGATTGACGTCAAAATGTGTTTTTATTTATTTACTTTACGTTAATCATTTCCACATACCTTCAATATGTGGTCAGATCTTTCATAAATCTGCCTTACCTCTTGTAGAATTATTCCATTTTTGTCACATAAAAATTAATATTATCCATATTGAAAATTTGACTTTTTAAAAATTTGTTGTTAGTACCATGAATACCAATTTTGTAGATTGTGATGACTTGATTCGAAAAATCCCATATCTTTGACCATATTAAATTGCGGTACACCACCGCATACTAAATCATGTCTTTTATCGTCCTCCTTCATCTCTCGGCTCTTAAAAAAATATCTCATACGTTCCGCACGATAACCAACTTTTTTTAAAATTCTTACCTAAGCTTCGACCAATAATAGAGTTGTCCGCAAAATATTCCCGTCCCCTATTCCTTTATAGACCTTTTTTAAAAACGGACGTTTCACACAATAAAGTACAAATTTATAGGGCGTGTCCCTTTTTCTGTGGACAATAAATAACAGCGATGACATTTTAGGGTTTTTTCTCAGTAAGATTAACCCCGCGAAATCAAATGTGAATCCGTGAAGAATGATCCGGAGATGGAAGATATCTATGGCTAATATAGTTAAGGATCAGTGGGGCGGAGCATGACAGAAGTCCTCAAGGACGTTTTAAAACGTGAAATTCCTTTGGACAACAGTAAGCGCTTTTAGAAAAAATTGAGATTGATTATTAGTAATTAATATAATTTGAGAAGGTGTGGTACTTTCCAAAGGGACCCAGAAATAGAATTTCTGTTTGGTGCAAGATTGGGAGTAAGTGAATATTTTGACGTTTCAGCGTGGAAAAATTTTAAAACCGTAGGAAGATTAAGGTGGCATTTAAATACCTTCAGAAGACATACACTTAAACATTTTCAGAACAGGTTTCATACAGTCACCACAATGGTGGAAAATATGGCTGAACATTTATTTCACAGAATAATTTTGCGTCTGAAAGCTGTTCAAACACATTTCCTCAATATGTTCTCAATCGGTTTTTTTTAAAAGAATTTTTAATAATCTCTCATCACTTTTTGTCGCTGTAATATTTTCTTTCCCATATTGCGTCACGAGTCTTATTACTTACAGAGGATTTGTTACTATTAAATAGTGATAAACATAATCGTATGATCGCAATATAATCGATCATTCGATTATTTAGGATCGTTCGAGAACTGTTTGTAGTTATACGAGAAACGAATATCGATTGATCATTATACCGTTTTATTTTCACTCGAACTCGGTTGTTCACATTTCACTTATTGGTGAATATCATCGGACAAATAGTTAAAATAAGTATTGACTCGAGAATCTCTCAAACTTATTTAAATACTATAAAACTTAACATATCACTCGAATCGTAGGTTTGCATATAATTTGCAAGAAAATGGAAAAGTGGATTTCCATTAACCTATTAACTATAAAAGGCTGCCCCTTTTTCATAATCTACGTGAATTTATAATCAAATTCATGACTTGGCATAAATAAAGCGTACAGAAATAAAAGGTATCGTCATTTTCATAGCCAGGCCAAACATAATTAATGTAGTTGTAGTTGTAACTAACTAAAGAAGTAATTTAAACAAATTGCTAATAACCATTCGATTATGAAATCACTCGATTATAACTGGGAATATAAATCACTTGAAAACCGATCACTCGGTTATTTAAATAACTAAATTATTGACGTCACAACTTTTAACTTTAATTACTCAATTAAGTCCAGTTCGTATCGGCTGTTAATTGGAACGTTATTCATTCTGTGACAATTAGAATTACTTTATTATCTATGGCACGTACTGTTGTGTGTTGCTATGCTGAATGTGGTTATATTCTAACGTGATACTATCATAGACTTATTAAGAGATAGACTGCTTGTCAGCAACTTTCTTCGTTCCCGAGTACCTCTCCGAGAGATAAACGGATAGAAATGGTGTAAGTAGTGGTTCCCTTTGTTTCTAATAGGCGATACTTAGCTACCATTTCTTTAGTTACACATGGGAAAAAGTCACAGGGTAGTCAAGTTCCGTCCATTAGTAAGTGAGGCCACTACTGTCTACATAATTTCTGCCTGTCTGTCTGTCTGTCTGTCTGTCTGCCTGCCTGCCTGCCTGTCTGTCTGTCTGTCTGTCTGTCTCTCTCCGTCTCTCTCCCTGTCTCTCTCCCTCTCTCCCCCCTCTCTCCCCCCTCTCTCCCCCCTCTCTCCCCCTCTCTCTCTCTTTCTCTTTCTCTCTCTGTCTCGCTGTCTCTGTCTCTCTCTCTGTCTCTCCCTCTCTCTCTGTCTCTCTCTCCCTCTCCTTTCCTCCCTCTTTCTCGCTCTTTTTCTCTCTCTCACTCTCCCTCCCCCTCTCCCTCTTCACTCTCTCTATCTCTCTCTCCCTCCCTCCCTCTTTCTCTCTCTCACTCTCTGTCTGTCTATATCTTAAAAAGTCTATGTTACCATAGAGAAATAATAGTAAATAATCTAATATAAACGAATTTTGGTGTTTTCTAACATTGACTATCCATTAAAACGAAACTTAATATGTCGCAACATCTTTATATTTTCACTTCGCCCTCTCCTCGCATTGTATCCAACCAGCATTACCATGCTTTAAATGATTATCAAATGTTAACATAATTGTGTAGTTATTATGGAGCATCCAATTTATGCTAATAGGTTATAAAAATATTGGGTATTACTCTTCAGTTATATGAATATAGCAGGAGTTTGGCGAATTTTGTTGAAGACTTTCTTATTTCTCCAGAAAACCTTTTCCAGACTTTAGTAGAAAAGGTAACACTTCGGTAAAGTCTTACCAGCACTTCATGTTACTACTGCTCTAAACTAAAGTTTGATCGCCTGCTTAATTTACTATCTTATGAAGTATGTGGTGCCTTATTATCTGTCTGGCCTCATTACCAAGTGATACATACATTGTGATTCTCAGAGAGGTACTTCAAATAAATTCCTTCTTGGCATTCTGTACTGACTACTTTTTTTGTAAACTAACTCTTAAATTTTGGTTTTCACAATATTTCTTCAGTTCTTGATTATTTTATCTTTTTGAGGATGAAAAAACCATTACATGATTGTTTTAGTACAATTTTATAAATTTCTTAAACGGACATCATATATTCGCCATACAAGCTAGATATCATTCCAGAAATGCAATATTTTACTTCCACATGAACAAATAAAATATCCCCGATACCCCATGGCCATAAAATTAAATCTGTCTCCATTACCAGCATCCACATTCCCATCTGATACCGACACGGAGAATCCTCACCCAAAGGGTTATTCGTCCGCTGTACGTGTAATGAATAATACGGGTCCCTTGTAATTGAATTTAAAACCGGCACATAAACAATAAAGGACGCGTGACCCGTCGGGCTTGATTGCGTTTTGGAAATATTTTCCGAATTAGAATCAGGCGTTGTCCAATCGGGGCCCCCCATTAAGAGATACGGGGTTGGATTCATAAAATTTAATCAGTCAGCCTATGTGGACCGCTCGCTGGCCTCTGGGTGAGCGGAATTGGAGCTTTTGTTGTGAATTTGTAATAAAAAGTGGGATCAAATTTTATAGTGTTTGGTATTTCAGTATATAAGTATTCACAAAATGTAAATATATAAATTCAGTAAAATAAATGCAGTAAATAAATTCAGTTAAGGTTAATTAACATTCTAAACTGATTTTTGGGATTCGAACAGCTGCAAAATTGAATATAAGATATTATTCAAATAAAATTTTCAATTTGTAGGACCAATAAACGTTTTGTTAACTAATTGAAATGTTCCTTCAAAAAAGTTCTTCATAACAAATGAACAAATGTCGATCTCTTTAAAATAGAATAATAAGCTATTGAATGGCCAAAGCTAAATATTTAGGTGCTGAAATATTTGTGCTGAAAATAATTTCAAGTCAGCCAAATATAATGTATAAACGTTCAAAAATAAGGTTAAAACTCGCATCTTATCTTAGAGGGAATTATTCCTAAAATTGCCCCAAAGAGCACTTTACTCTTGAGAACAGTTAGGTTTCTTAATTTCATCCAAAACGGCTAGTCCTCTCTCTCCCTCTCGCTCTGTCTCATGTTCATTGATAGAGATTGTTTATCAAAGTCGCAGTTTCATTTGGTTACATATTTTGAATATTTTTGGTTTGATAAATAATAGTTTTTTGTAGAATAATATTTAAATTAACTAAAAACGATCTCGTTCATGTAGTTTTTGACTTTTTAAAATAGTAAGTCAAAATATTCAGTAGGTAAGGGAGGTTTACGTGACAAACAAAAAATGCGAATAAAATTTCGTACAAGATTTTAAAATAATTTCGAGCCTTAAAAAGGTTTATTACACCTATATAATTTTATTTTAGAGCTAACTCATAAGTTTTCTTATTAACAGAGAAACCCGAAAAACTATTTATCGGGTTAACATCAGAAAAAGTTGGGTGACATTTATATATCGATGAAAATTGTCCATTACAGCTCTTGTTACATTTGTCCTGGGACACAGGTTATACAGTCAACGTTTATACTGACTTATACTTGTGTTAACTGAGTTATACGTATAGTTTAATACCAATAACTTTCCTTTGAATTTTTTTTTAATCTGATTAAGGGGCACTTTACCTTTGAGAATTTCCAGTTTTTTTTTAATTATCTTCAAAACCACTCTACCGATTCTTCTCAAATTTAATACCCTCATCATTGTATTAAATCCATTCAGTTTGCAGTTTGAAACAATTTTTTTGTGAAAATGCCCAAGAGGGCATTTTATTTCTAGGAGCACCGGTTTTCGAGGTTACGGATAGATAAATTTTAAGACCATATAAAAGTGTTTTATTAAACCCCACTAAAAAAATTTTCTGATTCAAGAATATTGTTCTGTTGTTGATATGGCAACGCAAATATATCTCCAGCTAAATCTGTCACCTTCACAAAACAATAATTTTTTGTTTCGTACTTTTAGTTTTTCAAAAAATATGTTATTACACCAAAGCAGAAAAATGGTTTTGGACTGATTAACTTTCTAATTTGAACATATTTATTTATTTCGTTTCTGTCTTCTTATGTAATCTGACAATAAACTGCCAAATATCTAAGGCACGAAATGCCCAACGTCACTAAGAGGTACTTAGCTTGTGATATTTCTTCAAATATCATTAAAAGAAAATTAATCAATATTTTAATTTTTTTGTATTATTTATCTCAAGTAGTTTAAAATGACTACAGATTTTTTTCTATTATCAGCAGCAAAAAGTATATTGTTTAGTTTAATTCACTAATGAGGATGGAAAATTATTCCATGGATGAGTCACCACATTTCGTTACAAAGATTGCATTTCACCGGCAAAATTCTTAGTTAACAATTCGTAAATGACTAATTAGTTAGAATCCATCTTTTAACCACTAGTTATAAGTTCCAAGTCGTGGAACTTATTTTTAAAAACTAACTACACTTTTATTTACACTACTTTAATGTGAATTTTACTTATACAATACTTGTGGTAATACAAACTGAGCAATGTCTGCTACAATGAAGTGACCAAGACTAATACGTCTTCTACGATAAACTGACCAAGATTAATACGTCTTCTACGATAAACTGACCAAGACTAATACGTCTTCTACGATAAACTGACCAAGACTAATACGTCTTCTACGATAAACTAGCTAAGACTGATACGTATAGTATGACAAACTGACCAAGACTGGCTATGCGCCTCACAATACCTATATTTATATGCTTTTACAATTGTTTAGGTAAGCAATTCCTATCTACTACAAGGATCCATTGTTATAATTATTAGGGTCCATTGTTATTGGCTGACATAACTCACTTATTAAAATTATATTAGCAATTACAAATATTCAAGTATGAGACTTTACAAGACAGACGCGAGACGCGACAAAATTCAATAAGTTGCAGAACTTTAATATCAAAATACTAATTTGTACTTACGAAACTAAAATTTGTTTCATTAATTATTTTCTTTACCTCCTCGACTCATTTTTAAACCTATTCTGGCATTACAAAGTTCTAAAAGAACTTCTAGAATGTTCTACCACATGATTTATGCTTTCTACCGTTTGAAGTTATTACGACAAATTTTCTGTAACTTATCTGACACAATTTTGGAAAATCTAGATGTTTCTGAGAACATCGGACAGTAAAACAAATTGAAACTTGCATAAACTTCATGTATTCAATTTTAGGGCCCTTGAAAATTTGTTAACCTTTTGAATTCAAATTTAAAGCTATACTTTCTAATGGAACCCCCAGTTTGTTTTCAGCATAATTTAAATTTTCCAGTATTCGAAATTAAAAAGTGAAGGCTTCTAGGTTTTATATTAGACCATACCTAGATGTTGTCTGCACTCCTCGGAAAATTAAAAAACTTGAAATTTGCTTAAACCTTTTGCATTCGATGATAACACCCTTTTGGTGGTTTGAGTTCTATAAAACGAAGCATGAATTTTCATACCAGATTCAGTGTTTAATAATAAATAGATTATTTGAAACATCAGTAAACCTAGATTTGATTTTGAGACATTTTGTATGGTTTAAGTTTTTAAAAAAAGTTCTAATATTTTCACATTATATATTTTAAGCCTTTCAAACTTCAAGGAGGTTGTAACAGCTGTTTTCTTTTACGCTTTTCAGGAAAAATTTTGAAACGAAAAATAAAAACATATGTAATACCTCTTATTCTCGTAATGTTTTAATTCACTTAACAGGACTTCTTAATTTTCTCACACCAAAATATTCAATTAAATGGACTACTGATATCTGAAAGCGCACCTGTGTCGAAAATAAGCCGATCTATGGATGCCAAGATTTCAGCTGTGCTGCTCATTTAAAATCTAAAATCCAAACAGTATTTTACTCTGCAGACTTGTGGCCACAGTTTAGAATTAATACTGAGTCAAAATAGTGAAGCGTTCAATTTTGAAGGCTTTATGAAAATGAATATCCGATTTTCGTTATCATTGTGGACATATTTGAACATGAATGGATATCGCAATGGTTTTAGTTTAGGTTGAAACTACTGATTTACTGGGTATACCATCAAAATTTGGACGCAACTAGTTGTTTAGGTTTTGAGATATCGTGGCAACCATTTTGAACTGTACGTTTGAAAAAAATGCTTATGAATTACCATCGTATACTATGCCAAATCAGACATTCTGACGTTTCAGAATTCTAAAGAAACCAGTGGTGTTTCTACCAGTATGCCATGTACATGTGAGCTAATCTGTTATTTGATTTTGGGTCCGGCAATTTTTTTTAAAAGCTCGTTGCTGCGTTATTAGGCCACTGTCATTCACATTGAGCAATTAGAGAGGTACTAAATTAATTAAGACTTTATTTTGGCGTCTAAGCATGCGAAAGCACATTTCAGAATATCCTGAATGTTCTGTGCTAAAACTCGTCCATGTCGTCACAAAAATTTTTACGTCTAATGTGATAGGTCCTATAGCCATGGCTCTCTCTCTCTCTCCCTCTCTCTCTCTCCCTCTCTCTCTCTCTCTCTCTCTCTCTCTCTCTCTCTCTCTCTCTCTATATATATATATATATATATATATATATATATATATATCTTTCCCATGAATAATCCAAGGAAGGATTACCAAGATCTGTGTCATAAAGTTTTCAATTACTTTCCAGCTACAAATCATGTAAAAATCACGGGCGATAGTGGCGCCCTCGCACATAGTAGGAATTACAAAAATCATAAGAATCAGGGAATTAGACACAGGACATTGCTTGTACCGGAGTGTTTTGTGATTAAGCGCGGGAGGGCGCCAGTTGTGCACATGTGTACGTTTTGCCTACACAGATTCTTTCTCTATAGTATTAGGTTAGTTCCATGACTTATACAGGAGCGTCATAACATATTTCTGCTTTATTCATTTGGGTATTATTCAGTTAGGTATTTATTAAATACCTAATTGTATTCAAAAACACGTACGTTATCCCAAATCGCAACTCCGCACTTTTAGATGTCAAAATAACCTCGTTCTTATTTAGTGTATGATATCCTCTACAATACACTTTATCTTAAAACGCATATCATGAAGTAACGCCTACCTCATTACTGTAGGACCTTCTATACACCTACAATCTTTTTCCGTAAACTCGATAACCGAACCAATAAACCGATTCGAGCATTTCTTTGTTCGGTCAACTAAAAAGTGCTTACTTCACGTTACGTACAATATATAATTTTGCGCTTCGTCTTTATCGCAGAAATTTTTTTACTGCCTTTAAAGCGGCATATCGCCTATGCAATTATAAATTCAGTCATGAAATCAACATGCTGAAATTAATGACATGCGATATGCGACGTACACATAATGCAATTAATTTTATCGATGGAAAATCGTGCGCTGCCGAACGATAAAAGTGTAGTTTGTTTTATTTGTCTCTTTGGAAAATTTAATTAATTCTATTATTTACGGCGACGAGGATATTATTTTTAGATAAGTTCTGACGATAATTTGTGCGTGGTATACATTGTGGATTGAATTAATGAAATAATGTACAGGGTGGTTAATGTTTTTTGACCATGTAGGAACTGAATTCTGAAATAGAAATTTTGAGGTTAGGTCGGATCAGATCGTCAGGCTAAATTTTGTGGTAAGTAAAATAATTACTTTTATTTAATATAGCGTTTAGTATTTATAATTCTGTAAGTTGTGATCGTTTACAGAATTCAAATTTTTTAAATGTCAAGTTTTTTGTACATGAAGTTAAAATTTGTCAATTTCAGTTGTCTGTATTTGGGTATGTTCGATAACATTTGGTAAAGGTGTTGTTTTAAGAAGTTCAAAAATATTTAAATATTCCAAATACTCTGAAGAGCCATGTGGTAGAAATATTGCTGTTTAATTTGAAGTTCTTATAAATTGGAAACTTTCCAGGAATCACGTAGATTGCTTAAATTTTGTCAGTTACCAGTGAGTTTCTGAAGGTTGGTTTAGAATATTTCAGAGATTTGGAAAATTTTCAGAATTTTAGAAGTTTATGAATTGTTTAAATTTTTCTTTGAATTTTGTTTGATATTCCCGAAATTTTTCAGTTTTATATTTTTAAGTTTCCAACGAAATGCTCAAGGTTGCATCAGTTGTCGTAGAGGTTTGGAACCGTATCATACTTTTGGATGCTTCACAGATTGTTTAATTTTTTTCACAGTCTTCTCGAAATGCCTGGAATGGTACCCATGTCCCTCAAGGGATTTTTTTTTCAACCTTGAAGAAATCCCATCATACTTTTTCAAATCGATATATCTCTAATAATAACATAATTCGCAGTGATAATAACTTAAATTTTGTACACCCTGTACAATATTGACGTAAACAGTTCAAGGGATCCAGATAGTAATTAAAATTATGCCTAAGAAGGTGCAAATTGTTGCCTGTTCTGTTGCTTTAAGGAGTTTTAAAATGTATAAAGACTCAGATTTCTTGGAAGAGCCACGAAATCTGTTGAATGTAGACTAAAGCTTAGGCTAGGGTTTTATTTGAAGCTTGAAGCTATGTTCTGAGATATATGGTCTGAGACGTTCCAGGAATCTCATCAATTGCTTTTATTTTGTTAAATAAAATTCTTCAAAATTCATCAGTTTTAATTTTATAGCGAACTGCTTAAAGTTGCATTAGGATGTCTTAGAGGTTATGAACTTTTTTAATCTTTTAGAAGCTTCACAAATTGTTTGGAATTTTCTCAAAAATCTTTTCAAAATGCATGGAAATGTTCCCATATATTGCTCAAGCAAAATATTTTTTTATAACATTCACCTGTCAATCTTCTCCAAAATCAATGTGTTTCTAATATTAGACAAATATGGAGTGGTGAGCACTTAATTTTGAACACTCTGTATAGCATTGGTATAAGGAATTCAGGGAGTCCAAATAGTAGTTAAAAATATGCCAGGGAATGTTGAAATGGTCCCTATAGCGTTGTTTTAAAGAATTTCAAACTGCTAGGAAGAGCCATTGTATGATATTTCTTAGTTATTATAGATTTCATCAATATATATCGTACCTTCTTCGTATGTTGTGAAATTGTTAAATATTTACCAGTGATTAGATTTTGGTAACTTCTGCTCAGTCAATGAATAACGAAATTTACACTTACTCAAACAATACTTTTTGCGTAATTATCCTAAGATCCAACCTTCACACTAAAAACATTTTAGATGAATGAATGGCGTCTAAAGTACCTACTAAAAGATCTAACGAGATATTCCTCATTTATATCTCATTTAAATAGTGGGTGTTTGAGCATCATCTGCTTCTAGTTAGGCAATTCCATAGAGGAAAATCAATTTTTTCAACTATACCGAACCGCCAACCGTCTAATTTACATTCCCTCAGCATCCGACCTCCGATCCCTCGGCTCTCTTAATTACTTTATAATCCCTGGCGGAGGCAAAAGACCCAAATTACTGGCCCGAGGATGGCACGCATAAAATATACTGCTATATACACTACGACTACACTATACAACTTTAAACCGGTCTCTCTCGCAGGTTCAGCGAAGAGGCAAGAGGGGGTATGCTCCTCGGACAGATAAATTATGGTGTAACGAAGGACCAACCGGGTGCTCCGGATCAGTGTAAATTCGACCGAGGCATGGGAGAGTGTGTTGCTCATGGCCGCCATTAAGCCCTGGGGCAATTAAAAGCGAACGGAGCGCTCGGAAGGGATTAAGGGGTCCCCCCGATTGATGGTTTATGGGAGAGAGAGAAAGAAGAAAATAGGAGGAAACTGTTTTGGGAGAACTCGGATATTGCATAAGTATCTAATGTTTCATTATCGAAAAATATATGAACTAACCAGTGTGTGACTGCAATTGTTATGAATGAGTAATTATTACTTATACGCAAATGGCATATATTTTGTTGATTAAAGTTAACTACGGATTATTATGGATAGCATAGTAGATAATTTATTAGATTCCCTCCCGCAAAAATCCCATGTTATTTTATATAAAGGTACGTTATGCACTTTAGGCTCCCCCTATAAAATAAGATGAGAAGTTGAGTTAGAGAAATTTTAACTGGGAAAACGAACTTTCATTCAAAGTTACGGGATTTCGGGGAAAACTCTCATTTCTAATCTACTTAGCATATTGGACAAAATGGAATATTCAGCAATGCACGAATGTCAATAGAACTTTATGAAGTATATTCACACTGATATCATCCACATCATCCATGCGATCGGGGTTTAAGAATGGAAAATGTGGATATATAAGTAAATAGTAACTTCGCAAGCAAGAATACATCCATACCAAGACCATATGTTTAAATATTATTTTTTAAACGAAAAACGTTAATTAAAGTCAGTTACTTCTAATAAGTGATAGCCTCCTATGGAAAATATCAGCAGTGGGATACGTTTTTTGTGTCTATGTGTAGGATTTCATTTCCTAGTTTATTGCAATTAATGTCTATACAGCGTTCTTACGAAAATACACACTTGTTGAATATTCAGTGACCAATAGAAAAAATCAATAGAAATTTGTGGAACTAATACCATCCATACCATTAATAACCAATATAATTTTTTAAAATAGATATCTCTAGTTGATTTTACCTACGCCTTGAGGTCTAAGTTCGGAAGATAAAAATTGGTATATAACTTTCATTTTTATTTCACAGATTTTAGAAAGACAATATAAACAAAATTGTGGTTGTCCGCAGTGGTCCAATGTTTTACGGTTTTTTGCATGGGACGTTTCAGATAAAACTGACAGTCGTGAAATTTGTACAGTAAGTAAAGTGATGATTCAACGAACGAAGTTATATTATACGGATATTGGTTTTTACTCTGAGGATGGACGCCACCCCTTCTCTTTGGTGGAAATTAGTTCATTCAAATTATACCCTGTCAAAGAATGAGGCGAAGTAATAAACCGATTATTTCGCCGCTAACCAGAGGCGTTCTTAAAGAAATCAACGAATATTAATAAATGCATTAAATTTGTCTATGTAATGTTGAGTTTCCTTAAAACCGGTATAATTGATTTATTAAAAGGTAGGTATTACGACCGCGATTGTTATCATCTCAGGAACGCTTCCCTTTTTACCTGAATTGTTGTTAACTCGTCATTAATATAACATATTACAATATTGGAAATCGGTATTTTTTATAATATTTTACGGTAATGTTTTTTTTCATACTGTTTGTCTAATAAATCCTCGGGATATGGAAGAAACGAAGAGATATGAAAATTTCCTACCGATGTACAAAAGTGGGTGCTGTCTAATCGAGGTGCAGATAAATACTAAAGTTCCTTAGACGAATTTCTAAAAAGGGGACTACGTCGAAAAGTTCACGCTTTCTTTTTCCGCAACGAACTTCCAACACTAGATAAAATTCTATTGTCTGTCCAAGAAGACGAGGACTTTCCAAAAATGAGCCGATGTACATTATGGACGATTTTAAAGGATTTGGGATTTCGATGGAAGAAGCACAATAGAAAATCTGTATTGATGGAAAGAGATGACATCATTGTGTGGAGAAGAAGTTACCTGCGCGATATTCGAAGGAGTAGGCTAGAAATGAAAAAAATTTTCTATCTGGACGAAACTTGGATTAACGCAGGACATTCCGTGCCAAAATTTTGGCAAGATACCAGTGTAACTAATCGAAGGCAAGCTTTTCTAGAAGGTTGGTCCACCGGTTTAAAGCCTTCGTTGGGTAAAAGGCGACGGCTTATTATTACTCACATTGGAAGCGAGGATGGTTTCGTTGAAGGGGGAGAACTAATTTTTGAATCAACTAAGACAGGAGACTACATGAAGAAATGACTGCGGACGTGTTTGAAGAATGGTTTGGTCAAATGATCGATCTAATTCCGAATGGTTCCATAATAGTTATGGACAACGCTAGTTACCATTCCCGATTAGAAGAGAAATTACCAAATAGCTCTTGGCGAAAACAACGTATCGCAGAATGGTTATCCTCGAAAAAGATCGAATGTGCCGAAAACCTATTAAAAGTAGAACTCTTGCGTTTAGCCAATTCACGTAAAGGTGATTTTAAAAGGCACGTCGTCGATGAATTAGCCAAGGCGAAAGGAATAACAGTGGTTCGGCTTCCTCCGTACCACTGCGACCTGAATCACATTGAGCTAATATGGGCACAAATAAAAGGGGACGTGGCGAGAACAAATACAACGTTCAAATTAGCAGATGTCAAAAATTTGCTTAAAGAAGCAATATGTAAAGTTTCCAAGGAAAATTGGCAAAAATGCATAAATCACGTTCTGAAAATTGAAGACCAAATGTTACAGTTGGATAACATTTCGGAGTCGTTGATAGAATCAAGTATTATCAACCCAAATGATGATTCTTCTTCAGATTCCGATGTTTGGGAAGAATTCGACGATGGCAACGACGACTGAGGTTACCAAGGAGAAGGTGACGGCTGGGAAAAACTTTTCATAAACTGGCCCTTCTCAGGGCCGCAAAATTTCATAAACTAATGCACGCCCATACATGTACTGAAGTGTTGTCTTTCTTTCCCTCTCTATCTCGTTCAAGCGCGCGCCCACACACAAACACACACACACGCACGCACGCACGCACGCACACACACGCGCACGCACACGTAATTTTTTCAGTTATCGATTATTGCACATTTCGTCATTTTTCCCGACCGTACGCCAGTGAGTGGTTCTTCGCATGTGCCGAGGCGTACAAAATAGCCAATGGTCAGGGAGAAACACTCGTAATATAAAGAGATTACGGAAGGTAGCGTGCAAAACATTAGAGAACTCGACACATTTAGTGGGTGCCACCTTGTATCGGTTTTGCATTTATAATGAGTTTTTATTACTTCGCCTCATTTTTAGACAGACTATAACCACAGAATTCGTTAGAGAGATGACATCTAAACAAAAAATGTTTAGTGAAATTTTTTAGATAAATTAGTATCTTTTGACTTATGTTGTTTGTTTGTCTCAAAAGGTAGATCTATTTTTCAAGAATAAGTCAAAACCCATACGTTCTTAAAGGGAAAAGCGTTTTTCAGTATATGCACTACAAAACAAGTTGTCGTTGGTTGAAAGTGACTTCGCTCACTTAAAATTGAATTCGAACTATTCAAAATTACACAAAGGAATAATGTCGAAAATTTGCAGAAAAATTGTACTTTTTCCTTAGTACCTACCTGATAAGACCTGTATACGAGGTTTAACAGGTTTAATACGTAAAAATCGGTGTTATCCAAAAGAGTTCTGTAGTAGTAACTAATTTTTATCGTCAAACACTGGACTAGATCCGAACATCCGGGCCGAATTAGTTATTAAAAATTGTATTTCGAAAATTTTATTTTTCACTTTTTACTCTAAATAACTCGTTAAGTAAATGTTGGTAGGTGAAATTTTACTAAACACAAAAATTGTTCGTTATATTTTTTTCAAAAGAATCTAATATTCAATTACTTTTTCAGTTGAAAATTGAACAGAAATATGCGAAAACTACACACTCGTAAATATAAATAAATTATCGTCACTTCTCAGATTACTTATTACACGAAAATTTGCTTAGATGCATTAGACAGATGGACTCTTTTTACACGCGAAAGGGTTTCCTAAAATTTCGAATGTTCAAAATTATATTACTTCCCGACTAGAAATTATTTCCTGTACCCGACCAGGACCCGGCCGGGATTGCTCGTCTAGCACCCGGCAAGGACTGTAACGCAGATGTGCCGTCGGGTCCTGATCAGGTCGACCTGGCGTGGACCCGACCGGGCATTCCTGGCGTGGACCCGGTCAGGTCATCCTGACCAGGACCCGACCGGGCCGGCGCTATAGGGTGCTAGACGGGCATGCCCGCCCGGGTCCTGATCGGGAGGACCTGACCGGGTCCACGTCAGGTCGTCCTGATCAGGACCCGACGGGACATCTGCGTTACAGTCCTTGCCGGGTGCTAGACGGGCAATCCCGGCCGGGTCCTGGTCAGGAAGACCTGACCGCGGCCACGTCAAGAAAAATTAACTTATATTATACAATATTTTATTGATATCACAATATAACAAATACACCAAAAATCGACATACAAAAGAGAAGGTACAAATACAAACATATTAAAGAATAAGAATACATGAATAAATAAAATAAATAAAATAAACAAATATAAACACATGAAATATAAACGATATATACAGGATAAAATAATAAAGTGATAATATACTAAAAAACACAGTACAAATACAAAGAATCGCAAAAAAACTTAAAATACAACAAAAACCAATTTTTTTTTATGTACTCATTCTAAACTTTTGGATTTTTTAATGTAGAAGAGAAAGCCCTCACCTGTTTGCTTTCATCCAGTGGGGACCTCGAAATATCAGTCTTCTGTAAATTGAGAAATAATTATTTTCTAACAAATATTAACGTTTTAGTAAATGAATTACCTCATCACTGTCGTAGAAAATACTAATATCTTCACGGTCCTCCGTCGGCCGCAACCTCACTTCACAAGACCTGAATAAAAACTGGTTGGAATGGTAGATTTCGAATTGAAGGGTCGCTTTTACCTGAAGCGTTAATCCGGAAGCAATAAACGTTATGCTAATCATGAATGTCGGTATTGTTAAAGCACTGCGAAATTTTGTTGTCAACAACTGCGTAAGTAAAATATTAAAGATAGAAATAATTTTACAAATTCGTACGTCCTATGATGTTACGTCAACTGCTTTTTCGGCACTACTTAGTCACTATCGCGGTAATCGTCATTCAAAGAGTTTACTCCACTAACACTGAGATATGTAGTTATGCCAAATTCACTATTTTTTCGCTCTAATTCAATTTGACTCTCGAGGAACAATCTAACTCGTTGGTGAGTAAGTTCACGAATTCGCCTTGCACGGTTATCACACATTTTTCCCTTTGTCTTCTCGAGCATATTGGATAATGATCTAAATAATTGACAAAATTAATTTATATTATTTTATTCCGGCGTTAATGCTTCGGAGATTTCTTTAATTGATGATTTTCGAAATTAAGAAAATTCAAAAAATCAGAAAATTATAAATATATTTTGTTACTTAGATTTTTACACAATGTAACAGAGTTTTAATTACCTTTAATCACATTTAATTACACTCAGTATTTAATTTTGTCACATTCATAATACGTATATTATGAATAATGGGTGTAATGATAGATTGCGCGGGCATGCCTGGCCAGTGCCTGGTCGGATCCTGGCCAGGTAATCCTAGGCGGGCATGTCTCGACAGTGCCTAGTCGGGTCCTGATCAGGATATGGTCAGGTAATCCTAGCCGGGCTTGCCTTGCCAGTGCCTGGTCTGGTCCTGATGAGGATTTGGTCAGGTAATCATAGGCGGGCATGCCTCGCCAGTGCCTGATCGGGTCCTGGCCAGGTAATCCTAGGCGGGCATGCCTCGCTATTGCCTGGTCGGGTCCTGATCAGGATCTGGCCAGGTAATGCTAGGCGGGCATGCCTCGCCAGTGTCAGTCCTACCCTGGCATGCCTCGCCAGTGCCTGGTCGGGTCCTGATCAGGATTTGGCCAGGTAATCCTAGGCGGGCATGCCGCGCCAGTGCCTAGTCGGGCCCTGATCAGGATCTGGGCAGGTAATCCTAGGCGGGCATGCCTCGCCATTACCTGATCGGGTCCTGACCAGGATCTGGCCAGGTAATGCTAGGCGAGCATGCCCGGCCACTTCCTGATCGGGACCCGATACGTTTTCGGGTTTGCCTACCCAAATTTCTAGTCGGGTTATATTGTAATATTCGTATGCAGGTATGTGAACGTTTTATGCATTAATACATACATAGGGTGCATATAGGTATACACGAGTCAGTGTTACCTATTTTCTATAATATACGACTTAATTACTGCGTAATCTTAATAAATAACATATTGTGTAAAAATTGCAAATATTTCTAAAAAAATTAAAGTTTTACATTTAAAGCTTTAAATTTAAGCAAACCTATTTAATAACGATTATATAATAGAGATATACAAGAATCAAGCGATTTCAGAGATGCTGGCAGATGTAGAGAAATAATTCTGCTATTTAATGTCGACCGCCTTCGGCGACTTCCTTTGTATAGTGGAGTAAAACTAGCATGAAAATACTGAAAACCTGTAAGTTTTCCGCGAGAAGTCGGATCGACATGCGGTTTTTTTAAAATCTTCCAAAAATTATCCTTAACAAAAGGTACATCTAACCTGTTTACGCTCGGACATTTGTAATTAATTATTTAAGAAATTGGACAATTTTATCAGAGTGTTGACGAGAGTATAAAAAATATGACTTTTTTTGTCCGTTCAACAAAAAGGGCTGAAAAATTTTCTCTCGCGGGCTTTCAAGGTCGCTCATTATTTTGTTGTTGTCGAAGCTATTGTTTATTGTTCAATTGTTGTAAACTGGCTAATTAACAAATTGATAACTCTGCTGCCCGAATCATTAGAGGATTCAATTTTTTTTCAAGAACTGTATGTCCCCATGGAGAAGCATCCCCCCAATTTTATGGCAAATTAAATTGTTTATTGTTCAATTGTTGCTAACTGGTTAATTAACAAATTGATTAATCTGCTCCCCAAATCATTAGAGGATTCGATTTTTTTTTCAAAAACTCCAGATCCCCGTGGAGAAGCATGCCTCAAAGTCATGATACATAAAATTGTTTATTATTCAATTGTTGTAAACTGGCTAATTAACAAATTGAAGACTCTGTTCCCCAAATCATTAGAGCACTCGATTTTTTTTATAAATACTGTGGATCCCCGTGGAAAAGCATGCCGCAAAGTTATGACACATAAAATTGCCCGACTAGAAATTATTTCCTGTACCCGACCAGGACCCGGCCGGGATTGCTCGTCTAGCACCCGGCAAGGACTGTAACGCAGATGTGCCGTCGGGTCCTGATCAGGACGACCTGACGTGGACCTGACCGGGCATTCCTGGCGTGGACCCGGTCAGGTCATCCTGACCAGGACCCGATCGGGCCGGCGTTATAGGGTGCTAGACGGGCATGCCCGGCCGGGTCCTGATCGGGAGGACCAGGCCGGGTCCACGTCAGGTCGTCCTGATCAGGACCCGACGGGACATCTGCGTTACAGTCCTTACAGGGCGCTAGACGTGCAATCCCGGCCGGGTCCTGGTCAGGAAGACCTGACCGGGTCCACGTCAAGAAAATTTAATTTATATTATACAATATTTTATTGATATCACAACATAAGAAATACACCAAAAATCGACATACAAAAGAGACAGTACAAATACAAACATATTAAAGAACAAGAATACATGAATAAATAAAATAAACAAATATAAACACATGAAATACAAACGATATATACAGGATAAAATAATAAAGTGATAATATACTAAAAAACACAGTACAAATACAAAGAATCGCAAAAAAAATTAAAATACAACAAAAACCAATTTTTTTTATGCACCCATTCTAATCTTTAGGATTTTTTAATGTAGAAGAGAAAGCCCTCACCTGTTTGCTTTTATCCAGTGGGGACCTCGAAATGTCAGAGTCTTCTGTAAATTGAGAAATAATTATTTTCTAACAAATATTCACGTTTTAGTAAATGAATTACCTCATCACAGTCGTAGAAAATACAATGCATCGGCACCATCCACCGCCGGCGAACTTCACATCACAAGGCTTGAAGAAAACTGGTTGGAATAGTAATAGATAACGAACGAAGGGTCGCTTTTACCTGAAGCGTTAATCCGGAAGCAATAATCGTTATGCTAATCATAAATGTCGGTATTGTCCAATTAATAGCGCTGCGAAATTTTTTTGTCAACAACTGCGCAAGTAAAATATTAAAGATAGAAATAATTTTACAAATTCGTACGTCCTATGATATTACGTCAACTGCTTTTTCGGCACTACTTAGTCACTATCGCGGTAATCGTCATTCAAAGAATTTACTCCACTAACACTGAAATATGTATTTATGCCAAATTCACTATTTTTTCCCTCTAATTCAATTTGACTCTCGAGGAACAATCTAACTCGTTGGTGAGTAAGTTCGCGAATTCGCCTTGCACGGTTATCACACATTTTTCCCTTTGTCTTCTCGAGCATATTGGATAATGATCTAAATAATTAACAAAATTAATTTATATTATTTTATTCCGGCGCGAAGTTAAAAAAATTCGAAAAAATCAGAAAATTATAAATATATTTTGTTACTTAGATTTTTACACAATGTAACAGAGTTTTAATTACCTTTAATCACATTTAATTACACTCAGTGTTTAATTTTGTCACATTCATAATACGTATATTATGAATAATGGGTGTAATGATAGATTGGGCGGGCATGCCTGGCCAGTGCCTGATCGGGTCCTGTCCAGGTAATCCTAGGCGGGCATGTCTCGACAGTGCCTAGTCGGGTCCTGATCAGGATATGGTCAGGTAATGCTAGCCGGGCTTGCCTTGCCAGTGCCTGGTCTGGTCCTGATGAGGATTTGGCCAGGTAATCATAGGCGGGCATGCCTCGCCAGTGCCTGATCGGGTCCTGGCCAGGTAATCCTAGGCGGGCATGCCTCGCTATTGCCTGGTCGGGTCCTGATCAGGATCTGGCCAGGTAATGCTAGACGGGCATGCCTCGCCAGTGTCAGTCCTACCCTGGCATGCCTCGCCAGTGCCTGGTCGGGTCCTGATCAGGATTTGGCCAGGTAATCCTAGGCGGGCATGCCTCGCTATTACCTGATCGGGTCCTGACCAGGATCTGGCCAGGTAATCCTAGGTGAGCATGCCCGGCCACTTCCTGATCGGGACCCGATACGTTTTCGGGTTTGCCTAGCCAAATTTCTAGTCGGGTGTTTACTATTCAATTGTTGTAAACTGGCTAATTAACAAATTGATAACTCTGCTCCCCAAACCATTAGAGCACTCGATTTTTTTCCGAAATTCTGGGTACCCGGGGGAGAAAAATCGAGTGCTCTAACGATCTGGCGAGCAGAGTTATCAATTTGTTAATTAACCAGTTTGCAACAATTGAACATTAAACAATTTTATGTGCCTTAACTTTGGGGCATGTTTCTCCACGGAGGCCCAGTGTTTTTAGGAAAATATCGAGCCCTCTAACGATCCGGGGAGCAGAGTTATCAATTTGTTTATTAGCCAGTTTACAATAATTGAGCAATAAACAATTATGTGCCATAACTTTGGGGCATGTTTCTCCCCGGGGACTCAGAGTTTCTAAAAAAAAAATCGAATGCTCCCACGATCTGGCGAGCGGAGTTATCAATTTGTTAATTAACCAGTTTGCAACAATTGAACAATAAACAATTTGATTTGTCATAACTTTGGGGGCATGCTTCTCCACGGGACCTAGAGTTCTTGGAAAAAAATCGAGTCCTCTAATGATTTGGGGAGCAGAATTATCAATTTGTTAATCAGCCAGTTAACAACAATTGAACAATAAACAATAGCTTTGACATCAACAAGATAATGAGCCACCTCGGAAACAGGCGAGAGAAAATTTTCCAGGCCTTTTTGTTGAACGGACAGCCATATTTTTTACACTCTCGTCAACACCCTGATAAAATTGTCCAATTTGTTAAATAAATAATTGTAAATGTCCGAGCGTAATCAGGTTAGATGTACCTTTTGTTATGGATAATTTTTAGAAAATTTTAAAAAAAATCGCATGTCGATCCGATTTCTCCCGGAAAACTTACAGGTATAATGCTAGTTTGACCCCACTAGTAGCACCTACCGCCAATTAACTTATGTTGTACTGTCAGATTGTATAAGTACTCGTTTGGTAAATATTAGATACTATAACGTCAAACAAACTGTACGTATCTGTATAATTATTTTATGGTTCAGTCCAGCATCTTCTGAAAAATCTCCGCGCCTAAAATTTTCAGATATTCTGGCTGCGCTGAAAGTATGTTTTTATTTTAAAAATATGGGCTTTGTAAAAATATCAGAGCTCTAAATCGCTGCGGGAAATGCTATCGCTAAACCGCAATAGAATACTGTCGGGTTTGTTTCGACTAATCGACTAAGGATCATTTCGACATTCAATACTATTCTTAATTTTTACATTTTTTTTTTTTTGAAGTGATGGAACTCTATTTTCAATTCGCAAAAAAATCGTGGAATTATATGACATGAAAACATACATCTTAATATACAATCGCTCACATTCACGGCTGAAATCCCATTTTCATAAATTAGAATAAATTGTTTGGGACCCATAACCTATGGAAGGAAATTTGAAAATATTCAGAGAAATTCAAAAAGAAAAAAGAGAGCCCTCTGAATTTTTTCAAACCCCGGACCAGCCCCCCAAATTGTAGCAGATTTACACGCGAATAACAGAAATAGGTTTTACTTTACTCTAATGTCAACATTAACATTCATATTCACAAAAATAATAATTGATTTTTACATAAACAGCAACCTATACGGGCGTTACATATATATATATATATATATATATGACGAAGCTGACGAAGCTAACAAGCAGAAACACCTGTCGGTGTACGGTCGCTGTAGTGGAATGTAATCTGACGTATTAAACTATATATGACACTACATTAACTATAGATCACCACATATTATGCTACTATTGTGCAAGATGTAAAATTATGTACTAGGTTTGATCCTTGGTGAGTCCTTTGGTCAATTTTTTAACAAAGAACTTTTATTTGTTTAAAAGAATCGGTAATGGTCTTCGTTCTTCAAATTTTTTCACGTAATGCTCAATGCAGATATGCTATTTATTGTATTATTGTATTATTATTTCATTTGTAAATTTCTCTCCAATACTTAATATTGCGATTAAAGGCGAAATGTAAATGCGTTTTTCGGAATGTAATGATTAATAATGACATTAGTCGGACACTCCAGGGGTATGGGTCCTTTTGGAACGTGACTATGTGTAGTGTGTGAACGTGAAATTAAGACTGAGTTCCTGGAACCATATAACAAAAGTAATATCCATATTGTTCACTTTTGGCCGTTGTACAGCTCCGTCGCATGAAGTTTTAAGACAAGCTTCTGGTAAATCTAAACATTTTCCCTATAGTGACCCATCAAATTTATGCAAATAAAAAAAAATCCGAACGAGTCCGCGGCAAGTAAAATAAATTAAAAAGTAATGGAAAATGAAATGAGTTAGTTAATAAATAAATTAATGAAAGTAGTATCTAATATTAATAAATGATCCGTCTAAAACATACTGCAAATTGGATGCTTGGTTAGTTCACTATACTTGTTTGATTTTAAGGTTATGGTTTTTCTATAAGTGTGGAGTGACGTTGTGCATATTTCTCAATACAACCACCAATAGAGCTTGAACATATATTAAACTCAAATTTTACACACTATTGTTATCAGTCACCAATACAGTAAAACTTATTTTAAATGAACTGTATAATTTTCTTTTGTAATGTTTTCAATACCAACAGAATTTATCCTAATTAAACCAATAGTATCGGTAAGCTCAGCACGGTACTTATTTATGGTAAATATTTGCTGTTATGTTAAAAACGCGAATAGTTTCCTAATTACAAGGTTGTACCTTCATCTTACCTTTTCTCCAATTTAAATTTCTTTTTATCTGGCTAAGTCGCTTTAATAATATTTAATGACTACGATCCTAATAAAGTGACTTTGATGGTAGGTAATCGAAACTTTATTAAGAATAGATGTTCTTTTGGATTTTCTTTTATAATTTAAACAATCTCCTGCGATACCGAGAACCCCCCGCATGGGCGATTCTCCGTTGTGCCACTGTTTGCAGTCTTAACCGACGTTTCACATAGTAATCCTATCGTCAACAAAAAGCGCAATAAATTCGATTCTTAGTAAGAATCAAGATGGAGAACCCCGTTAAAAAAATCTAGATCAGTATAAAACGGGCTCTGCCATAAAAGGAACGAACCGTTTACGGCCTTCCTTGCCATGTGACTCACACGCTCACAAAAAAAATTGAAAATTTATATGCAGATCCATTGCCATTGCATCTGCAAGGTCCGCTCCAAGGCCTATTCGGTAATAAAACCGGACGAACTTCTCTCTTCTTCTTCGTCTACTGCAGTTCTCCTTCTTCTTCTTCTTCGTTGAAGGGTTACTGTGCGATTTTCTGTTGATAAACATGTCAAGCTTTTAGGACCCTATGGGAAAGTGTTTTGTAAATTTTTATTGTCCGCAATAAATATGTTTACATCGAGGAGAATGTATTCATTTGGCGGAAAATTCATCGGACACAATGCCGCAACCTTATGACATAAAAACTTTTTATTACTAAGCTTAATGGTAAAGTCTGAGTTGCGTAAGTTTATGTCTGTTAGCACTTTGAGTAACTAACTATAACGAGGGTTGCGACTTATTGTCAACGAAAAGTTTGTTGGAGAATGTATAATAGATTTGTTTGGAATATTACAGGCATTTACTTGGGATTTCGGAAGTTCACAGAGGTTTATTCCACGTTTTCGGTAAATGAGTGAATGGGGGATTTTAACATAACTTTGAGCTCCAAATACCGTGAAAATTCCGTGAATTTTTTTAAATTTTACTTTAGTTAACTCGTTTGATAGAATTTATCATCAAGCTCAATTTTCACAAGCAGAAGCCTTTTGGTTTAAATTTTGTTTATAGTACCATCAAATAAAAATTTATCATAAAATTTTATGGAAACTTTTAATTTTTCTAATATTCTTTTGTGTTTGTTTCATCTTGTTTCAAAACTTGATTTAAGACACTTCAATTTTTTTTATTGAAGAACGATTAAACAAAATATCTGCCACATTTCTTCCTCATTATTCTGTACAGCATGTTAATTTATGACGTGTGTTAAAGTCAATTGTTTTATTCACTTATTAGCCTAAGACATTTTAATCATATTCCCTTTATTTAACTTTGGTTGTATATCCATGTATTAAGGAATAAACTAAGGAAACTTCTATAACCATCCGTATTCGCAAATGATCATTTCAGTATATCTAAAATCTAATACAATTCTGGGTGAGACTTTTCGCAGAATTGGGCACAACTACAACGGATAATTTCGTTAACCCTTTTTCAAGTTGTCATCAATTTTATTTTTTGAAATGCGGAGCCCTTGTTTATAAACTTTCCTTTTTATAAAGATCTTGAACTATCCTTAAAATAGAAAAGATAGTCAACCTGTAAAAATATTTTTATTTTTTCGCACTTTATATAAAACAGTCCACAGAGCTAAAAAGTGCCATTATGTGGAAAATCGAAGAGCCAAGTAGATTTCAACGGGCTACCAAGAAACCATTACAGAATAACTTCTCAGTTGTTTAGATCGAGAATTTATTTAGAATTTAGAGATTTTATTTAGAAGAGAAAATTTGTTCAGACATGTTTAAAAAATGGGGTTTTTTTATAACTAGCTCCTTAGCATTGGATTATTAGTATTGGATTGGATAGCATAATTAGCTCCTTACCATAAAATATTTTGTTATACTTTTTTGTAGCTTGAGAAGAAGCTTACAAAACAAAATCTACCGCACAAGTGTATATAGGTAGTTATATTTTAATTCTATTTTGATTCTGTGGAAGTTCCAAAACCAGTTTCCGGTAAATTTTCTTTCTTAAATCTAATTTGTATAAAACGTACGATAAACATCAAAAAAAATTGCGCACAATCGAGTATGATGATCTTTTGTTAATGCAGACAAGTTATGCTCAGTTCTGTAAGTTAAATAGTTTATGAGATATAGCGTTAATAACAATAAAATATCACAATGAAATTGTGAACAAATTGATGCTTCGTCAAAGAATTTAAATATCAACTGTTGCTGATTGTTTTGTGTAAAGAATATCATGCCTAAACCTTAACTTGTTGTAGCGGTTGATGTGACATGTCAACGTCTCTTTTTGCTGCCAGGGCTAATTGGACGAGACTTAAAAGTTTAACGTGGGCTCCGCACCACGGCCATCAGGTACGGTTGTGCCCCCTTAAGGTTTCACCCCTCGGGTTGTCGCTCTGTGCCCTACAGAATCAGGGGGTGTGTATTAGTTACCGAGTGGTAGGGTGCAGGGTGGTTACCGGTGTGAAAACCATAACTTATAATGAGTTTATTTATTTAACGACTTTATGTTAGTTCTAATGTACAGCGCAGTGTTTAGCTAATCGCTAGTCTACCACTTGAATTTAATTTCGTCTTTATTCAAAATTAATATTGCCCTTAACACCTAGCATAATTCTGCAAGTAAATATATTAGCGGATAACATTGCAATAAAATTCTCTATAGAAAGAGGGTTGGCTATTTAGATCTTTACCAATGCTTTGAGTGAAGAGTAACTATATATACCACAAAAACGATTTTATTAGGAGAGCTTGAGACCAGTAAAATATTCTCAGGTTGTAGAATTTTGGGTAATGAAGTTTCTAAGGCCATTTTTAAATGTTCTGGAGCATAATGTTCTATTGTGTGCAAGCAATATTGTCCTTAGCTCCATTACACGTGAATGGTTGCCGAAGTAATAATGTACAGTGATGTACCATAGCCAAAGGATCAGATTGGTGTACATTGAACACATGTATGTCTTTTTTTAAAAGTCTATCCTCAAAAATTTTTGGTACCCCGAGTACACCATTTTGTGTACCAGTGTAAGAAAGTGAAATTTACCTATATCTAAGCCATCTCTTGTACAGTGTGTTACTGTTTGGAAGCTCAGTAATGGGCGATAGCTTTTTATTACATAAAACATATTACAAGAAAAGTTTTAACATACTGTTACGTTCGTGGGTTCCTAATAATTAATAACACTAACTTTGACTAATTAATGACCAGGCCCAAATAAAATGAAGTAAACAAAATGTTAAGAGTGCTCGTTTTCGAAACATTATAAATAGTAATGTTTCAAAGGTCACTTATGATAATGTTAAAATCTGGGTGATAATAAAAATGTGGATAACGGATGTTCCTACTCAATGCTTTCTCATAAATGCAGGACATATACAGAAACACTCGATGAAAGACGATACTCTAAAGGCTTGTACAAGAAAGAGAAAACGGTATGCTGTCATAAATTGCGTCGGGTTGTCGGGAGAAAATCAAAACAATCAGCAGAGGGATCAAGGTGGCACGTAAAAAAAATAAAAATAAGAACATAGAACACCTGCAGAGCTAGAAGAACATGAAGCAAACAATCGACCAAAAGAATTCTATAAAATAGTAAAGTCTATGTAGAGATTTTTACGCAAAGCCGAAAATAATTAGAGTCATAGAGATTGGAATGTTTACCGATATATCTGGGATTATTAATATGGGAGCAATGAGAGAGAATACTGCTACAGTAACTATGGGAGAGACTGCTGTGGATATCGTGTAAATTTACTAATGTAACATGGGAACTTTAGAAGATAGCCTAAAAAGTGGTGCGATTGCATTTAATAATCTACATAAATAAAGTCGCCACTAGATTGTAGCAATCATAAATGAGAGGCTTAAGGCTTTTCTACGACCACAGATATGCACTGAACAGACAGGCTTCATAATTGAGAAAAGAACTATAGAACAAATTCTCAATATGCGACAAATAATAGAAAAATGAGAGACTTCCAAATTAAAATATATTTGAGCTTTGTAGACTATTCAAAAGCTTTTAACTGCATTCAATGCACCAAATTCTGGTCAATCTTAATAGATATGGCAACGCATCTTGGGCTTGTCAACCTTATTCGATCTCTGTATCGAAATATAACCGACAAACCTAAGCTTAACGACTCTATTTCCGAGCCGATTGATGCAAAGGCTGATGTTAGTCCAAGGTGAATCCTTTCATCATTACAAATAATGATTATGATTTTGAACGATTTACCACACAGCACATTTTATTAATATTTCTCGTCTTGTGATGAGCTAAAAATAAAGGATAGCCTCACAGAAAAAAATCAATAAACGGTACTGCAAATGTTTAAGCAACGTAATAAGGAGTATTGATGCTGTTGAAAAGCTTGTTGTGAAGGTCAAAGTTGATAGTACAAGACCAAGGTGAAGAGCTCCAAAAAGATGATCTAATCAAGTGAGATCTCTCATTGGATTGAATGTGCACGAGTCAGGTCAAGTTGTGCAGGATCAAGATGCCTGAGAAATAACAATAGAAGCCGCAACGTTATTTTCATCATGTGACCTATACTCCGTCAAAGGTGGATAGACAGAGAGAGAGGGAGAGAGAGGGGGGGAGAGGAGAGGGAGAGATATAGTTTCCCAAATTCTTATAATCGCGGAATAGCTGTCTACAAAGCAATAAAAGCATTTTGATTACATGAAATTTGACCGCATGCGACCTATACAATCATTTAGGGAAACAGCTATATATGATAAGATATTAAAATGCATTTCACAGCTTATTGCAACAAAAAACCCTTACTTATTTTATTGCTTATAGTTCAAAGAGTAATGTGCCAAATGTCCGACACCCAATAGAAAAGTTATACATAATTCAATTTTTTTTTTATAACAAGCTCCTATAGAGCCCTATATATTGAATTGTCACCAAGAAAAGCCAGAGAAACAGTTGAAAAGTATCATTTCTTTAAAAATTCAAAATTTTGTTAGTTTTTAATGTATTGAAATTAAGATAAGCGTCCGATATAAATTATTTAAACGGATCTTGAAAGTCGGGAACAAGAACCACAAATCATCTCTTTGTCGGAAAAAATTGTTTAAATAATAAAGAAATGCTACCGAACATGAGTCTCAGTGCGCGATATCGGTTAGAGATGTCGACGATCCTAGAAAAACTAATTTTCTAACATAAACATTAACACACCAATGACTTTTTGAATAGAAGCCAATATTAACAGTCCGTACTTTCTCGATAAAGAATTATCCTACGTACCAAGGGTTCTGTAAGAGCTTATTTTAAAACCTTTTCAATTCCGCTTTTTCAACTTTTCTATTGGGTGTTAAACAATTCGGTCTTTATTTTTTGAATTACAATCAAAAATAGAAAAGTTTTTTTGCAATCATTTTGTTTATAACATGCGTAAAAAGCAATTGCGTGTTGTATTTTTTTATTTTTAGCATCTATTATTCTATGACTACATATGTGACTATGACAATGACTACAGGTCGCATGCTGTTAAATTTTACTTTAAAAAGTTATAATAACTGTGAAAGAATGTTATTTCTGCTTGGATTCTAATTGTTTAACAATTGTATTGTCGGCACACGTGCACTGAAAAATTTAATAATTTTGCTACTTTTAATTACAAATTTATGACAATAATTTGTAATATTAATAAATGTAATATTTACTTAAATTTTTTGAATATTCATCAGTTTCATACAGCATACATGAAAAGTAGTTCGAGTTAAATGCTTATGACAAATTTATACAGCTAGAATAATTATAAACTCTGTCTCTGTAAACTCCAAAGATTAAAAACAGGGCAGTCAGTTACTTTGTAATGTGGCGTCTCGGTTTTATAGAGTCGGACAGATTCCTGGGACAAAGCGCGCCTGGAAACGAAAATCGGATTTAAAAGCCCACGCCCCTCCAGATAATGGTTTTAAAAGCAATTACATTTACTCGGAGTTTAACCCTTTTATTCCTCCTCCCTCTTCACTTAATCATCAACTCTACCCCTTTTTAATGTTTCTCCCTCTCCCACTCCTCCCTATCACTCCCTGTTTGTCTTATCGCTTCAAATCATCTCCCAAGTTGGGCGATAAAAATGATCTGACATGGACAAAAGTTTAGTAGTTACTGTATATGTGTGTGTCATACATATATATATCGCGGAGTATAACTCTAAAGTTTCCAAACATCCCCATAAACATAACTAACTTAATTTAGTGTAAGACATAAAAGAGGAGCCGCCGTGGAATCGCGGGAGCAAAACGTATTACATCCCCTCGTTCTAGGGGTCGTGTTCTTATGCTCCTCCGACGATTCCATTTCCTTAAAGTGGAAGTTTGAAAATTTTAGCGATTTAGAGGCTTCAATAGTAGTATATGTAATGATTTGTTTTTAGGTAAAACGATGAAATATGTCGTTTTTCTTAGAAATACATTTCGTAAATAAATTATCTAAAATTCAGCTACGCTAAATGTCTAACAAATTTTTTAAACACATATACTAATGACACTGCAATAATGTATGTAACAACTTATATGCGTATATTTTGCTGCGTTTTTCTCTCAGATTTAATACAGTTCACTGCCGATCTTTGAATTCCTTTCATATCGCGCCTTATAAGTCACGAAAACAGCTTTTAGTGAAATTTAAAAAAGGAACAGAATTTTCAGAGAAAAGGACGCTTGTTTACAAAAAATCAAACAAAAATGGTAGGGGTAAGGTAAAATCGCTCTTTATGGATCTTTACCAGAGAAATTTTATATTTCTTAATTTTCGTCAAACATCGTTAGACATTTAATGCTAATTTCACAAGTCTAAACAAATTTGATCTTAATCTAAGTTAGGAAAATAAAGGAAGAATGAAATTGGTATATCTTTACTAAATATTAAATTATGGAAAGGTTTTTAAAAATGCCTTTCTCGTAATATCTTTATCTCTATATTTCTCTTTGAGACTTCTTAAAATACCTTGTTTGCTCTTAAAATGGTATCATATTTTTACGGTTCTTTCCTTAAACTTTAAATTCTTCTACGTTTCAATTCAAAACCTTTCCAAAACTTCTAGAAGGTTGTACAAGTTCGGATGAGAATAATAAAATTCTGAATAGAATTTCGCACGAAAGGATTCACATGCATTCGTTTTTCTGAATATTGTTACAGAATTTGTCGGAGACTATTACGATTAGGTAACTTTTCGAAAGTATTAAAAGCAAAACAGTTTCCGAAATCTTATAGGTTCAAACTAGTTAATCCTAAAGAGTATCTTAACCACCTACTTATTTCGTAATTTTTATTACTACACTCGGTGGAAAGACCTATATTTTCAATTTCTTTCCAAAAGGCTTGCACTAGCTGAAATCTACACCAACTTTTGTTGATTCTGTGTATATATTACTAATGACAGAAAGAATTGCCTTTGCAAAATCAGTCCATATTTATGCTGGTGTCAATGAATTAGGAGCTACTTTTGTACACTTTTATTTAATAAATGAAAAAAAACTTTATAAGGACTTTCTTTCTTATTGGGTAAAAGACCAAAAAAAGGGTATATCAATTTTTACCGTGAATGGTAAATAATTGAGCATAAGTTTGACACAATAAGAGAATAAGAGAAGGTTCTTGCAAAAATAATTTCCAAAAACTTTTTTTTCGGATTTTCGGAGGAAATTATATATCACATAATTTGTTTTTCACACAAATTACATTTTCACATCAATACGCATCATCTATTTTTCAAATTTTTCACATGCCGGTGGTTGTGATTTTCTTATTCACGAATTAATAAATTTTCAACGCGCAGTTTTGCAACTTTTCACACTACATCTCTGCCGCATTTCCGCCCTTGATTATTTTCCCAAATTTTTTGAATTGTAAGTTATGTACGAAAATGATGTCACTGCTTGTCGTACTTTTGAAATTTTTCAGCTCTATTTTTGACTGATACGTACGTTGACAAAAGTCTGAATAAAAACAAGAGCCTAATAATTGCCGCCCTCATAGCAAGTGTACAGGTAGATTTTTAAGGGAATAGGCGCTAATGGTATACTTAAAATTATCAGAATTCAGTAAATCTTCAAATTTAGGTAAATTAAGCCCAAAATATATCCGCCCATGTCACTGTATTACTTCTCCTGAAGTTATTAATCTAGATAAACCTGGACTAGGGTTACGATACGGTTATGCCGAAATTACTGAAAAACTATACTTGAGATAAAACTCAGAACTTAAATACTATCTAAGAAGATTGAAAAATTATGAGAATCATCCCACTGAACCTACACAATTATACCACCTCTTTACCCATTGGGCACTTGATTGCCCACCCATAGTTTGATTCTAAAAATAAACGTAACGTTTTATTATTCTCGAAGCAAACAAACAAGCAAACACCACAGCGACAGACAAACCATTCCCGTCCAGGCTTCTCTCTAATGAAATTTCTCATCTTCGGCCTCGTTTAATAGTCATCTCGTTAGATTGTTTCGCCAGAAGCCTCCACCGATATCTGCCATTCCTACAACTGGGGATATTAAATCGGCCTTAAATTGGATTCGCCGAGTTGGCGGGCTTCGACGGTGGTGCCCTCGCAATAAAAATTTCGATTAAATTTTTCGCCGACGACGCAAATCAACGTTATATATAACTCTCAATGCACACACATACCATCGATTCTCCGGGGTAAAATTAACTTTAAACATTTGGTTCTGTCGCATTGGACAAGTTATATTTGCCAAACATAAGGCTTGGCCGACAAAACATGTGGATCGTAGTGAAGTCATGAAAATTCGTTGGAAAATCGTTTGTATTGACGTAGAGGACCAACATAGTCAAGATTGTAAAGTGTTTTATGTTACCCAGGAGTCCTACCTGATTTTCCGTTAATATCCTAAAGTTTTTAATTAAATTCTTTCCTGAAAATTATTTTATTACCGCCCGTCGTTTACCTAACCCCCTCGATTCCGATCCTGTCATCCTTTAACAAACAAACTCATTAAAATTCATCCTATTAGCCCCATAATATTTTTACGGCCCTCGGTGTTTATCCAAAAGTTTTATCGTCAAACAAACAAACTCAATTTCTCTGGTGATGATTAATTTAGAAAGATTGGGCGGACTTTGTGCGTCCGGAGGGTGAATAAATAAAACGAGGAAAAAGAAAGATGGGGAGGAGGAGGAATGAGGAAGATGTAGGCGAGTTCTTGATAAGAACACACCGTTTCTCCTTGATGAGTTTCCCTGCAAATAATGACTGAATAAACGTCTCTCGAGTCGAGATCCTCTCCGGAGAGGAAAAGCAATCAACCCGTTTCGACGTTGCGTGCCTCCATAAAACTGGGGGGCCCGGAGGATAATGTCGCGTTAGTTACGTGAACTGTGGATGTTTCTTCTTTCTTCCCCTTCGTATGAGAGAGAGTCGTTCGATGAAAATTTTTTCTGGAAGCTTGCGACCCGAAACGTAAAACCGAATTAAACTTAAAGGAAAAGTTACCAGTCCAGTAATCTTGAAGCAAAATCACAAATTGAAAAAGCGAAAGAATAGTAATTGTACCTACTCCATACCGACTGCTTGGTGTGAATTATTAAGGAAAAATAATCGCTTGATCAACTTATTAACATACGTCTATTGTCAATTACAACTAACAAAACCGGTCAATCAAAATTACGGAACTTCTTTTTTATGGTCCTTGTATTTAATCGACACACTAATTTGCTGACTATCCAGTTTTTCATTTGAAAGTTTTAGATTGGATTGATTTATGTAGTAACAATGCAGTTGGACCAATAAAAGCTACAACTTTGAAAAAACAAAATTGTTTTTCTTTAAAGAATGCTTTATAGCCTCATAGTTTTAATATCGTGCAAATCGTTAACAATTATACATTATCTAATGTAAAATAAAATGACCTTTTCAGATGCCTTTAAAGATGCTTTTTGGTGTGGAAAAGCTATGGTATATGGTATATACCTAACGTAACCTAACCTAACCTAACCTAACCCAATATGTATGCCCATAAAACTATGTAACTTCAAGCGACCGCAGGTAGTGCGGAGATTTGTCGATATAATTTACTACTCCCCTATATAGTGACAGTGACCACTAATTGTGTTTGACATGATATGTCATTAAATTTTCTCTGGAGAAGGTATAAAAAAATATTTATTTAGTAAGTAACATTAAACAAGATTCTATAGAACTCAACGGATATTATGCACGTTCAGCTATTGCAACAATACCTTAATAGAGCATAATAGTATAACCAACTTAATTAGCTCGAACAACTCGAAAAAACACATCAGAACGCCTATCCGCTGGCAACTCTTTATACCCCTACGCCTTCTCATAACCCCGAGAAAAGTTAAAAGTAAGAAAACTTGACGCTTTTTTAAATTGTAATGTTTTCCATTGCCGTATAGCATTTTACAGGGTATTCCTGGCAGGTATGCAATGACTGCCCCGCACGCAGGCACCAAAATTTAGAAGCGTCAAATTTGGTTACCGTTTTGAACAATTTTCACTTTTAAAACAATAAAATGGTTTAAATAAATGTATCAGTAATAAAATAAATAAGATGTTTATCATGAAGTAAGTCATATCCGCTACATACTAGATTCATATTTTACCACTTATTGAACTTATTATTGACCCATTTATGATATTTAAACCATTTTATTACCATTTCTTCCGAGAGATTTGTAACACATCGTAAAAATATATTTTGATATAGATATCTTGAAATTATAACATAGGGGCGCACAAATCCTGCACGCAAGCACTCTGGCATTTTGTCATATACTATGCTGTGCTGTAAAATATAAAGTAATTTTATACAAAAACCCAATTTTTAAATTGTGAAAACTTTAACTTTAATAACTTTCCATAACAGGCACCTGCTCTATATAAGCTCTTAGGAAATTCTCAACGGGGAAGTTCCTTTTAAGGTTATTCTAAGCAAAAATGTTTCAATAAAAGTTATAGGTATTAGATACTCAAGTCAAGTTGTATTATTTGAAATAAATCACTAGATCGTTGTTTGAGGAATATTAGGAAAAACTAAATATTTTCAAGGGTAAAAGTCATTTAAGACGAATTTAGAAAAGTAATGTTTCAAAAATTTATAGGTGTTAAATGCTAAGTGAAATTGGGAAGTTTGAAATATTCTTGAAGCCGTTGAAAAAAAAAATTAAGACAAATTCAACAAAATCCACAATCCGTCATTGGGCGTCCGGCAGATGTGAAACGCCAAAAAACAGATTGCTAACCGTATCTGTATAAAAGAAAGAAAGAGACAAAAAATGCAAACTTGAGCAAGAGTGGGGGAGCGAAGGAAATTTTACTTAAAAAGTAAAAAGCCATATACTTCAACTCTACATGTCATAATGAGATTATATTATATTTGGGAATGAGAATAGGAGCGACATGGCTTTAAATAAATAATATGAATTGAAATCAAAATAAATATAGTAAATCAACATATGTGGATATTTATTGTAATAAATAAATTTTAAATAAATCGAAAAGTACGTCTAGATACATCTAAGAAAACATACACATATTGCAAATAAAAATTATTTAGACTCAGGTATCTGTACATAGATAGCTTAATAGTAACTAAAATAAGATACATAAGTCTGTTATTCGATATTTTCCAAACATTTTGAAAGAACAAGATCAATTGTCGTTCCTTATTTGGTTGTTAGTTCTGTTGAGTTTTTGCTCATTTGCAAATAAAATTCCTCCGAAAAAAAATTTTTTTAGTCGCTCTGATTTGTTATCGGCAATGTTATTGTTGAAGTCAACAACCGAAATCAGTGGAAGTTTATGGTAACTCCTACGCAGTATTTGAGAAACCTCTGCACTAAACTCTAGAAATTTTTAATGAATGATGAATGAAAGATTCCATATCCTCCAGTTTTTGATTTGGTGCAATATCAATAACTACCATAATTATTTCAACACCTTACTTTTACCTTACTCAATACCTTTTATATATCTTCTTACTTTAATATCATCAGTATTTGCTATAATTATTTCCATATTCGGTGTAATCCATTTTTCAATTTTTTACTATTTAGTTAAATGAATAAATATGTCCTCTGCTACGCATGGTCTGGCTTTTTACGAATATATACATATACTTCTATATGTTTATTGTGTTCTCACTTGCCACAGCTACTACACTATATACAGTGTAACTCTTTTAGGTGTCGTTTTGTGTTCGTTGACTCTGCCAGCCAGATCGTCCACTAAGAAGCATACCTTCCAAAATCAAAATTTTTCAATCGCGCTCAAATAAGTTATGAAAGCAAATATACATTAGAAGCATTCAATAGTAATCACTTGTTATCAAATAATTTAAATTTAACGCAATTTAAACATTCATTAATATAAAATAGAGTAGATTTGGCATTTCCTCGTCTCAAATATGAAAATTAGGTATTGAATCAAATGCCAAACGTTCACTTGGAATGTTTCAAAATATTTTTCACATGTATAATTAAAAACCTGAAGTATAAGTTTCACAAAAAGCATATTTCATTAAATTAGAAGTAACCTTGTCTTATTTCTCGTCACAGCTACTTACACTGTCTCAAAGAATGTATATACATATTAAATAGCGTCGTAAAATGAAATTCAAAGTAAAGTACAAAAGCCGGTATCAAAACCCATCAAGCAAACGAACCGTGGATCAAAGGTTCGCCGAAGAAAAGCCACGTTCCAGACATTACTCGAATATCCTCCGGTCTCATCCGGTACGCGATTTTTCCCTCCCGTCATCGACTCGCCCCCAAAAGAGGAGGCGATTAAGGGGCATTTTCCGTCGAGGAGAGTGAGAGAGAGTGAAAAGCAGGGAGAAACGTCGCGACGGAAGAAAAAATCGGGAACGCCGTCGCCGTCGTCGGAGCAGGAAAGAAAAACCCCACAGGAGCCGAGCGGACAAAGTCGTAAAAGTTTGTGAAGGAGAGAGGAAAGGGGAGGAAAAAACCGAACGAAATATGGCCGTGCTGCAGAAATAGATAAAGTCTCAGCAAAATATATTTTTTCGTAAATAAAGGGTGATATATTACTCGAGATGGAGTTTTAGTGTTTGTGTTCCTGCGTTCGACGATATTTTTATTAGTTCCTGTTTGTTTTGCTTAAAAGGAAATTTAATAGCAACTCGCTCTCCCGCTCGGCTGGCGGGTATATTTTCCGAATTATCTCTCACGAGATGTAAAATACACTAGCAATAAAACGTCCGGTATGTAATCAAATACCGGACAAATATTAAGTAAATAATTCCCGAGATATACGTTCATTGATTTATGGCGCGATCAATCATAATTTATTAAAACTTCCCAGAACCAGGCGGAAAATGACACTTTCAAATTACTGTAACGCTTTTATAAATATAATATAAGTAAGTATGTATTTCTTCCTAAAATTTTATGTCTTATGTGGGTCAGTGTATCGTAATGGTCGTTACTTATTACGTACTGATTTATCTACTTTACATTTGAAATAGAGCTAAATTATTTCGCATATCGTTATGTGTTATATCAACATGGCTCAGTCGCCTAGATACTCCCCAGTTGGATACGATTCATATTTCAGTACCTGAATGATTTTTCGGAATTTTCTCAATTTGCTATTTTCCTGGAATTTCGGGGGACCCACCAGTACAACTGTCGATCAATAATTGAGTAGTAATTTTTAATTTACTAGTTCGTGTAAAATAAAATACAAATTTATTTCTTTTAATATGGAATTGGCTTTTTCACAGACTCCCTAGTTTCGTGGCATATATATTTGTATTTGGAAAACCGAGGTGATTCATGATTCGACATTCAACGAAGATCCTAAAATCCATTTCATGGAATGCTGGAACCCGAAACGTCTAAGGGTAGTTCGCATAGAAGTGGCGTAAAGGGCATGTTCTGTATCTGGTGACAGTAGAAATATACGGTACAGCTCATACACATATCATTCATCCAATCATTCGTGCAGTTGATAACTGAACTCCTACGATTTGTTGATGACGATGGGCAATTTGTATTTAAAATCGAAAATCCCTATCATAATATCACATGGTGACTAATGCTGGTATACATTAGCGTTTCGGTCGATGGTTGGCTCAGAAAGGAGGAATTTTCCAGCACTTCCCCAATATTATCTTCCCATTGTAATGCTTATGATAATTAGAAGTAATTGTTGCTGTAATGTGAATTAAGGGGTGAATATTTTTAAAATTTTAAGTTCATCGGCATTTTGATATCTCTCCGGTAAATCAGTTGAAACGACGTTTGCAATACTAGACACTAAAATATTGCAAAGCAAAATACAAACACAAACTTGTGCAAGTCAAATGGAAGTTGTAGTTTCCAGATATTTAGGACATTCGTTTTTCGTAATACTTTTAATGGACCCGTACCGGTAAGCAGGTGTGCTTCTGGGGGGCCTTGATCTTTTAATCGTTTTTCAAAGAGTCTTCCAATTATAAATTGCCTTGTTAAAATTAACATTTAGTTAACATAAAGTTAACATTAAGTCAATCTTTTGTAATTAATATTTCGGGTTATCAGAATTTTTATTAATACTTTAAATATGATGTAACTTTAATCAGGTGAGCAAAAAGTTCAATCATTCGGTACATACGTGCAATGTCATTTCACAACATTACCTTACGTACCTTTAGTAACTCTGCATAGCAAGTCTATAATAGCTCCCTATTGATCTTGTAACCCGATAAACATACAAATATGATACCACGTCCACGGTGTAGACAAAATCATTTGGTTCACCTTCATTTCAGTTGTTTTCAAAATGTATACCTATTACTAACAGAAATTGACTAACAAGACTAAAAAGATATCACCCCTTTCTTTGTGCTACTTTATGATATCCTTTATGCAGTTATATGTTGATAATTAAATTTAATTAGGTTTAATCCCCTAAGTAAATAGAATACCCAAATTTAGGACAGCACAGACATGAATGTAATTTAGAAAAATACGCAGCAGAAATATTCGAATAAATTGCAGCATATTTTTTTAATAAAGCATAGTTAAAAATATCACACATAACTGATTACCCACCCTGTCCAGTGTCTCTACTACATTCATCTATTCCACTCTCCCTCTTCCCACTCACATCAGCGTACACCCTTTCCACTCTTTTCACTTTCTATCCACTTTAAGGTCAGGCTTAAAGTGGAGACATGAGGCTGCGTCTTAATAGTAGGGTTCATCCTGGCCTTTATAATTCCGTCTATTGAACATCTTACTTAGAGCGAGCAAAGTTCTCTTGACCTAGCAAAATTTTGAGTGACATTTTGACTCTAAACCAGCTAGTGTCGGCGTAGTCACCTGGTTGGTGCCAACATATAACACATTTTTACCAGTAAATGTGATAGTGTTTTCTTTCTTGAACCACTTTTTATATATTACTTTCGTATGTGTATATTGGTGGTCGCCTGAATTGTACAGCTCGTCTGTACAATCCTGGTTCCACTGTGTTTCTCTACGTTGCTGCTCTCGTTTTTATTTATGTTGCGTTCTGCTCTCGAATCTTCAGAAGAATCAGAGAAGCTTTCAGAAGCCTACAATCTTCCAGGCTTCTTTAATTTTTTCGATTAGAGAAATTTGTAGACCACACCGGACTATGATTGTTTCATCTAGTAGACGCAGAGTAACACTAAAGACAATTTCATTATAATATTGGTACTAGTACTAATGGCACACGTCTACTCGATTTAAAGAATAAGGTTAATCGTACCCCACAGCCAAAACTTCATCACCTGCTCCTCGAGTGTAGCCAAACATTGGAAAAATGATCGAATCGCAAGGATTAATTTTTATTGTCATCTCTCGGATTCTGTTCGCCGATTAGACTTATTCATTGTAGGGAAAATGAATCTGTATACCGACTGGTGACAGGAGACTATGTCAACCACACAAATGACTCCCAGCCAATCAGTTTATGATAAATGTAGCCTTGACGTGACAAAAATACGAAGAAGTAGGCAATAATTCCTAAATAACTAAATTGGTAGTAAGCTGTATAGTGAAGTAAATGTTAGAGTGCCCAAGTTGTGGAAACTGAAAGGCAAACGAAATGTGCTAAAATCGATCGATGTATTGCTCTGGAAATTACAGAAAACGTAATGTGGTACTTAAAACTTTTACAATAAATGAAATGATTGATCAGCTTGTACATAATCAACACATCGAACATTAGGTACTTTTGCTTTCACAGTTTTTTTGTGATTCTTTGACGTAATAGAAACAAATAGAAACGACACAGATGTTCGGTTATTCCATTTATAGGATTATAATATTGAAGTATGGATGTTCGCCTAATCGGATTCTGCTTGTATATACTTGCATAGAGTTGCGAAAATAACACCGTATTTTCGTCCGGTTAGCCACTTACGCTAATTTTACATTCTGTGTCATTTTCAATGGTATTATGTCGTAAAAAGAGGTGATTTTAGTAGAACACGATGAGCTCAGGAATTCTCGAAAAAATGTCTTGGTTTTTAAACCTTATGACCCTTCATTATGGTCGTTCTTGCAGAATCTAATCAAAAGTCTAGTAGAACTGAGGCAGAGCGTTGGTAGATGTACTAAGGGCATTCTTGTACAGGGGGAACTCTTCACATACCTACACATGCACCATTTCCGAAGGTCTTTAGCGCAGCAGCTTCTCGAGTGCCTTCCAATGTTTTTTGAGGTTTCTACGTTAGAGGTTACGTTTGAAGTAGTTAGTAGGAGTAATCACAAACTCCCTTTACAAGGTCAAATGTTAAATCTCAATTTTTTAGTAATTTACTTACGATTGGTAAACCATTGTAAAACAGTAGTTTTGTCTACAGACGTCTCCTTTCGGGTCAACTACACTTTGTGTTGTTATTTTTTTAGAAACTACTCACAACCCTTCCCGACTTATTACACAGCTTTGTTAAAAACATCCTGTCAAACCTTTATAGTCATCAAAAAATCAGTGTGGAATATTGCAGTGGTTTTAAACAATATAGTTTTAAACGCCACAAAAAGTCTGAAATATAAATTACTGGTTCTTGTGTGTCGTTAAACTATCAAAATTGCATTTACATCAAATTTCGAACGTTGAAAGAGTTTCAGTTTTTTTTATTCTTTGAGGGTCACAAAAATATCTACATTATATTTTAAAAACTCAAGTAAAATCTAGAAGCATTTTAGTTTTAATTTGAAGTATTATAATGTCTGAATCATGTTCAAAATGACTATAAAGAAGTTCCAGTAAAAAATTTGAGAGACTATAACGGCTGTATCATAGAATTTAGAAGGCTTATGGATGTTCCAAATATTTTCAATTTGAAACGTTAAAACGTTGGAGAAACAATTTTGAAAATTCATAAGGTCTTTTTTTTATCTTAAATAGTAATCTTCTAATTCTGTCGTAAAACTCGTAGGGTAGGTGACGAATGTAGGTAGGTAACAAAATTTCGATTCCCTATTTTGGAAGTAGAGCCGGTTTTGAAAAATGTCGGTACATATTCTCTAAAATTTATATTTCAAAAACTAACTTTTTATTGAATCAATTTATGCACTTTTGGTATCAAAGAACTTTTCTCTTACTACTGAGACAGAATTATTCAAAATCATATTTTTTGGCATCTCAATATGAATTTCGAATGAAATTTAAAACTGGCTGCCGTACGCCAAATTAGTGGTATATAGGTATGTGTCTAAAGATTGATAAAGCCAGAATTATCAGAGTAAATACTACCTTCGTTTATTGAGTATATAGTATATACTATATACTTTTCATCTTTGACATCACATTTGCTTTGGTCTTCTATTCGTTAGTAACAATTGTTGTTATCTCAGTTGCACTTATTCTCGTTTTCCTTAGTGGTTGGTTGCAGATTTAATTACCGTAACCAACCATCGTTCTGTAGGGATCATATTAAGTACGTTTGTAAATAACACATCTGGCCGATTACTCTTGAGTATGAGTAACGTTATAATATTGATGATTACGTATGTTATTTTACAAGTTTGCTTAAGGCAGACGTTGTTGCCTAAACAAAGTGCCTATTGAATATAGTAAATAACCGAACAACGATCAGGTATCTAACTAACTTAATTAATTAACTCAAAGCAGCACACTAGGTAGTTTTACAATGACTGGGTAAAATCAGACAGCGCCTATTGTGGTGCGAGGATTTGAAGTAAAAAAACATAAGGCGTCACCACATGTTATCGCAAAACCTTTTGAGAATGTATTAAATACCGTATAAAATATAAGGCATATGGGAGTTTTACGTAAAATATTTTTTTCTCGTTCATCGGTAATACAAAAATAGGAGCCACTCATCGTTCTCCACGTCCTTGCATTGATCAGCGGCTATTTTTAGTAGGTTTTTAATTTTCTTACGAAAAATCGCATTTCAGAAAAATCCCATCCTTTTGACGGATCATTTTCTACTAAGACCATTATGGTCCTATTCAGAAACCCATATTAACGTTAAAATGGGTTTTAGCTTAAAATGCGTTTAGAATGTGTTTCACAGATGTCACTACAGTGTTTTGTTCCATGTATTCTTAATATGGAGGTAACTATAGTTACCTTGTTGAAACACATTCTAAACGCATTTTAAGCTAAAACCCACATTAACGTTAATATGCGTTTATGAATAAGACCGTTATAGTTCGTTTAGCTTCTCATCATTTTTGTTCAACAGAAAAGAGTTCGGCAGTGACATTTGAGCTGTATGTCTAGATTTCACCTTTTCTACTTTGGCTGCATGAGAAGACGTTGGTACATGTTGATCGATTTGGAATTTTCTTGTGCATGGTATCTGAGAAAAAAGAATGAAGTATTGAATGAGTCACTTAAACGTTATTTATACAAAAGTGCTTTATTATTAGATGAAAATTGGTACTGAAAATCATTAAATTATTTTTAATGGAATTAAATTAACCACTTTAATTAAATAGAATTGCAGGCGAATAATAAGGTACACTAAGCTGGCAGAGTAAAGTTGACAGAGCACAAAACGCTCCTTTTTTATACAAAAAAGAAGCGTTAAATTTTTAATTAGTGCCTTTAATATGCGTCTAATTATGCACCTATCAGATTTGTATTCTGTTAATTTTTCGAGTGATATTCTGTTAGCTTTATTCAAAATTTTTCTAAAAACATGTTTTTCGTATTCAGGGGACCCAAAATTCCAAAGGGGGAAAGTAAAAAAGGAGCGTTAAATTTTGAATTAGAGCATTTTAATTAGCGTCTAATTATGCACTTATCAGATTAGTGTTGTGCTAACTTTGTACCGCCATCTTTAAATACGTCGAATAGTGTTAGAATTTTTAAAATGTTACTGTAATTATACTAATTATAAATAATTCTACTTACTCTTTTAGCGCAAACAGAGCGACAGACTGTCCATTTCGACGCATAATTCTTTGTACGGTTTAATCTATGAGGAAGCACTTGAAACTTTAGGCATCTTCACTTAACAAAAAACAAATGATGTGAGCTATTAGATTTGATGTGAGATGAGAAAACAATCACAACTGAACTTAACACTCTTAGTAAATTAAACTGGCGATGTCATTCTTACGCATTACCTAAACCTGTAGTTCCAATATTTCCCTGAACTTTTCTACAACCAGATTCGAATGAATTTAGTAACTGAACTGACTGAATCAAAGACGCAGAAGTATTTTCAAATTCTGTTGTGAAACAAACGAGTGATTAACTTTAATAAATAATAATTGTTGTGGAAGTTGAGATTCTGAAAAAGACCTTGGGATTATAAAAGGCCACAGAAGATGAATTTGTAAGATCGCCAATTATTTCTGTTAATGATTCGTAGTGTTCGGCGTAAAAACTCGCTGCATCAAGCTATGTATATTCTCCATAGTTATGACAGGTTTCGCTGGTAGTGGCCCAGGAAAAACCAGGAAGTTTTTCTTTATAGTACTGAACTCCCGCTGGAGCCTTTACGTTTGTAAATTTTCAAATTGTTATTCAATTCATTAACTGCAGGAAACTAACATCTAATATACTCTGCGATTCTATTAATGGCATGAGCTAAACAATTTACGTGAAGAAGATTACAGTAAAAAAATTTAATTTTTGACCAGCCTTGAGCATATATGGTGCGGCATGAGTTAAAAATAAAACAAATTTCTCTGACGGAACAGCGTCCGGTGAGAAAAAAATTATTAAGAGTGCCCTGAACAAATCTAGTAATAGTTAAATTATTTGTTTTCTCTAACTGTTTGGAGGATATAAAATACACTGGATTTAATTGTTTTTCATGTAACACTCCGAGGAATAAATGTGCTATATATCTACCACAAGAATCTGTTGTTTCGTCAACAATTATATAAAAATAGTTGTTCGCGATGATAGCGTTATAGTGGCAATTGTATCTTGGTAGATAGAGTTAACGCTTGACTTCCTTAGAGGTGACTCACTAGGAATATTAAATTTGCAATATTTTTTAAGAAATAATTGTAATTGTGAATTACCTAACTCTTTATGGTATGTTGGCTGCGATAATGGCTTTACAGAGGTCTTTATTGAATTGTTTCTGCGGGTCAGTTCGTTCTTTCCTTTCTAAACAAGATGACAAAGTTTGCCGCTTGGCTCCTTTTTCCAATTTCTGCAAACCTGTAATATGCTTTGTACTTTTCACGTGTTGGTCAATTATGAATTTTCGATTAGCATAAATCTGAAATATTGGTGTACCAATAAATTTCCGACCTTTTTAGATAGGTCGTTAGTATCACTGCTTGCATATTTTTCAATCCGGCAATACGTTTTTTGGAGGTTAGATGTCAAGTTTGAATAATTACATTTGTTCAAAGCGTAAACAACAATTATTTCCATGTAATTGAAAACGTCCAATTTTGTGCAAAAAAACCAACATTTTCGGGAAGTTTTACTTCATTATTTTTTGTTGAGGAAAAGTGCAGCGGAAACAAATCGTTTGCTTGTGGAAGTTTACGGTGAAGTTTACGGTGAACGTGCGCCATCGAAAACAACATGCAAAGAGTGGTTTCAACGATTTGAAGTTGATGATTTTGACCTAATAAAAGACTAAGAACGTGAAGGCAGACCAAGAAAATTTGAAGATACAGAATTGGAAGAATTGCCTCATGTGGACCCTTATCAGAATGAAAACCAGAAACCATTGGCAGAAAACCATTAGCAGAAGAGTTGAATATTACTCAACAATGTGTTTCGCAACGTATACATGTAATTGGTTCAGAAGCTGGGAAATTGGGTGCCACACAAATTGAAAGAAATGGATATGTAACGTCGGAAACCATGTGCGAATTGTTGCTTCAACGACAACAAAGGAAAGGGTTTTTGCATCGGATCATCACTGGGGATGAAAAATGGATCCGTTATGACAATCCAAAGCGCTAACCTGCGTGGGTCAAGCCATGTGAACTAGGGCCGTCGACGCCAAAAGCAAATATCCATGGTTCGAAGGCGATGCTTTGTAATTGGTGGGATATGAAGGGTATCGTATATTATGAGCTGCTGAAAGAGCGTGAAACCATTACGGGAGGAGTTTATCGACAATTGATGGCTTTAAAGCAAGCTGTAGCTGCAAAACAACCGGAATCGGACAAAAGGCGCAATAAGATTATTTTGCCACATGACAACGCTAAGCCACATGTTGCTATACCTGTCAAAAATTACTTGGACAGGCAGAACTGGGAAATTCTACCCCACCCGCCGTATTCACCAGACATTGCTCCCTCTGATTACCACTTTTTCCGGTCAATGCAATCAGCTCTGGCATAGCAGCACTTCACTTCATATGAAATCGTCAAAAAATGGGTCGATGAGTGGATCGCCACGAAACCACCAGACTTCTTCCTTCAGGGAATCTTCAGGTTATAGTTTCCAAAGGAGCATATTTTCAATAAGACATTCATTCATTTTTGTACACATACGAATATCTTTTATTCCAGTAAAAAAGGTCGGAAATTTATTTGTACACCTAGAATAAAATTCAAGGTTTATTTCATCTTATTAAAAATAAAGAATGTATAAATGAACAGCGTTAACACTGTTAAAATTAGGCTACTCAAACAGGAGTTGAACGAAAATCAAATACTGCAATTTGTGCCTTAAAAATTATTAAAAATAAAGAATGTATAAATGAACAGCGTTAACACTGTCAAAATTAGTCTACGCAAACAGGAGTTGAACGAAAATCAAATACTGCAATTTTTTGCCTTAATAGATAAGTTTCGAATTAAATATGTATAATTAAAGCGGTACTTACTATTTTTGAACATGCAACGCAAAGCAAAGTTTCACCATCCCGCTTCAACTCCGCATAAGGTTTTATTCACATTATAATAAACTTAATTGTCGATATTTTTGAAATAGGCTCGCACAACTCGATGGTCTAGTCAACAATACCAAAACGAGACGGCCGTAAATACATTAGTACGTAATATAAGAACCCAAAATCATTTTTCTAAGAATGATGTACTTCTTCCGTCATCAACAGGGTGCCTAAACACCTAAACCAAGCCGCATAATTGCCTAATCGGAATACTTACGAAGTGCGCTTGTTAATGAGTAATTTCGGATTAGTCGCTAGGTATACCACTGTTACATTAGTTTAAATTTAAATTTTTCAAGCGTTCAAACGTTTTGTCATAGATTTTTGGAGAAAAATTTGAATAAAACGTACAAAATGCATTACCTACCCAAAAAATACAAAAATTTCCAAAATCTAGAGAACAATGCACAAATGTAAATTACATTGCAATGCAATCGAGACATAAAGGCAGGAACGTTTTGATCTCCTCTCCCACTGTACCAACGCCTACGCGCCAAGATCAGTTAAAGAACACTAATTTTTCTGTCGCTTTTTTTCCATTGACTTGCTTTCAATCTTCCAATAAAAAGGTTTGCTTTAACAATGCATTAAAAAGCGAACTGAAACTGAAAAAAACTGGAATTACATTGATCAGTGCTACAAAAATGTTTGGGTAAATTATTTTGTTTTGGATTTAACTTAATTGCCTAGGAAGTATATACAAAAAATAAATGTAATCTCTCATAATAATCAGCAACTTTAATGTCCTCTTGTCGTACCTGTAGCATATTACAAAAGTGAATGAAATATTTTCAGATCAGCTTTTCGACAATAATAAAATAATTGATCCTAATTGTTTTTATAGATTTGCTAAGCGAATATTTTTGCACCGTAGTGCCAGTGAGTAGCAGTAAATGTCGTTGAAACCTTTTTTTGGATATTTTCAAATATTTAATATGATATCATTTTAAAACAATGACCAAAAATGATGCAAAACATATTTTTTACCGCATTAGAATATCTAATAAATGTATTTACAATAATTTAAAACACACTCCATCACACAATCCATCAGAATATTTTGTGTTAATCGGGTATAAATACGAGCGTAAAACGTATATGATTGCCGGCATCGGTCGGAAATTTTATTGCAGGCTTGGCGTAGAAAACTTACTTTTCTTTTTACAATTTTGTGACGGAGTTCGTTTGTCTATACGAAGTATCGAACGCCCTTAAACTTCCAACTTTCTAAGGTTGTTTTGTAGAATTCGTTGTCAGGATAATTGCCTTCGTAAAACATAAAGAGATGCAAGAGCACTTTAATGGATTGCATGTATAGATGTTTTATTCTCAATATACGAAAATAGACGTACCTGGCAGAGATTAGGAAGTGCATCGATAAACACTTTACACTTATCGGGTATAGCAGGAAAAGAAAATGATCAAATTTGAACGTGTAAATGTATAACCAAATTGTTAATTCGTACTCTATCGTTTTTTGAGAGTATGTTATCGCATATTTTATGAAATCCCAGTTCCGTCGCCTGTTGTCAGGGTTTTCAATCAAGGTATGCTCACTCTAAACTTAAATAATCTCGCATTGTTTTCATTGGAAACAAATAACTTCTTTATACTATTTTGTTTTGTAAAAAAAGAATGTTTGATTGTAGTATAGAAAATATTTTAATATCACAAAGGGTTTATAAAAGGGCTATAACGACATATTTAAGCAGATCTTAATATGTCAACATGAAATAAAACTGCACACATAAATTAAGCACTTTGCCCTTAAAAGGGCTGAGGAGGTCTGAATATTTACTAGTTTTCAAAATTGGTTCATTTAGTGATTTACAGCTTTCGAAATTACTGCAGTCGGTTTTATCTTCTTGTTAAGTACTCGCTTACTGTACATATGCATATGTACTATATATATATATATATATATATATATATATATATATATATATATATATATATATATATATATATATATATGTAGGATTATGCATATTTGCATTGTTTAATCAGTCCCATTGTCGATGGGACTAGAGGCAGTATGGATTTGCATGTTGAATTGTTGTGTTTATTACGCGAAATTATTCTTTAATGGCAACTATAAAATCAGCGAGATGTGTAAACGGTTAGAAAGTTAATGAAGAATACGGACGTTGCATTAATAAGTATAGTGATCGTTAAGTGAGTTGAGGTGTTTCATTGTTTCTCTACAAAGTGATTTCAAGAGATTTTTCTGCTATCGTCATTAGCTGAATTCTTAAAAAATGTCTCACTGCATATAGAGTAAATTCAAGGGTTGAACGTTTTCGAAGGAAGACACCAGCTGTATTTTAGCAAAATTGTATTAATTGGACATCTATTCTGTTTACAAAGTACGTGACCCCTTGTTATCAAAAATGTCTACCATGTAACACTTTTTCAATTTTATTATAAGTAAGTGCACTAATAATGAGTAAAATATCTTTATTTTTCTATTTAGTCTCTTTACAGCTTAATATACTGTGATCAGCGATATTCAATAGCTTTGGTGCTCTGATTGTAGCGAGAACCGTCTAGCTCCTGAAAAATCTTCACTTTACCTCTTCATAGTGGGACAATATTTGACTATCGAGCCACTTATTCAAGTTTGGAAAAAGAAAATAATCAGATGGGACCAAATCTGACGAATAAGGTGCGTGAGGAAGCAATTCGAACTTTAACTCTTCAATTTTAGCCGTTGCGATAAATATATATATATATATATATATATATATATATATATATATATATACAGTCCTTCAGAGAATAACGCCAACTATGTACAAAATCAAATGATTTTGCACTTCCAGATATTCTTGCCAAAAACCTATGATTCGGATTAGGGAATTTCTATATTTAACTGCAAATATGTATAAGTTCAACAAACTTCAGACTTCCTGAAACTTTTGACAACGATGAACGCAAAATCTATCAATATTATGAAGAATCTACATTAGGACATTCGGAATGTGCCGGCTACCGTGTTCGACATCTTCATACGTGCTGATGTGAAGAGCAAAACGAAAATCATTCTACATACTTATTAGATGGGAACAATCTAAAAGAATACAAATCTTGTAAATAACGTTGGCATATTAACCAACTGTTTACAATATGAAGACGGTCATTTTAAAAGTAAAACAGACTCATATAACTACGGTGAAATAATATTAATTTTACTGCAAGGAGAAAGACAAGTTAGCTGTAGCAACCATTTACATGGGTGGTTGCACCAAAGTTATTAAGGCAATTCGAGAAGCGGTCAAAGAACGAACCAAGCAATAAGGATAGCATGTACATTGATCTTATTTTATAATAATTAGTAAATAAGAACAAGAGAGCCAACTAAATGTTCTTAACATTCGACACATACACTTTTCAACCCAGATCTCAGAGCTAATAAACTAGAGGAAAAAAGTAAGAAAGCACGCTTTAATAGCAAACCGAACAAAAAACTAAAAAATAATTTTAACTAGTACAAGTTTAAAATAAGAAAGTGATTTAAAAGATTCTTTATTGTATAAAAGTGTAGATTGCTTTTTATGGTGTTTTAATTCTTACCATACTTTTACAAATAGGAATACAAATAGGTTACAAATGAAACATTTATAACAATTGATATCGAGCACTCCACGCTCTTTTTACAATAAAATAACTTTTTTTAAAATTACTTTATTCTTATTTTAACTTATTACTAGTTATTTGTTGTTTACTGTTCAAAAAGTTTTGAAAGCGACATCTATAGAGCAGTAAAAGTACCAAAATTTCTACGCCATTTTAATATTTCCTCTTTCATATGAGCATACCCAAAGTTTCATTCCACTCTGTCAATTCATTGTTTTTTTACAAGATATTTGAAATTGACGACGTGTCAGTGTATTTCTTTACAATGGAAAAAACCGAATATCGTGCAGTGACAAAATTCTTTTTTTTTTTGGAAGGTTTATCAGCAACGAAAATTCATACAAAAATGGTGAAAGTGTTAAAGGAATCTGCTCCTTCATTTCCAACTGTGCATCGATGGGTTTTAGAGTTTAGACGTGGTCGAAAAAGCGTTGAAGACGATCCACGCTCAGGACGTCCAAAAAGTGTATCAACATCAGCATTCATAGCAAAAGTACATGATATGGTTTTGGAAGATCGTCGAACGAAAACACGTTCGAATGCGACATTCTGAGCAACATTTGGAGCGTTTTCGAAAGGATAAAAGGATTTTTTGCGTCGATTCATCACTATGGATGAGACTTGGGTCTACCACTATGATCCCCAATCAAAACAAAAGGCTAAGGAATGGTGTGAACTTCGGCACCGAAACGAGTTCGTGTCCAGAAATCGGCCCAGAAGGTGTTAGCGTCAGTTTTTTGAGATGCAAAAGGGATTTTGTAGGTGGATTATCTCCAAAACTGACAAAACAATAAATTCTGAATATTACTGTAACCTTTTTGACCAATTGGATGAAAAAATTCGTGAAAAAATCCCGGTTTGCAGAAGAAAAAAACATTTTTCATCAAGACAATACACCCGCTCACACAGCTCAAAAAACCATCACTAAAATAACTGAATTAAGGTACGAATTGTTGCAGCATCCTCCTTATTCGCCTGATTTAGCTCCCTCTGACTTCTGGCTGTTCCCACACTTCAAGAAATTTCTTCGTGGGAAGAATTTTTCATCAAACGAAGAGGTAATAGGCGTCGTAGAGGAGTATTTTGCAGGCCTTGCGGAAAGTCACTTCCATGATGGGATAAACAAGTTGGAAGACCGTTGGACCAAGTTTGTTCGTCATTTTTCACTTTTTGGTTTGGTTTACTATTAACTACATGAATATTATAGAGACCCCGGAATTAAAACAAACAGATACTTTGCCAACATCACTTCGCTTCACTTCGCTCCTATAGTTTTTTACATACCTATTTTTTGCGCCAACTACCCACAAAGACTTTAATGAAAAGAATAGATTTATTAAAAAACAGCCCCCGAGGACATTGAAAACTAAATTTGAAGTCCAAACTTTCACAATACTTTTTATAATTGTTGTCTTCGTAAATCGTTATTTACTTAACAATGAAAAATAATTGAGATACAATGCAATGACTTCATTCATAATGTTCTTCATAAATTTAATCGGATTTGAATTTCAACGCCTTTTGTTTTCAATATTTAAATCGACTTTAGTTAGACTCGTGGCAGTCGGGTTTTGAATTCTTAATTAAAATTTTTTGATACCTACAAATTCATCCTTAGTTTGAATGAGGAATATAAGGTAAATGAGGTTCAAAAGACTTCTATCTCCTGTCTCTTTTTTGAATCCTTCTTAGTTGGATTTCGACTTTACGGGATGTCTAAATGAAATACAACGACGATACATCTATATCGCGACTCGACTGTAATGCAGTTTGAAGTGTACATTATCCCTTTCACTTCCCTCTTTACTTCACTATCGACTATTGAAATGAACAATTGTAAACTATTTATATACGCCGTAAAAACTAGGCAGCTGATGAAGATGGAAAAGATTTTGTAACAGTAACACTGTTTTAAGGTGATGGTGAGACATTTTCGGAAAACTATCTCAATCTAACCTATATAGTTGCGTTTACCACCTGACTACTAAAGAACTTATCACATCTACCAACGACTTCTATGAAATGGCGAAGGTGCGTACGCAGTAATGAGTTATTTATCCTCATGAACCTAGTCATGACAATAGGAAAAAGTTGTTAAATTATTGGATTGTCACCAGGTCCCAAAACGTGTGCAAATTTTCAGATTAATCAGGCAGTGAGAATTACGTTAAAAAGTGCACACAGAGCAAGCATAAAAACGTATTAACTATACCTTAGAACCTACAAAAAAGCGATATCGTGAAATCGAGGCTTCCGCTCTCTAGGTTTTCCCAGAAATTTAGGAGAATATTTTTATTTATGTTTAATGTTCGGGCGGAGAACACCATTTAGAGGCCACTTAGACAATACAAGCATCGAGGCACTTTTCGCTTCCGGTAAGTAAGGTAGTGTGTGACCCTTACACGAAATTTTAGTATGTCATCACTAATGAATGTATGCCATTTATTAAAACAAAACTATTGATTATATACGATTATATACGAAGACGGTTCTAAGAAATGGCGAAGACGGTACCTTGAAAGCATTAAATAAATCAAATTCTCTCCGATGCGATAAGATTTGTCAAATTCGAACAAGAGTACCTTTGCTTTAGCAAATTGTATAGGTAAACTCACTGTTGCTAATTACGTACCATAACTGTCAGGACTGTTTAAATTTGAAATACTTAACCATCGAGCTTGGTTCGTTGGTTAGTTCAAAAAGTAAAGGTAGGCATACGCTATAAAAATACAGCAAATAATAATAAAATCAAATGTGCAGTTTAGAAATTATGAATAAAAACCAATTTTTGGATTTCAGAAATTTTAATGGGCCGTTAATCAAAATTTAAGGACATTATTCAAGGACGGGATATTAAAAAATTTTATATGCATCACTAGAGTTATTTTTAATTTCCAACAAAATTTTCCAAAAATGTATTTGCCGGACACCATGTACTTTTTTTTGGTTTATCGGGTGAGCTTTACATTCAGTTAGTCGACGGTAGTGAGGGTAATATTTGCTCGAACCACTGTCCGCCTCGCCCACGTCCGGTAAGCCGCTTTGCTGCATATGTTTAGTCATTAATAATGACTCATTAATAAAAGTGCGCAAATGAACCCTAATTACAATAGAACCTCCCTCTTCCAAGGCCATACAATATAATTCGCTCATTAAGCGATGGTTTTTCGCGACATGTGTGGTGGAAATCAAATCACGCGACTTCTTTGCGTGTTGTTCACTTTATAAAGAAATAATTTAGAAAATAAATTATCTGAAAACGGACGGCGTGCGTGTGGAAAAGTCAGCTCCTCCCGGCCCCCCTCTCGCCCACCGTTGGGATAATTCCAATAAAACTTATGTGAACACAAAACATCAAACAGTAACGCGACAAATTCCCACTCGAATGGTTCGGCGAGGTTATGCGACGGTTTATTTTTATTTTACTTTTTTTCCTCATTATGTATCTAAAACGTAGTTCGTATTTGTCGTGGATTGCTTTTTGATGAATCTCGCGCACCTGTGAAGAATTTCAACCTCTTTCGAAAACCAAACTGTATCCACCAACTACCACATTATCTCCGCCTGCATCGTTAATATTCTCATCGTTGCCGCCATAGTTTCAGTAATTTTTACCTCGGATCCCGGCGCCGCCATGTTTCCCCTGACGTTGAGAATCTCGCTCAACCGAAACGTCTTAATAGTATCCATCCTAAGTGCTCGCCGTTTTGCAACAGTAGAAATAAATATTAACTAGTATATTCGGTGCGCGCGCGTCCTTTGTTCCCTTTTGCTTCCCCACGGCGATCGCATTCGAATCACTTACCACGAAACACAAGTAAGCTATTAGCTTTAATTTTATTTGCTATAAAGATTTCATAAAAAATATATTTTCATTGCTTTGTCAGTGGGTACCCGAGGAAACCGATAAAATGTTTTGATGACGATAAATAAAACCGTTTTGTTTTATAAGGTCGGCGCCATCCGAAAAACAGAGAGAGAGAGAGACAGAGACAGAGAGACAGAAAGAGCGAACAGAAAAAGGGAGAATTGTTTATTACGATTTCAGGTACTTACGAAATCGATTAAATCCTTTCACGGCCGGAGCCGATTATTAATCGAAAATGATGCAATATAAGCGGGAAAGTAGTTACCAGAATAATCATGATCGACGGTTTAAAATGATACTTTTCTATAATTATCAGTAATTACCTATGTCCCTTAGACACATCTTGTTAAAATGCAGGTACTTCTGCCGGAACTAGGGAATCAAAATGGATACGGTTGGTACGTGGAACAAAATGTTTTAACGGACACAGAATCGTTATAACATTAAATCATAAATAAAGCTTAGATGATATTTGCAGTGGAAATGGAGTTCAAATCAAACGAATTTTTTTTGAGGAGGATAGGAATTTGCTCGTACGGGGACTGTTTTTAGATAATGTTCTGTTAGCGAGAATGAGAAATGATGGGCTAGTCTTTTTCGACTTTAAAAATTTCCAAAATATTAGGGCCCGGTTTTCGGATGTGAAAATTTAATGTTGGTAAGTTGTTTTCCACCCACGTTTTGTTTCTAAGGTGTAGTAATGGTATCGACAAGACTTCTGATAGTTCAAATTAAAGTGCGACTTTCAGTTCCAATACTAGTAATGAGCTATTTGTACTTTTGTGCTTTTTACTTTCTGTTATAATATACCATGTATATATCTTAAATAACGAAAAAGCATTTCAATTGGATTTTAGGAATTTGTTTTTACAAAAAATATTTTTTGGAAAAATGTCTATTCATTTATATTTTTTTCAAAACTAATGCGCGTTAAATACTTTTGAAAGGAGTGAAAATATTGCCTGCTTTACGTTTACGAACTTTCTCTTTTCAATTCCTAACGAAGGTTGGTAATTTATGCAAACGAGGTAATGCCAGAGCTGATACGTAGGTACTTATCTATCACATTGGATGATAGGGATATTTTTGTTTAAATTGCTTTCAAATTACACATCTAAAGCGTCTTTAAAATTATCTTGGATATTTGAATTATAAACGCTGTTAATTTAGATAATCAATGGTAAAAAATATAATAGTCAAACATTTTTGGAAAAATGTGATATAACTTTTCATTGAAAAGCAGCTCCAAATTATTTATAATAATGTGGGTATTATTTTTGGCTAGCAAGGAAACAATTGCTTATTTGAATTATTTTTTGGGTTATTTTTAATCTATGAATCCCTGTATATCACCAGCAACAGTTCGTTTCAATTTATATTTACCTTCCTTGGTGTTATTTCGAGTATTAAACCGGCTACAAAAAAAATCATGCACGTGCATCTTGCGCCATTCCTCCCATCAATCCCCATGACACAAAAACGCCCCCATTCGACGAAGGAAGATACATAGAAAGGGTAGATCTATAAATAGAAGAATCCTAGACGAACACATGGACCAGACCGTATAAACATGTCACTAACCTCCAATTACCAGATGCAGTCTAAAAACTCCAGGAAGCAAAGCAATGCAACATAGTTTCTAAACTTGAATTAAAAGTTACCTCCAGAAAAATCTCACTCGCTCTTACGATCCGCTTTCCCACCTCTTTCATTAGCGAAATCCAATCGGAAGAAGATCAGAAATAGCGCCAATAAGATATAAAAAAGACCATTAACAGGAGGTTTTTAATCGTTTAGTGCTTCTTCAGTTAAAGATCTTAACCGTTACCAGATTTAGAAGCCATTAAATACGATACCTACTGCAGCACGAATAATCGATTAATAAACCAGTTACCGCTGCGTTTTTCGATGTAATGTCGTGAAATCGCATTTTCTCCATCGAAGACCTGCCTCTTTTCCATAAATATTTTGGGAATGGAATCCGTAACTTTACCTAATGGATCCATATCTATAACTCTTTCTGAATATTAACACATGTGATCTTCATTGGGAAATTGAAGTTCTAATTCTTTGCAGTATTTATTAACTTCCTTAGTTCTTTATGAAATTGTTGAATTCATTTTAATCTATATTAGGAAATTCTGACTTTCATGTCAACATATCTTTAATCTTCTTAGGTGCACTACAAATCCTAGACTTATTGGGCTCGTTGGAAATTTTATGATTCACAATTAAGTAGGTGTTTAATTGTTTGACGTTTGAAGTCTTGACGTTTGAAGTCTTGACGTTTAAAACTACAGAATTTGCCTTTCCTTTGGAATACAAATTCTTAAGTCATGTAATCCTTTATGTCTCCAGAACTTTAAGAGTTGCTATTGTCATCAAGAGCACTTGGTAAATAGTGGTAGTAGTAGTAATAGTAGTAGTAGTAATAGTAGAGTAGTAGTAGTGAATTTTTCTTGCTATCTTCTTTGCTTTCTAGCTTCTTGCATTTTTTATGTGCAAAGTGCATGCAAAGTTATAATACCATAAAACACCCATTTTCAACTTTTTTTGCAATGGTTTTTTGTGTTTTAACAAATTTTAATCCATCAGCTCTCATTTTTTGAAAAAATTTTATTGCGCATTTAAAACACGTTTTTTCGATATCATTGTTTAAACAAAGTGACGCATAAATGTTTTTAAACTAAAGATCACAGGTCTTTTCTATTATTATTTTCAACACATTCATGCAAGAAAATCACTGTTACGCCATTGATTTTTAGGACCTTTTTTATAAATACACTGCTCTGTATTGGGCTGTACTGGTAGGGAAATGGGGTATTATTTTTTAAGTGTTGACGTATGGCTCTGTAAACTTGTCACTACTTTGAATTACCAACTCGAACTCTTTAGACCTTAAATTTTTTAAGAGACGATGTTCGAACGTTTAGGTATGTAATCCCTTGCATTGAATTACAAACACAAACCTTTAAACTCTTTACTTCTATCCGGCATTTGTGGCCTTTTCAATTTTTCTAGTTAACAAGCAGACTTTTATCTTTTAAAGTTAGGATCTGCAGGATACTTTGAATTACAAACTGAAAATCTCATGTCTCTAGAATTTTTAGACTGATTTTCCTCGGAAAGTCTCTGATATTTATTTTGAATGACTTTGACTTTAATTTTATAAATATCGACGTTCGGATCTGCAACACACATCATTCTTTTGTATTACAAACTCGACGTTTGTAAACCCTTCACGTCTCTTTAGAATTTTAGAATTGTTTCTGGCATTAGACATTTTCTAAGTAACAGTAGAGTGGGTATTTAATTTTTTGTTCTGATATTAGGAACTGTAGAATACACAAGTCCCTTCGATATGAAGCTCGACGTCTTAAGACCCATTACGTTTCACTAAAATTTTTAGACTTGTTTTATCGTTATGAACTTTTCAATTGACAATCAAGTGGACCATTCATTTTTTAGGTTTAGCGTTGGGTTGGCGCACTCTTAATTATTTAAATTGTTTGTCTCTATATAGAATATCTTTAATCTCGAAAATCCTTGTATTTCTCAGGTCTCGACATTCGAATCTGTAAGCTTCACCATGTTCTATTGGATTACAAACTCTTAAGTTTTTAAACTCTTAACGTTTTTATTGAACTTTTTGACCTATTATGCTCGTTGGGAATTTTCTGATTGAAAATCAAGTAGAAGTTTAATTCTTAATAGGATACGCAGGAGTCAACATTTCTCTGGCTAACAAAGTGGATTCGAAGCTTTTAGGTTCTTTACGTCTCTCTAGAATTTTTAGACTTGCTATTCTCATTAGAAACATTCTAACTGACAATCTAATGGTCCTTTAATTCGCAGTTCGGCACTGCACAACTCAGCATTTCTTTAGATTACAAATACGACGTCACTAAACATTTTATGTTTCTGTAGAATTTTTAGACATGTTATTCTCGTAGGGAATTTCTAATTGACAACAACGTGGACCTTTAATTTTTTAGGTCTCGATATTTGGATCTGCAGGACTCATTATTCCTTCGAATTATAAACGAAATATTTAAACTCTTTACGTCTCGCTAGAATTTTTAGATTTTTTCTCGTAAAAACTTTCTCATTCACAACTAAGTGGACCTTGAACATTTTAATTCTTGACCTTTGGATCTGCAGACTCTTCATTTCTTTAGAATACACACCTTAACCCGTTAAATTTTTAGGTCACTCTACAATTTTTAGACGTACTGTTTTTGTTAGAAACCTTTTAATTGACATTCGAATGGAACTTTGTTCAAGTCTTAGCGTGCGAATCTGTAGGACTCATTATTCCTTTAGATTGAAGTCTTTGAATCCGTTACATTTTAGGCTTTTTATTCTGGTTAGGAACTTTCTGATTGTTGGATTCATGTGGTGTTCGCCTGTAACTATTGTATTAGATTCACTATTTTCTGGACTTCTAAATTTCTTCGTTCTCCTATAGTTTTTAAATTTGTTGTTATCTATATTTAAAATTATGAAGCTAGTAGTTCTTAATTGATAGAACCTAAATGTTTCGGATCTTTATTCAGGTATTTATTCAGACTTTTCAGATTTGTTTCACAGAAGTTTTAAAAATTTTTATACACCAGTGGAATTATTTGTCTTTATACGTAGAAAGATGTCGTAGTTTCTATTTTGATAGTACAAGTTTGCATAGTACTTGAAATTTCAAAATCTTGTAAAAACTGGATTGTTTCAAAATTTAGTTTTCGTGAAACTCGTGAGTTTCACTGCCTGAATTTTGGAGATTATCCCGTTTTTAAATACTGGTAACCCCGAATCTTCATATTCATTTCGATTTCTCTGAAAATACGGGTCGAATTTGGTAAATTTCTTTGAAATACAAATTCCATCTTCGCCTGAAATAATGCCGAAGTACATTGGGACGCATAAGCAGGGCACAATTTCTGCAATTTCGTAATGACACCATTGAACAGGTATCAATTATGATTTCTAATGGCAAAAAAATGCAATACTTGATAATCATATCAGATTTATTAATTAACTATTTGTTATTAACTAATATGGTATACTTAGTAAGTATGGGTTAGGACCTATCATCCAAACTTCTCGTCAGCAAATAGAAACCTGATATTCAGAGAATAGCGCGAGAGCTTGAAATTACATGCGGAACTATTCCCAATTTTTACTTTTTCAACAGTTGCCCGACGACAAATTTCTGTTTTAAACGTGCACTTCAGTATAATCAGAAAAGGCATCCCAGATAACAACCCTGTTGACAATCAATCACCTCTCAATATGATAACGAAAACAAGGTTTTATGGCGTGTGCGTTCGATTAGACGTCGCCCCTCCTCCAAAGCAAATTTGTTCTGAGAGGAGGTTAGATGAGGAGGATCGAGAAAAAAACCTCTCCCTCGTATCGCCTGGGATTTGGAGGCTTCATTAATTTCCCGTATGGAGAAGAAAAAAGGAACAGAGATGAACTCTGCGCGAAATTAACGTTCCGTTAATTGGCGTCGGTCGAATGTGATTTATGTTATGTACGATGTTTATCGTCTGTCGCGGGAATTTCACGACGGGGACGTTCGATTAGCGCGGTAATACCGTTACGTCGAAAACTAAATTAATTTTTTAATTCGCGCGTCCGTAAAATATGATTATAGTCAGGCTGATTAGTAAAAAAAGACGAATTTGGATTTTCAATAACGGTATAGTTTAATAATGTTGAAATTTTAAAAGAAACCCCGTTACATATTTCCAACTTGGAATTATTCAATTTATGAAATGATAATATGTTTAACGAGTGTTATCACTTGGCTGATAATATGACAGGGACGTAATTAGCAACCAGCTACAACTAGAGAATTTGTGTTTTTAACTACAAATGTTTAAAAGATCTATAGATTTGTTCGATGGGTTAGATGTATAGAAAAATCTAGAACTTCACAAATTCTAGATTTCCTAGATATCCCAGAACTTTTTTATGGCTCATAATCATAAATAATCTTGTCATTGCTTCAAGAAATTCAAAAACTTTATAGCATTTATTCATAATACGACTCGATAAGTGTATGAAAATTTTAAAATATCTCACAAATTTTTTATGGTCCATAATCATAAATAATCTATTCATTTTATTCAATAAGTTCAAAGTTTTGATAATATTTATTCATAATACGGTATTCATAATCTCCTCGACGAAACCCATTAAACTAACTAAAAGGTTTCAGCATGAGTACAACTGTCAAAGGTACTCTAAAATATTCAATATATTTTTTAAGTCCCGTAATTGAAGTACATACTTACTCCAAAATATTTAAAGCTTCATAAATGCACTGAAAGTGAAGGCACGACAATAGCCTTTTAAAAGACGAGGTCTGTTATTTCTCGAAATTCAACCCTTCACCTCAATGAATCTATAGAAGTATCTAGAACATATCAGAGGTATTTTAAATTTCATGGCCTTACTTCTTACTTCCAGAAGTCCCAGAATTCTTATATACGTAGAAATCTAGATCCTCACTATTTTGACACATTTTTGGCTCAACGGAACCTATTGAAAGGTCTAAAGGAGTTTTTGGAGAACTACAAAAAAATAAGAAAATCTAGGACATTCTAGACTTTTTTTATTCTCTAAATTTATTTGAATTTTTGAATTACCCACAATTTTATAAGCAATTTGACGGGAGCCTGCAAAGCTCAATGAATCCCACAGTTACCAAATATTATGAGAATCTTTTCTTAATGAGTTAAACATTTTGGTAGGTCTAGAAGGATTTATAGATGATTCAAATATATAGGAATATTCATAACACTTCATAGGTATTCTAGACCACATAATTAAACTACTCACTTCTAGAAACTTGAAAGTTTGTAATATATTGATTGTAATCTTTCGACGATAAGCTTTGAAAGATATCTAGAATAGTTTCAGGATGATCCGAAAATTATTGAAAATGTTACAAGGTGTGACAATTCTTTTAGATATGAAAATGTAATTCCTCTTTTCAAGAAATTAAAAGATTCAGATATTTTGACAGATGTTTGGCTCGACGAGAGTACTTAAAAAGTATACAAGAAAGTTGTATACACAAAAGTATAGGAGAATCTAGAACACCCAACAGATCCTTTAGAACTGTAACTCCAGCTGATTACCTAAAAAATTCAAAACTGTACAAAAATTTCGACAGAACAGGCACTACAAGAACTTTTGGAAAATCTAAAGTATTTCACTGGTTATTTAAAAACTGGCAAATATTGGAATAACCCAGAATTCAACAACTATCATCTCAACAGTTGCTATAACTTGCAAATTGTTATGACAGCCATGGTTCGATGAGAGCTTTATGAAGATTAAGAAGGGTTCCCGAATCATCCAAATATATAATAATGTCTAAAATACCTTAAGTTCGCTTAAATTTCAAATCCAGTTACTCTAATAATGAGAAAAATATTTTAATATTAGTTGTTCTTCGAAAGCCTCCGGAAAGTAGAGAAAGGTTCCTAAATGATTATAAAATTACAGAAAATTCTATAAGCAGGCATTGCTCGAACGCTTTTATAATTGCTAGAAGAATTGATTCACGTATATAATGGTAAAACCTACTGAAGTTCTTCTAGATCTCAAATTCAACTACGCTAGAAATAAAATTACAGTCAAAATATTTTGACAAATGTCTCTAAGAGAGTCTGGAAAGTATATATATATACATCACTCAAAACACAGCTGGTTGCACGTAAGCCGGTGGCGTCATATATGTACCAATTGTAGCGGAGCATAGACATACAACTGTTGTATGCAGATTCAGATTCTCGCACTTATATCATAGCGATATTGCCAGATATTGTACTTCTGAACAAAATTCTGAATGTTCGCCTACATTATAGTTCTTTTATTTTTACTTTATAGTTTGCATCAAATACATTTGACAGTCCAGTTTATCAACTGTGCTTTTGGGAACATATTTATGAATAGATTGTACTGATCACGTGTGTATGTAATGTGCCAAGAAATCAAGTCATTGATCTTAAACAAATTCGATCCCATTACCTCTTAAAAAAACTTTGGCAACAGTGTTCACATCTCCATCATGACGTGCAACCAGATTGAATTTGAATGAAATATATGGGTTCCTAGATTATTAAGTTTTCTGAGTTCCCCTAGAGATGTAGATGTAATTACTCCCTTCAAAAAATTAAATAATTCCGTAATATTTCGTCCCACTTTAGACTGGAACACAACATTCTATAGTTGTAGAGGTTTTAGATGCAAATCTGGAATATTCAAGATATCTGTCAGATTCCTAATTACTTACCTTAAGAAATTTAAATTTTATTAACACTTCAACAATTCGGGTACTACATTTCGTGTTAAATAATAATGAAATGAAGTATGTATCTTAAAAAATGTAATAGTTATTCTTAGTAAATTTGCTTCAAAATTCTTTTCCCAAAAAATGGACCGGAAAACATAGTAGAATCAAAATTAATATTAGTTCAAAATGGAGACTTTTTCCACTGGATTTCTATTTTTACCTTGTACGAACTAATAATGAAACGGGAGAAGCAGGTAAGATCTCCCATGCGTTAAATCTATTGTTGTGGTTAAACAAGTGTCGGTTTCTACGCTGGTACTTTTACTTTTCAATGTAACTACGTTACTTATTCCAATATTACATTAATCTAAAGTTTATTGTAATTAAGTTTTAAACATTTCCGCTTTAAAATATTTAAAAGTGGAAGAATTAAATCATTAGTCAGTTGTTCTGACCGACTTACCTCTGCCCTTTGAATATGTTTATTCGGTTCATCGTCCAATAGCGTCTGCACTATACTGCAAAATTTCCTCATCGCACCGCGTATTCTTCTCGAGAATGTTCCGCATTATTGCTGGACGAATGATAGAATTTCCCCGCTTCCACGAACCTCGTAACCTTCCGGGACATCAAAAAAAAGGAACGAGAATATTTCAACACATTCCTTATTGGAAATGTAAGGCGAACCCGAACACGGCGACAGCAAGTAAATTGAGAGGTAGTGAAATTAAAATTAAAGGTAGTGAGGAAATATATTATTTATAGTAAGAAACAAATATTACTTTACTAATTGAACAGTGCATCCATGTAGAACGTTGTTGTATAAGATCATGAGTGCATCTGACTGGTTCACTATGACATTTCCGCGATATTCTGGAATTTACATATCTTTTTAAAGTAATGGAGTCTGTACCGGTCTTATTAGCTGCCGACCGCAAACTAAATGCGCCACCCTTTGTCCAGTGGTTAACTCAAAAACCGCAGTGTTTACCTGCAAAAGTAAAATCTAAAGCTTTTCTAGAAACCCTTCCCTTTTCCCCTCTCGTATACGGTACGCATTTTATGGTAACAATAAAGATTCGCTCCATAATCGAAAGTGAAATCTCCAAGGCAAAATGGGTCTATTTCGGTAACGGCGTTATTTATAACACAAAATATTTTTTGCATGTCGGGTAACCGAGGGGGAGACTTAAAGTTAGATTTTATGAGTTTATTGGTGTCTTCATTTCGCTCTCCCCGCGTAATTGCCAGCGAGAAGAGGATTCGAGGTATTATTTCTCCAACTAGCTTTTTCTGTGAGTATGTAGGTACCAATTAGGGGAGCAGACGACTACGAAGGAGCACTTTTATTACTCGAGGTGCTATAATTCTGATCGGTTGAGATTACACAGATCATCGTCAGCGTTAAAATATATGGTTTTAAGTGCACAAGCACTTAACAGCGTACGAACTGCAAAGGTCCAATTAGTTACCTTTACATTGAAAAGAATCTGCTGGAAGTTTAAAAAATACATTTCGCACGGATTTTAAATCGGTTTAATTTACCGGTAGCCATATTCGACGTGTGGTGATGATACATACCTCTCCTGGCGATAAAATTAATTTACGCACATTATATACAGGTTGCATTGATGTTTGATGCAATAAATTCAGTTTTATTGTTTATTACCATAATATTGTTGAATGGTGATAACGCCTTAGCTGTTTGAATAAAAACAAACCTTCATTCATTGGGTTTGATTGAGAAAGTGCATATATTTTCTACTTCTGTAGTGATTTTGAATGAGATACTTTAACGTTAAATATTTTATTAGACCACGATCAAGATGAAATTGCTGAAAGGTTTAGACTGCATCCAAGATTATGAGTAAAATTTTGTGAAAATTGATAGTACAACGTTTTCCATCTAGAGCAAATTTGTTGAATCTTTAAATTTGGTAGTCTATCAGTCTAGTAAATCTGTTTTATTTCATTTTAGACTTTAATACCTTGACCTATGCAGAGCTAAGCAACAATCGTCAAAACGGGAAACGATTGTCATTTATAGGGCTTCCTTAAGGACAATCCTTAAAGACAACGCAAATCTTATAACTTTATGTAAACAATTTTTAATAATAGTAAGTTCAATCAGTTTTACGTTTATTCGAGTTCTCCAAATTTACTTCGAGTAAGTTACTTAATACTTCGAGTTTACTCCAATACAATATTGAACTTCGAGGACTGACCGATGTCGCACCTTTTCATTACTGTGAGTTCCTTCAAGGTTATTATTGGTTATGTATCCAGCTCTATGATCTTAAAACAATTCAACTTCAAAAATATCATCGATCCACTTCAAAATTTAAAAGTTCCTCAAAAACTTCTCGAGTTTTTTCGATCATCAATGCTTCATAAAATAAATACATTCTCCTAAAAGCAATATTAGCTCCTTTGAAAAAACTTTCTAAACCCTCCAATTTTCCTGCAACGAAATCGCACACTTAAGAATGACAATTCTTTAATATCGAACTTCATACTTTTTTTCGAAATAACCTCATGACTTACTTTCGAACCAAATGTTATTCAAACCTAAAGTCAACAGCGGTATAGTGTATTGTTCATTGATTGTTTCGAGACTCTTCAACTTGCTGAATAAACATGGAAGGCTTTCTGTGTGGAAAATGAAAAATCTGGAATATCATTAATGTGTTTTAAGGCATCTCTACGGAGCCTACAGACAGACAAAAGGAACGACAAAAGCCTATACATGATCTCGAAAGGGTCGCTTATCATTAAATAGTGTAGTAAATCCTAGATTAACCAAGAGTTTACCTTGGCTTAAAAAGCACTTTGGTAAGGTCTACAAGAGTTCCGAAATGATCCAGATATATAAGAATATTTAGAAAATCCTAAAAGTCTTCTAGATCTTAAGTCCAACTACTCTAGAAATAATAAAACAAAATATTTTAAGACTAGTTACCCTACAAACTGAAGAGTTTCTAGTTAATTCAGAAAGTGCAAAAAATTGTAGGATATTCATCAGTTCTAGGAATGTCTTTGGCAAACTACAAATGGCACTTGGAACAATTCACAACCATTATATTTTAAAAATTACGTTCCTATACTTTTTGAAATAAATATAACTTGTAAATTGTGACAGTTCCTTACAATCGTTAAAAGTTGCTTTGAAGTTCTTCTACTTTCCTTAAAGTAACAGAATTTATTTAAAAACTTTTTAAGTTTAACTTCAAAGGTCATTTTGTTTTAAGTATTTGTAATTAGTTTCAACTGTTGCGGAATCATTAGAATAGTAAATGCTATCTTACTAATTTTTTAATTTTCACAAGTCCTTACATAATACTTATCGTTTTTCGTAAGTCTACAGTTACAACTGTTTTGAAACTTCTTAACTTATTCGTTTGGGATTTTTTTAATATCGCCCCAAGTTCTACTTTAAGTGCACAATTTTAATTCGGCTGGAAACAGTCGACTGATTACAAATCGAATGATTTTCTTTCAGATAGCGTAAACTTCTTTCGAAGCTTAATGAAATTTTTTACACTTTGTTATTTTAAATTATCTTTATTTCATTGGGGTATTCATAAATTCTTTAGAAACTCGTCAACTTTTTTCAAGTTCTCTGGTTCATTCTGAATTCAAATAAACAAAACTCCTTTTGAAGTGTTATTAACCAACCACAATTGTCATAAGTAACTTAAAATCCTCTTAACGTTACAATACCAACTTTATTTTTATCTTTTAGATTACGATACCTCCTTTAAAAATGTCCTTAAAAAATTTTTTTACAATTGTCCTTAAAATTTCCTTGACTTGTTTGAAATATCAGAATTCCTTTAAATAAATAATTTCAGTAATTTATATTGCATCCCTTGTATTTGAGTTATAGCACAGTTACTCGTTTTCAAATGTTTAATTTTTTATAATATGGATTACTGGATAACAAGGTTGATTTCAATTTGAACAATATTGAAACTTACAAAAAAATTCATAAGGAAAAAGGTGTGAACGACTGCGAAGAAACCGAAACTCTCAAATAAATATAAGATGCAAGAAAAATAATGATGATTTAATACTTACAAAAGAAAAAATTGTGAACAGTTGTCCGAATTGCAGAAGATAATAATCATGGACACGTGTTTCTGCTAATTGGCTTCGTTGGGGTGGTGCAACCCAAGTTAAAGTAAAGGAGGATGGTAAAAGAAGACACTCTTAAAGGACGTGATCAGTTAGCAAAATTTGATATTTACATAATGTAGGCACAAATTTACTTTTGTCGTACAGACGGTCAACACCGATCGTAGTAGTAGTGGGTCATTATCACAATGGGATCAACGAGTTTAAACAAGAAAACCAAGGCACTTTATCGCAAATTATTAGTATAAAGGCTGTGAAGGGATTATTGCCTGATTTACTTGCTACCTATATTTTAACTTTCCGTTGAATATAAAACGCACTAGGGTTTTTCTATTTTGCCAAAAAATGTTGATACTAGAATCAAAAACTTATTTCTTGCAAGAAATGTGTGACAAACCTATGCTAAAATTACCCTACCAAAATTTTTTTTTAAATATAACTAAAATATGCATTATTCTTAGATTTTAGCTGAAATATGCTGTATTCGGTGTGGGTGTCGGTGCACGTGCGCATTCATACCCGCGAACTTTACGTGTAATCGGGGCATTTGCGGTACTCCGTTAGAAATGTACATATCAAATAGCGATATTAATTTCCCCTTCACACTTTTGTCCTGACTTAGGACTGGCAAAGCTTATATTATATTTTCATAATAACATATAGATGTAGTATGTACGTACAATAAAAAACTTTGATGTATTTAAGAAATTGTTTTCACATTTCAGTACTAAATGCACGTCAAAATAAACAAATGAAAATTTTTCAAGTTTTGAACTTTTCTTAAAAAAACGAAAGGGGCCGCAAGTGAGCCGATTTCAGGTAGTTCCCCAAAAGAGCCGGTCATAAGTGTGCGGAATTCCTGGTGTGACTTAGCTAAAAATGCAAATGCATATTCGGATATACAAATACATATAATCTAGACTCTGTTGATAACATACACCATTCAATTCGGTGCAAATATTTTGCACTAGTAATCAGATTACTAGTATTTAGTGCTCTTTTTAACCGAATCACAAATATGTCAGAACTACATTCTCGCTTAAACAACTGAACTGAACCAACTTCTCCCGCCCTTGCTTATTTTTCCAAGTCTTTCAATTCTATTCTCTTCCCACTCTCCGTTTCAACCGCTCAAAAAGTCGCTCTTTAAATGTACGTGATCGAAGCGATGAGAGGGACCCGTCGCCACCCCAATGGTCTAGAAATCACTATGGCATACGGGTCCCAAAATCTCTGGTTGGTCGGCTCATTTGTGTGCGTGTATAATATGTGAAAAGGACACCGAACTCTCTCTCTCTCAAAGGGTTGCGTCGCTATTGTTGTCTAGTCTGGTGCGAAGGACGTCTGAACAGTCTTCAATTATAGTTAGAAGTTGTAGTTGAAAGTGAAAGTGGATGACGTCGACTAAGGGCCGGATCGCTGGAAGGGGAAGAAAGAACATCGGTAAAATAACGATCACCTACAATTTAAATTTAACTAAGGCGAAGGTGCACGAAAGTGCATGTAATCGGTTTGTTACATATGTTAACGAGGTTTTTTCATCAGGTACCTAATTACCGAGATCCTTATTACTTATAAAAACACATTGGTTAGCTACACGTTATCCGGTAATTATTATTTTATTGCTTGAAGCAGGCTGCAAAATAACCTTTTACAGTGATTCTGGAATGGAAAATGTCTTATTTTCCTGATGAAGAAAGTAACTCGACTTCATTTACTGGTGACCATGAAATTGAGCCATGTGTGAGCACACTTTTGCTCAGTATTTCTTAAAGTAATGTTGCCCAAATCAAATAGTTAATTTGTCATGCATTTCGATTAATATTTGAATCTGAATTCCATCCCTATGAAATATTCCTCTAAAATGTCACGTCTAGAGTTTTCTCTCCTTACCCGATCGGTCACGTCGTATTTTTCCGAGCACGTGTGCCGAACATAAAACTAGTGTAAATTTCCTTAAAGGTTTTCATATTTTACAACTCTCCCTCGGTGAATATTTACGTTTATTGTACGTCTTCGAATATGTTTAATGCCTGTCGCATATGTGGAAACTGCTACAGATTTCACTTTTATTGTAAATAATCTAGTCGAAAAGTATATACTGTGTCTCTAATATAGATGCAAAATGCGGTGTTATGAGTAAGAAATTTATTTATAGAGGTTCGATGGCAAAATGAAAACAGTAAAAGTTGGTATAATAAATATTTATTGTGGGTGCCTAACGTGAGACAAATTATATAAAGTTCAGCTCCATTCACTATTAAGGGCGACAGTAAGTCTCTTGTCTTAAGTATTAAAACATTCAATTAAGGATCTTACGAATGCTTTACAAGAGTAAATACGCTGAAACTCAAATATTCACTGTTGATTTATAAAAAGAAAATAAACACCCATCATCAGCTGGTATAAGTGGTGTAGTGCAAGAGATCAGGATAATAAATTTAGATTATGTGACAACCATCGTCCAGTATGCGAATATACTTCAAAACTTTTATTCCAAAATAAATTTAATTCTTTCTTATAACCCTTTTCAAACTACTTCATCTAGAACTGTGTTTTTTTTAATTATTCTAGAATTATAAAATAACTTGTATCCATCTGGAATGCACCAAAAACGTCTCAACTATTGTCTTTAAGTTTTAATTTTCCAATTCTTAAATTATATATTTGTCTTGATATTTAGTCGAACACCACAGGTACCCCCTGTAATTGTTTGTGAACAACTGACTTAGAACCCAAGACTCTATTAGATTATTCTAGGATTGAAAAGTACACTTGTTAGCTTCTAGAAAGCAATAAGTACTTCTTGAACAACCCCTTACACTGCACGTTTTCTTTTCGAATATTGTAGATAGACTTCTCAAGATTTGAAACTTTCGTGCGCTCATCACTTGGCTACTTAGTTTATTGCTCAATTTTTAGGTTTATTTATTCTGGATGTAGGTCTGGTTGTTAGTTTCTGAAATATCTCTTTAGAGTGAAAATCTCCAGGAAAATTGTTTTAGAATTACAAGGTTTGTTTATTTGTTTCGGAAATGCACCATTTACGTGTATTGCACTCTCCTCGTATGTAAGTTTTCAATTTTATTATTCTATAATTTAAGGCAGAACTTCATCTTACTTTTTGGGATATCCATAATTACCGCGGAGCATCCGCCTTCGAAATTATTCTAAAATTGGGTGCTTCGCTTGTTAGCTTCTAGAATACCCTGAAATGGTTAAAGTGTGCAAGGCGCAAGGTGGTGCAAGTGTTCACTTAAACTATTCTAGACAGACATTTGTAAGTATCTGGAACATTCTTGAAATCCTTCAGTTATCTCGATGTATCCCGTTTGTCCGCAAGCTCTCGTTGAATTAATCTCTTATTAGAATCCTCGCTTGTTATTTTCGTGCGCCAGATCTTTTCGGATAATTTCTATAAATAAATTATCTTCATTTTCTTATTTCTAAAATAAAATTGCTTACTTTGTGGGTTGTGAAACATACTGGAAACTTTGAAATACGCATGGAGTTTTCCGTTGAATTATTTTAAAAATAGAAGATTCCCCAAACTTAAAGATTTCACCAAATGCTTAATATGTAAAGGCAATATTTATTTTCGAACTACTTCATCTGGAACCAAAATCTCCAGATAGATTATTTAAGATTTTCTCTTATCATTTTTTGGAATACCATAATAGTTTCTAAAATATTCATTTGAAGCACAAGTTTTGTTTCCTTTTGTTTTTATAATCGAAAAGCTTCTTATTATTTTCTCTAACATTCTGAAAAGTGTATAATTGCATCTGCATAATTCCGCATGAAATTTGACTTTGTCCTTCATTTATTCTTCCAGGATTACCCCTTTGAAATACATATTTACATTTTGATTATTTCAAAGATACGTATTGTTGATCGTTTTGGAACATCCTTGAAACCTAAAAATTTTACCACTCCCTCTGGTGCATTTGTATTTAATATATTATTCTACAATTATAAGATTTCTTGTTTACTTTCAGAATTCACCCAAAAAAATTCTGGAGTATTGCCTTAAATCGAAGGTATTATTTCAACTAGTCTAGAATATTAAGGTAGTATTGTTATTTACTGGAATATCCCAGTACTCGGTAATACCTTCCGAACAGCTGACTTGGAACCCAGGACCATTTAAATTATTCTAGAATTTAAAAGTACTCTTGCTAGCTTCTAGAATGCAATGAGTACTTCTTGAAAAACGCTTTGCAGTGCAAATTTCATTTCGATTAATGTGAAGTGTGACTCAGCGTTTGGAGCTTTCTGAGCACCCGCTACTTACTTCATTTTACTTTGGTTATTGCAAAGATTTCTATTTTATATATTCTGTCTATTTATGTCTGGAATGCACTAAATATTTCTAGTTTGCTCCCTTTAAGTGCGAATTTAAGTCAAGTGATTATTTTAGAATTAGAAGGCAGACCTTCAACCTACTTCTGGAAATACCCTATAAAACTCCATGGGAAAACCCCAATAATTGCTGCAGAACAACGGTCTCTTGAACTATTCTAGAATTCGGTGGTTCGCTTTGCTAAATTCTCAAAAAAAAAAGTCGAAACTGGACGAAGTGCAAGTTTTCCTTTCGACTATTTTAGAGGGTCGAACTTGTCATTATTTAAAACAATCTGGAAACCGTCAGTCTATTCCACTTGTAGTGCAAGTCCATTTTCATCACTCCATAATTAAAAGATTTGCCTGTTAGTTTCTAGAATACCACTTTTTGTGTGAGAGAGTTTTGATATAAGTTTTTCTAGAATATGAATGCGATTTTGTAAGTATTGGGAACATTCTAAAAACCCAGTAATCCGTTTAGTACTTCCGTCTTCATCGCCATAATTCCAGGATTAAGAAGTTTGTTAAGTATTTTCTGGAAGTAACCTCGTGGAGTGCAAATTTTCATTTTAATTATGATGTAATTCACGTTTTCTTTGTCGTTTTCTTTTTTGGAAATGCACTACTAGCTATTACTCCGCTTGAAATACATTCCTTCACTTCATAGATTCTAAAAATTATTTTAAAATTCTAGATTGTGTACATGTTTGTATTTGAAATCCTAATCCTTGTGGAAACCCACAAATTGTTTCTTATCAACCCCTTTGGAAACCAAGTCTTTTTTCAGGTTGTTATACATTTCTAGGAGATTCGCTTATTTCTTTGTAAAACGTGCTTCTCTAAAAAACATTTTTTTTAAAACTCATGTCTCTATTTAGATTCTTCTACAAAATGAAAGTTGTCTTGTCAGATGTCTGCAACATCGATACTGTTGATAGCAATATGATCGATACACATTTTCTTCCAAAATAGGATGATATCCAGTATTTTTGACTTCAAATTTCAATTGAAATAAAAAAAAATGAGTCTCATGCAACAATTTTTTTTTGCCTGCAAGATTCATTGCAATTCACTGTAACGAGCTAATTCTGCGTGAAAATTATTGTAAAAGTATATTCACAAATATACCATAGCGATTTATAACTATTCAGGTAAATATAATAAATTTTGATGTCATACAACTGACAACCCATGTAAGTCTTAGAAAGATGGGCACGCTGGAATGAAGGATGAATTGGGGACTGGCTTGGATTGATAAAAATTTTCAAAAAAAATATGTTTTCATTAAAATTATGTTAGGTTAAACAAACGTAAACAAAAGTAAATAATGAAATTAAACCTTTAATTATCACTATCTTGGCTTACATTTATTATGAGTGGATTCACCACACATTACTGGTTCCATACGAATTTTCGATCTTTTATTTACTAACTTTACGGATTTGTTTCAAGGATCTATGGGAATTGTGTCTATAACTGTTCCTATTAATGGTGTAACACTTCCATCAAGATTTGGTGAAGTGGTTTCTGGTACTCGATCATCATGTCGATTGGTAAGGCGATCTAAATTGTTATTCCCAATGTATTTTACCACTGTATTAGTGGAATATTGTGGAACATATTTAGAAAATCTTTTTGATATTTTTAGTTTAATTAATATTGTAGTGAGTAATTTAAATTAACGTTTCGTAAAGGAACCGTTTATTGTTTTATTGCGACAAAACCTCCACCACCTTAGCCTGGCAATTTTTCAGTCCTTATTGGAACCCCATATTAGCAACATCCTTATCTGGGTGCTTCGGAGATTCCGAAGTCGCTACGGTATATTTGTGATATTATTTTATAATATTATTATATAAATTATTTTACAATCTCAGATGTACTCAAATCAAATAAATCAAATGTACATATCCATAAAAATTACCCGAATTCAGTTAAAAGCTGTCCATCTCAAGTGACGTTACGTAAGGATATATGCTGGTATCAATCAAATTTATTCAAAATTATTTTACAAACTATCGATCTTCCTAAGATACACACAAAAATCGATAATAGATACAAATTACTCGGAATTTATTGATGAACCATTGACACACCTTATCGAAACATAAAACATCAAGATTACTTTTTTAATTATATTTTTCTTTTTTTCCAGAAACGTGTCCGTAAAAGACTTGTGACGTCGAATTCTTCTTCCAAGATAGGTAAGCGACGATTCTAGGCTTTTGCGTTTACCGCTTTAATTTAATTCATACTCGATATACGCATATGTACCTGCTTACTACGTTAGATTTGTACCTTAGAAGTTAATTACTTTCCCGGGCTGACTCGGTGCAATTTCAATTTATTCTTCTTCGACGCGTAACTTATATTTCAACGTTTTATTATCGATAAAGTTAATTGTATTTTGATAGATTCATTAAATTAGCGTTATACGCACACGCATGGAATCCGAGGAGCGAGAGTACCAAGTATAGTCGTAAAATGAGGACGCAAAAACCCACAGATGGGTAGTCTTATTATGACTTTCAATGAGATTTGTGGAATGGCGGATATTTAATATTGTAGGATAAATAGATATGGTAGGGGACAAATGGAGATTATGTGTAGGAATAAATTTAATTCAGTAATGCTCAGTTTGGGTACCTCCGAATTACTTACCATACTATTTAAATGTCCCACGAGAACAAACTAACTCAATAGCGGCTGGCGAAATATTTTTACAAACAACATTCTAAACTACTTTTAATCATGTGTTATGTGTCTATCCAAATCTTCAGTTACAATATTAACTTCTGCTAGTTTAAAAATTCCGAATGATAATATACCTCTGCCATTTCACATTTATAGTATTATTCAGTATGATTTATATAAGGATATATATTAGCAGATATATTATATAAATAATATTTTTTTTATTTTGATATATAAGATTAACTTCCAGCAAATACGAAATTTTCCCCTACAGGTAATTGACTATTCATACATTCGGTATCATTAAACAATTTTCTTTGTAAATATTACATTATTATAATTGGATTTTTATAGGTCATATGGACTCATTTTTTAAAATATCTTCTTCTCTTCTCACCCGCTCTTCTAACTATCGAGTTAATATCGCATTTTCGTTTAGTTTTGAGCTGAATTTAGAGCTGTAAATTAAAACAAGGAAATAAATGCTTCATTAATCTTACCTTAACTAGGTGTCCTGGTTTTCTATTTTTTGGATGGATATATTTGGATATATATATAATGATGACGTTGACTTTTGTGACGTTGACGAAAAATTATACAGATCACCGGACGAAATAAAAGATCTGCGGCCCGATGAAGAAATCATTATGGAGTTGGCGCCCAATCAGCGTAAATCATCCGAACGTTATGCTATAATTAGTTTCTTCCTCTTTTTGTGAAAAGGTATGGGGTGTAGTTTATAAAAGCTAACCACACGGCATCGGTCGGATCACGAAGAGGGCATTAAAACGCTCTATATGCCCGTAATTTCTGCCTGCGCGCAGATAATCTCGAATATTATTTAGATATATCTGGGCTCCGGAATGGCATGGGTTATAAATATTATTGCGTATAATTTACGATGTACCTGTATGTATGTATGTATGAATGTATATATATATATATATATATATATATATATATATATATATATATACATACATACATACACACATACATACACACATACATACATACATACAATACATACGTACACACGGACACATGAAACGCCAGCCTTCGCGAAACGAAATAAATTACCGCTAGTTGGACTCTTTCAGTACTTTTCTTATTTCATCCTTTCCTCTTCGAAGACGATTCTCGTTCTGCCATTAACGAGTATGACACTCCGAGACTAAATTATATTCGTACATACGCACGCAGGTGAAGTGCTTTTGAAACTATGTTGTACGTTAATTTGGTTTAAAATTCTAAAGGGGAATAAATTGTAAATTGGAAAGGAAAATCTGTTCAATGAAGAGAAAGACAATTACTTGATTTATGGAAGAGTTTTGTAAGTTGCGCTAATCAAGCTAATTTTACTCGAAGCGAAAATTAATGGTAATGAAAGAGGAATGATATTCCCATTGTGTATTTTAGGAAAATAAATACTTTCTAATTAAAGAGATTTAAATGAAAATGTTCCGTTCACTTTGAACGGATTTGCGTGAATCTTACAGATTTTTTCATAGGATTCAAATCCTCTACTTTTCCAAATTTGAACAGTACGATCCATTTATAGATCGATTATCATTAGAGAAAGAAAGAAATACGCCTGCCACTTCGTGAGTGCGAGAGGGATCGATCATGCGAATGTGTAACGAGTAAAACGGATTAGAAAAATACAGCTGCACCTTGTGTTTTTCGCCAGTATGCAGTACACAAAATAGTTTAATCCTTAGGTAGCTTGGATTGTCAAGCTTGATGATCTCGCATTTTTTTGAATTTTCGAAGGTAGGGGTATTAAATCAGCGTGACTTCCAAGTAGGATTGACGACTGTTACCGTAATTAATTTACGTTCGTGTGGCCTAAACTAAAGGGATATTTGTACGATTTAACGATACGATTTAAGATAAAAAATAAAGAGTAGACTGCACGTTGTGTAATTTGATCTATTAGTTGCTTGAGTATTTTTTAGTGTAAAAATCTCTTACAAAATTGGGCCAAATTTTTTAATCAATTATGGTCGATTTCTCAAAACTTAGTAATGGCCGGGGGCTAGAGGGTCCCTAGAGGTGCCCTAGGAGCTGTAATCCAGAGGGAAGGAGAAAAGGAAAATAAGACAATATTAAAACAAGCATAAATAGTAAACTTATTCGTTATTAACATGACGCAAAGAAAATGCCTAATTTTTTTTAAGGCAGAACTGTTAAGCATAAACTGGTTAGGCAGAACAGCATAAGGGTAACTAGAAAGAGCAGATAATTTTATCACGAAAATACAGGGCCAGAAAGTAGAGTATTTCACTTACATTTTCTGGGTGTTGCATTACGACAAACGATTAACAATGGCGCAACTCTAGAAATCTATATATTACATATCTACATATGTTTACAGTATCATAATTGTTTGAAATTATTCCTGCGCACATCGTTTAATGATTTCGTAAATAATTCAATTTTGTCAAAATTTTTCGTTTCATTCTAACTTGTGTTAATTAACAGGAAATCATACTGTTGAATTTTTTTAACAATTGTACACATCTAATTATTTATGTGCATGTAACGAGACGTACCATATCAACTTTAAATTAAAAATTTTTTTTTGCTTGTTTTATTAGTATTTGTTTGATCTATTAGTTACCTACTGCGAGTTTCATTTATACTATTTTTTAATTTGAAAACTACATTTTGCGAAATTCTCCGAAACTTCTATACAATCAGTATATTCATTAAATTAAATTGGAACATTTCATCGCTTCACCACTTTAGATTTTTTCGTGGCCCGTTGATTTCTTAGAATATTGTCACACCAGGGGAGATGAGGGGTCCCAAAGAGTGCACTAAAAGGTATAACTCAGAAGAGAGTAAAAGGGAAAATGAGATTTAGGGTTAAAAGTAGTAAATATAATCTATTCTTTTTGTAAGGGCTAAATTTCTAATAAATTATCAAACAGGGAGGAAAATATTTATTGCCCGTTTTAATTAGTAGGGCAAGATAGGATATCCCGCCTTTAGAACTTTTCTCGAAATTGTTTCCTCTCCGTTTTAGCAGCATGTCCCAATGGATAAGAAAGACAAAAGTACTAAGAAACACGGGGGGTGAGGACGGTTGACACAAGAGAAACTACACATGTTGTGTTGTAGTATTTACAGAGGCAGATGAAAACTTTTCGATAGAATTTTTCATGAATCGAATAAATCCTAATAAACAGGGCATACTTAATTGATTTTGTGAAATTAAATAGATATATTGTCAAATATAAATAAATAACTTCAAACGCATTTATAGGAACATTTATACTTAGATAAGACCAAATCAATTACAAACTAAAAGCAAACTGAAATACTACTACCCATAACATATTTTCATTATATATTACAGATTTACATATTACATAATATATTGTTACACATTTACGGTATTAACAACCTTGTTTGAGTGGAATTCAGATAAACTAATACCAGAATGGTGGTTCATATTAACAATAATGGGCCCTATATCGATATCAAATGAACTCTAAAATTATAATATTTGTTTATAAAGTTTTTTGTGTTATTAATGCCCTTTTGCCAATTATTTCAGTTACTTGTGACAGTGCTTCATGCTACATATTTATTATCGGACTCCCTAGTGGTTTCGCTCAAATTATTTGCATTGTAATCGTTATCAATATCTTTATTTTAAATTACAACCTTCCTGAATCCATAGAAATCTCCTTACGAATTCGTTAAAGCTCTACCTAAACTTTATTGAGGTCTTCCCAACCTCGCTAGTTCTTTAGAACTCTTATTATGTATATACAAGTGATGTCAAATTCCCTATCAAATTCATAAATCGCTAGTGACCTCTCTAGTAATAAGAGCTTGTAAATTTTGGGGGCATGGTTATTTGCAGGCGCGAGTAAGTTTTGTACATAGGAAAGTGATAGAAAAGTTCGTTGTATACCCAACAAAGAACTGAATGTAGAAAATCTGGTGGCAGCAGTAAAATATATTGAAAGAAGAATATTACGAGTAGTAGTTTTAGTAACAATTTAGTGTTTATTAAAAATACCAAGCGATACCTAAAGTGTTCATCCTTTAAATCTTGGATGGCTCATTTTATTTATGAGAACAGAAAACTGTTAGGTGTTGAATCACAAATAAATCTTAAGATTTTTATTGAAATTACAGTGTAGTCAATCCATCTTTTTTGTAGGTAGCCGTCCCACTTACATGGCAACTTTCATGACCATTTGTTAATAATTCTATTTAATATTGCAATTACTTTCGGTCAAATAACAATCGGTTTTTTTTTTGTTCATAAATGTCTATCGATTGACATCGTTGCGTTTGTGATTATCTAGAGCTTCTTGTGATTAATTTAGTTTTAATTACCTTTCCACTTTAATTAGCTTCCCACCTCGCGATATATACATTATTCTTAAAAACAAGAAACAAAGTCATAAGGGACGTATTGAATTGCTGTACTGAAGGTACAGAGGATATTCCATCGAAGGCTGTTCTTGATGGATACAGATTTATTCCAGATTTGTTTTTTAATTCAGAATATGTACGCCGTTTTAAATATCAAAATCCTTTATAGATTTGAAAAAGGATTAACTAATATACAAATGGGTTAAAAAAGTGCATCTATTCGACTCTACATAAAAATTTGAACCTCTCCACTTTAGTCTTTTAGCAAGAGCAGAGGTAATGCAAAAGAACGCTGTAAATGTCAACATATCTTCGTTGTTTTCCAGGAGTTAACGGTGCGGAAGCGGAACGGCTAACGGATTTATCCGCTCAGAAAATTTTCACGAGCCATCAACTTTTATTGGAAAAAAATTTCCAAGTTCGAAAACGATTTTAATGCGCACCGTCGCCCTTCTCTGCCGTATATCGAGCGTGAAAAAATATAAATACGGAATGTCGACGTCAGTACTATTATTGGCCATGACGATAAGTCGCAAGTGCAATTGCTCAGGATGAGGATGTACCGAGCGTGAAGTCATTACATTTTGGACGGGGATCTAATGTGGAACTAATGATTCGTAGAGTTGAGGCGGTGAGAAATTGTATCTACTTAAGCGTATACGCTTAGTTTTGTAAAATTTCTCAAATAATTCGTACATACAAATCATTTGGATTCCAGTGGTAATGTTTGAATAAACTTAATTTGTTTTCCGAAAGTACAGTCATCAGTGTCATACACATTTTTAGTGTGCTTTCAATTTTTACATGAAACTACAAACGCTAATTTTTTATTAATTTCTGGTATACTAAGTTTATCTTCCAATTAGCTAGATAGGACTGGTGCACCTAATAGTAAAAACAATATTTTAAGTACTGTGATTTTTAAAGTCACGTTTCATATTATTTTGTCGCGACATTTGTCTATGATATTTTTCTTAAAAAAAATTGTTAGCTTTGCTAACTTACTTGCAGCTTGCTTTGCAAATGATGAACTTTCAATATGTAGAAGTACAAAGGAAAATTTTTTTTAAATTTCTTTCAAAATTTAAAACATGGAAAAACTTTCACTGATTTCACTAAACACCCAATTATAACGTGACTTAGATACATAGATATTTAAATTTAGTTGTAAGTATTCAAATCAGATAGGCACTACATTGATAGACATATAGCGAGTCATTTATTCAATTCACGTCTCACTGTCCATACAATGTTACAGGGCATAAAATAGTACCTACCATTATTTCTAAAATACAGATGTCACATCAGACGAATTACAGAAAAGGTGGCAACTCCTACTGATTCTTCACTAGTTCAGTAAGTTTCATCGCATTACAGTGCATTACTAGTGCACTAGGAAATCACAAGATTTTTACTATCGATGAATACCCAAATGACTATCAGTATTTTATTCGATTGATGTTTCTGTTAGGAGAGTGACTGAAGATATGATTGGTAGTTCATACAATTTGATTACTAGAGTGAATGCCAAATAGAATGGGGAAGGACGCAGAAATGCTTTTATGATAGCTCCTCCAAATTGTCCTGCTGATCAAATGAATGCTCAACTGTTTACATCTGCTGTGCTCCCTTTGCTCCCTTGCTACGGAGATATAAAAACGTAACTGTTATTACCCGGGTCCTTCTGCGCTAAAAACCATTTCCCACTCGTATTCTATTTGGCGCTTCCTTTATAAAAAGGTTAGTTATAAGTTTAATAAGAAGCTTGTGTATGAGTGCGATAAGAGACTAACGATGGTCCTCAAGATTTGCTCGCCTTTTTTGAACATAAGTATGATAGCATTCTTTTGCGAATGTACCGAGAATTTCTCATTTTCAGTGCACTTAGGTAATATCTGCATTGCTTCATAAAGTTTATCTCCTCCCAGTTTTAAAATTCCAAATATTCTTTATTGAGATTTCATACTTTCCATTTGCGTTAAAGTATTTTCCAATTCGCTCACCTCATTCAGAATACGTTCTTGTTTCTACATTAGATTAGACACAGTACAGACGCACAATTTTATGCGATATTGCTAAATTCCAGCTGTTATTTCTTGTGTCTGTAATTATTTTACGTATTATGTGACGAAATTGTATTAATTTAGTATCTCTCAGAGACATTCCAGATTTTCGTAGATTCGTATTTTTTGTCGTCTATAATGGTATTGATTTTTGTTTTTATCATATTTTCTGTCATATTTCCTTAAGCCATTTGTTGCATTGTTCAGTTTTTCATATATAAAAATCACCCACTATTTAGATGTTCTTTCTTCTATTAGTATGGTTGTTTCTGAAGACGATTTGCTTATGTTTTGCTTTTAAAAGAATTACGGAAATAATTATAAAATTGTAAAAAACGTAATTGATGAAATCACTGGTATCTACATTTCTGTAGAAAATTGTGAATAGGTAAACACAATCTACCTGAACTGATACAAAAACTTTTCATGTATAGAGTCTAATTATAACTTCGTTCAAACCTTTAAACAGTTACATAGTAAATGACTTCTATTCTATATTTAGTTAAGAGTTAATTTGAAAAATAATAACTGTCCCAATTATGTCTATTATGTTGAAAGTAATTTTTCCACTTCCAAACATATAACATTAACATTAAAAAAATATATATATATATACATACATAAACCCAACAATTTTATTCAATTAAATCAACGCTCCGCGATTATAATACTCGCCACAACAATGAAATTGTGACAATTTATCATCATCCGAAAAAATGCCAGAATTACTATCATTCATGGGGGTAAAATAACTCAATAGGCTTTAAGAGGACATCAAATAACTGCCTCATAACAAATTCAAAATTAAAATTGAACAATCCTTCATAAAAAATACTTTTATTCATTTAATGTATTCATTAAAACAATTATTGTGATATAATTTAGATGCCCTGATACATCTAAAATATTTGTATTGAACTATGCGATTATCTTTACTTAGTATACATGACGTGTATAATTGTAATTGTATAACATATCACTAAACTATATGACTTTCACAGAATTCATTAAAACATGATTACTTAATTAGTTACTTGCTTACATTACCTACAATTACTTAATTGCTTAATGTTGGCGTGAATGCATGTCCTCAATTCTAAAAATCAAATTTGATAGATATACTTCCATTTTACTGTATCTTTTTAACTTCTATTTTGATTTATCTAGTTTTATCAAATGATGTAAATAGTAAACTATTCTTTAGCCGCCGACTGAAAACTTAATTTTCCGTTCTTCTATATAGCACCGTTTCTATGTTTACAAAAATTGTATATTTTGAAAAGTTAGTAATGTATAAGTATACACAACAGTTTTGAGTATTTTAAAATCTTATAAATTCCCTTACGAACACTGTCGTGTATCACCCATTAACACATCATACTCGAATGTCGTTGAAACTTAAAGTCAAATCCTTGTTTGTTTGGAGATTCCGAGACGATTTATAAACCCAGTCGTTATGGCGTTAGGGGGAGTTTTAGTACGCTAATAGATCACCTCCTAGTCCGAAATATGAAAATTTTTCGTTGTTCGTCAATTTTTTTTATTTTTTTTTTTATTATTTTTTAGTGCCCGACGGGACACGGGAATGAAATGTGTTGTGGAATAATGTATTCAGGCGGTTTCATATTTTTTATGTCGCGTATCATAAAACTGTCAGTTTCTTGCTGTCATAAAATATTCGAATTTGTATCTTAATATGGCCATGCGGGAGAAAAAGAGCCATTTGTTCCGACGCGCGTCGGCTCTTTAAAATATATTGCCCCGGTTAAGAATTTCTCAATAAATATCGTCCAACGTTTAGGAAACACCGAAATATTCGTTAGGATATACATTATTTACGACACAATTAAATTTAACGTTAACAACAAACTAATTAAACTTTCATTTAATCAATTTCAACTCAATGGATCAATTATTTCAGTTAACTAAGATAAACTTTTCTGGCTTCTAGATCAGTAATTGCATTTAATTGAAATTAATTAGAGCAGGCGAGTTCAGTGAAAACTTCACATTCCGTAACGTTTTTAGGATTAAGCAAGGAAATAATATCGCAAACGATAAATCCCAATGTAATCCACTCACTCACCCGATTAACAATGCATGCATACTCATACACACACGGTTATATGCAAATAATCGCCGGACCCATAAACCCATCCTCAATACTAATGATCTAACAGGTCCGTCAATCATAATCGAAATTAAATTTTTATAGACGTATAAAAGTTGTGTGTGTCAAATGTTTAGATGTAGAAGATAGGTTTATTGATGTAACAATATCATTATGGGTCGTTCGGGCGCGTGCGAACTGCCACACTATAACGTGACAATAAAACTTTTTAATGACGGACGTCACTTAAGCTTAACGCCCGTTTAAACCACCGAACCTACTCTTTAGGAGAAATTTGCGTAATAAAGTTTCAGAAACGTTAAATGGCGACAGGGCGATATTTTTATGGGAAATTGATTTTCTCCAGTTTGAATTAGCGCCCAGCACATAAAAATATTAGGTGTTCAGTGAAGAGGTGAGTTAAAAAGTTATTCATTAGGATTCAACGTATTTTTGATAAAACTAGAATTCCATTTCGAATTTCGACTTTGTCGACCTTATTTCATGTCGAATAACAGTATAAAATCTTCAGATTGATAGATTTTTTCAATTTTATTTTAGTCATCTTTAATCAATTTATGAGATCATTTGATGAGAGACGAAAGCATTGAAACGAATTAGTTTCAACTGAACTAATTTTGTTTCACATAATTAAGTACCTGTTCCTAATACAAGCTATCCTGAGAACGCAAAAGTTTTACTTAGTTTTTTCCTTTATTAGTTATATTTTGACAAAAAAATTTTTTTGTTGAAAATATTAAATTTCAGGAATACCTCAATTCATTAAAATGTTGAATTATTGAAATCTATTAAACAACTCTTTATCGTAAATTTAAATTTTTATTCCAAATTCTAACTACACGATAAACCTTATTTGTAATATTTATACAATTAATTATATGATGCCTTTTTCACAAAATCTACCGTTTAAAAATGGTGGTATATTCTTATAAATTATATGTAGAACAGCATATTAAGATCTACCATAATCAAAAATATATTACAAATACATATACATAGTAGAATGGTAACACAATAAAAAGCATCTATGCCAAAAAATCAAACATTTCAATACACAAATAACAGTTATAAATACATATTAAAAATAATACAGTTTCTGTAGAAGAAAACGATTGGCGGCAATTGGGGGAACACCAATAGAAGTGAAACTTCTTTAGTACTAAAGCGTTCTGTTAGTATTTTTCTAAGGATACTAAGGGTTTAAAAATTAATAAAAAAACTTGAGTATTATGCATCGAAGTGGAGTTAATATTTTTACAGCAAATATCCCCCTCTCGTACACAACGTGTAGAAATAGAAGGAGAATAAAATTATTTTATCTGTAATAATTCCACTCACGCGCATGTAGCACATATGAACCTGAATGTGGCATAACCAATGTATACATTCTCTTACAATCTGATACGAATAGATACCAATATATTATTAAATTTATACTTACGGAGTCAGTTCATCAGATAATTTCACATTGAACACAAGTTCAAGAGTCTTGCCCTTACATTAATACATAAATTTTATTCACGATACTTTCACAAATATAATATAATTTTTAATATATCATATAACAACAGGAACTTTGTAATTACAGAATCATCTCTCAAAAGGTGGTAAATGCTTTCAATAAATTTAATGTTCACACTTCTTTTAAGACTTGCAATAATTTAGGTTCTCATTTAGTCAACACTAAAGATTCTGTTTCTCCTCCTATTTTTAATCAGAATAAGATTTCGTATTCTTGCAATGCAATTTGTCTAGGTCAAGAAGAGACTTATTAGATTAAAGACCTATTAATTTGGTTAAAAGATTATGAAAATAGATCGAAAACTTCAGTTGTAGTTGTTACTCCCTTTTCTTTTACGAACCATATTTTATCTTAAAAGTATTCCTTTTATATTTCTAGATTTTACGCCCTAATATTATGAAGATCGTCGTAAATATTTATGTTAAAATCATTAGAAATTCTCATTCATTAGAATTCAGATTACGTTTTAAGTGAGCAAATCAATTTATAGACCTTAATTAATTTTTAATATTTTATCTTTTGCTTTTGTTGTCACTTGAAAAAATGTTATATACTGATTATGATTTAAATTGGTTCTGTTCATATATCTTATTACTGATTCTTATTATAATTTATTGTTCCGTCATAAATATTAGCATGTATCATTTTTCAGTGTTATGTTATGTCCGTCATAACTTTGGTAAGTCGTTTCCGACTGGAATGACATGCACTTTATATCTTTTTAATCCTTAATGTCAATTCCTATACATCGCATTTCAAAATTATAATGTTACTTGTGGTGTTTTTCCACAAGGTACTAAGGGACATGGTCTTCCTCCATTTGAACAGTCTGTTAACTTTTCCATTTCGAATACATGCATGTCAATCTATATTGCTATTATTTCAAGTTTTTTTCTTTTTTGTTTTAATTTGTTCCCTAATGTTGAACATCCAAGATATCCGGAAAGGAGTTTTATGGTTTTTGGTTGTGTTGTACTACTATTGATTCAGAAGATGACTTTAATGCCGAAACCGGTAACCTGTTCAAGTTTCTAGATATTTTACAATTTATTTTAAATCTATTCTGAACTCCCGAAATTCTAAAATAACGTCTAGGGTTTTTGACATCAATAAGACATTCTGATTGTTAAAATTAAAACGAGGAAGCTTCTAGAATCTATATAGGATCATTTAGAAATATCTAGATTTTTCTGTGTAACTCGGACGAAACAATTTAACTTATATTAACGCAAAGTACATACCGTGATGTAGGCGACTGTCATGCCTAATTTCCAGTACTTCTTTATCAGTGCGATAGGTGACTGGATGTATTTGAGAAATACAAGATATATGGATATATATGTTATAATTATATAAATGTAACTGATCAAATTATTGTATGTAATGTGAGAATTAAATCTGTTGGGTTTAATTTGGAAATCCACAATTCCAACACGTTATTGGTTCTGTGCCGTTCTTGATGCTCGTTCGAAATATTAATAGAAATATTTGCATTTTGTCATCATCGGTTATCATAATATTATATAATTGACATAACAATATAAAATACGTTCCAATGTCGTAACATTTTCAATTAAACAACTCAGCGTCTTCCACTAAATTAGATTATATAGGTGTGGCAATGTGACACATTTCCTTATATTGTTTTTTATTTAATTTTCCTTATACTTACTCCTTCTGCAGTTGATAGGTCCGTACTGCCATTGACCTCGGCTGTGGTGGAAATTACACCCAGTAATATGGATAACAAAAAATGTACGCACTGTATTTACTGCAGCTAATACGTAATCTAACTTTATATGAGAAAAATTAAACAGGAGAAATAGGTTATCGCATCTCGAAGCAATACAAAATTTAATGGACAAACGTTTACCTCGATAGCTGTACTTCTTAAACTATTAAATAGTATACATTATTGGGTAAATTAGATACATATTAACAATATACTAATTTAATCATATCTATGTAGAGATGTGTATTTTATATAATAAATAATTGTAATAGATATTAACTTACAGAAAAAATAAACTCTGTACTAGTATTACAATAATTGATCATTGTGCTGTGATATGTGCTTGTCTAGTTAGGCTATATCTTCACCAAAACCAATTTTAAACCTAAAATTTAAAAAGACCAAGCGAGTCTGCAATGGACCCTTACACACAATTAAAACATCGATTTTTCCAAATCCATCCCCAAAAAAAAGAATCATGGTGGACACCCCCGTGGTGCGCGCAGGCCCGGGGATAGGTGGCCCTGATAGAAGCGCTCTCCAGGGGGGCAAAGGGAGGGCTGTATCGAGCCGAAAGCCCCGGCGGTTTATTGATCCACTTCCCGAATCCAAGATGGCCGCCACGGTCTCGACGGCACATTGGCCGCTCAGCCTGCGCTGTTGCATGACCTGCAAAATCAAAGAAGATCGGAAAATGGTTGCTTACTTCTAGCCGTGACAAATCGTAACTGGTTGTGGATGCGTTGGCGACCTGTATTACCAACTCCAATTACCTAACCGTATTACCAAATTGTGAATGCAGTTGCACTCATTACCAAACTAACCTGTAAACTTTTTTTGCGGAAGGCGTTTTCTTACTTCCAAATCACCAAATGGTAACAGTAATCGCACAATGTGCCTACATTAGGCGAAACCATCAAATTGGCATTTTAAATCACCATATTATAGACAATAATTGAGCCGTTGTTGACTTTAGTAACAAATTAAGTGAGCAAATTTGATACAGAATAGCCCAACCATATCGCCAATGAAATAATATTATTCATACAGTGTGTCTATTGACAATCAAATGAACAATTTGGCGACACAAATCACTTACGAACAATACTCTCTATTCATACTCTGTTAAGTTCAAATCACTATACATGCTACCGAGTCATCAAATCGTATATACCGATTTTCTACTACGATTACTTAATCTTTCTAAAATTGTAAAAAATGCTTATTTAATTCAAATTACTGACTTGCCAGCAGGCATTTACATGACAACATAAAACTCTGGACTATGATATAATATGATATAAAACTGGATTATGAACGGTCATCGCAAATTGTATCTATTACGATCTAATCACTAAACGTGGTACCTAAATCACCAAACTGTACCTAATAATTGTGCCTGCTATATTTCAAATTACTACATTTTAACATTGTATAGAGTAATCCCACCGTGTTTTACTTAAAATCTAATGGTCAAATTGATAGTACTATAAATCACCAAATTCTGAAAAGTAATCTCGCTATATTTTAAAACGCCAAATTTGCTCTCGACTTGACAACCAGAATCAACAAGTTGTATAAGGTAATCACATAGTGTCTCTACTTAAGTTCAAGTCACCGAATTGCCTAATAACTTGATCCACAAGTAATCGGATTGCTCATCTAAATGCTATACCTATTACTATTGCAAATAAATTTAAAAACTAGAGGTTCACGGAAAAAAAAGATAATAATATTGATAGTAATTGGAGAATACATTTATGCTAAATGCATATTTTGCATATTTTATGTGGTTTTAAAATTATTTGCATATTTCTGTACAAATCTGCATAAAATGTATGTAATATTAACATCACAGTTTGACTAAGACGCTTTGAAAAATAAATAACTTTTATCTATACCTTAAAAAGTATTGAGAGAGGATCTTGATGTCCCTTATTTACCGTAGTAAATTCCTTGGTAATGACGCTGATTTGAGTAATTAGGATTAGTATATATTTGTATTAAAAATAACGGTAAAAATTGGAAATCAAAACTTTGAGTATGTGTTGATGAAAATACAATATCGGTGGGGTGGTATATATATCACATTTGTAGATGGGATTTCTTAATAATAAAGTGCAGGCAAAATTATATCTTACTGCATCCCAACAGTTAGAGAAAGCAAACGCATAGAATATTACTAGGTTTTATCAAGAGCACTTTTCACATCGATTTCTTCCCGAACCTCAACCTCTTACTTATATTATCTGATGCAACGCATTACATGATGAAGGCTATAGAGAATTGAAAAATATTTTACCCAAAATAACGGCATGTAACGTGCGTAGCACATGTGAATAGGATTGCTGGGGAGAATTTTCAATACCGGAAGAGTATATCTATGTATTTTTATATACTGGTTATTTTCTAAAATCGCCTACAAGTACACGGTCTTATAAGGAACCCCTTTCCCCTGTCCCCTTCCTAATAAATAATATAATAACTAAATTATATTAATTTCACTAAAAGAGTTTGTAGTGTGTTTCACTGTTGTACGTCCTGGCACACACTGTTTTTTTTAAATAATACCATTATTGAAAAAAGTAATGCTTGATTCCAGTTCTATAGGTTCATGGTTCATTGCATTTTCTAATTTTCCAGGTATGTATGTTAATCTCGAAGAAACTCTCGGTTGATTTATTCTCGGTTTCGTTGCCCCACTTCTCAGATTCTAGAGTTCATTCCCATTAAACACACGTGTGTCATTTTCAAAATGTAAAAGAAACTATACAGTTATGAATTAAAACAATTTTAATTCTAATTACAACCACCCTTTTTCATCAGTTTGGAATTTACATCTAACCTTTCGTTTTTAATTTTAAATCTACTATTGTTTCCTGTGATTACTCTCAATATCTAGAAAGTTTGTATTTAATAAAACATGTATATTAACCCATCCCCCAAGGAAATAATACAACTGCGACCAGTCAACAAGTTGTGTTTGACATAATGTAATTTAACCACATTCAAGGATATTTATAAAAATATTAAATCGCCCGATTAAGCGTTTAAGTCTTGATTCACATTATTCTTTCCTGTATTAGCGACCATGTCTATTGCGAAACGTACCGTTACTGATACCAAATTGCGATTAAAATTTCGATTGCTTCAGATGTTCCCTACTTTAAAGAAATTTCCCATTTTCTGCAACAGCGCCTTCCCGCCAGACTTTAACGCTCCCTACCCCCTCGCCCCACCCCCTCTTAGAGTTCCCCGCCCCCTACCGAGCTGGACTTGATCTACGATCTAGCAGCATGATAACTTCGGGACTCCGTCTGTGGAGGGGGTAGGGATTGGACCGTCCTAATTGTTCCCCTCGATAGGGACGAGAATCGCTCGCCCCTTACTCCCCTACACTCACACTTCGCCCATCAGATCCCGGAACGTGCTTAGCGTCTGGAATGGATTCCGGGAATAAAATAAATTGCAAGACACACGCTTGCTATCTCAGGAGTTTTCAGGAGGAGAAGGAGGTGGAGTGGGAGGAAAAATTTCGTTTCGATTGTGAGTGTGTCTGTGTGTTGACGAGGATCGGCTTATTCTACTTGCTGTTTTAGGAGGGAGGGTTTATTCCACAGAGCGGTATTTTTTTCCGGTCTGTTTTGTTTTTCGGTTAAGGATGGGCGTTTGGAGATTTTACGGAAAGATTCCATTCTCGAATTTTAGGTAATACTTTTATCTCGATGAAGAGCACTTCACTGGTTGTTACGAACTTAGTTTCATTAACCGCGACGGTTGGTTCCCGGTATATGAGCACTTGGAGGTATTGAAAATGGTCTGTTCAGATCACATTACAGATTAAAAATTTTAAAACCGTACTGTGCCTGATGTAACAGTTTCTGGTTATAATTTCAGTAAAAGATTTTTATTCTTAATTATATACTTTCTTCAATTTTCTCGTATTTTGCAACGAAGCAAGCAAGGCGATATGGGTGAACGTACTGATAGAAAGTGTCGTATTTCTAGTAAAGTCGCAACGACAAGCGACGTAACGTGTGTCAACTCAGCATGTAAAGTTATAATTCGTGTAAACTGCTTCGATCCAAAAGTGGTAAATTTAGTTAATACAAAGTTCAAATGCCGTTTCTGTATTGACAAGTGTCAGGCGGATAACCTAACATCTATCTACAACGGCAACATTCCCAATGTTTGTTTGGAAAAGTAGCTAGAGTGTCTTTCAAGAGATAGCGGAATTCTAGAAAAATATGTCAACGAATTTTAATTTTCACACGGTTTATTAAAACCAGGAAATTCACAAAAAGAGTAGCCTTTCTTGTAACCATCCGATGAGAAGCCGACTAACCTACGCCACGACGCTAAAAACAAAATCTGCATCAGATGTTCTAATGGTAAAAACTCTCCAACAGAATTTTACGAATATACAAGTGAAAAGTGAAATAAAGGCTAAAATCAGTTCAAGTTCAATTAATGCTCAAGTGGCTGGAACCAAATTGATTAAGAATATAGTTGCAATGAATTACAAAGACGCGGCTTCATTGAAGATATTGGAAAACCACCTTCGTGCTCAAATGAGGGACAACTACGAGATTACTCAACGTCGCCCCTGAATTCCAGAATTTTGGTAAGAAATGTTCAATCGGAAGGCCTGAATCGTTCCTCCTTTGTCGATAACTTAATTTCAACAACGAACTCGGTGGCTTATCCGACGAGATTAGATAGTCAGTAGATTTAATTATCAGCAATTATTAAATGTGGTTCGAGAAACGTCCCCTGCTTTGTACAAACAAATGATTAATAAACGATTTCTTTATGTGTAGTGGTCAAAAAATGACGACAAAAACAAGAGAATTACAAATATAAATTCAGAAGAGATGCCAGAAGTAGATGTCGAAGAACTAGAAAAAAGCTTTATCGCAAATGAAAAACGGAAAAGCTGCGGGGGAAGATGGTATAATACCAGAAATGCTAAAGGAAAGCGACACAAAGACCAAAGAAGAGCTAGTAAAACTATTTAATTTATGCTTAACACAAGAACGCATCCCTGAGGACTGGGAAAATGCAATGATTATCATTATGTACAAGAAAGGAGACCCGGCGGACCTAGAAAACTACAGGCCAATTAGCTTACTATCTCAACTATATAAACTGTTCACTAGAATAATTACTAACAGATTAGAAAGGAAACTCGAGATGTACCAACCAAAAGAACAGGCTGGGTTTAGAAGCCAATTTAGCACTACCGAACACCTCCATACAGTGAGACAACTTGCAGAAAAAGCAACAGAATATCATATACCTATACGGATGGCATTTGTAGACTTCAGGAAGGCATTCGATACAATAGAAATCTGGGCAATAATCAAATCGCTAAGAAATGCCAGAATAGATCAGAGATATATAAACCTGATAGTTAACATATACAATACTTCTACAATGCGCATAAAGATGCACGAACTCACAAAAACAATAAACGACAAAAGAGGAGTTAGACAGGGGGATGTAATTTCACCGAAGCTGTTCAACTTGGTCTTGAAGGATATCTTCAAAGAACTAAAATGGGACGATAAAGGAATCAATATTCAGGGCGAATATCTCAACAACTTAAGATTCGCCGATGATGTTGTCCTGTTCGGGAAGGACGAACAAGAATTAACCAAAATGCTGGAAGATTTACAGGAAGAGGCTGCTAAAGTCGGATTGTACATGAACACCACAAAGACACAGTTTATGACTAATATACCCGAAGCAAGAGAAACCATATCAATTCACGGGCAGACAATAAAGAAGACGCAATCATACATATACCTCGGACAATCAATAACACTCGGCAAACAAAACCAAGAAATCGAGATCGACAGAAGAATCAGACTGGGATGGGCCGCTTATGGAAAACTGAAGGGCACTCTGAATATGAAAATACCGATGTCATTAAAAAGAAAAATTTATAATGAATACATCCTTCCAGTTGTCACATACGGCTCCGAAACCTGGGTACTGACCAAAAAGACCATACACAAAATAAGAGTTCACTAGAGAGCGGTGGAAAGAAGACTACTAGGAATATCACTAAAAGACCACAAAACAAATCAGTGGATAAGAGGAAAAACAGAGGTGATAGATATTATACAAAGAATTGGTTCCTTAAAATAGCAATGGGCAGGACATGTTGCCAGACACAAAGAAAACTGGAGCGGACACATCACCAGATGGAGACCATGGGGAGAGCGAAGAAGTGCTGGTAGACCACAACAGAGATGGTACGACGAACTGAAGAGATTTGCTGGGCTAAACTGGTACCAGATAGCACAAAATAGAATTACATGGTCAAAAATGAGAGAGGCCTATATCCAATGGATAGAAAACGGCTGAGATGAGATGAGTGGTCAAAAAGTTAAGTTGAAGAGCATTTTAGTATTGTGAAATGTTATAAATATCATAATACTGGTCATTATCAAAAAGATTGTTGCAGTGATGTTGTCTGCCTTCGATGCTTTAATCTCATAATGTCAACGATTGTAACTTTGAAGAAACTTGTTGCAACAATTGTAAGTTATTAAATGAAGATTCAAATTAAAGTATGACTGAACTTTAACAATTTTATAGAAGAAAATTTTTGTTTGATCAAAATGAAATAAACTGGTACCAGATTTACTATATTAATAACCTAGAGGATAAGGTAAATTTTTTAGCTACTCAAATTACAGTTCATTTCGATAAACATCCAGCTATGATTAAAACGAGAATTACTAAACCCCATGCACAATCTCATTTCTTTCATGAAAGAACGTGATAAAGGTTTTCGAAGTTATAGACGAACGAAGACGGTGGAAGATCTTCCCTACTATCACAAATTGAGAAACACTATTATCATTGTAGTCTTTGTAGAGAAACGGGCATACCTGAATTATCATCCAAATAATTCAAGTAACAAAGAGGTGTGGAAAACAATTAATTCCATGGACACATCGAGGTCCAACAGAATAAATATTCCAGATTATCTTAAAGAGGTAAACAACATTAATAAATCGATTATCGAAATATTAATAATCGACTCACTTAAATCGCTCATAATAGTCAAGCGAAGTTTGAATTTAAAACATGTAGGCCAGAGATAGATGGTATTACGGTTACTATGCTCAAATATTGCCTACCAAATATATTACGTCCTTTAACGCGTTTAGTCAATTGTTGTCTAGAGACATGTTATTTTTCGTGTGTATGGAGAACATGGATAATTAAACTACTTCCCAGAATCAATGAACCAAAAAATTATTCAGATCTTAGACCGGTTTCGCTAATAACTTCTATCACCAACATCCTCGAAAAAATACTGTATAGTCAAGTGTTGTGCTATCTTTCTGAAAATCATATTTTACCTGACTATCATCAGGTTTTAGAAAAAGCTACGATACCGCTACAGAGCTTACAAAAGTCTGTGATGACATACTCGTAGTTCGAGAGTATAATATTAACAAATCTACGGCATTGGTGTTACTCAATTTCTCAAAAGCTTTTGACACCGTTGATCATAAAATTCTTTGTTGTAAATTATTATATGGTGGTTTAGAATGGACTGCGTAGACTTCTTTCGTTCGTATCTCTCATTTCGTCGCCAGATATTCGAAGTAAACATTCATTGTAACTTTATAAATTCGTCGTTAACAACTTACGCAGATGACACTCGAGTGTATAGAAGCTTCTGTGTACGGGACTCACGTAATGCTATTCTGGAAAGTATTTCTGATCGAATCCTAAACTATTTCAAACAGAACAATCTGCATCTTAATCCAGCCAAATCTTCTGCAATGATATGCCCAAACAAACATCACACGGAGATATTGTCGAACGTTACCTCAAAATTGACAATTCGTTAACTTTAACCATCACGGTAAAAAACTTGGATTTGACATTGGACAGTAACTTCGGTTTAGGAACCATGTCAATAACACCTTAAAACGATGCTACCTGTCTCCTAAGCGATTATTTACAAGCAGACATTTAAAATGAGGAAAAATTATGCGAAAACCTAAAACTTTCACATATACATACTTGTTACATTACTTACTATTCATACTTGGATGTAATTATAAAATGTAAACACAAAAAATACAAAATATGTGCTGTCGATTTATTTTGAGAAAGTATGATCCTGTAACTGAAAAATTCGGGAACTTTAGTGATTTATGCATAGATGCTTACCACAAATATCATGTGGCTATATTTACTCATAAAATTCTCTCAAATGAATCTCCCCTCTATCTTGTTGAAAAATTTAAATTTCATCGAAAACAGACATAAATTTTCGGTACCAGTAGTGTTTACAAATTCCATTTTATCGCAGTTGCTGGGCAGAGCCCACTTTATGTCTTATTGATTGCTAAATGTTGTGTAAATATTAGTACTCGTTTAACTCCTCTTAGATGTAACCAAGTTTAGTATGTATAACAACTTACTTACAAAAATATAAATTTGTATATTATAAATATTGTACAAAAAGGTTGAGTTTCTCTCAGTATTCACTCAGCAGTTTCACTCAGCATAGGAGGAGTCAATTTGGTGAAAATTAGGAAAATGGAATGTTTGAAAATAAACATCATTAATATTTCCGAGGAAATTTTCGGAATAAATAAATATTGCATTTACAGATTTTACTAAGCATTATTCAGGTAAAGGGCACTTCCTTAATTAAGAAAGGCACGGATGCATGGCATTGTACCGTTATGAGTCTTTCAAGAAGAATTTTTCAAAAAAATTTTCGGTTTACATGCTATTAGTAACAAAGGAGACTTCTTTTACTATAAGCAAGATTTTTCATATAACTGTAATGTAGAAACAGTTTAAAACTTAAAAAACATTCAACATGCATTAATGAGCTGTTCGGATAATCTTAAAATTTCAGCTTTACTATGCTATACTAGCTTTACCATATTGTCGATAAAAGGTGCTTCACGAATTATTACAAACGTTATTTCATAGTGCTACGACCTTTATTTACCCAAGATATATCCAGTGTCCATTATTCAAACAAATAATAATAAGATCAATAGATTAGGTCTTGGGAAATGGCAATTTAAAGGTATTAGAAATAATGTGTTCCAGATGAGTTATACTTCGATACCTTCGATCCCGATTATTTCGATAAGGGGCAATGTGATATAAATTTATTTTGATGAGCTATGCTGCTACTTTTCTGATACATGAATACTTTAGATCTTTAAAAGCTTCTTCAGTTATGAAGTTTAGGGGGAAACTTCAGATTTACATTTCAGATTTTAATGAGAACTTACTATTTCGATAAAGAACACTCCTCTAGAAGTGCTGCTTCTTTTACTGGCATTGTTAGTTCTCATCATATGCGCGCAGGAATTCTGAAAAAATATATTATTAGGAAATTTTTGAAAAACCCAATTCCCTTTAGGAAATTTGGATGATATTGGATACAGGCCTAATAAATACCAAATTTTTGTCATATACCTAAAATGATTGCTGAATAAGTTAAGAACATTTAAATATTTTCAATAAAATTTCTTGGCACTTTCTTGATAAATGGCACTTTCTGATTATTACATTGTTACATAGTAGAACGAGCTTTACTTATCAAGATATGCGCACTGAATATTTACAAAAAGAAGCACATATTTGACAATTTTCAGAATACTTTTGCAAAATTTACCTACAACCTTTCTCGTTATAGTCGAACTTATGTAACTCGAACTACTGTTTCGTCGAATAAAGTTTTATTTTGAAACCGAACTTTGCTCGAAATGACATATTTTCATGTAAAATATTTTCTCTCGCTCCAATTGCTATTAGTAGTTTTCTCCTATTAAAGGGAATCGGAAAGTCAAAAATCAGACTTTGTAAACATTTTATGAAGAAGAATATACTTACTGAACAGTTTTTTACGGTATATCATTTTCTATAACTCCAATATTACTTAGCCATTCATTAATATTCGACATACCAAATTTCGACGGTACATTCCATTTAGTTAGATTGTAATTTTAGGGCTTCAGTGCTTTGGTGCATTTTTGAATTTTATTTCATTGACCTACGATCGTTAGGTCCCAAGAAAAGGTCATTTGAAGGTTAAAAAAATAGATTTGCGTTTCTGAAAAATTACACTTTCCGATTTTCCAATTTGTGCATATTTCGTTAAGGGACCGTTTTCTGTTACAAACTTTAATTCATGAGCTACGACGATAATGGACATTTGAAAATTTAAAAAAGCATTACTAATGTGTCATGGAAATTTTCGCAAATATTTTGGTATTATATTTTTAGATTTTCTCTAGGTGTGCTGTTTATTGAAATGTAACAATCAGTTTTCAACATATACACAATTAAAGAATTTAAAATTTTTTAATTCCGGATGTTATCAAAAAAAAAAATTAAATTCAAAATTTTCAGTTAGTTCGAAGGGTTAAAAATAGTGAAAAACTTTCAAAATGCATTAGAGACGTTTTGGAGGAATACCCAACTCTCACATTTACTATTTCATGATTCTTATAGATAAAGAGTGTTTCTCTGATAATCATAAACATTATTTCATAATGCTACGCGCTATACTTACCAAGATACGGACAGTGAATATTTTCAAAAAAAAAAATCAATGGATTTGGAAGTGGATATTGGCAAAATACTCATAGAATCTTCAAGCTTTTAACTGAAATATATATTGAAATTTTTTTATTGTTACAAATTTTATTTCATTAATATATGGTGGTTAAATGGGCGTTTGAAGGTTTTAAAAAAGTTTATTGATATTTTTGAGAATTTAAACTGTCTGGTGTTCCAATATATGCTGTGTTCGATAAGGGACATTTCTTTAACTGTAAAGTAACTTTTAAAGATTTTCAAAAAATATTTCAAGAAGATTTGGAGAAAACCTACAGTTTTATAATTTCACATTTAAATAAGCACTATTTTTATAAAGACCTCCTTGCAAATTTTATTTTAATGCGCTACGATGGTTGTTTCAAGTTATACGAACACTTAATAATTTGATGATGATATTTTGGGAAATTTTTCACAATAACTTAAAATATTAATTTTTTTCACAGATCCACCATTATAAATTCTCATAACATGCCCAATTGGATTGCTGATTGTTGCTAACTAGAAAAATTTTTTTGTTTCCTAGGGCTGGTGTGATTAACCGTCGGTTAGTTTTTCAAAAATATTTATACTTTTATAGTGAGCTTTTTGTCATTACCTCGAACTTCTTTCAACTTTCTCAAAAAATTCCAGTTTCTACAGACGCGATATTTAAAATATCTCCCTATTTACAGGTAACTCTTCTAAACATCAACAATTGCTAACGGTCGCGACATCCGTAACGGACGAACGTCCCGCAGAAAATTCAATGGTGCAGGTGACGTTCGCAGCCATTTCCTCGAAGTATATTTGGATTAACGGCTTGCATAAATTTTGGAACTGACATGAGGCGCGACCTCTGCATCGAACTACAAATTCTGAATTTTACAGTTGAACGACGGACTTATCACCGAAATCGATCAAGAATGGTTGTCTCAAATGACGAAATTGTGTTTCTATCCATTAAACGCGTGTAGTATTAGCAAGATTTGTAACGGTATGGCAAATAGAAACAGTTAGCGGCTCTAGTGTGATCTGTGAGGTACTGAGTACCCAAAATCATAACCATAAACTTAAAAGACGAGACAATATCAAGAAGTAAAATAGTCACCTTTACAGGATTCCTCATTTATGATGAAATTACTTTAAATAAAATTCAAACTCGTTGGACGCTAACACTAAATCACTTTCCTCACTCTTCCCACTTTCACCTCACCAGTCGTTCTGTCAATATTTTGGCACAATTTGGTGTCAATATTTTTCTCTCTGTCCTTCGTTTGAATTCTCCGAATTTGTCTCGGGCTTTCGCCGGGAACGAAAGGGCAAATTAGGCCCTGAAAAAATTTTTTCTCCTCTTTTCTGTGTCCCGGCCCTGACCCAGATCGATCCGGTACAAATGTATCCGACGCTCTTAATGCTATGCCGCTCTACAATGGCAGGCAATTAAACTTTTACGAACGCGCATAAAACTGGTACTTGTTAATAATAATCATTTGTTTACTGTCGGTTTGGTATTCATCGCGGACGCGTGTGCAACTAGCAACAATATCACAGGATACATTTATTATATGGCAATATATTACAAATTTGTATATATAGTATATGAAATAACGCTTAGCTTCAGTGTGTATCGTACCACACTACATACGTAAACTTAACTGTTTTTGTGATATCGAGTTATGAATATTATTTTGTAATAAATCATTACGAAAGTACTGTCAATTAATTACCAAGATATCAAATAATTTCCAAGTAAGATTAATACAAATTCCCTAGCTAATCAACATTTTATTTTCCACCAAATCACTTAAGAACTTTTCTAGCTCCATAAAAACAACAACAAATCTCGAACTACCTACATCAATAATTAGCTTCATTTTCAATGGTGTAATAATTTTTAGTGAATTTCATCCAGTTTGGAAATTTACTTTTAAAGGGATGAATGAAAGCTAGTAGTGTCAAATGTCGAACAAGAAGTGGAAAACCGTTGAGCTTTACAAATGAACAAAAACATTTGGACTTGGAAAATTTGATGGAATACACGAAAAAAATTAAAACAACAACGGGCTTTAGTAGTAGTGTACTTGCGCGGCAATGGTATGTATTCGAAACTTTTGTCCGGTTCGAAATCAAACAAAATATTAATATGCTGTGCCCCCCCCCCCCCAATTTTAGGAGCGGAATCCGTGTACTTCGTGCGCAATAACATGACACATCGGTGTGTTCTTTAGAATTTTAAAGTGTCAGAATGGCTTTATTTTCACCTTTTCAATTGTGAATATATTAGATAAAAAATTAAAAAATAAAGAATTAAAAGCAGAGAGAAAAATCTAAAGACCTCTTTAAAGCTTTAGAAGACTAGAATGGATTTCATTGAGAATATAGGAGGTTCACAAAATTCCAAACTCTGTGCGTGCGTGTGCGTGTGCGCGTGCCTGTGTGTATGGCAATATTTTATACATTTTCCATGTACATAGTGCAAGCATTTTTCTAAATTACGTTGTTTGATAGTTCCCCTTGTTTAATTAATCATTAATTACAAATGTTAATAGTTCTGTTCCAGCAGTAGTTGTGATATACTTGCAACCAATGGAACGTAGAATAAGTTGTTGATAAGTTACAACCATAACGCACAAATTTTGATGTGTTGCATTTTACGGAAACTTTACACGGTTGTAACAATTCCAAGACCATCCTTTACCATCAGCGTTAGTATTTTTCTATTCAAAGGAATTTTGATTTGTTCTTCTCGTCCAAGAAACAAACGACTATCTCCCTCTCTATTTCTCGAGAAAAAAATCACGCCCCTTCGCCTGTTATATAAATTCTTAAGGAACGAAAAGAGAGAAAAGCGGATAAGAAGGGGGACCAGCCGTATGTGAAGGTGCGGCGCTCGGAGCCTTCATAAACTTGACAATATTATTGCCCTGCCTGACAACGAACATCTCCCTGTATATATACTTGGAACGTAAAACGGGCGACACGTATACAGATAATCTCGCTTAAAATAAGTAAGTTTTATGTAGTTAAGGCGTGACTACACGTACGTACGCAGCTTCCATAATAAAAGAAAATGAAAACGATGCAAACAAGACAAAGGAATTTTGTGGTTTGATTCAATCTAATTTGTTTGCGTTGGAGACTGTTAGTTAAGATTTAATTTGTCTGAACTACGTTTTTACAAGCAGGTTCGCTTAATAAATTCGCAAGATTTCACTCGGCGTTTCAATAATAACCTCGATCTTTTAATCCAGAGGTCAGCGAATGGCTTTAAACATTTTACGTAACAGTACGGTCTTCTATAAATTCCTTCCACTTATTTGTAGTGGTTTTATTAATCTGATCATAAGTCGTGTAACAAAATTGGTCCATGACTGGGGGGTGTAAAATTTAGCTTATTTATTTACTTATGCTTTGTGTGTTAGACGTTGTGTAATAATTGTTAAAATCATGTATGTAGGATATTTAGGTAATTTTAAATGTTTAATTGTTTATATTTGTTAGTGGAACTGTGTGACAGATGATGGGTTCTGCTAGAATTTTGTCGTATGTCTGGATTATATTGTGTAAAAATATAGCGTCATTCCAACTTTATAGCCTTAATTTGTAATTAATTTAATTCATCAAGCTTGGACTAAAATTTATGGTTCTATATCTCCCTTAATAATAACTCATAAGAACCATTTTCAGAAATCATATGTAAATCGTCTAAAAAATTTCCTTTACTGGAGTAACTGTAGGCCCTATTCAGTACCAATATTTATTTGATTTAACTTGAGTTAATATTGTTAATGTGAGTGGTGTTGGATGACATAAGTAGTGAAATACTGCTGATGATGGCTCAAAGGCGTTTTATATTACACATCACATGCACAATGTAGTAAAAAAATAATTCAAGTAAAGAACTAAACCGAAAAGTAGAAAATAAAACTGAATCAAGTTCATGCGCAGCCATCTCTAGTACAGCTGACAGACGTAAAATTTCAACTTCTTAAATTCTGGAGTCTCATTCCTATTGCAAAAAATTTCTCTCCTCCCTCTCTCTCATTGCTGTTTTTCGATGATCCCGTATACATGCATTCGTTTGACAGTTGAATGAATAGTGCCCTCTCACGCCGAATACAGAAATTTAAAGTAGTGAACCTAATTGACAGTGCCATCATGATGTTCACCATCACTCTGTTCTAACTACAAACTTACATATACACTAATAACGTGTGTCGACAATTCTCCAATGACGGAACACACCTGATGGAGAGACAGTAATGTAGTAGGCAGATTTCTCCGTCTGCGCCAACATTGCTGTCACAAACATAGGTTTTTACAAGCTCCTAAATAAACTAAAATAAATATTACCCTTTTCAGTTATAATTATCAATAGCAATTACAGTACAGTACCAGTGAGGTATTTTTTGTTAAAAGTGTGTTAAATAAAGGTTCGATCCAAACAGAATGGCTCGATCCAAAAAAGGTATGAATAAAAGAGATCACTATTTCATATGGATTCATCGTTAATTTTAGGGAAATTTCGCAAACACTATTAAACAAATAAAATATTGATAGGTATTCGGGGACTATCTTTGTTTTAGATCTTTGACTGACTATAAAGGCCGGATGACTATAAATATCCTAGGAAGAGACATCTAACGTCTAAACACCTTTCAACTTTAAGGTTTTACCATAATAAAATTTATTCAGCATTAATACATGTTTTTGTGCAAAAATATAATTATTTTGAAAAATGTGCCGCAAAGGAGTGGTTTCCGAAGAATGTTATCCCTGGTATTTATCATTACATTTTTCAAAATCTGTTCAGAATAAAAATTCTGAGAAGAAGTCAATATAGATAAACAAAACTAGTATTTTCTTTCTCATATGGAGTACTCATATTATGAGAAAGGTAGTTTTCAATTTCCAGAATTTCACATTACAACTTTTCGGGACTTTTGTGATCCCCTGAGCCCAAAAAGCATGACTTTTGAAAAATTTCGATGTGTGTATTGTATGTGGTCGACCTTACTAAAACACTGTACATAATGAAAAGCTGAAACTGCATTAAGGCTTGGTCCTCTGAAAATTTGAATCCATGCGAATTTGGTTGAAATCGGGCAAGGACAAAGGGCATTGACTTGTCATTATATGTTATATCAAAAATATTTCAACGCTATTGTTTAAAACTCTGTGTATTTAATCTACGTTTTATTTCATATTAAACTATTAAACAGCGTAATCGTTTTCTTGATTGACCTTCGCTGAACGGCCCTTCGCCCTTGTGAATTTTCAGATTTCCTCAATTTTCTCAAAAACCAACTAGCATTCTCTTCCTAATATTTATACGAGTATTTGAAGTGTACTACATTAAATGTATACATTTGTTATATGAAACATTTTTCTTTAAACGCACCCTAGAGAGCAGCTCACTTTTAGTACTTTCAGTTTTTCTTAATTTTCTTTAAAACGACCAATGACGTATTGCAATTTCCGTAATTTGACTTAGCTATTTATACTATACCTATAACTTTTATTTGAAATATTTTTTTAAATCACCCTAAAGACACTTTATTCTTGAGAATGTTTAGTAGTTCTTAATTTTTTTTTTCAAAACAGCTCTTGTGATATATTTCAAATTTCGCACTTTGACTTATCTACCTAATACCCATAACTTTCATTTTTTCCTAAAAGCGCCATAAAAAGAACTTTACTCTTAAGATCCAACGCCATGTTATTTATATGTCTTGCTCATTTAACCTTTTGACCATAGGTGAAAGTTAGCTTGTCACTTTTTATAAAAATGAAGTTGATTTAGTCTCAAATATTATTTGATTTGATTATTAGACTTTTAGATGAGATAACTATAAACTTCAAATTCTGCAAGATGTGTACAACTAGTGTCAATTTTATTTTTGACGTTTGTTTTGAACCATTATATATAAATTTAATCTCAATACCAATTTAGTTTCACCCTGTTGTACAGAATAGAATGTTACAGGACCTTATAAATTTGAAAATCAAGTGTTTGCTAATTATCAATTTGGTCTTAAATCCTAATGCCATAACTGCGAAGCTAAAAGAATAAGTACTTGTTTGGCATATGAGATGTTACTTGTTCTTAATTATTTGTTGCCTACACTTATTATTGGAATGACCGTCCTCCAAATAAATTAGCCTGAAAATTAAATCGTGATCAGCTGTCTCTTATAGTCACCCATTAGCTATACCTGGTAATTGATTAATTAGTTTCTATGCCAACGCTGTTAGATTTCTTTATTCGTACTGTGATCCTTGCATTTTTTTTTACGTCGTTCCATATAAGTGCAACGCGGCAATAATACAAAATTAATACTCGCCAGAGCATTACCTTCGAGCTACGAGTATTATTAATAAAATTTTATACGTTTCTAAGATAAAACCAATTATATTTTTCTTCGTCTCGTTTCGGATTGATTGCCTATAAATCAAGAAAGAACCACGAAGAAAACTACTTGAATTACCTCTTTCCCAATTAAAGTAAAAAGCAATTTATGTTGCTTAATGTAAAAACCAATAATGAGAAAGTTCATTGTTCACTTTCTAACCGGGCATGTAGACAAGTAACCTAGCGTTAACTTCACCTTATTTCGATCTGATCAATTGTGTTATTACGTTTTAGGCGCTAATCATCATTTATTTTATTTTCCGAAACCATTTCAGATCCCTCGGATAGAAAACACCATAATGATGGAGTGAAGGGGACCTCTTCGATCCGTGCAGCTTGTGGCTTATCTCGCATCTGCCCCGTCAGCCATTTTAGGTGAGCGCCTTTTTCATTTTCCAATCGCGGAAACGTATAAATTCGACATTCAACATTACGACACGATGTAAATGCACGTCCAAGCCGGATTTATAGTTGCAGCGCAAAGCGAGCGACTGTGAGACTTGTGAAATAAAAGCTATCCAAAAATATGACGCTGATTCCTATCATTTCGACAATAGACATGGACATAGAGTACATGTAGATGAATCTTTTTAATGCTATGGAACTTGCGGGTGTTTGCTGCTGTCGGTGTTTTAAGGCTATCATTGAGGAAACTATCGGAATTCATGTGTAAGTTGTAAACATTAATAATTATGCAGTAAGGAGTTAATCATTAGTATTAGTTGGATTATGTTATAGATACTTTACTTATTATTAATGCAAGAACAACAATAAATATCAAAAAGGTGAAAAAAAATATTTTTGGAACATTTTTTAACGGGCTATATTAAGTATACATACAGTGTGTTCATCAGGTTCCACATACAAGAAGCTTTTTATTTTAACATGTGAAGTACTCATAAAATATTTTTGGGTCGTTTTTTAGGATTTGAAATATTTACTTTTCTGAACGTTTTAAGGTTGTCATATTATAAAAAAGTTGTGTACAACTGTACAGCTGTGTGTACGTATGTATGTGTGTAGGAATGTATGTTTGTGTATCAATGCATGTGGTTGACTTTTTGTCAAAAACTGTAAATATTGAAAAGCTGATACTTTTCATTTGAGCCTAGTCTCTTGAAAACACAACTCCAAGCAATTTTGATTAAAATCGGTTAAGAGCAAAGGTACACTTTAGTTATTTGTGTGTTATTTCAAAAACTACTTTAACATTTTTTTGATATGTTGTATATTTTCTCTAGTGTTTAATCCATATTGACTAATCGTTATCCTGACTGATCTTGAAAATTTTCAGTTTTCTTATTTTTTTCAACACAGTTTACTTATTCTTACTAAACTTTACATCTCACCTACTCTATAAAATACACATAATTTTTAATTGAAATATACTTTTCTGAACACGTCCTAAAGATCACTATTGAAAATGTTCAGCTTTTCTTAATTCTCAGTAAAACTGCCTACGTTATTTTTAATACGAACTTTACCAATGCCCATGACACCAGTTTTAATGGTTAACCTAATTTAACCCAACTTTTATTTGAAATATTTTTTTCTACAACTGTCCTAAAGGGCACTATACTTTTATGAATTTTGGCCACTTTCCTGAGTGAATTGTCAGGTTGTTTTTTCAATTATTTTAAAAATAGCTTTACACATTCATTTCGAAGCTATGGCGATGCATTCGGTAGGCTCCTTACGCTCGACTGCAAAATTTCTATCGCAACCTATCGTGACGAAAGATCACGAATGAGCTTGTTGAAAAATCCTCTGATACATATGTATTTGGAACATTCACAATGTACTTCGAATTCACATCCTGCAAGGATACTTTAAGCGGTCGAGACAATTTATACAATTGTCTGTCTTTCTCTCTAGAAAATACTTAAGAAATAAGTTTGAGACACTACTACGCATTTGCTTGACGGTATTTATTAAATCTTTATAAGATAAGCCTGTAATAAGTTTTTCTGAATCCATGAAATTTACTAAATAGTTGTAATGTATTAATTCGGTACAAATTACGCAATTCTCTCGGAGTCAATAATGCCTTTCATTGTGTAGTAATTTTCTCATCGTAAAGTAATAGGCATAATCCTCCCATCGGGGGTCGAATTTTTCAAAAATTGTGATACTTGAAAAAATGACATTCGGTTCGCCCTCCAGGACGAAACTGGTATTCCTAGTTAAGAAGTTTTTTATGATGCTGTTGTAATATATACTGGATAGTGGGAGTTTAAGAAATGACAGTTGATCCTTACTTACGCCAACTTTTGTAACATATCTGTGGTGGGTTCGAATAATAACTCGTTCTTTTATTGTTGGTATGAAAAGTTTTTACTCGTATCAAGGACGTATTCAATTGTAACGACATAAATTTTCTGGTACATGGATCATCTATTATACTTCCTAAGTTTTGCATGGATGATTTAAAAGGAATCACTGTATATAACGCTATTTCCCCATGCTCCGTATCCTTTAAGGATTGCTTTCATCCACACACTTTATTTCTTAAACTAAGAGACTGGCAGAACCAACTGGTTAAATTAAGTATTAGCCTGTAATACAAACATCTCATCAATATATCTTAACTTGTTATTCACGATGAGTCAATATTTTTTTCTCCATTATAAATACCTTTTGCTGAATTCTCTATTTATTTCCCCCGCTTGTATTTAGCATAAACGGAAAAGGTACTCGCATAAAGCTTTTCTCGGGTATTGCCCAAACTATGAGTTTACGACCTAACTCGATGTGCCTGATTTAAATGTAAAAGCTCCATTCATTACATAGGCGGTATATCGGGTGCGTATTATTTTGCAAACGCAAGTAACTAGTTATTAATGAAAGGAATGTTTCGACTAATTTCGTGAAATAATGAAGTTGGCTTAATAATGAAGGCTAATGGAGGAAACACCTCGAGATAATTACATTCCAGTGTAGGGAATGAAGTGGGTATGAAATTACGAAAAACTAATAGTTTAGCCGACGATGTTGATCACTATGTTTTAGAACGAAATATGTATTGTAACTTTTTTCACGCGGGTCAATCTCGATGTGAAATATCTCATCTATCAATCCGGTATTGGTGAAAGTGAACAAATCATTAAAAATTATTGTAAGTACACGAACAAAAAAGTTCGACTGGAATCGACTGGATTTAATCATCGAATTGAATAACATGTAAAATAATAGAAAGGTTGTCACGGGAAAGAAGGCCGAAATGATTTATGTGACAGGCGAAAAATTAGACCTGAGACATTTTCTTAATCGAGACGTGTTATTGTAAATGTCAAATCTCTGAATATCCTGAAAGGAAATGTCGATCTTGACTCATCCTTCTATAGGTTAAGGAGACGTTGTGAGCATAAAAGTGTAAATGTAGTTAGAGATGAAAATTGCTATAAATTGACCCTTTTTAATACTTAATTGAATTTCTAACAGTAACATTCAAGTTTTTTAAGGTTTGATTAATTTTTTAATGAAATTAAATAATTTTAAAAACCAGATGATACGCTAAGAAGGATAGGATATCACAGACACTCCAAATAGAATTTTCAATTTTTCGGTTGTCACCGGTTTTTATCGTGGCAGAAACTTCTTAGTTTTTTAAATTGTAATTTGACGACCACATAACGACTTCATAACAAGCATCAATAATTGAGCGCGCGTGTATTTCTATGTATATATACACTTAAAACCACTTCCCTACATACGAACTTAGTCGTAATTTGTTATGAAAATTTGTATATCTGTAAATTTTTTTGTTGCTTCGTTAATTAGCAACGGAAATACTATACTAAGCAATCGGCTAAAGTACTATTTTAGTTCTAAAGTACTAGTAATAAAACTTCTGAATACTTCTGAATGTTACTCATCAGAGCGTCTCAATGGCCGAATATTTTCTTAATCCTTTCCTTTATGATTTTCCTTTGTCACATGAAGCAACAACCATTTCTGCATTTATATATCTAATAAAATCATTACTACATAGTACTTAACGTTCATATTGTACCTTCCGAATTCAATATTCAAATTTTTGCAAGCTTTTTTTTCCAAACAATGGTATATAGGCAAAAACTCGCTAGGAAACCTGTTTTTTTTTTTCTAGGTACCTGTTGCGCCTTCCAATTTTCCACCATTTTGTATGAGTGACAGTTGATGCCCATATTATAGTTTCTGAAATTTATGTTTAGAATACGACTTTAGAATTTCAATCAAAATTTGATTGTTCGCCAAATCATTTAGTGCAAATATTTTACCTCAAAACTGCGTGCAATTTATCCATAATTAGCAAATAGGCCGCTTGTGAACAACAGTAACCTGTAGGTGCTTGCTCGTTGAATCACACTCTGTTAACTATAGCTTTAAGGACTCTGATTAAGAGTTCAACATAAGAATTTTACTGAAATTTTTGGCAACTAAATATCATCCCAAGTAAGCTCGGTTCTGAGACGAAATATTGAAAAGGTATTAGCCAAATTGACAATTTTATAGAGATTGGGATACCGGATATGGGGTAACATTGCAATATCTCATATCTAATATACAGAAGGGACACTGGATGAAGAACGTTGTTATATACTCTGCGTGTTCGCTGAAATATTTGATACACTTTTGTTTCGATTATGAGTTTAATTAGATGAACCTCCTTAACGACTATTTTCGTTTCTACAGCGCCGTAGAATGTGCCGCCATTCTGAACAAATCATAACTGACGGAAATTTTAAAAATTTTCGGGTTGATTTCCAATTAAGAGCAGCAATCTTCTTGAACATTCACCCTCTGAATCACCACGTTAGTCCGTTTACAAATTCCTTCGTAGAATATTCATGTGCATGTCAGTCGCTTGAGCCTCTGATACATCTGTAATTGGAAAAGCAAAGGCGGAGTCCACGTTGACATATTTATCTGATGAGGGGCCCGGTTTTATGAAGAGGAACGCAGCCTGCTTGCCTCTTCGAAACCCGTTTGCTCCTCCAGTCCTCAAATTACTCCTTTTACGAAACGCCGTCGTCCTCGATTTTTCCCTTTTCCTTCTTTCTTATTTTTTCTTCTGTAACCCGTTCGACGTTTAATCTTATTAAGCTCTTTCACGGAGATAAGGTGTCAATGATCCTCGGAGGTAAGGAGACTCGGGCGGCTTTAATGAAATTTATATGCTAATGTCAGAGCCGGTTTCGTGCACTTGTATTCTTCTCTCAGTCCATCTGTCTCTCTCTCTCTCTCTCTCTATGTCTATCCCTCTATCTTTTTCTTTTTCAACGTATGGAAAAGACTAAATGGAGTCGAGAGATCGAATTTTATGGGAATAATCAATAGACGTTCGAAAATACTGGATATTTTATGGTCGCTGATAAGGTAAGCTTTCTAAGCTCCGCCTCGATCATCGACGCTCCCTGAGACATAATTAATTTGGAATTCCTTCCAAGTATTTTATCAGGAAATGAGTGTTTAGCTCGGAATTATACGCACATCGCGGCAAATACAATTATCGACAATTGAATTTAATCGTCATCACATCATCGGAGTGCTCATCAGCACGCGCTACGCCATTTAATTTAACACGGTCGATAGGTTACATTCATACGTTTATGAATAAAACAAATAAATCCTTAATTAAATCTGAAGCGTGACACAGAATAATAATAATAATAATAAAGAAATGCTATTATTTCTTTCCAATATGCAAACGTCACAAAGTTTAGAGGCGAAGTTTATCAAAGTTTCACTTAATCATAGCTTTGTCGTTTAAGTTAAATTTGTCGGATTTTGCTATTAACCTCTTCGACCCTTATTCTACGTATTCTTCTTCACTTCCAAAGAGGTTTCGCGCATTCCAACCCTAGTTTGGAACCCTTTTTTATTATTGAAAGCATTTTTTCCAACAAGGTGAGAGAGAACTTGTAGATTTTTTCAAATTGCAAAATTCGTTTAAAGATTAAAATCGAACCGTTATTTTCATTTCTATGCATTTTCTAGGAAATTCACCTAAAGTGTTTGTACAAGGCAATTGTACAAAAATTTCTCGTCGGACATGATCCAGTTCGAATTTCAATTATGTGTGTACTATAAACGATCACTTCATAGAAAACTAATTTTCTGTTAAACACCATTATAGAGATTATTAAATTTTGTACAACTATTTTTCTGGGTGTGAAACGTTTCGCGCATTACTTTTCCAACCACGGGCAAAATTCAAACTGGGTATTTTCCCAATAATTATTACTTATAAAATTCGCACATGGTGACGAGTTGCATTTACGGTTATAAGCACATATAGTGGATAGTTTTAATATTCGTATATGTCGCATGCTGCTAAATTTCACGAAAAAATGGAATCTCTTCGGGCTCTGGACTTACATCTCACCAGAGATATATTACAAAGTATTGAAAATTTCCTTATATTCGTATACAATTTATTCAGAACCAAAGTAAAACTTCTTTTGGTAGAGGAAAAATATTTGCGAATTTTACTGCTTTACTAAAAAAAGCTAATTGAAGAGTGAAAGTTCCAAAAGTGCCAAAAACCTGAAATTTTGTGGTGCTTTGTTCTGCTCAGGTTGACTGTATTAGTTGAGATGTTTTATCCATGAGGTCTCCTTAGATATTGTAATACTGCTGTTGGATAAGTCTTAAAAGGCTCTTAAGTCTTTTAGTTCTGCTGCTATTATGTGGGCATTACATACCAGCGGGGTGTCGGATATGAACAGATATCCTAAATACGCTTTCTCTTCTTATTACGGTGCAGATTGCACAACTTTTAACTGCACTAAAAGTTTTCTTAACTTTTAATTGTTCAGGATTTTCTGTTGTAACTAGGATCCAAGAAGCTTTTAAGGAATTTCTAGGTTTAAAATAATTTTAAATGTATCTACTAACTTACTCAGATTCTTTAAATCCCTCTCAACCAAGTTTACAAAAACAAATGTTTTTTGTAGCCAGCCCTTTTATTATTCTCCCTATATCTCACGGTATAGAAAGTTGGTTTCAACAGTCTCTTCTTCATATTGTTATGAGTGAAAGTTGGTATAAAGATCACTTGATTCAAATCTACTGAAATTATTATACTCTCAGAAGTAGGTTGTTGCGATTTAAAACTTTCACTCCTTAGCACATTCCTGGCTTGCTCAGCTTTTCACTGATGTAATTCAGTTAGTCAGTTAGTTTGAAAAGACCTCTGTTCTTCAAGAGTGCCTGCTTTTATTTTGGCGTCATGTAAGTCGCAGGTTGAACTGGTATCAGATTTTGGTTTTTTAAATCGAAATTGTTCAATGTTTGTGGAATGTGTCCGAATGAAACATGAAATTTGCTGGAATGTCAGGATATTGTTTTAATGTCATAAACGTACGGTTTATGTTTTAGTCAGGGCCAAAATCAACCACTAACTGCATAAATTCTTCGATATAGTTTCTAGGCCCCTGTTGTCAACACAGATTCTACTGTCTGACTTATTTTTGTCTATCAAAACCTGCACTTTCTTATGAGAAAACGCAAAAATGTCACTGAAGGTATTGCGGCCTACCTGTAAATGTTCCCCTTGACCGTTCATGACATCTTCGATTGATTTTACCGATCTGTATTAACCTAAGTAAATAAATGTTCTGTTTTTTTAGGATCAGCTATTTCATAAACACCATAAAACAGAGGTTCTGTTTGTTCTGCAGAGATGGATTTTGCATTGCAGTTTACAGCAGCAATTTACCTACGAACAAAATAAAAATTATAATCTAACTTCAGTGGATTTACAGAAAAAAATCTTATAGATTCAAGATGAAGTTTCGCACATTTTAACACCCCTCGATATTTTCTTTGCTCTGAGCTACTTGTTTTTAAACGTTGTTCTTGTTTACACTCTCTGAACCCATCAACCTTTTTTGTCGCTTCATTTTTAAGTTTAGAAAAAGATTGGAGACCGGTACATAGGCCCCTTAGAGCATTAACCCCCTCTAGTTAAGACATAAATATATCGCTGGCACTTTCTACCTTCGTAGGATCATTAGGCATGGCACTTAGGCCTTTTGTACATGTATAACTCAAAACATCCGCTATTGGCAGTTAGACCCTTCAGAACTTACATTCTTCAATTATAAGATCAAAAAATAACACATATATAACTAAAACGCTACTTATATATGCGAATATTACGTTAAATCGATGACCACTTCACAACGATTTTATAAAATTTATATTGGTATGGTAGAACTGCATAAAACCAGTGAAAATTCCTTATATTGTTTCCAGTGAAGTACAATACTGTACAGTAATAAAAAATAGCACCCGCTGGTTTATCTGCCAATCTGCTATAACAATCCATAGAAAACCTAGTTTACGAGATCTTTCACTAGGTTCAACGAAGAATTTGTTCTACAAGTAAAGAAGTTTATTAAGAGATGCCTGCGAATCATAACTTGCACTGGACAATACTGCAGGCCATCCAATCGAATCACTTAAGTCAAATGATAGAAATATCCAAACTACGTTCTTCCCACCAAATTTCACACTTCAACTGTAGCTCACAGGACGCAGAAGATAATCTGCGCCTATTACAAAGTTTTTCTGAACAAGAACTCGACATAAGTGAAGCTGATTGAAATTCTTGGTTTTGGGGAACGTTGAAAAAATCAATCAGAAATTATGACGGATGAAGTAATATGTGATGAGATCCAAGAGGGATAAAGCCTGACGGATATAGTGTAAATACCAACAACTACTATAGTTAAAATAAAACCAGGTGGAGCACTGAATGGTTTTATTACCAGCTTAACGTGGGTTGAAGAAAATCGTGCATATGCCAAATGCTTCGAAACCTGCGTGCAAAAGTTTTTAAACCATGACTGTTGCAAGTTGCAAAACACTTGATATCAGTTAAGGAATTATTTTAAAATAAATTAGTTAAGAATAATAAGTATTAATACAACAATGTTATGAATACATAAATATGTACATGTATTACTAAATTATGTATCTCTCTATATCCATACTTACATATGTACACGTGTAATGCCTAATTATGCTTCATTAATCTTAAGGTTTATTATACCATCGAGTAATTCCACCATTGACGTAACCCAATACACTTTGGTTTTTAATAGTGTCGGATTAGTGTATCCGTGTGTTAGTGTAAACTCTATATTAAAAAAGAAATAGAAAGATACCTTTTAGAAAATTTTTGCAGTAGTTTCGCTTCACTTAGAGGTCAACGTAGTCTTACTTCTTTCTACTCCCCCTTCTCCCAAGAAGTGAAATTTGGGATTTTCAAAATTTTCTGAGCCTTTGCCAAATTTATAACATTACAAAGTTCTTAGTCATTTTGTTATAGCAAATATTAAAAAATATAATTTTCTTTTGTTAAAGTAGTATGCTAAACAAAATGAACCTTCTCATTTCGAGTTTAACTGGTGTACGTATATAGTTTTATACTTACTGTCATCAAATAAAACATTACATTTTCGTTGTAAATTTGAGATCACTCTCTAAATAAATAAATTTTTGTCTTGGATTTTTGGTAAAGTGATCGAAAACAACACATCACCGAAATAATACCGACAAAAATGACTTTCGACACCTAGGAAGGAAGAATTCCAAGTAATAGTATTTTCTGAACTATTTTTGAGGCCTCAAGACTAAGCTAAACGTGCAAAGTTTATGTTTCTAGTGGTGCAATGTAAATTCCATCCCCTCTTCTGTCTCCTAGGTAAGGAAAATTCGCAGTTATAAAACAGTTCTCAAAACAAAAATAATCGCTAATAGTAAACAGAAACGTTAGCAGGTCCGCTACGTGACCCTATGTAGTAATTTAAAACGGTTTGGTAAAGTTTTAAACCATTGTCAATAAATAGTCATATGTCCTGTCATTATTTAGTTCCGCATTCAAAATGGCTCATAAATTGGTAATTTTGTGAAATGTTTTGATTTGAAACCGTAAACTTATCCGTTTTCACTCAATATATGCATACCTGTTATGTTTCCTTTGGCCAAACCAACCTGTATTTCATTACCTAGGTGGAATGTCTGAATTTGTCGAATCTCCATGGCTCCTAACTTTACATATGCAAAATATCATATTCTTGGATATTTTTTATGAATTTCTTAGAATTTGTAACACACAGTTTCATTGATCCGTTCAGCATTGTGTTTTAAAGGTAAGAGGCAAATTTTAATAAAATTGTAGTTATAATTTTTGCACAATAATTTCGCAATCCATATTTTAATGAGAAATAGGATTTTTCTAAATTAGTTAGTGCCTGAAAGTCTCCTAACGCAACCGTGCATTGCTCACACGTCTACTAATGCGTACTCCTGTGAGGGTTATACTTTGTTTACCAATATTGGAACAAGAGAAAATAATTTGGTCTTTTCCTCCTTAATCTTATATTATTAGTATTAAAGTAAAAAAAAAATATTGTGTAAAATGCGTACCAAAATGATTAAGATTACAATTTGGATTTCTGGCACGAAAATACATACATTGAGGTTAGGAAAAATACTAGCTAGGTAAAAATATGTGACAACAAAAAAGTTGATGAAGATGGTTTCGTTTACAGCACCGCAACTTTGTTGTTTTACTTCCCATTTCATTTTCCCAAAGTAGTTTGCTGTCATAAATGCGCACTGGATTTAAACAAAATCTTTGTCAATTTGATCGCTTCTTGGGACTAATACCTGCAAATTACGTTCCGAATTCCTGTTTGAAATCGTTCCCTGGGTTCGGTAAAAAAAGACCAGAAACCATAAAACGTCGGCCTGCAGACATTTATAATTTTCAGCGAGACATTTATAAATATTTATTACTCACCGCCATTTCTCTCACAAGCATAACTCCCATGCTCCGTCAAAAAAATTAATTACCCGATTACAACTCTGTTTTAAACTTAATTAGGCGTCTGCTCTCGGTGATTTGAAATGTAAATTAAGCTTTTATCAATTGGATTCAAATGCGTTAGTCTTTTACGACAAATATTAACGATAGAGATATTTTTTAATTGACTCGAATTAAAGCAGTAGGTATGGATTCAGGTTTCCTACATTTCTTTCGACATTCTTAAGAACAAGTTGCATGTTTAATGAGAATAGCAGGCGTCATGCCTCAAAAATAAATTACAACAGAAACAGAAACGGAAGGGCTCCGGCCTCGGATCTTCCGAGAAACTTTATAGACCGGGCATATGCAAAAAAACTCACAAAACTGGAGGAGATAAGATTAAGGCCTGTAAAAGCAAAAAGGGCATTTTGCGAAAGCAAAAGCGTATCGAAAGGGCTTTGTTATGCCGAACGCACGAACCCTTATTTTACGACGGGGCTTTTCATTTCCGAAGGTTATATTTTCTGATACACACACACACTCGTCAACCTTTGGATAAGCCCGGATTATGCAAGGGCGCTCTCAGTCCTTTTATTCAAATCACCGGACGTTAAGAAAATTCCAAAAATGCTGGGAGTTGAGGGGGGGCGGGAAAAGGAGGAGGAGCCTAAATCCTGAGTATTAATAGAAAAATGGTGTAAAGTACACTCACACACTATCGTCTTATGCAACTTTCATGTAGACTTCGAACCCGATACAATAACAAATACCACGTTTTCCCCGTTTGTTCCCTTTGTCCCTTCCGCATGATTTCCGTGATGGAAGTAGTTAATTTTGGGCGCATAATTCATACAAATAAGTCGAATGTGTATCAGACATGTATCGATCTTTCGGGTAATCCAACACAGTAATTGTCGTTTACCACGTGAGTTTTGCTTCGCTTTCACCAGGCACCGGGCAGGACTAACTGCCGGATTTTTTCCTGCCAAAAATTATCGTTTTCGGAGGGATTTATTGCTCCTGTCGTCATAAGTCTGGTAACGGTAATTGAATACGAAAAATTATTACACAAAACAAAACTACTATGATTTTTGAGTCAGATACTTCGTAAGGAATGTGTTTTGTGCTGTGGTAGGTGCGCCTAATAATATTATACACGTGTTTCATTGCGTGGTAACTTAATATCCCTTAACTTAACATCTCCATGACTCTCTGTCATGGAGATGAAAATCATCCCCAATGTCGACCGTCGATTTGAGATTTTACAATGAAAGGTATAATACATTTTTAATGTGCAAACCAGCTCGATATGGCGCGCTATGAGTCAAATGGCATTCTTTTAACGGAAACCTAATATCTCCGCGAAAAATGCATACATCGATGCACATTTTCTTTAAATTAGTTATCTAACTGTTTAAACAGTTATTTAAAATGCCACCATTCTTTGCTTTAGGGTTGAGAATGAAGTGAAACTGCGCATATTTTAAAAACCGATCATGTTATCCTTTTGTTTATAATATATCTCAAGAAATAATAGAGATATTGATAAACTTTTTTTAATTTTAGGGTAATCAATATAGATTAGGGGAAATTTGTGAGAATATCATCATGAGTTAAATTAAGGGTGTAAATCAGGGATCAGAAGATGGAAACATGAAAAATGGCCCAAAAATATTTTATTGGATATTCGTGAGAGCTCAGAACGAATCTGACAACCATTTTTGAAGAACAAAGTTATATTTGTTGGGGGTTTGTTCATGTTAAACAATAAATAGTTACTTGCTGGCTTGCTTATGGTTTTAAATGGTTTTGTATAATAATAATTTATATAAGAAAATCGGGAATATAAACATATAAATGGAAAAACTGTTCACGATAAAGGATTTTCATGAATTTTTTTCTCTGAATCACGTTATCGGGTCTAATTTTTAAAGCACCATATATTTCATACGGAACGTCTTCGGTGTGCAAATCAACTAAACTTGAAATTTGTGATATATTATAACTTAGTTTTATTAATAGCTATTAGAAAAATTAAAATGAAAATACATGAATCTCTTTTATATTGACTAGCATCCCATGTTTAAACTCTACTTTTGTGAACAATATGTGGTCGAAAAATTTATCACGCAGCGTAGAAGACACAAGCCGTTTATCGTTGGGTACATGGTTGTCATAATCGTTTTTATCAACGACGAAAACAGCTCATAAATTATATTGTCATTTTTTTATAAATTATATATACACTCACATTCTCCATTTCGACCCCTCGAGCGGCGAATAATAATTACATTGACAAACCATACCCAAGGTATGACATGGTGACTAAATGATCTTCGGAATCCTTTTTGGGGGCCCACGGAAACCTTTACAGTTTTTGCCGATTTTTCTCAATATAACCCCTCATTTCCAAGCATAATTTAGAGAATAGCATCATTCTCATAAATGTTACTTTATTCTATATTGTTTACTTTATAAAACCTTATGGACCGATTCTTCAGGTCAATCCTCGCATCCTTCGATGTGAAAAATCTGTTCCTGAGAGATCCCCATGAACAATGCATCAGATTAGTTAAGAATCTTCTCTTTGGTTCTAATTGTCACACAACGTATTCAATAAACAATTCTATATCCAGAGTTCAATTGTCAGAGCTCATACCAATGAGTTATTATTTACCAATGAGAATATTTTTCCTCTGCTGGTAATAGTTTTCATGTATAATATTTAGTCTAATGTTACTAGAACCCCTTTATTTTACATAAAATTTTTTGGTTCCGTTTCGTGGATATAAACTTAGTGTAGCGGTAGTATACTGGAATTACAAGTTAACTCAATATTTTTAAATAATTTACATACAAACATTAAATTCACTATTGAATTTGAAAATGAGAGTCCTTTCTTAGATCTGAAAATATTTTAAATTCAGAACAATTTTTATTTTTCAATCTACAGAAACCTATTCATACTGACACTATGTAGTCAAGTGCAGTGTTTGAGGGTTTTTCGCTCAGAATTCTTCCGGACAAATCTGGAGTTACAATTTGGACAGTAGTTAGGGAAGTGTGATTTTACTTTAGGGGTGAACGTCACCCCTTCTGAGGGTTTGAAACGTTTACATAAAAAATAACTTATTACTATAACATTACTTTTTGAATGATTCGTAATTGAAAATGATTTTCTGTCCACAACATGCGTAAGGCTTTTGCAACATTTTTGGTGAGTACCTGAAAAACCTTAAGTTTTATTAACAAAACAAGGTAACAAAACGGCCAATTTTTATTTTATTTCTGATGAAAATATGAAGAGGGAGATGAAATATAAACCGAGTTCCGTCTCGATGAAGGTAACGTATGTTTACTGAAAAGTACAGTGAATGATTCATGATTAAATAATAGTACGTACAATAACAATACATAAATACAATAGTATAATATCAGCCGTATCAGCCGTATCAGGTTCAACAGATCCACTTCTAAACGTGAAAGTGCTGTGAATGGGGTCTCTTTGACTTATAACCTTAGAATTCTTCACGCTAATGTTCAATGTTTGCGAAATATTGATTTAGATACTGAGGTAATTCTGTCTGAGAACAACATCTTTGTGGCTTAGTCTGGCTCGACATCTGGCTTAATGCAGAGGAATTTGCATCCATTACCATGGTAGGTTTTGCGGCCGTTTCGGGATTCTGTAGGTCTCTGTATGCCCACGGTGGTGTTGGAATATATCTAAAATATAGTATTGAGTTTCTGCTCATCGGTATTGCCAAGAACTTCGAAGAATTACACTGCGAAATTAGAGGAACATCATTAAAAATACCAACATTGCAACATACTTACCTAAGTCACCTAATGGTAATATTAATACATCCGTTAAATTGTCAACTGTACTCGACTCAATTAATATTAACAACAGTACTATCCTCTCAGGAGATTTTAACGTATGTCCTGAGGATGTTTCTAATCTTAAAACTAATTGCTTTATAAATTTACTTCACTCTTATGGATTGTTAAAATGTTGTAACTTTAATACCAAATTCCATTCATGTTTGGATAATATTTTTACTAACATAGATTCCAATCAATTTAAAATCAATTGCTTTGACTTAATAGGTCTAAAGGATCATTCTATTACTTAGGAAGGTCTCTTCAATATGTATAATACAGTTGAGAAGACTGACTTGAGTTTTGTAAATTAATCTGTTTGTGATGCGAATAGTAACGTTGAGGCTTTTATCTCAGAGTTAGTCAAATTATAAATACTGATATTCCAGTTAGAACTAAAACCGTATGTCAACATTCAAGTTACTCTAATTATTCTAGTAACTGGTTTCTTGATGGCTCGGTGGAAATAAGGAACAGTTTGATTTTTTTTTGAACTAAATAATTGTCATCTGTTTCTGTTTTCTAGGAATGATGTCAATGACTACAAGCAAACCTACAGATCTGAATTAACAAAAAACCAAGAAATTGTTAATGCTAACTATATCAAGAACTCTACAAAGAAGCAAAATGCTATGTGGAACTTAATTCGAAATAACTCGGTACACAATCCCAATATTATATCTAGTATCTTGATGCCGAAATGTTTATTAATTTTTTCTCAACTATAGCTAGTAAATTACTAAAAAATTGTTCCTCTTCACACCTGTTTCACACCACTTTAGCGATTTCTTGATCAGCGACTCGAAGACTAAGGAAATGCAGTTTAAATTTACGTTTGTGTCGTTCAATGTGGTCAGAGATAAAATGCATAAAATTAAAAATAGTTCTAGTAAGGATTGCTATGATTTTAACAGCAAAATAATTAAGGCTCTTAGTAACTTCATTGTATATTCTTTAACCTACCTATACAGTCAATGTATTAATGAAAATATTTTCCCTGAATGCCTAGAGACTGCCAAGTTTGTACCTTTGTATAAATCCAAAGGTGATTTCAACGAGGGGACAAATTATCGTCCCATGTCTCTAAACCATTTTTGTCAATATATTTGAATACCTATCGAAGGACCAAATTATGTCTTATTTTGAGGAAATGACTTGCTTATACAGGGTCAGTTTCGATTTAAAAATTGGAAAATCAACTGTCAGCTATTGATAAACTAACTGAATTTGTCCCTGAAAGCATGGAAATTAGCTACGGCATTTATGCCTCATTATTTGACTTATCCAAAGCATTCAACTGCACATCATATAATATTCTTATCGAAGAACTTAAATACTATAACTTCGATAAAAACAGTTTTGCGCTAATAAGTCTTGCTTGAATGATAGGTCACAATTTGTACTGTACAATAGTACCTCTTCCAATAAACAACCAATTTTGACCTGAGAAGTTCTTTTTTGCTAGCGAAGGTACATCTGAAGAGATCTAGGTAAGGAGTAAAGATATTTAGGTAAAGATATATAGGTAAAGTAAAGATATATTTTTCTTACACCACTTTTATTGTATTTTATATTGTTCCGACTTATTTAATTCGCTATATGAGTCTGAGAATAATTTTCAAAACAACGTTTTATTTATATTTCAGTTTTTTAAGGTCTAAGAGACCTACGGTCATATAAGATGATACTTCAGTGCCATCTAGGTATGATGTTTGTCCCTCGACTTCCCCAAGCATTGTTTTCCTCAACTGGTCCCCACATTGTTAGGCGTAATATCGGTTGCCTTTTAAAAAACGGTATTAGAGTTTTCTGAAACCGAGTCCAATCTAAAACGTCATGTTTTGAATTTATATGGATGATGTGTTTTAATTTACGTACTTTAATCATGTGATCACTAGACTCAAGGGAAACCTTTATCACATACTTTATTTGACACAGTTTTTATACATTATAATTTTAAATATTGTTTATAATTTGATTCACCGTAAGTACTCAATTTTTAATACTTCTGTTACATAATGCATTTTCATTTTATACATACGTATTAACTGAAGATGAACGTTAGGCTAGAGCATTCCTAGAATCATACTCCAGTTGCTAACAATAAAGACCGTTTTTAACTGAGACCGTTGTGATAGAGACAGTTATGATAGGCACCAAGCAACATTAAATTCGCTACCTAATATCGTAACAAAGAGATACTATTTTTCGAATACGATAGAATTAACGGTATAGGAGATAATTGCAATTTCTTAACGCGCTATCAGTTAGTACTAGACTCCCTCACCATTTCTTAGACAGCTACTCGTCGGTAGATAAAGTCGTCTTCGATCAGCCGGAAAACGCTTTTTGATACCAAATCAAGTCCGTTTTGTGAAAACGTCTTAAATCAGCCTAAAGGGCTGTAGATATGATAAGACCTATATCTTCGCCAGTTGGTACTTTTCTGAATGGCCTCAGATAGGTTCTGGAAGCTTTCTTGCAATAGAAAGCAATAGAAAGTCTAGAGTTCGACTACAATTTTGGAAGGCCATAATGGTTTTAAAGTTGAATATGAAAGGTTTGTGGAAACGTTCCTACTTTAATTTAAAACATTAGAGAACTTCAGGATTCTGGAGGGAGAATTCTAAACGCTTATATAGACCCTTCTATTGAAATATGAAACCTGAATTGAATATCAATAGTATACCTAGAGTCTGACAGGTTGTCTATATTGTGGACGTAATTTCAATCCTTAACACACGTCACGTCACACAAATTTTAGGGTGTAAAATGTAGGTATACATTTATTTTTTTGATGAAAGAATGTTTCAATGCCGGACCCTGTATGAACATGATAAAAAGCTAAATGAATACATGTGTTGAAGCTTGCTAAATACCATATGTAAAAGTGGCTGAAATTAAACTCCTAGGAACCTTTACTTGCTTTTTTAACGAAACACGTCACACATTTCACTTCCATCTACTAACTTTACAGTGTTAGGGAAACTTTGTATACATATGGTACTAGATCTTCTGATTTTGTGAAATAAAAGGCTGGTTCAATTTAGTCAGCGATATGATCAGCGGCTTCTCTCCTACCAACACAATATCCATTCGTGAAACTAAATGAATGGCAATTAGAGTTTGCCGAAAATACAATCCCATTAACATTTTTGTGGATCTGTTTTTATTTCTAGTAACATTTCTAGTAAATTAAAAACATTCTACTGTCCCATTAACGGATTAAAGTTTAATTAACCTAATTCTACTTCGAACTCCTAAATTATTATTCAATGAAGGTATTCAAACCTATCGATGATTTATGCCGCAATCGCGTGTATTTTGCCAGCTTTGTAGTTAATATACCTTTAAATTAATTACTGTAAGTTCTATTAGAAATAGAAATTGCATGTTCTTATAAAAAATTAACTGGAGCAAGATTAATTTCACATAATCTAATATGAATATTTGTTATTTTTATTTTAGGTTTTAGACTATTTAAAAAATAATTTTGTGTAATTTTAACTACGAATTATTCAGTCAAGAAATAACAAAATGATAGTATATGTTTTTAATTTTTTGATATGTGACAATAAAAACTTATACTGTGGCCCAGTAAAAGTTAAAATTTTTAAACCGAATTGTAAACATACGCTTATAGTATTTTAAATGACCGGAAAAAATGTTGGGTTTTTTTATTCAGTTTATGCCCTCTTTCGTCTTAAACACATAGGAACCTGACAAAATCCTAAGAGTACGAAAGTCGCCCAATAACCACCGACTAAACAATATGAGGCGAACATTGCTTTTCTCCAAAATGCTAAATAATTATAGAAAATTTCGAAAGAGGTTTCCGTTGTTATAGGGATTGGTCTCAAGAATAGCGGGAACATCCTATCGAGCGTCACTGTATGGATACTGGGTAAGAAAAATAACGAAGGGTCCCACTTTAAAAAAGACTTATTTAATGTATATGGTACATATGTTGGAGTCAAAAACACTTCCAGTAGTTCAAAATATTAATCACTATAATCAACAATTCCCTAAACGTTGAACGAACGTAATACATGTTAGCGTACAAATATAACTAAAATATTTCACTTATCAAATGGAATCTGTTCGAACTTTTGAAATGTAGTACCATGAGAGTAGGTTTTACCCATATGTCATGCATTGTTAAGTATTCATAAAGTTATTAATTTTGATTCTTAACATTTGCATTAACTTCTAATATATCAACTATAACTCAGAAACTCCCTTACTCGTCAAATGAAAACCGATTTTACCTTCTAAAATATTTGTATATACATTACACGCCTAAATTTGGTCGTCATGACAATTGTTTTTAAAACGTAATTTAAACCTTACTCAGGCAGCTTCAATTCAAAAACTATTTTACTCCGAAATTTCAACTGTCCTAACGTCTAAGGTACTTCATAAGTTTTACATAAAGTTTGTTTCGTTTTTTTTTAATTTGTTAATTTCATCATTCATGTCACTGTCCTCATAAGTGCTTTGACTTCAATTAGATCGCTATAATTAAAAAAATTAGCACGTACCGAAATCAAACTATTTTAAGATCTAAAATATAATGAATTGAGCTTATTAAGTAAATTTCAATCATATGTGAGATTTTGTTAATATTTTTTATTTCTTAAATTTTTATTTTAATGCGACTATTCTCAAAATTTATACAATAAGAGAGCTTTAACCCTAAAGCCCTTTCACTTATCCCGTTAAAATTGCTATTACTGTTAAAATGTAATTCTTTGAACGCCTACATGGTTTTTGTTTATATACTCAATTTTGTTATCTATTTATTATTATCAGAAATTTGACTTTAATTCCACTGTTCCTACACCTTAAACCAACTTTATTACTACGTTTTTATTCTAACACTCCTACATGTATCGACTTTTAATTGTACTAACCTTTAAGGTACATTCTAATAAATACTCTATATAAGCTATACGAAAATTTGATATTTGGTCAATTTTTACAAATTTTTGAATTCCATCATTCATATGAATGTTCTCGTTAATCAGCTTCAATTTCAGTCATACAGTTACAACTGAAAACCTTCTTTTAACTATCCAAATAAAAAATCTTAGTTTTAAAAAGGTGAAATGTTCCAAGGTTAAATATTTGTAAATTCTTTAGACTTTGTGGAATTTTGTTACTCCAATGCGATTGTTCTTAAAATGAATACTAATCTCAGTAAGATACCTATAACAAATTATAACTTCTAAAATAATTTAAAAAACGCATATTGGGAGTTGTTTTGTATATGCACTGAACCTATCTTAACCACCCTTCTGCATCTGTGACCTTTATCAAAAAAAAGGTCATAAAAAAATCGAGCACAATTCGTACTCTTTCTTTTGGACTTTACCACACCTTTAAGGCAAAATGTTTATGTCAGTTAGTTGCAAAGTTGTATTGTGCTTTGTGTTATCACTTATATGCAGTACTTGTGTACTTCTGTAATAAATAATGTAAAATAATAAAATAGACGTCGTAACGTGGCTAATGTTACCGTTTTACTGGCATTAAACTATGTTAAAACTAGACTCTCCTCATTTTCACCGCAAACAGAAGGAGGTTAATTTTGCATTATTGATAATTACTTTAGTCTTACACCTTAATTAGCAGGAATTTTTACTGTACCACCAAGTGAATGCATCAGTCAATTGCCTAAAACTATTAAATTTAGATAAACTATGTTCCAAACTTTCAATATTTGTGGTGATTTTCCTTCTACTTTCAAACGTATAAGTTGCTATTAATATCCAAAGCAGCTGCACTTTCAGTATCGTTTCTTTGATTTCTATAGGTATTAAGTATTAGTTTCATTAAATCAGGACAAATTATTTTATTCTGCTTGGTAAGCTTGGCACCAAGCTTACCGTAAGCGTACGCATATTTCCTCACTTCCACTAAAAATTTGTCCCAGTTTTTACTTTCATTGGCGCGTTCGCCATTATCAGAGTTTGTTTTCGACGGTTAAGCTCTCCTAAAATTACTCTAAAAATTTACCATCAACATTTTATTTATTTTCTCTTTTTTAATATCTTAAAGTTTTTACACAGATTTCTGATAAATTTCCATAAAGACAAAGAACATTCTCACATGTTACTGAATGCGTTATTTGTTTGGAAACGTTCAAATGATCCTGCATATTACGAATGATACGTGTATGTGAAAGCATACTGATGTTACTGATTTAATATATTAATGCCTCGAATACAATGAAGCGCCAATTGTCCAAATGGATGTCGTGACACCCAGTTCTATGATTCATTAAATTCATCTCTGAATTATTCACATTACAAATGGCGAGTTTTCAACCGTTTCTGCCAAATTTGCATTTATGTAGCAACAAAATTCAGTTAGTCAAATTTTGGATACAATTAAGTCTGTCATGGAAATGTCGGTTTCATTGCACAGTCATCTGGTGGAATTTTGGAGATGCCTTTTTGGATGTCTTCATCAATAGAAACGGTTTCATGAGTTACCTGGAAACATTATCGTGTTTTAATTGTTTTTCATGTACATAAGTACAAATGTATTAGGTGCTTGCCTAGGTAAGTTGCAGTTCTCTTTGCACTCTGCTCTTCCTGACTACATCCATACTTCGGCTTCGAAATTTTAGTGAAGAGTGGTTTCCACATCTTCCAGTGAGGAGCCCATCACAATAATCTTCATCTTATAATTCGGCAGGTTTTTCTGTATTTTACATAAGTATATTAACATAGGTATACTACTAGGTTATATATTAATATAAGTATATTACATAAGTATATACGACACTTAATTTAACTGCTTATATTTCAAAATTAAAAGCATTCTTATTATATTCCCACCTGACTCTTATGAAATATTTACAATAAACCCTTCTGATATTACAGTGTGTTTTCCACTAAATCATTACGTTTTAAATCTGCTATCCATGAGGCTCTGCGTTTTTTACCAACTCGTTTTTATTAGGCATACACTTGTGGTTTAGTACTGTAGTTGCTGGAAAATATTAATGGAAGCTATTAAATTATCGATATCAGCACACACCTAACACCTTTATTCTTTGGTACTTAACTTATTAATTATGATGAATGTATAATTATAAAATATTCTATAGACTAAACATGACCCGTTGATACAGTCAAATACAGCCGTTGAAACTTTCAGTTTCGATAAGTTCGTAATATCGTTTTATTAACCAGCGAAAGTCGTCGTTTGTTACATCTTCATATAACAGATAGATTTAATGCCCTTGAAAATGAATAATTTATCGATATGAGTTGAAATTACCTAAACGTCAATTATGACATATTTATTTCAATCATTCTACGTTAAACACCTACTGATGAATATTTCATCTCTCTCGTAGAACACATAACGTATACGCTCATTAGTACTTATAATTTTTATGATCGTTTTACCGCACGATTTATGGTTATTCCTTTTCTCTGTTTTTCTTCCCCCCTTTCTCTCTTTCCGCTATATAAGATTTGTTTGTACTAGCGAATCTGTGGAAGTGACACTTAAACATGCATTTTCATTCATTGCTGGAATTTTACGATACGCATCCCGACCGATCTCGGCCCATTTATACTTTATACCTATGCCGTTATTTTGAGGCATCTGACGTTATTGTGGCATAAAGACGATTTATCACCAGTTAAACTTCATAATTACGAATCATAGAGCGATTAGTACTTTAGGGAAAGTCTCAGCACGCCTTTATTATTCTTACAATTAAATTCATGACCGGAATCCAAATAGAGTAGCTGAATGCTGAAGTGAAGTTTGGAACTTAATTACTACTTACATCAATAGCGTTTTTAATTTCGCAAGCAAAAGAAGGAAGGAAGAACAAATCGACGGTACGCCGCTTGACGCAGAGTTATCGATTTCTGTAAACTTATCTGTAGAAAACTGCATAAGTACTAATCTTTCTTCTTTCAAAGTTTACGCCTTCTCTCATAGAGGGCGCGCTGGCTTCTAAGTGAGATAATCAGAATGAAGAAGTTCTCGGTTGATTAATTTACACTTTCTTGCTGTTTTGTTAAATTTTTCTGTTAATTGTCGAAACCAAAGGGATGAAGTCTTGTAAATTCACTTTAATTCAAAAGCAAGTAGAAGTAAAAATGTGCAAGGAATATTTTCATGTCTCCTAAAATATATCAATCTCTATATTTAGAGGGGTATGTACTCAATTTCTTCGAAAAAACTGTAGACAGTGAAAATCTGAAACTTTCTATATATGTATATATTTTCTAGCTTGGTCCCTTGGAAACTCAAATCAATGCAATTTTGTTTAAAAGGACAAAGGATACTTTATCTCTTGAACTAGTCCGACATTTTTTTAACTTTGCAAGTTTGATCCATTGCCTAATGCTTATTAATTAGCACAATAATTATTTTAACTGATCTTCTCTGAAGGGTCCTTTGCCCTTGTGAACACCTAGTTTTTCTAAATTTTCCCCAACATATTCTTGGTAAACTTCATATACTTACAACGTTTATTTAAAATACTTATTCCCAAAACCGCTCTACATACCACTTTACATTTGAGAATTTTTACTTTTTTTCTTTGACAACTATTTACTTAACACCAGCAGCCTTTGTTTAACACATTTTTATTAAAAATTTCCCTAAAGGTAAATAAATGTAATCAATAATCGTAACTAACTGAAACATTTTTGTTTATTTTAGTTTACTTGAAGGCTTGAAAATTATATATAGTACCGAATATCTGTTTTGAAAAATGATACAATAGAAACGTCTCCAATATTATTATTATGAATTTTTTCTCTCATTTTGTATGGTAATAATGTTATTTTACATATATAATAGTGTATCAAAAGTAAAGTAAGGGATGTGAATGTAGATACGATAAATAAATACAATTTTATTTGAACACTCGAATAAGACCATTTCTAGATTCGGCATGAAAAATTTTTGTCAGTAGGTACCATCAAAGTAAACATTAATTAAGTTTTTAATTATCGAAACTGTTCACGGCACGAATATATTTTCATTTCTAGTCCCTTTCCATTTGCATTTGTGCGTCAATTGAAAGACTAATATTATCGCTGTAACAATTCAAGAACCATGTAACATAGTAAAAGTGATATTCTTGAGCAAACACCCAAATTTAGAAGTACACGTTATAGGGAATTTCTCTAATCGCTTGTTAATAATCTTTTCATATTTAAATCAAATTCATACTGAGGTGTCAAAAGCCTTATCATAATAAACATTAATTGTTTGCTGTATCCAAGCAGTTCTTATACAGGTGTCTAACTGCTAATTGTTAATAAAAGAAAAAGTTCAAAGAGCGTTTATAGTACAGTAAATACTGTGTTATTTACGTCAAAGATTAACATTGTATGGGTATATTTATACGTCTTTATCGAATGTAAGCATTGCCAAGTAGTCATAAATTGGCGATAATTATATAGTGTTTTTATTATTTGTTTAATTCCTTAGTTAATACTTAATATGCATTTATCTGCCACGAATTATGCATCGGTAAACAGATATAAATTAATTGTTAACCAGATTTTTATATTACTATTTATTGTTCTATAAAAGCGTAACTTAAAGTGTTTTATGTGTCAATTTATATGAAAGAGAATATTCAATCGGTTTAATATAAAACGAGTCGGCTTTAAACGTTAATTATAAATACTTTAGTTTTCATTTTAACATAGCTAGATATATATGTAATGCGGGTTGCATAACTTACCTGGTGTATTACTATTTAATACTATTATTAACACTAAGTGAAAGGTAAAATATATTGAAATTAATTTGGTAGTTCAATTCTATTAAGCAACTGAAACCAACTGGACCCACAAAATGCTTTTTCTGCTTTATAATCTTGTCTCAACTATTTCGCTGGTCTCTTGTTACTACAGATCCATGTTCTATTATTTTCTCTCTAATTGGTTTTTCTAAACCTAGAAAAATCCTGAAATATTTAAACCTCTAAAACTATCAGGCCCGAAGGGCTTCTGTTAACACATTTATACAGTTTTCATTTAATCTAGAAAACTATCAACTCCAGTTTGTCACCAGAGTAAACGTACGAAGTAACCTAATCTCTTTTAAATAAAACAAGTACGTACAATTCATAGGTATTATGTTCTCTTTTTTTTTCCCCGAAACTTTACAACACGGATCGTCTTATCCATAAAACCTCCTCTCCTCCTTTCTCTCTCTCTCACACTCGTTCACATACACTCCTAATCTTTTTCCTTCCCGTGTTCCGTGCCGTTAACGAAGTTAATGGGAACCTGGAGGCGATTGAGATGCAAAGTGGGATCCGTCCTCCTGATTGAATTGCCGGCGGCGTTCCAACTCGAAGGTTAATTTCCTTTGTTCGACACCAAGGACTAACACCGATGGGACACACTGTATAATAGGTATGCATACGACTCTACTTTGATAGGTTTGCTGACCTGAAAAAAAGTTAGTATGGTAAATAATAATAATAATAATAATAATAATAATAATAATAATAATAATGAAAGGGAGGGAATGTTATGAGTATTAGGAGGCAAGAGAATTAGTTCCAAATGCCGAGGAAGAAATTTGTTACGTAGTTAGCGTAATGAAGTAGGTAGTAAATAAATAATGCAATGAATTCATTATGTTAAGTTGAAAATGAGCATTTAAAGAGTATTTACTCGGCCAAACGACTATAAGATTCATTAGGACCGATGTGGATTTTGTGGAATTTAAGATGGTCGACGTGGGTTTAATGAAACTCAAAATGTCTGCCGAAGTGTAGATTGATATAATGAAACTGGCCGAAGACATGGATTTATTGTAATTCACAATGGCGGTTGGCAAAGTAAATTACGACTAAAACCGAGTAAAGTAATTTTAATATTTCTGGAAATTTCTACCAACTTCATGCTTGTACACAAATAGAATTGCAACTTACGAATTCCTAGTACCTTAGTTCTGTATGGGTTGTACTCTATGGAATTTCAAACGGAAAAAATGACTAATGTAGAATTCATGAGTACCCAAAAAAGTTTTATGGAATTCAAAATAGTCTGCTTGAATTTCATGAAATTCGAAATGGCTGTAAGTTATCAAAATGAAACTGTTCAACGACGAGTATTATGATTGAACATAAGGAAAATAATTTTTAAGTTTATATATCTTCAGGCAAGTGCAAGCTATTGCACTTTATATCCCATACCTACGAATTCTTAGTACGTTGGTACTGAGACTGTTTTATTTCGCAGAATCCAAAGCGGCTGAAGTAAATATAATGGTTTTCATTCGGGCCCATATGAATTTTGAAAAATTCAAAATAGTTGACGTGGATTTCATGAAACTCGAAAGGGCTGCCCAGGTATACGGTATGTTATAAAATGAAACTGTTCGACAAGAATTTAATACAATTAAAAAGGGCGAATGAGATTATGATTAACATCGAATAAAGTAATTTTGAAAATTAAGGATGTTCATATTTTTTGGATCTTCATGCTTGTACACAAATTAGAAAAAGTACAGGTTACATCCACCACTTACGTGTTACCAGTAGGTACTTCAGTATTGAAAGTGTTGTTTTTGAGGAATTACAAGCGATGAAAATGATCATTAGGGTCCATAAGTATTTTGAATAATTCAAACTGATCGAGATGGACCGTATGATTTTCGAAATGGCCGTCAAGCCTACTTACAAAAACCAAACTGACTTCAAAATGAAGGAAAACTAAGATGTTAGGAGCTTAACTGGGAAATAATTTGGAAATCAAACATTTTTGTATTAAATTTCTACTTTGAAAACATATTGAGACATAGACTTTCCCTCTATACTTACGAGTTCCTGGTACCTCAGTTTTTTTAACACCATTTTTAAATACACTTTACGACTGCAAATTACATTAATTATCATTTTGCGTTTTTTTCCAACGGCACCTTTAGAGCGTCAGTCACCCCTTCCTCTTTCTCTCTAAAAGAATTAACGTTTGCCCTCCGGCTCCCAAAATTGGTTATCCAATTTTCTAAACTGGAGGCCCGCAATTAACCGTTTTCGTCCTCCTCACGTAACGGTCCGGTAATTGCAATTTCCCTAAACACAGGCCTCGGCGGCCGCTGAATTATTTAGACCACGTCCCTCGATGGGAGGAGTTGTCCTTTTTCCTGGGAAAGAACGAAATATACCATGAAAAATTAAGTAAAATCGGGTGGGTTCAAAACATTTATTTGTATGTATAGTTATTAAATGGAACAGAACGAGTATTCGTGTCGGGTAATTGTAAATAGGAATTGTTGAAACGTTAGGTTTTCAGTAATCAAAATACATATTATGTTGCTATGATATTGTTCTTGCAGTTATCTCGCTAAGATACCATATAGTCTCCAAAATTAGCCACAGAGCTCACCAGACCTCAACAAATAGATACGATTCATTTCCATAAAGAATTGTAAATCCAAAAACTATTGCGAATGTATTCCTTTACACCGCCTATGGGACTTTATCTGACGATTCGATTCTTGAGGATTCCAGAACGTAACCGACTGTAGAGATATTTTCGTATTCGGCTCAGTTGTTATAACAATTTTGAATAGAGTACCTTTAAATATGGTTTTATTTTAAACTAAAAAAAAAAAAATGTAAGTGGCTCAATATTCTTTCCTTGACTATTTAATTTGGATTCAAGTATATATATTTTAATAATTTAAATGCTATGTAAACAAAGCACAAAGCCCCCTTGTGGGATTTAGATTTGTGCATATTTGCTTTGAGAGTCGTTGTTTAGCTTTCAGCAATATTTCTGAACGAGCGGCAAAAAATAAATAAATGTGTTAAGTTGTACACTATGTTAAATAATGATTAAATAAATTGATGATGGTAAGAAATAAGTTGGTGTAATTAATTAATAAATTAAACTTTACAATAAATCAGGAAGCACGTTTAGGACGCTGATTATGATTTATTGGTTAGATTTATTTCAGTAAATATTTAGATTATATCGAACATTGATTAATAATTCACTTTAAATTGCAAATAAGCGAATCAGGGGTATTTCGAGATGTTAAAGTATTCTCAATGTAACCTCAATATTTTCCTAAATATAGTACAAACTTTTTCATATGCTTAGCCACAATCCTTATAATGAGCAATAAATCATGATCAAAGTCCTGAAGGTGTTTACTAGTCTATTGTAATTTACTGTGTGTTTATTAGTTAGTTTAGTTTAGTTTACTTTTAGTCAACTAAAGTAGTACTGCAGTAAACTTTTAGTTAACAATTTAGTTCACTAATTTATTTATTCGATTCGAATTTTATTCATTTATTATCATCTATTCGAAAAAAATAAAACCAGAGATCGAAAGTGATGCATTTCAAGCTATCGAGCACATTAAAAAAATCATGTTAACTAAGGAAAAAGTTACTCCAATTGTGGTCCGAGAATTCGTTTTATCAATATATCTCACCCAAAAAGTAATTTTTTACCCAAAATATTTCCTTTCATCTAGTTTTCATGGAATAAATACCTGATTGTTGTCAATGGATTGAGAGAAAGTTAAAAATGGTTATATCTTTGTATATAAGAGGCCGAGGAAATGGATTCGTTGTGATTTAAAATCTCCAAATCAAGAAGATTGTGGTGGCTTCCTGTTGTTTGATTGTGCTATATTAGAAACACCCTATTTAGGGATTTATGTAGTGAATTTTGTTGTCCTGTATGCTCTAAGTTGTATGTTATTACCCAGAAAATGCAGAATGCCTAGGTGCGCCGCCTATGCCATCGAGCATTTCCTGTGTCATTTTAGAGGAAAGGCAAAATTTAAATTTCGAGAATGCTGGGAAATCCGAGAAATAAGGAGAAATACAGAGAAGTACTCACATTTTCCAGAGCTGTATCAAATTGATCTGGTAATGTAAAAATAAATCCGTCTCCTAGAGTCAAATAATTAAATGCGATAGCTAAATTAATAATGTGTGTGATAGAAATTCATTGAAGTATGATACTGGAATTCAATGATTCACATAAAACGTTACATTAGGGAAATTTAAGATAAAACCTAACTTTTTGCATCTAAGAACTATTTTAATAGTCTAATAATGGTAACAGAGTCCCTGCTAATTTGTTTTAAATTTTTTGTTTTATAAATCGAAGATTATATGCATTCATCTTCAAATCAATTACATCCGAATTCCGCCGCAAGGTTACGCCTAGAGACGAAAATAAAATCAATATTTTTGGATCACATGGGAAAGAATCTGAAGATACAGCGGATTGATCTTGAGTAAACGTTGGAATTCGTTACACGAGTAAATATCGTTCGATTTGCTTTCAGACTCGGATTTTTGTTAAAGTTATGTATGAACAACTCAGTGGATTTGTATTCTAAACTTCTCGCGTGTTCCGATGGGGCAATCCAATTTGTCCGACCAGCGCCTTTGAAAAACGAAAAAAAAACTTTTACTAATTGATTTCGTGGAAACAACTATGGGCTCGGCCAGATTGCAACGACACCCATGCACATTTTGCGTGCATTTCGCTTTCTTGCAGGCGCCATCATTGCATAATGCAACAAAATGGAACTAAAACCCACACTGACAGACCATATACAGTTGTTATTCTGTTGTTGCAATAAAATTTTCATACAGATTGTTGCAGATTACATGAGACGTACTAATAATCATAATGGACGGTCGTACTTTCCCGTGGCGGAGTTTGAGAGAATTTATTCGGTCGGCCTTTTGCGCTCCGGAAAAATTCTAATTTACGAGGGGTCGTAAAAAAGAGGAATTGTTTGTTTGAGATAGGTGTGTCAGTAAAACGCGTATGCACGTACTTACGGTCTAGATTATCAGCACTTGCAATGGTAATTGCTCTTTTTTTTAAGATGCCATTGTTGTTGTGGAATCAAGAGAAAAAAGGCAAAAGTGACCGTCAAGCGAATTCATCTCATTTTAATTCAGGCATCACATGCACATTTGTACTATGCACATGCACATGTACTATGCATGCATAGTACATGCATGTACTATGCACATGCACATTTGTATTATGTGAGTTCGATTTGCTGTTAAATAGCTGAGTTTAGGAAAAAATATTTCCTCTTTCCTGGAAATAATTAAAAAATACAATTTCAACTCACCCGAAGTACCGTAACACGGCTCATTACTATCTGAAATATGAAAATAAAAGTGAGAAAACTACATCCAATAATTTTTAACTAACTGCAACAAAAAAATGAGTATTATATAATTTACCCAAATTTATTGAATCAAAAGTTTCCTTTGAGAGTCGAAAACCATTCCAAATGGATTCTTTACTTTTGTTGAAATGTAAGGAAATGAAATATACTTGACTCATGAATTTTAATTACACTATAAAAGAAATTAGAGAAAATACAATACAAAAACCAGGAATATGAGAATAGGTTAGAGTAAGTTCGTTTATAAAATTAATTCAACAAATTCTTTCCATACCAAAAATATTGCAAATTGCTAAAGAATTGCAAAAATTCTAACCACGTTAAAAATTTCATCGTTCTGAGAAAAGTAAACCATATAATTGACAAAACAAATAATTTAGAGCCAAATGTAACCAAAATTACCCAACCAAAATGGCCCAAAAACCTTTCTAAAAGTGCAAAGTGTTTCTTTTAGAATATAAATGAAATTAGAGATACTTAGTGAGAAAATATTAAAAGGATTAGCATTAGTCGTCTATTATATTAGTTCAGACCCAAATATCACCTTATGAATAAATATAACTTAACCTTAACTATAACCTTATGAATATAACTTGAGAAGTCTAATGTTACTAATCATATTAAAACTCTCATAACCCTGGGAAATGTAAACTGTAAAATTGGAAAAACAAGCATTTGGAAAGTACAGATATGAAAATACACTAAAGAAATTAGGTGAATGTATAACCCAAATTAAAGAACAAAAAGTTTTACTTATTAACAAAAAAACAATACTACATTGCATCTTTTGAAATATGAAGTTATCTCTTCAGGTCTTGGACACAATATTTACTGCGCTAAGCAATTCCTAACCTAACCTAACCTACGCTACCTAACCGCTAACCTAACCAGTTTTCGATTATTCTTTCGGCATTATATTGTGGCTAGAAATGACAGATGTAAAGTTTAATTTTGTAAAAAAGTCAGTTATGTCAGCGTTAATTGCCGTTTAATTTTGGAAAATAAATCTCAGTAGTGAGCCTGGATAAAATGTTAAATCATGAGTTTTCTACTAGTTTTGACTTATTTCACAACCACGCTGTCACATATTCTTAATATTCGTCATTTTAGGAACACTCTGTATAATTGTATTAAATAAACTTAAAATTTTGTTACCGAATTTCAGTGTAAAGTAGCTTTCAAACACCGCCATCCATAAGGGTTGTAAATCTAGTGAACTTCCAAATACGATTTCGAAAGGAAATTAATCCCAGCAGGTGTATGCCTCCGAAACGGCAATTAGAACAAGCGACACTACGACGACAAGTATGATATGTGTACAGACGAGGGTATAAATAGAATAAGGATATTTTCAGCTAAACGTTTTTCTGCTTCCGTTTTCGTGCGCGGTGAAAATTTTTTCATCGCTTTGGTGGAGTGAATTTATAAAGCAAATCGACTTGCGGGAGAAATCCCGGCGGCCTTTTACGACGTAGATAAAAGCGCTTCGTGTCTCCATTAGGGGAGCTCTCGTATTATCTATTCAAAGTGCGAAAGGACCGGGTCAGGTTTGTCATTGTGCCAAAAGACAGTTCGGAATTGTAATTGCTACTACACATTGATAGTGTAGTCAGTTGACTATCTCCCAATCAGGTATTTTGTTACTTTCATTAATAGGTTAATATATCTTGGAGTCAGGTAAAACCTAGCAGTTATTTAAAATCGGGTGATAGACATTGACATATGTTATAAGGTCCTTCCAGCCTGAATTCGTCCAGTTAAAAAAGTACAACAAAATTTAACAGCCAACCTACCGACACACGACAAAGACAGCGATACCGATCCATAGGCGTGCCAATTTAAAAAAATATAAATGATTGTTACTCACTTTGTAAACAAAATTTTATGACGGGTTTTAGGTAGTGGAAACATTCTTTTGGAGTTGATTTTTTGACATAAAAGTTAGTAATATAACAAAATAACTGAAATAAGTAACTAAATCAATAAAGTAGCAAAAAATTTCATTGTCCGGCCAAGGCCACGAGGAGGTGTGAGTAAACTTTGCTTGGCCAGGAAATATGCTTGGTATAGTTATTTGGAGGGATGGTCATAACTTGTTAGCAAGATAAATGCAAGTGAATTTAAAATGCAAACCGAAAACAAAAGTAAGCGTAAATAATGCAAGATGAATAGCAGCTGAAAATAAAGCATAACTATTAAAAATAAAGCAGTATAAAGCATTTTTTAAAAATGTTTTATAATTTATATGTATATTTATTATTTTTTTGATTTTTTTGTACATGTAACCACAAAATGTCCTCTAGGAGATCACATTTTTGAGTGTAATTAATACCAGCATATATACTGTCAAATTAATTCGAAAATACATCTGAGGAGGAATCGAGGTTAGGATTAATACCTATCGGTTGAACAGGTGCGAAAACATGGTACTCTTTCTCGTTGGATTACATGACGAATGCTGTTTTCCCAAATAAATTTAAAGGAGTTATCATTACAAACAGTGCGAATATTTTCTAAAACAATATTTGAAAGTGTGAAGGCAAAGTTACATCTTCGCAAACGACCTTTTAATGTAGCCCAAACTAACTTTATGGGATTAAAAACGCAATGATAAGGTGGCAACCTTAAAGCACTGTGTCCATGTTTCGCTGTTAAATTGTCAATAAAATATTGCGGTTTAAAATTATGATTTTTGATAAGGCCTAATAATACTTTCTTTGTTGGTGTATTTGGAACTTCTAAACTTTTTGAATTTTTAAAACCTAATATTTTAGCTTTCTTTGTATTGGAATTTGGAACTTTCTCAAGCTGCCGGAAATGATACGGTGCATTATCCATTACATTTACCAAATTTGTTAGAATATCTGTATAAATTGTATCTACAAATACAAAGAATTGCAAAAAAAGGTTAAAATACAACAAAAAACAATTTTTTTATGCGCCCATTCCAATCTTTTGGATTTTTTAATGTAGAAGAGAACGTCCTCACCTGTTTGCTTTCACCCAGTGGGGACCTAGAAATGTCATAGACTTCTGTTAATTGAGAAATAATTATTTTCTAACAAATACTCGTCTTAGTAAATGAATTACCTCATCACAGTCGTAGAAAATACAGTCCACCACCTACACTTCACAAGAGTTGAACAAAAAATGGTTGGAATAGTAGATTACGAATGAAGGGTCGCTTTTACCTGAAGCGTTAATTCGGAAACAATAATAATCGTTATGTTAATCATGAATGCCGGTATTGTCCAATTAGTAGCACTGAGAAATTTTGTTGCCAACAGCTGTATAAGTAGAATATTAAAAAAGATAGAAGTAATTTTACAAATTACAATATGATGCTGCGTCAACTGCTTTTTCGGCACTATTTAAGTCACTATCGCGGTAATCGTCCTTCAAACAATTTATTCCACTAACACTGAAATCTGTAGTTATGCCAAATTCACTATTTTTTTCCCTCTAATTCAATCTGACTCTCGAGGCACAATCTAACTCGTTGGTGAGTAACTTTACGAATTCGCCTTGCACGGTTATCACACATTTTTCCGTTTGTTTTCTCAAACGTACTGGATAATGATCTAAATAATTAACAAAATTCATATACACTATTTTATTCCGGCGTTTCGGAGATTTATTTAATTGACATGCGCGAATTTTCGAAATTAAGCAGCTGGACAGGAATTTCCATTATGCCATTTCCATTGTGCCATTTCGTACTTTGCAGATACCAGGAAATTTTAAATATTGTTACCTAATTTTTAACACAATTATTTCATCCCTGAGTTTGAATCTTTTTCATACTACTCTGGATCCTATAGCATCCGTGCATAACCGTGCAGAGTGTAAAGTTTTTAGCTTCTCGAGAAGTATTTCAGAATATAACCCACAAAAATACATTTCACCCCCATTTTTCAATCCTTCGGAAGAGAAAACTCGGGATTTTACAGCTTTTCTGGCTGTACTCGGATCAGAGACGAATGTATCAGCGTGAAAAAATATATATTTCCAGGTAATCGACAACTGGCTAAATATTTCCGGAGATGAATACATACATCATACGCGCCCAGAGTCGTTGGGAACTTCATGACATCTTCGTAGGTTTTCTCAGTGGTTTTAATTATCATTTACGATTATGAACCAAATGACTTACAATGAGTACAAAATCTCATTATACAAATTGATCAAAAAAAAAGATACAAAATTGAAAAATCATGTTTTGGTTTAATATCCGGAAAACAACGTTACGCTACATAATTACACCCAACAGCAAAGTTATGCCAATTTGATTCACCTTTAAGATGAATATTAATTGTTCAATCTGGTCCAAAATGTTCCAAGAAAATTGTAAAAAATTCAACTTTTGCCAAAATTTATACATATTAAAATTTTTCGACCACAACTGATTGAAATGAAACATAACATGATTTGATTGGTGACCAAATTCTCCAATAAATAAGAAGAGAAATTTGAATCTTCAATGAAAGTTGGCCCAGCCATAGCAAATGAACTAATAATTACTATTTTTGTCCAATCATTGCTTCTTTTCGTTTTAAACTTATTGTTAAAACAGGTTTCGAAAGAACCAATCTAGTACGACAGTCGCTTGTTTATCATGAACCTAAATGACCCATATAAGTCACACATTGGTTGTAAAATACTGTAAAGTTTCAAATGCGAAGTTTTCCAAGAGTAATATCAAATTTGAAATGAAGTGATGTTTCTTTGAAAAAAAAATTCTGCTCTGCAACTCTTTAGTCTTATTTCGATAGAAAAATAGTCCCAGTGGAGTACAATAATGCGCCATATCGGCCTGTAAAAACAAAATGCGGCCTGTTAAAATAAATAAAAATTCGTAATTCTTTTGTTTTCGATGTGATGCAGAAATGTATTAACTATTTTTAGTAGCGCTTAAAATGATCTTTAATTTTGTATTTAACATTTGTTTAAAAAAATATTTGCGAACATATAAAAATTCCATATTATTTGTGTTACATCATATATAGCAAAACTATAAAGCTATTGGTGCCATATGTCAAATGGCATACCTTGGTTAACGTCATATTACGACCCACAACTTTTACATTTTATGATAAAACGGGAATGTTGGAAGTTCGTAGTCGCGAGTAATATTGTTTTTTTTTAAAGCTCTTTATTCGAATCATTAGGAAAACTTTTGATTTCAGCTCAAGTCCTTCTGTTCAGTTTGTAAGTTCAGTTAAATTTTGGCCTCTTCAAGCAGTTTACTCTTCATATGAGATGACATTTAACGATATTTCAACCAATAGACGACACTACAATCTTTCTACACTTCTGCCCACTATCTAATTCCCTTCAGATTTGGCCCTTGTCGGTACGCTTTTCGGCTCGCGAGGGAAAAGGGATTCGGATAGTATGTTTTGTAACTCCAGCAAATTAATTTGCAATAAACTCTGGAGCCGCCTTTCGACTGAAATCGGCTCGCAGGGCGAAATAGTTAATTAGGAAGATCGTCGGGGAATTATGACGTCGGATGCTTGGGTGGTCCGACCAATAATTCCTCTACGGAGAGAATGAAAGGGAAAAGAGATGAGCGAGAACATTCGAAATATGTCGAGAACGGTTTTTTGGAAAATAAAAGAGTGAGTAATTGGACGGGTTGTCACAGAGAAACGTCGACGTAACGGAATTAATGTTGAAATTCGGAATATTTTCTTTAATGAGGTAAAATTGACGTACTTACTTACGCTGAAGCTTGAGTTAAGGAGATGAGATTTGGAGTGAGACTTACTAAATTTCCTTATCGTCTGATTTTTAGAATAGAATTGAGTTAATTCACATTTGAAGTAAAGTAGAGTAGTAATTTTTTCTAAAGTTATTTTTCGAATAATTTTATTGGATTAACCTTTGTTAACATTTGTGAGCTTTGTTTAGATGCTTTGGATTGATATGATATTAAAATAAACATTATATTATGTTTTATCCTTCATCCTTGATCGTTGGAGGATGTTTCTATTGTCAATTGCCAAATTGATGCATATGGAATATGTACACGCGTCGATATATATATACATTATTTATTGTGAACTGCCGCCATCCTGGATAAACCAAAATCTTAATATGGCTAATATTGATTGATGCTGAATCCGATGTGAAAAACAATGAGAATTTTTATCCGGTGGCTGGAACCAATCAAAAACTCAATTTCATTTATCGATATGCAAAATGACGGTCGCGGAAAAACAAAAATTCTATTAACTAATTTAAATTGCTTATTGACAGGGATCCAATCGGAAGCTCGCTTTATTCCATATATCGATGAGTAAAATGACAGTTTAGAGTGGATATTTCACGAATAATAGTTACGTCATGTATATGTTAGTATATATCATTATATTTTCGCCTAATTTTAAGCATTACTGTACCATTACTCTTCATCCATTGTTTAAATTGAACCGCTCTTCTTTTATAACAGCACTTTTAACGAATATTTCAAACAAAGTAAACTATGATAAACCTTGTAACACCAACCTTGTAGATAGGTACACATGTTGGTGGGTGTGTATATATCTTGTGGCGTCTCGTCCATTATGGCACACTTAACGGTAACCGTCGTCGAATAGCCATCGTAAAATCCGTAAACTTATAGAGCAAATAATGATCTCTTTATTACCGGTGTATATCCAAAAAATGGCCCCGTACCAATTCAAAACCACTTGTAGCTCTCACACACCTGGTTTGCCCATAAAACATTCAAGTTACGACTTTATGATCGATTTAGCAGTAAAAGTGGTAGAGGTGTTTATATTCTTAACAAATTATAGCTACTTCATAAAACATCTCTCGTTCTCTCTCCCTCTCTCTTCTGTTTCGGATTTTGTGTTTATATTTGACATCGAGTGTGGAACTTGATTTTTGTATGCTATTACATATTTATATAATTACATTATTATAGGGCGTTTCGTTAGTTTTCGAAATGTGATAATCACACTAAACGAGCTAACTAATGACATTTAATATTTCTTAATACTGCGGAGTACATAAAAGAGCTCAGAAAGAGTATCTAGTAATTAGCTCCTTAATTTATAACCGCGGTGCTTAAAATTTGGTTAATAGCCGTTTTATGGTTAACATATATGTACTTAATATTAGAACCGCGGGTCTATTATGTCATTAACTGTTCAAAATTTTCGCTTTTCGTATTAAAAAACTTAACACGTGAACGTTGGTATTTTATCCATTTGGCGCGCAATCTCGAAGTCGAAGACATTTATAGCGGCCCGATAGATAGTTATTAAAAGAGAAACTTTAATCCTGAAATATAAACGCTTCCTTTAAAGTAGGTAATTGAGATAAGTGTCCATGAGTTCTGTATTTTATAGGATAGCTTTGCAAAACTGATCTCAATACTAATAAATTTTATCTTTACAACCTACGTATGTGTGCATTTTGTATGCAAACGGTTAATAATAAAAGGTTGTGATGCGGACCTTTTTGCATACCCGTTTTCTGTGTAGTTTGCGTGTATCTCAGCGCGAGTCGATTTTCCAGTTTAGGAATTATCTTCTGCAAAAAATAAACACAAGAAAACATTGTCGTTTATATGCATGTCATTCTTGAACGACTGCAAAGCAAAAAATCGACGACAAAAAAATTAAGGACGAATATGAGCTCTCAAAATGGCATTGTAAGAACAGCGAGTTAAGGCAATTACAGGTTTCATTTAAACAATATCATTTTTTATTAAAAATTATATATCGATAGGTTTTATTTTTAATGAATTTTTAATGAAACTGTGGAAGTATTGAACAAAGTTGATTTTGCTATACGTTTATTTCAACTTTTGGAAAATTGAACCAGATTCGAGTAAAGTACAGTTTCTTTTGAATGCAATTCTGATGTGAAATTATTATTGAACGTGTTTTAACGTGCCGTAAAAGCTTTAGAACAAAAACAGATCAGACATCAGTTGATGATTGGTAAATTCTTTTGAAGTATTGTCCATTTTTAAGTGAATATATATTTGCTTTGGCATAAATATGTTTCTAATTGGGAAAAGCTTTCTATGTAATGTTGTAACCTTTCAAATTTAAGTAATCTATAAATATATGTACCTCATGAAATCGTAAACAGACTTTGTGTCTGTATGTATATGCGAAATAATCTATACATTACCTATACAAGTTTGGATGTGATTTTCAGTAGTATATTGATATACGGAACTGTTCATAATTATTTGAAACATTTTCGAACCACCCCTTCCCCGTAGAGAATATTGGACTGTTTTCACTTTAACTGCCTTCATCCGTCATGGTGCCACATGGATTATTTGTTTAAAAACAAATAATGGTTTATTAAACTACTAACATTCAAATCTACCTCAAATAACATGAAATTTGCAATCGACATGGACGAATGGTGGTATTTCCATCGGTGTACCATGTGTGCAGGTGGGCCCCTGACCCAGAAAATAAATAGTATTTATTTAATTTAGAGTCCAACAAAATTTTCCACATAGAAGGTTGTGGGTTGCTGCGCGCCACTGAAAGAAACATCTAGAATCATTCTTCGCCATGTTATATACGTTCTAGTGTTACAAATCGAAACGAAAAAGTTTCGAGATTATACCTGAACACGTTTCTAGAGTTTTTCCTTGGTCTTCGAAGAATTAAAAAAAAAGTGAAACTTTCCTAAAAATTCCAAATTCTGTTTACGTTTGACGTTCGAGAAGAATCTTTGAAATTTGTTTTCTAGAATCTTCTAATGCTTAAAATTAAAATAATATTATTTGGAACTTCCGTAAACTGTAAAAGATCGCTTTTGTCGACAATTTGGAATGGTGTAAGTTCCACCTCCCCAACCAACCTCTGAATTGTTCTAAAGGTTCTTGAAGTTTTTTAATGGTTTAATGTAATTTAAAATTTTAAAAAAACGCATGGTATCTACACAAGTACTTTAGATTTGTGCTAACGTTTAAAATAAAATCGTTTTTAAAATAAAATCTACACAAGTACTTTAGATTTGTGCTAACGTTTAAAATAAAATCGTTTTGAGCTTCTATACACTTTCTAGATTTAATTTCAAATCCATTCTAGTCTTACAAAATTCTAACGTACTAAATTTTAAATTTATAGAATATTTGTTCTATATATTTAAGCCTTTCAGCATTTAAAATTAAAATGGAAAAATTTAAACATTGCCAAAACTTTCAATATTCAATTTTCAAGCCAGCTTTTAAAACTCTAAAGAATCCAATAACGTACCGACCGGGACTGCTATCCTAAAAGTGGTGCAGCCCGCGGCAGGTTAATATTTTATATGGGTCCCATCAAAATTTTCGCACCGGGAAACGTTTGCTCAGTTAGGATTAGCCGTACTTGCCTGAAGATGACTATGTATGAGTCGAAATCGAAACAATTTTCATAAGTTGGCTCAGAATTTAAGATTTTTTTGGTATATATTGCATTTCGAAAAAAAATTGAAAATTTTGAAACACCATACAATTTCTACTAAACTAATTTACATGAGTCACTAAGTGGCAGCAACTACTGTTAGGGATAGTATTTCACTCTTAAAGAGCTACAGTCTTGATAGTTTTATTGATTTTTCCATTGTATTAATTTTATTAATGGATAAACAAAGTTTTTTGGTTGCCCAGCAATTTTCCAGCCCCCCGAATAGATCACCCTTTTAAGAAATGTTTTCCCTTAAGTAAAATCGCACGAGATTCGACACTTAAGTTTCTAAGCTATTGCGCATTTTAATAAAATATCTTGACGTCGTTACTCTAATTGTTTGATAAAACACGTACTGCCAAGAAAAATTTTCCCGCTTAAATTTAACCGCTATTATATTTATCTCGTAATTTAAGAATTAAGAAGCTTGCAGCTCCGACTGTAATAATTATTTTTGGTGTGCTTTTTTGGGATAAGCTCTCTATTGACAATCCTACTGTCCAATCCTGAAAACTAGAAATCCCAACGATGGAAATTCTGGAAGTTATTTAATTTGTTTCTTCACTACTTTTGCTAAATTACTTTTAAAAATCTTTAATTCTCATTATTTGAGTTCGAGGATTTTTGAAAACACCTGCTCTTGGTGACGCTTTTTCACAAGGGAATTTCAGGAATTTTCATTGCATTTTCTGTGATTCATTTTATTAATTGATTAAAAAGCAATAATAATAGCAATAGCAATAATATTACGAAAGCAAAGAAAGCAGAAAATGCAAAGTTATTATGAGAATATTGGTTCTGCTACAAAGTTTAACGGCATAAATGGTAAACGCCGAGAAGATAAGAACGAGAAACAGCTTGGGGGGCGAGTCGATTAATCTCATATCGAGTCGATTGTTGATAATTTTGTTAATATCTCGATTTTTGACGCACGACAACGATTGAATATTCCGTCAAAAAGTAATCATAATAACGAGACAGTCTAAGGTAAATACATGTAAGTAGTTTCAATAACTTATAATCAATAATTTCTGACTTCAGTGTAACCTAATCTAAATTTTATGTTTCTAAATTAATTTTGTCGTTGACTAAATTTCGTTTATCAATGCGGTCATTTACTTATAATGCCATAGTTACAAGCAATAAAATTCCAAATGAGTTTAAACCACTTTCACCATGTCGTTTCGCAAACTTGCAAAAAATATATTTTTTCAAAAAGTGATTAATTAGTTAATTTGAATTCTTTTCTTGATTTGTAATCTTCAATACATTATATATGTAATAAATAATCCAACTTAATGCAAAAAACTTTAATTTCAATAGAAATCGAAAGTGGAATTGAAAATCTTTGCTGAGATTAGTGGGATAGATCTGCTAGACGTCGCCTCATTGGAAATGTATATGCAGTACTGTATAAACAGTGCAAATTAGTGGGACAATTTGTTATAGAGTTTACTTGAGTGTGCAAAAAAGATGGATACAATTTCGCTTTCAATATGCCTGAAATTTTACCTAACTCTAATGTTAGCTTTTGAAACTTTAAATCAAAATTTAAGTCATTAGTAATTAAATTTTCACGTCTGAAATTTATATTTTAAACCCTCCTGAATAAAAAATGTAATTACGACAATAAAAAATGTATATTCCTCCAACCGAAACGATTTCTATAAAGCTTTAAATCATTTCACGGAAGTTTCCCTTCCACGCCTTTCGCCTTTTGTCTATTCAAAAATGACTATAATACCTAACGTCAAGCAATTAAAACAGATGAAATCTTTAATTAGTACCTCAAAAACCGTGTAATGCCCTAATGATGAAGGAAATATACTTAGGCATCCATGACGGTCGAAATAAAAAATTCAAATATTTGTAAATTGGGCAGTTCCTAATGTTTAAATATACTTTCGTATACGGTGCGGTATCATGTCTCAGGCCTTTGACTTAAAATTTGTTTTAATATATGATTAAAACTGTTTTGTATTATCTAACTTTTAAGGGCCCCCGGCACTTGTCGCTCTGGCAACAAACAAGGCTCAGACTTAAGTTCGGCCATCTTTGGCGTCTGTCTAATGTCAGCCTAGAATATTCCATCATTCTTTTCTTAATCCTTCTCTCTCTTACTCTCTCTAACGTCGATGGTGTTCTGTTTTATATTGTAACGATCGTCTACTTGAATTCTGTTTACTCACCCGGAAAATGGTTTGTTTATTCCCGTTCGTCCCGAAAAATATCGTTTTGTTTACGTCATGATGGCGTCTCTCTTCCCTTGTTGTTCCTTTCTCTGTGCATACGTGTAGGCCATGGCGATGGAGGCGTTACGACTACCACGGGACCGGACGAGGCGAGAGGCTCATGTGAATGTGTATTCTTCATCACAGCTGGCGGCCTTTTGAGGCCATGTTGATGGAGGGGGCGGGAAATTCAAATTCTAAGATCAAGATGATCGGAATGAAAATTTTAAGTTTGGTACATTCGCGGGGGGCAAGTTTGTAGTTACATATTTTATTTCGGTGAGCCATTGTTTCTGGTTGCCGTCGAATCGAAATCAAAGCAATTTGCATATTAACGTTAAGATGAATTTTGGCTTGAAATACATTTAGAATAGATTTCACGGAAGTAACTACAGTTTTGTTCCGTGTATTCTTGACATGTAGGTAACTATAGTTATCTTATTGAAACACATTCTAAACGCATTTTACGCTAAAATGCGTTTTAGTGTTGAAATGCGTTTATGAATAAGAGTACATGTCAAGAATGATTGCGTCAAAGCTAAGTTGATTAGTTGTTGCCATTTTTTGAAAACAAATCCGAAAGGTGTTGGTTGATCTTCGGACACACCTGAAATATTAATGTTCGAATTTGGTAATATCAAAATCAATGTAACATTGAACTTACATTGATAACATACTACCTCAGATTAGTACAAAATTTGTCGGCCACGTCTAAAAATAACATAAGACGGCGTTAAGAGTTTTAACACAATGAACTATGACAAAAATTGTTTACTTACTTGGTAATAAATCCATTTTTCATTGACTGAGATACTACAAGCTCAATCAAAACCGTCACTGGCAATGTTTGTAAATGCCCAATAAATGTAATATTGAGTATCTGACTTCAATTGGCTAATATGGATATCAGTGAAGAATTGATCAATAAGAAACTTTAATATGTATTTTTTATGGAATAGCAAGGTACCTACTTAACTTTTAGGAAAGCTTAATGTTTTGAAATTGTTTAGAACTTCTTTAAATTGTATAAAATTCACAATGGAAAACGGGATCTTCAACTCTACCGCAAGAATTACATATTAAGATAATCCACTTAAAATTCACTTCGTGTAAGTCCCAGCGACGTCTTTAAGGAGCTTGACCGCTTTGAGATGCTTAGAATTGGAAATAATTATGATTAAAATTATATTTTTGTTAATGTCCAAAAAAATATTTTCTTTGTTCACAATAATTCAAAAATTAAATCAGATAAAAAGTGATCTTCACTTTACTTTTATCTCAGCATTTACAGCATTTCAAATTCCCTGCAAAATGGTTTTTGAAGTGTTTCGATGGCTTCAAAGTTTAGAAAATGTTTGTTGAATATGGATGTTTGTAAGTAGGGAAAATTTTCGGAGAAGGTAACTGACTTTATTCGCTCCAATTTTGAATCATTTATGCAAACATACTAAGACATTACCCTATATGTATACATACATATACATTTTATATATATATATATATATATATATATATATATAACACAACAAATGAACAAATATAGATAACCCTAAACAACTACTCCACTGGCACTATACCTCGACGGGCATTGAAGAATTACATGGGTTAATATATGGTTCTCGCCTAAGGGCCACAAATGTGAAAACTGCCAACTATAATTGTAAGAGGAAATAAGAACAAGGTATTATGATCTGCGACTGGGATTGAAACCCATATTTTCCTGATTTCGCGTCAGTTGCGTTACTATTATGTATCTATTCATTCATTATAAATTCACCATTAAAGTTTTTCAAGCAGTTGAAAACTATTTGTTTTTGCTTTGTTAAAAGAGGTTGTTTCTAAGGGTTCAAACGTGATAAAATAGGACATATTTCAGGGCTTGAAAGAATATTTGTCCTATACATTTGAACACGGTTTCAATATATAAAATATTTAAGTCTGTAATTTTCACAAATTTTTCATAAGAGGGGGATTTTTACTTTATTTAATTCAGGATAGATACACCATCACAACAATTTAAATTTTTAGTTATTATTGCAAGGGATGGTTTCTAATGGTAGAAACTCAGTAAATATCATATATCTTATTTCAGAGTATGAAAGAATGTTTGCTCTACTTTTTTAAACATGATTTCGGTTTATAAAATTCTTAACTATACTTTCCCCAATTTTTTTATAAACTTAGGATTTCACCCTCAGAAAATAAAAAGTACACATCGAGACCATAACTTTTGTAAATACTTAAAGTTTTCTAACGTTTACAATTAAAATGAAAAATTTTGAAATTTTCATAAACCTTTTGTTTCAGTTACAACCCAATTTGAACTACCAAAATTCTAAAGAATATCTCGAGTTCTTTTCATTCGAATTTAGACCTTTTATCGTTTGTAGTTATAACTAAACACTTTCTAAAATCTATCTGAAACAATTTAGGAAATGTTTGATAATTTTTCTGTGGTCCTCGGAAAATGAAACATGAAAATAAACCTTTTCTCTGTTTCATTGATGATGACACGTTCGCGAATACTCAAACGTCGTTTAACGATGATTATTCATCAAAATATTGAAAATCAAAAATGCCGGACACTTTTGTATCGAAATTAAAGTGGTTTCTTGAATTCACAAGAAAGTAAAATTAATGTACTTAAGACAGTCATGATTAGATTTCTCTCGTCGACCTTCCCAAGCTCACTTTCGACTCCATCCCCAATTTCGAAAGAAAACTTGCACTGGACAAAATTCTTTTCTCAGTTCGTTCTCCCTGTATAACTACTACATATCTTTCCGTCTTTTACCCATATCCGTCAATTTAAAAATTAATTTCCCATTTTTCAGTATGTCTAATCCGACAAAAAGTCGTTCCTTTGTTGGCATCCTTATGCGATATGAAACTCGATTCCATCAGAGAGAGGCGTCGAATATGAACGGTATTTTTTTAATAACGGCTATAATTAACAGAAAAAGAAAACATATTATTGCTGTACGTCTGGCTTCTGAGAAAATAGCCTCAGTACAGTTAAATCGAGTAAATCGACAAATTTAACGGTAGATGTTATTGTTTAAGAGGATTTTCAGAAAATTAAATTTGTTCGAGTTGTATTAAAAATGTGCAGTACAACTTTTGAGTAATAATGAAGCGATTTTCTTCTCCTAGTCAGGCGTCTTTCGACCGAAGGTCACACTCCTGACTTCTTCATACCTAATCGACGGCCTGAAGAAATAAATTATATTATAATGATGCCTTCGGTGTCTGCAGAAAACACAAATGTAGACATTTTATTTAAAATCTAATTTAAAACCCACCCGTCTTTGCCTCTCTTTGTGGACACACACGCAATAAAACCGACGCTCACTCGAAGAAATGCAATCGTTATAAATTAGCATTAGCGTCTACTAACTTTATGCCGTTATTGTCAAAATAAAACCTACGAATCTCACGCCTTTGGCCGCCGTTTAGGACACAATATTAGTGACTTGACATAAACAGTCGAAGAAACTCCGACGAGGAAAACATGAGTGAAGTTTACAAAACCATTCCTCAAATAATCTCCCCTCGTCCTTGCTTCGTCTAGCGCATGAAATATTACAAGTGCTTGTAGCGTTTACGTAAATCCAATTATAGAATAACTTGCCGTTTCACTAACAAACCGAAAAGTTTCTGTTTAACGCACAGTTTTTGGTTTAATCGCTTTTCATTTGTGCTTCGAATTAAGCGCAAGATGGAATTCCAGAGTGGCAACTCGTAAAACCTCCGTATAACTTCCATAAAACGGTTGCGCTACCTTTTAATTACTAAAGGAGTCTATTAACAAAAGTCTCATTGAAATGAAATTAGATTTAACGGATTCTTGTTTTCGCTACAAATAACTGGATTAGGTAAAGCAAGTTTTTACCATGCGAGAGTGAACACAAGGTTTCAAACCAGATGTTAGTTTGTTTACGTAAATTGACCAAAATCATAAAGCTAACAACGAGCTGAAAGAATTGTATCGTATAAGCGCTGCTCGTACGTTTTTGCCATGTACTTGTCAGATGAAATTTTATAGGCGGTGTTTGATGAAAAACAAACGCCTTTGCTTTCAAAGTGAAGTGAAGATTGTTTACGTACGAACTATAAAGTGTTCTGACAAAATTACCAGATAATTTTTTTGGAACTGAAATGGACATTCTGAAGTGATGAATAACGTACGTGAAACGGAATAGAAATTCGTAGCGCCCATAACCAGAGATTCTGTTCATTTTATGACAGAATTTTCTACTATACTCCAAGTGAAATGATAATTTTCATTGCATTTTTTCTAGAAAGCTGCATAATAATCCCGTAACATTTTTAAGTCAGAAATATGGTATTTAAGACCATAATCGATTTGTGGCATGATTTTTCTCCAGATCACCCAGTTCCTAAAAAATTAATTTTTAATCTCACTGTATAAAGATAAAATGTATGTAATATTTAAAAATTTCCCAACTTCTTTTTAAGTAATTTCTCAGACATATTATATAAAATATTTATATATAATTTTGTAAATATTATCGTACCCTATATAACCGTAAAGTTTAACCAAAATTACAAAAAACAACCGCCAGTAAACATAAAGAATGAATTTTAATAAAATTTCTTGAGTATATTATAATCTGTAATAAAAGCCTAAGCATTAAATATGAACTTGAAACATTTAGCAATTTCATAGATATAGACTAATATTTACCTTATGTACCTGCCAGTATATACTAGATAGGAAAAGTAATAAGCTAAAAGAACCACAAAATGTTTCTGTACCAATGTTCTTGCGCGGATGTGAATCTTGAACATAATGAACAGATTAGAAAGTAGAGTAAACAAAGTTTCCATTAAAATATCGGTAAATCAAAACAAGAATCGACAAAATTGAAAAAGAAGAAACATGTAGACAATTAGGAACAAAATCTGTTAAAGTCGGTGTTGAGGAAAGACAGACAAGAAGGTCGGAACATATCTATTCCATTTAGAGTTCTAAAGAAAATACACAACACAAGAGCATTAGGTATAGGTAACCACGAAATGGGTTGATCGATAAAGGCATGAAAATAGTATGAAACAGGCAAGAAACCATTTTTTTCTTCTTATTCGGAAGATATAACTCAAAGAAGAAAGTGATGAAAACAATTGTTTCGATAACTCACTAAGCAAATTTACAGAATAAATAGCGTTACATAGGAAATGCAGACAAAAGTTTATTACCAATGTAAAGTCGGCAGTAGTATTTTATGCCATAATGGCTAACTGTCCATTTTGTGTGAACTGAAGTGTAAATTGCTTGTGGGTGTTCGAAAACTATATGTGCTTTGTATTATATCTTAAGTTTATGGTTTATATTAGTTACAGGCTTTTTTCTTATCGTTGAATTACCCGTTTTGGATTAGGTTTTAGTTACATATTTAGTTTCATTGATGGTAGTGCTGTCGTTATTTGCCTTTTGTGTCTAATTTACGTTTCTTAAAATTACACTTATAAAGTACAGTAAACACTGTTGTTGTTACTACGTTATTACTATTAAGTAGGTGAACTTTATTCAAAAAGTTTTAAATTTAAAGGTATAAAAATATTTCATCAACTATAAATAATGTTCAAAAATCCTTGTAACATTGATTCGGGTTTTACATAACTTAACATAACATAACGTTAAAGGCAATTCGGTTTCCTTTCATTTACCAATCGATACGTTACCTTCACAAATCTCAAATTATCATAATGTGTCATAATAATATTATCACAAATGATAATATTATTAAATTTTCGGCTAACGACCGCGAAATTCGCGTACTGTTTACATCTTCACTGATACATAAACAATCATATACATATACAATTAAAAATTTTCGCCGGGAACGGCATCAATTGCGACACGCATTCCATATCCGCTCCTAACGAGCATACAAATTAAATGTTTATTTCGCGATGATGAAAAGTAAGTTTAATTAAAGACAGATATCAATTAACCACAAAGCGAATTGAAGTCGCCATACATGAAATAAAGTTAATTTAATTAACGGACTTTATTTAGCAGTTCAAACGTTATACCGACGGATATAAACAAATTGAACAACAATAAAAATTTCTGCAATACACACAATTATGTAGATTCATTTTGGCGAAAATGGAACAAGTTCGCGTATATATGTATATATATAAAATGAATCTCATAAGCATTTACCTGATTTAAACCGGTCTCTTGCTGCAACCTACTTAATCGACGTTGAACTGAATTTTAAACCGGTGAACTCCCGACTCGAACCAATCTTCCAGAAGATATAAAACCGCAAACTTTCTAAAATTTTTTGCTCCGTAAATGTGAAATCTTTCCGTAGGGACTGTAAAATTTCCTTATGCATTTAAATGCTTTATTTGCCTATGCATTGCCTCGTCGGTAAAGTCGCTCCCGACTACAAAAAATTTGAATTTTCAATGGGCTTTCTATCTCGTTTCGGTATAACGGCCCGCGGGGGGTAAGGCGCAGAAGGGGTTGCAGAAAAAAATTGGGTCGTGGGAAGAATGAACCTACGGACCTATGGTCAGGTGGCAGGTATGTCATTTTCTGGTTTTACGGCCGAAGGGTAATTTTGTGAATATTAGTGACTGAAATTTCTAGCTTATTGGTATTGACGAATTAATTTTTGCAATAATGCAAATATCAGATTTCAGGGTCCACTCACATATAATAACAGTATATTTAGCATACTCCCTATTGAAGAAAGTTATGTGCATGAGTTTAAACTAATATTTACACTAAAACTGTTTAGAAAACTCAACAAACATAGATTAACCGTAAACAACTACTTCCCTGGCACTGTACCTCAACGATCATTGAATAACAAGAGTAAATCTATGGTTAACGTCAAACTAAGACACAACATGAAAATTATCAGATTATAAAAAGAAATAAGAAAAAGGTATTATGATTCTTGACTGGGAGTATCATAATACATTTTTCGATATTTAGAAAACTTTAGTGATTCAAGACACTGAATTTACTGAGTTACTGGCGCTTCGTTAAATCACTAATAAAGTTATGCACGTTAATTAAAGTTAATGCTTATTTAAGAAACTCATTTAGAACGATGTAATACGAAATTGACAATGGATTTACTCGATTACTGATACTTCATTTAAGCTGTAAAGCTAATGTCAAGAAAGCTTCAAGTGTTTAAAAAATTTCATGATCCTGGGACCCTCGTAACAGTTCAGATATAATTAATACCCGGCGATAATTTCATGTATGTAGTTTCATTGTGACGCATCACATTGATTATGACGAATCTGTATTAAAAAATTCTCGAAAAGGGGCGTTTCATCTGAAAACTCCCGAAAAGTGGTAAAATTAGTGTCAAATAAAATTACGAATATCACGCTATATTAACCTTCTTATATAAGGTACTGGTATAATAATAAACCATTGTAATCGGGGAATTTGAAATATTAATTTTTCTGAAGATTTTGAGGTCCGCTGAATCTGAATGACATGTATAATATGTGTGTAGGTGTGTAGTTGGCTATTTCTTAAGAACTGTAAATAGTCAAAAGCTTTTTGATTTGGTCTTGGGATGCTATAAACCCGAAATAATATGATTTTGGTTAAAATCGGTTTAAATAACGCAAACGACATTTTACTCTTGTCATTATTATGTTATCACTAAAACTTGTCTTACATTTCTTTGTAAGCTTTGTATTTATTTGTATCCATTTAATCTTTTTTTTTAAATCTATTGTTGACATATTGACTGCCGTAATCGTTTTCTTAACTGATTCTCTCCAAGGAGACCTTTGACGTGAAGTTTCAGTGTCCCTCAATTTATTAAGAGGACTTTATTATATCTAGAATACTACGTTAAATGCTCAACTTTTTTTATTTAAGATATTTTGTAGTTAACGTACACTGAAGTGCACTTTACTCTTGAAAATTTTCTATTTTCTTTTATTTTCTACAAAACAACTATAGAAATTTATTTTAAACTTCCCAACTTGATTATGCATCTCATAAATATAAGTTTCATTTAATAGTTGTTTCAACTGAAAATAACTTTTCATAATTTTATCCAATACAGCACTAATTTCCTTTAAAATTGGCAACTTGGTTTATCTATTTAATATGTATAACTTTCACTTGAGACATTTTATCAAATATTATACGTTTACTAAATAGCTTTACCAATTGTGTTAATATTGTGCACAAAAGAATCTTCCCATATCAAACATTAAAAAATGGTATTTATATTTCGACCAAAACCAAAGTAAACTACGAGCAGTTCACCATTTTGTCAAAGAAACTTGCACAAATTATCATCGAAATAACTAACATGGAAAATGGTTTCGTCAAAAGAAGCAAATTATAATGTTGAAACAAAATTTAAAAACTCAAAATCGGCAGCTACCAACTAGCATTGAACTAAATTCTAATCAAAATTGTAAATGATTATTTACAGAATTTCAAATATAATTCTGTCAGAAGAATAATGTGATGAAATAACTCTTGGACCAACCTCAAACATTCGTGAGCTTCTATTATTGATAGTCGATTAGAGAATCTACCAGAAGATTCTAGGTAATTCTCGAGAGATGGCCGTACGGGTGTATTACACCGCGGTCCGTGAACAGAGAAGGCAAGTTCGATTTGGAAATTCGTGCGACGTTCTAAGAGATCGGAAATATAAATTCAGCCTGTTGTTACAAATAAATTAAGGTAGTGTTTTAAGTAGTTGTATTCAGTGTAATGCGTGTAAATAAATTAGTAGCTAATTTGAACAGTGTAGTTCTTAGCGAGCCTAAAATCGTAACAATGATAAGACTAACCTTAAAAGTAATACTAATAACTATAAACTATAACTAAGTACTAATAACAATAAAATTACAGAACTCGCAAATGCAAAAATTTACTAAAAATTCGAATAAAATCGTTTACACATTTCACAAAAGTCGACATAAAATATAACTAAATAACTATAAAATAATCTAACCATAAAGTAGTAAATAAATACTATGAACATTTTAATATAAAACAAAAATATGAAGGTAACAATCTATCACTTCAAACTCTTATTTTTGTGGACTATTAAAAATTCATAAAAAATTCCTCTAATACAAATTGTAACAAAATATAATGAGCATCAACGAAACAATATATGGAATTGTCACACTTGCACTAGTTTTGACGTAAATTTAATTGAAAATATACACATTGATAAGTGTTCAAAAATTTAACTTCAACTTAACTTCAACCGGACACAATAGCCACAATGGGATCTTTAACAATTATGTTTAACAGCTATTTATTTTCAGCCTAAAAATTAAAAAAATCTTCAGTTTTTTAAACGTCTTCTGTCGTATTTTTGTACGGCCACTTTTTATAATTACAAATTTGTGCCGTCATCTCACAGGATATTTATTTTACCAACCGTTAGTAATTTCCTGTTGTGTTTTTGTAACCATTCCATTTTCATCCCGTCCCACCATTCCAGTCCATTGTTATTACAACAGCAAAATTAAATCTGCAACGAGATTGATTATTACAAGTTAAGTAAATGTACAAATTTTATATGTTTTGAAGTATGCCATTATTACAGGATAAGTAAATGTACAAATTTTAAATGTTTGAAGGTATGTCGAAATATTGGCTTGAAACCACCAGCTTCAATATAAAGCTCCCTAATGAAGTCTTTTCATTAATTTAAATCGACATGAAATCCTGTCTGACATCTGGTGTTTCCGATTGGCAAGAGAGCTCTGGCGCACCCTGTATATCGCAGTGAATCGCAGTAACTTCAATGAAAATTTCCATTTACTTACTTTCCAACTAATTCTCTTGATTCTATTTTCGGAACTGATGGCAGTGTGACAGCCGGGATCGATAAAATTAAAAGCGCAATTGCTCTAATAGGACCTTCCCCTTCCCATCATTCATTCCACTCGAGTTCCTTCTGGCACCTCCCGTTCCCTCTCTGTCTCTTTCGAGCACGTTGCATCCCGATGCATATGCATGTATACTAAATTTATGCAGCGGTCACTCACGAACCGGCTACGCTAGACCTAGACAAAACGGACATTAACACACATCTACCCAAGAGCGTTTCTGTACTCCTGCTCTTTGACGTATTGCATGCAATGTCTATTAGTTTAAAATAAAACAAAAGCAACGGCGAAAAATTTGCCTATCCCATACAGTAAATTCTTGATTGAGTAAATTGTGCATGTGCTACAAAGTAAAGGTTCGGCAATAAAAATCGAAAGTACTACGGTAGTAAATCGTAGATAATGCGTTTTCTATAATGTCTTAATTAGTAGATAATTAAAGAGGTTATGACGTTTACATCGTAACAGAACGAATGGAAAAAATTACGGACAGTAAGTACTTGCGTTTAATTATTTATTACCTACAAGATATTTTTCCGGCAGTACGGCCGATTGAAGCCGTTATAATTTAGATAATCTATGAGTTCAAGTGAACATGCCATTGTAGAAATATAATCGATGGATGGATTATGAGTAATGTCAACGTTGACTGGATTTGCAAAATGCCCAGTTAATAAATCTAATCAATTGCTGTTTCTCTTTTGTTGTAACTGGTTCTTGAGCAATTTTTGTTCGCAATTGTGAGATTTTGTACCGAAAACTTTTTGCATTAAGGCTGAGGAAAGATTTTAAATAGATCAACTATTTCAACTATCAACTAATAATCAAGGATTGTGTTGTTATAATCGGTTATTATAACCTACCAATTGATTGATCATAAAAAAACCTGAGAAATCTCAAAACTTCCACTAAGTTTTTGAGAAAAGTGTGAATTGCAATTCGATGGTACCATTTTCGATTCTTTTTCGATTCAGAATTTTATAAGATCTAATTTAACATCACCTAACGATTTTTTACGAATCTTAATTTTTTGGAGTGAAAGAATTACAGACACAGACTTTGGGTTCACATATTCTTCTATATTGGTTCTTTCCAAATCGATGAAGAAATCACCAGGGATGATACATGTGCGCCCCAAAAATGTTTACCCCATTTTTGCTCGTTTGTGTTTAATCAAAGTTTTGTGCTTTCGGCCATCTTCAGTGAAAATGTGTTCAGCCAAATTTGATTTCTCTCTCAACCATACAATTAATGTTGTATTTATGTTTCTTAACAGTTAGCAATGATGTCAAATAGAATTTTGTGTTACTTCGTTGTTGTTAATATAGTTCTTCACATACTTCCCGCTATAGGTGCTCTGTTTTTACATTAAATGTATTTCTTATTTTCATTTTTGGGCAATGTGTTATTGAGCGTTGTTAAGTTTGTTTGCTATTCTTTTGTAGTTATAATATAGTGCAGTAAACATAACAGGTATAATATATACATATTATAATATAATACTGTTTTTTCTATGTATTGTTTGGAATAAACTTTATAAGTCAAGTGCCGGCAGGATTTCTCTCATTTCTCGCGATAGCTGATGTTTAAGTTTTAGCCTATGGAATGTTTCTCCGACGGTAAAAATCAACTTATTATCCATTGATAAGATGAGAAAAACTACGACTTTTCTAATTGAGTATTAGAGAATGTCAGTGGAATGTGAATTAAAACAATAGAATTTAAATTTGAAAAGCATTTCAAACGAAATGAACTTTTATGAAACCCTGACCCGGCTTCGTTCGAAGGTTGATTTAACCTCACATTTTTCCGAAAATGAAATTTGAAATTATTGAAATTTTCTGAACCATCTGAGAGTCGAACCTTTAGCAACGTTCCATAAATTTCATCCCTTTTTACACCCCTTCGTAAACGAAATTTGGAAATTTTTAATGTTTGGAGCCCCTGGGTGGTCGAAAACCATTACCATTTCTCACCCCCTCTGAAACGTGAATTAGTTGTTTTACTTTTTTCTGAAACAATTCAGAACTTCATGTATAAACATGCGAAAATTACAGTTTCTGTCTATTCGGGCACTTCTAAATAAATATGTATGCTGTGTACTTCAGATTGAATACCATAATCGCTATATTGCCTGATCTTTACTGAAAATCCTTTCGCCCTTGTGAATTTTCAGTTTTTATCATTCTCTCAATATTCTTTATATTCTTACTTCACTTTAAATCTGAACTACTTTAATTATTGGTTTTAATTTTTGTTCGAAACATTTTTTTAAACTCGCTCTACAGAGCACTGCACTCTTGAGAATATTCAGTTTTTCTACATTTTCGTAAAAGTGGATTACGTGATTTATTGCAGACTTTGCAATTTGGCTTACTTTTGTAGTATCTCTAACTTTTAATGAAAACATTTTTTCTGTTGAGTCGCCGTTTAAACGTGAACTACTACGTGAAATGCCTATAATTTTTATTTAAAACACATTTCTTTAAGCATGCACCAAAGAGCACTTAACTCTTGAGTATGCTCAAATTTTCTTAATTTCCTTAATAACGTCCTTAGTTTGTTTTACCCTTCCTTACTTGACTTACCTGATGAGTACCTACAACATTTGTTTTAAATTGCCCTGAATGGCACTTCGTTCTTAGGAATTTTAGTCCTTAATTTTCTCCAAAACAGCTATGATACTTTTAATACTAATATTTAGAACGTTTATTTGAAATATCTTTTGTAAAATCGCCTTAAAGGAAACGTGTCTCATATGAGAAAATTATACAATGGATACAACGTCAAATTTTTGCCTTAGGAATCTTCCCATGAATTTTGACCCATTACCTCAGCACCACGCTGTATTCACATGATATACGAATGCATGCGTATTCTTATGTCGGCGTTTGTTAAGTACGTTCATGTGGCAATAAGTTTCTTGTAGTTCCTTTATATTGGGAATACACTATATACACTCATTATTAAATTGGTTCATGAAGTGGTCCATGCGCAGTAGCGATCGAGTACCTAATGGTCGGCTGTCAGCTCTGAATGGTGCCTAAAATCTAGAAATTCGCCACAATTTGTGTCAATCCTATAGGCGCTCCTGCACATGAACTGTTTCAGTGGCAATCTCGATTTTATAAATTTCAGCTTAAACGTGGGTTAAGACAAAAATATTACTCTGCATATTTGGAATTTCATGAAAAAAATTTTGATGGAAAGAATTTTATACCGAAAATCTCTTTAACACACGAGTCCATTATATTTTAAGGAATCTCTTCGGATTGTAAGATTATAGGGACCATTGAAATTTCTTTAGATTAAACTGAGCTTTTTCATATTTTTAAGAAGTAAAAAAATTATGTCGTTCAAAGAACTAGTTAATTTTTAATCCATGTTTTTGACAATATGTTTATGACAATAGCAAGGCCTATCGATGAAAAGGATCACTTTTGTTATACATTATTTTCAAAAACTTTCCATGTTTATTTTACTCTAAATCTATCCAAAATTAAATAATAATACAAAACCATTTCAGACTCTGTGACACTATCTAATCTTTTTGTCTAGGATTAAGCAATGCATAGAGGATCTATAAGTCTGTACTAGGTAGTAGGCTCTCAGGACCAGTCGAGGATGAAATTTCACAGGTGATCAACCTTCACGTAGTCATAATACCTTAACCTCCATGAATCCGTACGTACGTAGTCCGTGTATTTGTATGTGCAACGACTCGATATGCGACTGCATCTGCCACACGATTGGCTGGGAGGCAGTCAACCGGATTATTATTATCAGCGAGCTATTTGCGAAATTCCACTTTGGAGAACTCTCTCGAATTAAGTCTCGAGTTTATGGTAATAAGGCAGCGATGTTAATAAGGTTAATAAAATATTTAGTTTAATATTATGGAGGGCAACGGTCTAACTTTAAGGAGTACGTGCAAGACAAGACGACCGCTGGATATGGATCACAGACAGTATAAAAAGATAATTGGAGAATGGTGAATGGGATCTCATTTTCAGTTTCAGGATTTTAGTTTTATCTTTACGATATCCAATTTCTAAGAGTTGCAACCTTTTTGAGAATGGAACGACTGTTAAACTGAAGCTGGTCTCTTATACACAGTCTATTTATCTTTTATTAAGAAGTGTGAAGACACTTTACAGAAATAAACCAACCGAAGCTCAAACATTGAGGTGATTTCGCAAAAGAAAGCCGACCTTTTCAGTTTAATCGATGCTAAAGAAAGTTTTACAGAGCCAATATCCACGATCCCGGTAGCTCCTACTTTGCTTCTTATTGTTCTAACGCTTGAAGAATATTAAAATTTTTAAAACTTGCACTTTCTACTTCAGAATTTTTTCACGTGTGTTTCAGTTTTCGAATTATTTCGAAAATAGGAACTTTAAAAAAAACAGCAATTGTATTTTAATTAGATTTTTTTATATCGACATTTCAAAGCGTCCAAACTTGTGGAACATATTTTAATATTTGAAAAATTAAAATAATAAAACTTTTGACTTCTATTGTACATAATGATATCCTCGTCATTACCAAGGGACTTCTTACGATAACTAGGAAATACCCACTTGTGTCTCACGATCATTTTGAAAGTGAACATAAGTGATTTATGATTTTAAAGCGTTCTAGCAAATTTGAAATATTATTACTAACATTTTGTGGAGATTTATAAAGAAATGTGCAAATAATTTTAATACCACATAAAATTAGCCAAATATGCAAAATATGCACTTTGTATACAAAATTTTTCTAGTTTACACCAAATAATATAACTGTCGATCCACTTATCTTCGTTATTCGTACTACACAAGGATTTACGAAGGTAGGAAGTAACGAAATGGTTATTCGCCAAACGTTTGAAAATTTTACATGGGGCTGGTACATTTAACGGTTATATGTGTTTATTTTTTCATAAAGTGTTGTATACCGTAAACTCAATGAAATAAAGCCATTAAAATTAAACTTCTTGTAAAAAATTCGAAGGCGAGCATCAAACGATTTCCTTGTGGGAATAAGGAATATTCGTGCCATGCTGGTTGCCAAAATTGCCGCCGCTTTATTCCTTGCCGTCAGCTGTATCTTCTCCATGTGGCGATGTAGTGAGGGATTCGCCACTCGTGTTTATGTTTAAATTGTTCCCTTGCATTACGTACTTCAACTATACGACAATATAATTAAAATAATAAAATATATAAAAACAATAATCGAAATAATCGAACTTCCGCCAGTGTAACTAAGTAGATAATGTCCGTATATATTCCAAATTTTTTAAGTATTACTCCCCACGGACCGTTGTTTGAAACTACTTTTGTGGACTACGTCCCTTCTATGAAAATGGTCACTCCTATAGCCTACAATAATGCCCACTTGTCTTGTCACTTTATCGCTTCTTGCAATTTGGGAGACTTAATTCTCTTTTTTCGCAACTCGATGATCAACAGAGCTAGTTATGTAAAACTCTATTAAATTTACAATAAACTCATGTCTTCTCTCGATCTTTGTTTCAGCCACCACCACCTTAGTTACCCCATAAATATGCACACTATGGCACCCTTAGGACGTACCCCCAGGACAGTATAACAATCTTCATGTTTATAAATATATAACAATCATCTTTCCATATTTTAACAAAAACATTCGGATCATTTATTTTCGAGCAACTAAAGTTAATCACCTAGTGTATTAAAAAGTTATAGTTTAATTTATTAAATTTATGATCGTAACTATGTATTAATTCTTAAAGGATTTGGTACATTTACGTACCGAGATTTCTCTTTAATATAATTTCCTATAATCTACATTCTTGTTGGAATTGCTTATTGTAATGCAATTGAATTACAACGTAGGTAATCTCAGTTTGTACGTTTACAATTTTTATACGTAATATAGATCGAAAACATAAAATTAAATTGAAATGAAACCAGCATCTGCTGCTTTTCCGTTTTTCAATTACGATAATTATAATAGTTTGTTATTACCGAATGACAACTTCCCCTTCAAATATTATAGCTTCCCTAATTTTCATTCTAATTATTTTATAGGGCACTTTGAAATTAATTTACCTTAGAATTTACCATAATCCGGCCGATTAATAATATTTTTAAAATACATCTGAAATTATTTATAACATTAAAAAATAAAGATATTTATAACATTAATATTGGCATGTTTAACGGATCTCGATTTTTACGTTTTGTGTATTTATATTGCATATTTATTTCAGTAAAGAGAAAAATACCAACATAATTAAATGCAGGACTTTGTGCAAAAACATATTACAACTATTGCAAAACATTTCAACTTCTTTTAGTTATTATTTATCAAATATTAATTCTTGTTATTTAATTACTATTAGTTAATATTATCTATTATAGAACATTTAAATAAATTTCTCGAAAGCATTGTATGACAATGTTTTAATTTCAGTATAAACAGATCTTTATTAAAATCGTCTGACACATCTTAGGTTGGTATCTTATTAGAAATTTTTATAAATTTCATCAGTCTTAAAAGAAATACTAACCTAATTAACATTAAGCAGGAAGTTAGCTCTAATTTTGTAATTTACTTTTGTGGGCGATTCCAAGTCAATTTATACTACATACACCTTGATTATTCTTACGTTGCGCTCATTACTTCTATAGACTGAAATATTTTTTTGAACGACCAAAGTTTATTATTTTGTATTTTATTCTATGTAAATAAGGGAACTTGTTGTAGTGGGCGCGCACGTGTGGAGCGACTCATATTAAAATGAGTACAAAATTATGATTTACGGCTCCTAAAAATTTTAAATAAACCGGCAAAGACTCGATTTGTATGTTCGACAGGGCGTATAATAAAAAAACGACGGTCCCGTGTTTCGGGAACAAAAGGGGCCTTGTTTGTTACTTGCGGCGAGCAAAAGGGAAAACGGAGAAGGACAGACAGGAGGAGAAAGAGAGAGGCTTGGAATAAATATGGCCGTAAGGGAGCAGGAAAACACTTTCATCCTTCTGCCCTCTATACGGATAATAAAATCTGATGTAATTTTTGGAGTGGAAGTTTTAACTAGATTGAAAAGTGGTAGACTTAGAGAAAACGCAATATCCCTCCATAATAGTAGAGATTGAAAATCCTAGCAATTGAAACGTTGCATTTTTTGAAACCACAAGGTAGATTTACCTTGTATGTCGTTTACATCTACACAATTGATATACTGGCCGATACCGCATCCCTTATGGGACTACCGCAAGGAACATACAATTTTGCTCTGTTCCGTTTAATTCCTTTCCAAGAGTCTATTTAACTGTTAAATATATTTCAAATTTAACTTGTGAGCTTTGAATACCCAATAAAATATAACATAATTTTTGCTGGAGACATTTCGCTACTTAAAAACATTTCGAAAGTACTAGTAAAATTCGAGCCTTTAAGGCTTGAACCTTAACCTTTTTACCTTAAGGCGAACACAGGTCCTCTTGTTTTGGGAAGAAAGGTTTTGTCGAAGGGAGATCTATCTGGGTAGGTGTCTTATCATTTCGTTACCGTTTTGCTACTGGGAAGAATCCTACCGCTGAAGAAGTATCGTCTCGTTGCTGAGAGAGTTTCTTTAACCAAAGGAACGCTGTTTTGTTGACGGGGAGAATCTTCGTTGATCGCTACAAGGAAACGCGAAGTCGCCTGGTCTTGGGCGCAATTTGACCAAGTATAGTGTTCCGTACAGGTTCCCTGTTGCCGTCACTTTCGATCGATTGATTTAAAGCGAATTAGTTCAGAGACACTTAAAATCTCTCTTCAAGTAATTATTGATTCCTAGATCGTTTACTTTAGTTAAGTGTATATTTTGGTTTCACATGTTGCCTGTTGTTGCTTCTTAATGTACATCTCATTCTTATTACTTTGTCAAAGTAACACTTAACTAGGTCAATAGTATACTTTACTGAGTGTTAGCACTATTAGTACGTCCTCTACACTTACGTCCGATTGAGAGCGAAAATCTGGAGTTATGTAGGCATTTTAGCTACCAAATACCACAAACGGCAAAGGAATCCCAACGAAATGTTTCTGTCGATCCATTGTTAACTTGGTTAATATTAGTAGTCTCGTTCGAAATATTCAACACTAAGGGAAAGTGCAGAGAAAATAAACAGAAATTTTAATCACTCAATCTACTCTCACCAGAGAAATCAGTCAATCTTATTTCACTCTTGAATCAGATCAATATCACAGCAATACTTCATTTCTAATTACTTAATACAATCTATGAATGTGTAGTCTCAATCTCAAAAGTAAATCAAGTAATGTATGTATAAAATTATGTATTATTGAACTGAACGGTTTCCAAAGTTAACGTTCGTGTCCAAACAAATATTAGTGGGAAAAGTAAAGATCTATTCATTTAGGACTTCACCAAATACATTGTGCAACGTATCGATGTCCACTTACGATTTTGGAGATTACTAAGGATCCTCTAGAGGGTGGTTGCCTCTCCTGGAAAGATGAAAGCATTAAACAACATAGAAAATCTAGATTGTTGAGGAACAGAATCCAACACGATTTTTCGACTGACTTGAAAGGTGCTGCTTGGAACCTCCTCAGATAATGAAACGTATTCTATCCACAAACAGTTAATAACTATGTGATAACAATTTTCTACAGCAAGAAGAATACATCAATTGCAAAACAACAGAATTCTCTTTTGAATAATAGAAACTACATAGTAACACTACATAGTAGAACAAGAAAAATGTGACTGAATCTGCAATTGACTTAAAATAATTTATTGTCCACAAGTTGGCTTTGAAAAAAGAAATCAAATGAGTTATTGCAGAAACGTTAAATAAATAATGACAACTTTAACAAACCCCTTTAAAAACTCATTTTCCGGTCTCTGTCTTAGGGACAAGAGCTGGTCAACGATCGATCTATGTTGTCGGAAGCCGAACTGAAATTCCCCTAGGATAGTTTATACAAAATGGATTAGTGCGTTTAGTGTAAGATTCGATAGTACTATACTGTTTCTTCGATTGTTGGGTCTACTAATGGGTCCGCTCTAGACATAACTTTTCTTTGTATCTTTCTTCGTGCTATATGCTTAGTAGGTAATTTATATAGTTGTTTTTTCGTTCCTTGTGTGTATTTCCATGATTTTGCTCACATTGTGGTTTTTCGCAGTTCCAATTAAAAATTTCTTGTGGGAATTTCGTGAAAGTACTCTGATCACACAGTTTTTCTTTTTAAGCACTCACCTTCAAGTTGTTTAGCAATTATCCATATAATTGTACTTAATCTACTAGGATTACTTTATTAATGCTTTCCTTAAGCTCGGCTTAAACTCGGCAAGCTCCTAAATCGGATTACATTATTCACAATAAGTGGGTGTTCCGAGAATTGAAATCTAAAACTGATTATCTGAAAGCGGGTCTACGCACTACACTAAAACTCTTATTTCACCAAAGAGTGTTTTACTGAAATCGACAAACGGTAACGGTTAATATGACATATAACCTCATATGCATCTCATGGTCTAGAACAATCAATTTTTCCAAGTATGGGTCACTGTTCGGAGTACGTCTAAAGATTTCGCTAAATTTATTGGTGAACCCTACCTCCCTTAGCGTTTTGCTTACCAAGCATTTTCGTATTCGGCAAATTAGGTTAATGCAGCATAAAATCACCTACAGTAATCGCGTTTTCTTTTATCTAAAGACTTTCTCAAACAGTATGTACATATATTTGTTTATGTTACCGGTATAGTTCAAAACATATATACACATGTATAAATACACAATTATACATTTATAATATCTATCAGAGACGATCTGCGCTGATCAGTTGTCGATAGGTGTGAAAATATTTATATACCTTGCCCTAAATTAGATGCAAATAAAACAAAAAAAGAAATAAGTGAGTTTATCATTAATTACCTTCTCATTTTCAGTATTTTTAACTCTGTCGTTTTGTATTCAATTTTATGTTTTAACATTGTTGGTTCGCGATTCTCCATAAATAGTCCCAATGAAAAAAAAAACTCGTTTCGTTATACATGGAATTTATTCCCGCGGTTGCCGTGAGAAAATTCATATGTTAATAAATTCTGTTACTTTAGAAAAAATCTTACAGATATTACATACGCGTAGGCATCGACGATACTTTGCGGTTGAAATATTCGCTCACAATATTCATTTTTATTAATTACATATTCATCAATTGGCTATGTGTGCGCAGCATTAAATATTATGAATTATCTTTTAATTTCCTTCCTCCTTTTAATTATAATGGATATCATGCATGTTTTATACTAATAAACTCATTATGCCGAAGTGTCCTCAAAGAACGTACACATTGATCGTATTTCAATTTTGGAACGTCGTTTATGCAATCAGACCTAATTAAAATCGTAATAAGTGTTTAAATGATTTTCGCATGTAAATGGCGCACGTTCAGTTCGAAACGGCAAGTGACAGTGTGGCTGACCTAGATTTGGTGGTATTATCAATTAATTTTTTATTATTAGCTACGAGTAATTGGAAATGTTCAATTTCACTTTGAAGTTCCTCACATATTTCGATATACACATTGTCCTAGAATACCTGGGCAATCTCCGCGGAATGTGAGGTACAACAAAAACATGAGTATCCTTCTTTATAGTGTTCATGAAAGTCATGTAACATGTTCTCCTATGGGACTCCCCTAATGAAAGATTCACTATCAAGAAAAGAATAAATGAAGTGGATTTTTAAAAATTACTTACCGTTTTTTAGTAAAGTGTAATAAAACTTTGAGGATTCTTTTATTAATCTTTTTCTTTCATTTTTCATTTTTATCACCACCAAGATTGTTTTACTGAAATTGGTTATGTCTTATTCTTTGTAATTAATAACAAACAAACCAATTATTTAAATACATGTTGCGTAGTTTCGGAGATGCCGATTTATATTTTTGTTGGTGGTGATCTAAGGGATTTCATTCTTCTTAAATGGTGTCTTTGTTTAGGGCTGACGTTATTCACTGTAAGTACTTACAAGTAGTAAAAATCACAGATCGTCTTAAATTGTGCTCATATCTTCGACAGGAGTCGCGAATACTTCAAGCCTATACGGAGCAACTTTTTTCCCAGATAGCACTGCGTAATACCTCCGTAACCACCATGTGGGTATTAACGTCTCCGTTATTTGTAAATAGTTCATTTAATGTAAACGTAAATATTGGAGGACCTTACAAATCCTAATTTTGTGTACCTAGTGCTAGATTAAGGGTCGGTACAAATTCTGCTTTCAATATCGTACTGGATATCTATAACCGACTTCTAGCACAAAGCTAGAAAAATATGGTTCTGAGCAGCTCTAAAGGGAATTTATAGAGTTTCTTGATCGACAAGTGTTTCTATGCATTAGGCGAATTTTTTTGGCAACTATGTAACATATTGTTCCTGTAGGTTTCGTAATTTTTTTCCATTTGTAAATGTAGTACTGTTCATCATACTGTGTGATAGTGCTTAATTTTTTATTTAATGGTCAACAGCGTTTAGTGCGATCAATGTACGCATATATGCATTTATTTCAATGCATCCCATATGTTCTTACTAACATCAACAGAAATATTTGACTGGATTGATGTGGCAGTTACTGATTCAATTGTTTGCATGTTACTGGATAAAATTTGATTAAAAACTGCCATCCCCTTAAATAGATTTTTATAAAAATGTTGAATTGTAGCAACATGCAATAATACCACCATTCTTTTATCTCAAGATACAATGAGTAATTAATTGTCAATTTCTATAAAATAGTCCTACTGGTAATAAAAGTTTAATATTGCTTAGCACCGGCTTTCCAAATACGATCACCTCGACATTTATATTACTCTAGAAATCTACAATTAATAAAATATCAGTATATTTCGTTAAATTTAACTAAAATGTATTTATAAAAATCAACTTGTGGTAGCCTGTCTTTAATAGTGAATTTTTCGTTAGGGCAGCACCGTAAGGAAAAATTTTGTACGAACATCTATTAGAACGTGTTATTTTTAGATATACTTTACGTCCTCGAGAGATTGCCCCAACGAATACCCTTTATTTCTGTTGATTGAAACTTCGAAGAGGATCAAGGTGCAGCGTTCTAAATGTAATTCGAAAATTTCTCATTAATTCGGATATCACCGGAGTGATTATCATCGAACGGCAATTAGTCGCGTGCTGGAAATTTAAAAGTAATGGACAGGTGAAGGTAAACAGCACCTGTCAAAACTCTCTCAATACGTAACTCAACGGTGATTGGTTCAGAGATCACATCGTAACTATATTTAGAGCGAATGACGGGTTTCGCTTCAGAAGGCTTACGCTTATTAACGACGGAAAGAAGAAGCGGAATCTACCGGAATGAATTCGATATGTTTGAGTCGCATCCTCTCCACAAATGAAATTAGAAATTTATAACGTGGTCTCTGTCACCGCCGCGGGTTCGGCATTCTATAATGAAGCATTATTGTTTCACATAGGCAGAATGCTTCTACAGCTCTTGACGTTTTAATTAAAGAAACACGCTCGGGTACGGTGAGATCATCAAGTAAAAAAAAATGAATGTTAAGAATTTTTTAACATTGTATGCGATTTTTATGAGTGTCATTTCCATTAATGTTTCCTCGGTGTTAAATAAATTATTTTCCCTCTAAAAAAATTCGTACGTAACGTTAATCATTACTTCTTTTATTGGTATACGAAAAGTTCATTAAATTGAAAAACGAGAAACTTCATTAACATTACGAACGAATAGTAATCGTCATGTTGGTGTTGATTATTAAATTCTACAATGTATTCGTGTTCATTAAAAAATTGAGAACAAATTTTTTACTCAATGTCTAACGATAAATTTTTGCTAGTCCGAAAAAAAAGAAGTACATGGTGAATCACCCAAATTTGACCGTAGGTAGATGGGCAGTGACAGAGTGTTTCATTGTATAGCTGGGTATAATACAACCAATGATATTGCTCTGAAAAATTACCTCAAACCTAATAATAGGCACCTGGAGGAGGAGAAGGAGTAGATTAAATCCACCATACGCCTGGGGTAACAGGTCACAGATTGTACAAATGCCGTACATTCACACAGTGCAGGTCAAGGGGGGAGAGGGTAGGAAAATTTCTAGAAAACCTGGTGGAGAATAAAATCTGGAAGCAAAGAATACTTTAAAAAAAACTCAGTTGGCACAATAACACAGGTAACTGGGGGAAGAGTAATTAAAGCAAAAATTCATCTGGTGGAGATTAAAAGCTGGAACAATGATTATACTAAATGAGTAACGGGTGGATGTTACTTAGTACAAATTCATCTTACGATGTAAAAAAAAACATTAAACCGTTCACCTGGAGAAGCAATAACAATATATGGCAAATAAATCGTAGATCGAGGTATTGAATGTTTCTGGAGGTGTAGGGTGGGGATTCAAAAACTCAGTTGCATGATGAAGGTTAACAAATGTAGGGATCTATCTGATGATGGGTAAAGGAAGGATAGATTCATGTGGAGGAGGGGGATTACACATATAAGGCAGAGATTTACCTAACAGAAGTTTTAAATACTGAAGGGTGGGAAGTGACAGAGTCCCCCGATGGAGGAAAAACAAAAGCTAGGATCCACCTGGTGGAGGGTAAAGGAAGCACGAGTTTATCGGTGTAGCATAAGAAGTGACGAATAGGAAAATCTTAGATTGACTTGATGGGGATTCGAGATTAGTCGGAGGGTAGATTCAGAGTGTAAACTCACCTGGTGGAGAATAAACAAAAGCTCTGATCCACCTGGTGGGAGATAAAGAAACCAATGGTTCAAATAGAATAGGCTAGAGAGTGAAGGGGCTGAAAATCTGGGATTGACATGGCGATATATCGATAGACGATATATCGTCCGGGCCCATTGCATACTCCGAATTTTCGAACTCGAATTCACTCGTATGCCTCCGCTACAAGTCTACAAAGTCCCAGAAACTGCCAGTAGCTTTCCTTGTTTCGTGGAATATTTCATAAATTATCGAAATGCATGTTTTATCCACTGCAACCTTAATGTAAGAAACGAACATGTCATTCACTCTCTGTCCCTCTATTATATGCAAAAAATAATTGAGAGCCCCAACTCTACTTCAGTTTTACTTTACCTATACATTACTTTTTTATAATATACTTCTGTAATAGGCTCCTCATAATTGCATTGATTTATTTATGAATTAATCTGGATTGTTCTGATCAACATTGTAAATTCCCTTTAACAAAAATAAGTAATCGTTACTAATTCTAAAAATATTTTAGTTCTCCATTGAATACGCGGTAAATACAGGTCGTGTTAACTTCACACCGAATCGTTCGTTGCCTACAATTCCGACATAACAAGTCCGACATTTATTAAAGACCGAAATTTATTACCGACTTATGACTTCAACGGCCATTCGTAAATAACAAACTTATATTCCTCGTTTGATGTTGAAATACTCGCGATAAGCCACGAACCGGAGAATTTAAAACGTAATTTTCGCAATTTCAGAAAACAGGTAATAAACTTCCTCGTACACATACACACACCCAACACACTCACAAAAGGGACGAAAAGAGAAAAAAATCGATGCAGAACCCTTCCACACCACCCACCACACGAACGATTTAATGAAATGTAAAACAGTTTGTAGGAGCGCAAAACGTTCGTATTTTACGAGAGGAAAGGATTGGAAGAACGAAAGCGGAGAGATATTGTCGGTATAATACTGCGTGCGTTTTATGCGGATAAGTCTTCCAGGGATGGGGTTAAATATGGCCGGGAGATAGTCCCTTATCAACCGGGGATGATAAATGGAAGGGTTGAAACGGAGGTCGGAAGCAGCGCTAAATTTTTTTTTAATTATGTCCATAAACTTTCCAAAATCAAAAGAGGGTAAAGTCGAGTAACTGACAAGTGTTGTTGATATTTCATAGTTTCTGCCTAATTTATATTTAATAGTTCGGTTTTTAGTCGCAAGCTAAAGACGAAGTTCTTTAGCCCAATGTTAGGTCCAATGTTAAATGTGAAAGAATGTTCCGATAAAACGTTTGCTTTCAGAGATATGTAATATTAGTAATATTAGTAATATTATAAAAATTATTGTATATAGTGAAATCTGTCTTAATTTTTCAAAAATTTTGGATATTTAAAATACTACTAACGAAGTTTTCAATTATGGGAGAGCGGAGCAATAGTCCTCTATAATTACAAAACGTACTGTAGAAAACGGAGAAATTGTGGAATGGCATACGGATCAAAGTGGTATAATTTGGAAAAGTTTTATTTAAAGTTGTCGTTACCTTTAACAGACAGATCCGTTTATTAATGGTTAAAATTAGTTTGAAAACTTTAAAATTAAGCACACAATTTGTTAATGTATTTGCGTCAAAGGCGGTACATTTTTATCAGCCAATACTTACGTCTAGAAATCATTCGTTCTATTCCTCCCAGATCGAATAATTTGTGTTACCGTTTATTGTCCTTAATTTTTACAAAGTTGAGCTATACAGCTCCCTACTTCTCCCTCTATGATTTAAATCTCCTCCGCGATCCTTGTTATGTTTTTCTATTCCTCTCGTCCGGGTGGTCCTGCTGTCCTCTGGTTCGGGTTTCCTCTTCGTGGTATCGTCCTCCTTGGTCCTTCCTAGGTGCCTAGTCCTCCGTCATCGCCGCCTTGGGTCTCTTCCGCCTTGATGGTGCGTCCTCGTCGTAGTCCATCACCTTCCTAATGAGTGGGTTCCTGTGTTCCATCGCCTTGGTGATAGTCCTTCTCGTCCTCTCCTTGATGGTCCTCTTCAGCTGTTCAATTCGCAGATCCCATCGTAGTTGTTCGTTCCTCATGTACCATGGTGGGTCCGTCATCCTCCTCATGGCTTGGTTTTGTATCCTTTCTAGTCTCTCCATGTGTGTCCTCGCTGCTTGTCCCCATGCTGCTGTCCCATACGTCATGATCGGTCGGATTCCTGTCAGGTAGATACTCCTCGTCGTCTCCAGTTTCAGCTTACTCCGTCGTCCAATGAGTGGTCCTAGTCTGCTCAGTCGGTCCTTCGCCTTCTTCTCGGTCTCCTTGATATGTTTCCTCCATGTTAGTCCTCTGTCGATGTGGATTCCTAGATACTTCACGTCTTTCTTCCAGTCCAGTTCCATGTCCCTCATCCAGATTTTTGTCTTTGGTCGTCTCGTCTTCGGTCCTATGTAGATTGCCTCGGTCTTCTCCGCGTTGATCTTGATTTTCCATTTCGTCGCCCATTCGTCCATCTGGTCCACTTCTCGCTGTAGGTACTCCGCCGCCTTGTCTGGTTGCATCGATGTCGCTGCCTTCGCCGTGTCGTCCGCGGAGATGTAGGTCCTGGTGTTGCTGTTCCCTCGTCCTATTGGAATGTCGCTGGTGTAGATATTGTACAGAAATGGTGCTAATACCGATCCTTGGGGTGCTCCTGCTTCCATCCTCCTACTGCTCGATGTCGTCCCTTTGTCCTTGATCCTGAAGTTTCTCTCTCTTAGGTAGTCCTGTATCATCTGGGTCGTCGCCGTATTGAATCCTAGTCCGTCCATCTTCGCAATCAGTCCGTTGTGCCATATCCTGTCGAATGCCTTCTCCACATCGAATAGTACGATGCAAGTCGTCCTCTTCTCGTTGATGTCCTTGATCGTCTCCTCCACCATCCTCAGTAATTTGTGTTAATCGTTATTCGTTGCTTAAATAGGAGTTACCTCAGCACGAGTAAATATTACATTGTCGTGACATTATTTTCGTAATCATATTATTTTTTGGGGGTGCCGTCCAAAAAAATATTTCTTGCAAGTCGTACAAGAATTGACTAAATAGCACGTCCTAGGGGCGATATGCTTAGCTTTGGGTATCGACATTATGTATATCTCATGAAAATCTTGAAAAAATTATGAAAATTACCACTGAAAGGAATAAAGTAGAATAATGTAGGAAGAGAAATAGTCGCAAGGCATGAATGTCATTTCAAGTTTAATTCACTGCAAAATGCATAAATATATACATAAACAGAAATGATAATAAAAAAGTTCGAAAACTCTTACTTTATGAGAAAATAGAAACGATATTAGCTAAAAAACACAAAGTCAAAAGTGCTGAAACTGCATTGAATGAAATCAGATATTTTATGTACTCCTAGTCGTATATCTACTCCTGGAATATATGCAGGAACAGCTCAGCTTCAATTGGAGATGATAGGAATATACTCTAGGAGCATGCGACCACTAAAGAATGAAATTTTAAACAAATAATGCAATTTATTTGAACAAAGTGGTAAACTTGACAACACTGCATATGAAAACACAATTTTAATAATAAGAAAGAAAAATGAACGAAAACACTAAGAAGTCATAGGAAAGCTGCATATATTATAAAAGAAAGATGGAATAACGAAACAAGTACAAATTATCCAATATTGACTAATAGGCTTGGTCGACAACAAAAATAATATTCTTAAAAATTTTCCGAATTCCGAAAACCGAATCTTTTGAGCACCAGAAGGGTACTAAAAACTGTTGAAAAGTTAAAATAGTTGGAGGTGACGTGGGCTCACATTACCCAATCAGATAGCTTTACATCGTGCTGTTGCCTAGCAATTTATCTCTAGTTAAATGTTTCGTGTAACCTAGTTCTATATTCATAAAACATAAACTTCAAACCAAATGTATGTGTGAGATTTTTGTTTCTCTACACCATGCGAAGCAGTTGATGCACCCCCCACACACATGCGCCGCGTGATTTGTGGTTTTTTTTCCAGAAATGCTCTATTACTCAATTTTCATACATACAAACAAGCGCAATATGTAGCGAAATTCCGAATGATATTAGAAATTGTATTGGTTAATGATTCCAAACTACGTAGGAATTATTTTCTTCACTTTAAAATTATTTTAGATCCCACAAATATGCTTTAATTTCTATTCCCTCTCTCGTCGAGCGGTCGCCTCCATAGCAACATTTAAAAATAAAACTCGAGTTGAGAGACAAAGGCCCTTTCGAATTCCTTCCCGGCAATCAAACGGCCTCGACACTTTACAACTTACATTGTATAGTATAATAGACGACGACTATTTTCTTTCGGTTTCATAACCGAAAAAATAAAAATTAAAACGAGCGCCGTTCGAGCAACGGGAATAAGACATAACTCTACCTTTTCTCTTTTTTTCGAAAGGGTTATGGACTATACCGAATAAGGCAGTATCGTAAATAATGGCGTAGTATATGTTACACGCTTTACGGAGGCACGCACGTATATAAAAACACATGTGTTTTTAATTATTTTGGTTTCTTGGAGTGCGTGAGGCCAGAGATTATTTTTGGTGAGGAATATGAGAGGGAAGAGAGAGCATGATTGTTCTATGGACTGAAAATGTTAACAATATTGCAGGATGTATATATAACCGGCAAATGCAAATTTTGATTCCCAAAGTTTTAAAAAACCTACACACCCTCATTTCATTGAAATTACTCGATCCAACTGCAGCAAACCCTTCTCGTATTTTTCCCTATTAGCATACCTATTCTTATTTTACATTTGGAAGCAATTAGCAAAAAGCTTTGTGCGCCCCTTTCGCCGTCTCATTACCAATTGAAATTCTTATCTGGAACCGTTCGCGTATTGTTCGAAAAGGGAATGTCTCGGATGAGATGAGAAAGAGGAATGAATACCTGCGCCCCATTTCCGCACTTATACAGGAAGTTACCTACCATAAAACGAAAACGCCCCGTTCCTACAAAATCCTCTCTGCTTTTCCTTAAATCCTCGTTTTGCATTCACCCGACGTATATATCTATACGGGCTTAGAGGAGACGTTGCCCCTCGCCTACATATATATTACTACTATACGTGTATGTATAAAAGACGTTTGTACTTCTAAATTAATGTCGTAAATTTCAGTATCTTCGTCATCGTCTGCCTGACAGGTGAAATAAACAAAGAGCGAAATAATTACCCATTCAAAGTGTAAAAGTGAATTTTATGCACTTAAGTATTGCACGTAGAATGTGAATACCCATAATTGCCACAGCGGTTAGCATAAAACAAAATTTGTTTTAGTAGACTGTAGTATATCAGCCCTTGATTGAAAATTTGTAAACGCGAATAAAGGATCTGGAGCAAAAATTCATTCATTCATATTTGACTTTGAATGTCGTGTCGGTAGAGGTAGAAAGAACTTTTAATGGTGATCAAAGTTCAGAGTACGTCAGAAGCGCAAAATGTGAAGGGTTTATGAGCGAACTAGTCTGAGTCCCTCGAATTAATGAACTGTGGGGGACTAGTTCACTATTGTGAACTAGCAGTGTGAGCAAGCGTCCACTTATATTTTTCTAAAAGTTGAATTTGTTTCTTCAAAGTCACACTTGTTTCCATTCTCCGAAACTAATCAACAAAAATTAATGGTTCTATTTAATGTGCGGTAGCTTTTCGCGTAAATTTCAAACATGCAATCAGTTTTTCTTCAAATTGCTAAACTAGGTGAATTAAACATTTTAACATAAACAATTAGTTTGCAAATATTAATTTATTTTTATTGTTATGGTTGAGAGTTATGGAAAAGTGATAAATTAATTAACATACATAAATTGTATTTATAAATAAATAGTTTTAATTTAATTTTACATAAAAAAATACTCTCTTTTTAAATTAATTGTGTACAATACTATTTTGTATTCCTCGTACAAAAAATTATTGTTCATTAATTTATACAATTATATTACAGGGTTATTCACTTTATTCGACACGAAGCATGATGGCTAGAGTAATTGTTTTAATAAAAATTTGAAAATGTACATTTTATCTGAAAACATGAAGAATTAGCTATAAGAATATATACTAGTATTCGATAGATACTTAAGTTTCACATCTGCTATTGACATACAATACTGGGCGTCCCATTTAAATTAAACAACTTACTGCCGTTTAAAGATTGCAAATAATTTGTCTTAATTTTTACACACCATGTATAAGTTTGTAAATATTTCACAAGTGCGATAGAAAGGTTGTTTAGTTAGTAGCTAGCCCCTAGCGTTAATTTGGTTAAAAACAAGAAAGCACCAGTTGAGAAGTTAAGCATTGAAACTGATACTATGTTTTCACAAAATAAGAGATATTTCAAATGCCATAAGGTTAAGGTAAACTAAACCTTAATGAAACTCACTTTTATTTTCATATTATAACCCGAAAACGAAATAATATACAGGGTATTCCATTTATAAAATAAAACTTTTATATTTAGTGCTCCTGTGAGTGTAGTGACTTAGCCTGTATATTAAACATTATATATTCATTAACAAATTTATTGTTTTTTACAATAAATAATTATAAATAAAAGTATTAAAATCGTCCTATTATAGTATCACTATAGATATATGTATATGTATGTATACATACATCATAAGATAAAATTATAACAGAAAATAGAGTAGTTTTTAATAAAATATCTAAATAACATGATATTTTGCCATTGCTATTTCATTAACATTATCAATTTCAGCAGTTTCATCTCATTGTCAAAGGTAGCAATATCCATATGTAAATTGTCGTTAATATCAATATTTTCACAAATTTTACGAACACATTTAAAGCGGTAACATTATTTTAATTGTTTATAAGCTCAAAAACAATATACTTTCGCGAAGCTTCTTCTAGTTTAAGCATTTCAGTCAAGACACTTCCCAGCACTAGCTTAATTTACAATGTACAGCTTAACATTTAACTTTGAATTATGTCCTATATTAACTTTTTGTCATGTATAATACGTGTAATCCTCGCAAATACTTCTAACAAAAATTCAGAACTAAAATTATCATAAAATCATTCATTTATATGGTTTTGTAGAGAAACCTTAACCAACCTCGAAAAATATTTTAATTTCACGATTATTACAGAGGGCCAGAAGAGTTTATTCAAATACCAAACTACAGTACTATATAATATGAATGACAATAAAAATTTTAATACCTCTTAAAAATACCACTCCAGCATAAAATCTAACAAATTATATATATTAGTAATTAAGTAGTAGTACGTCTAGTCTAGTAGCAAAAATTAAAGTTTCATAAAATAGAAAAATTAAAAAATCAATGTTAATTTTCATGATATTGTGTGTGATAAGTGAAGTCAAAATAATAAAGACCTATTGGGGAAAAATAGCAGAGGGACCAAAAATACAAATTTAGCCAAGCCTATCATAGTGCGTTGACGTGCCATGAGAGCCAGGTGAGGAGTTATATATAATATACATATATTCCCATATATTACCAGTTTACTTTTCACATCATGAAATTCACAATGTTTACTACGTTTTCCAAGTTGCGACAACGCATTGTAGCAACTTCGCAAAAAAGCTTCGCTTGCTCATATTTTATATATATGTATATATATATATATATATATATATATATATATATATATATATATATATATATATATATATAACATCAATTTTTTTTAATGATGGAACGGTAATTTACAAACATTTCAAACGCAACAAATTTCCTTTTTGGCAATCATCCACCAATCTTACTAAACGCATGCTAAACCAATTATATTCTAATTAGCCATTATCTGTAATCGCATCCTAAAAGCATCACTCTCACTCTCCCCTCGTTCTCTTACACTTTCTAGCTCCCTCTTTCTCTTTCTAAAATCACAGTTGGGAAGATTCCGTCGTTATCGGGACCTAATCACCCATCGTGAGTTTCCATTTTCATTAAAACCCTCCCTCATCGCCCTCTCCCTTTCCCTCTCACTTTTACCCCCGCCGCCGCCCACGATGGCCGGCCATCGCCTTCTCACCGCCGCCCGACCGGAAAATTGGGGGGACCGAATGAAAAGCTTTTGATAGTCGTGGCCTGAAGTTCAATTTCCGTTTTCATGCTCCCCAGCGGTCGAAAGCTTTCTCGTGTTAACCGTCACAGCTGTATAACAATAAAATAGACCAGAGGCTGACAGATCTTGCGTTTGCACACCGGCCATGTCTTGAATGTTAACGGGAGATCCGTCGAGGAAGGAGAGAGAAAAAAAAATCAATCGGGAGAATGGAAGGTCGTACGCCAGAACGGTGGGTGTATAGAAATATAATTTAATCTGTGGTGGGAAATCGAAGGTTAATCGACAAAGAATAAGGGAACAGAATGCGGATTGTCTAGTTCCTTAATCCGTAACAGATTGCATGGCATATGGGATTCCTCAAAGATCAGTTTAGGACCTTTGCAATTAAATATATTTATTATTCACACTGTGATAGCTACCGCACCGTTTGGATCTTCTCGAAAAGAGTGGTGCACGTGAAGATAATAATTAATTTTCCTTAAATAGCGATATTTAATTAATGTAAATGCCTTATTGAGAATAACGTCCAATATCGATTTGAGTGCGTTCAGTTTCCTCTTATTACTTGTGCCTTATCTAAATAACATTATAAATTATGTACTGATGGGCAAATATTCGAACGCATATCATAGTTACCAGCAAAGAAATTAAACTTATATATATATATATATATATATATATATATATATATATATATATATATATATATATATGATATTTCGATACGTGTGTATGTCACTGAACTCCTCCTAAACCAATGACACAATTTTTTGAAAGTTTTTCTGTGTGTTTGGATTCACAATTGGACCTGGGACGATAAGATTGCAGTAAAAATATTTAAGTGTTTTTTTATGTTTTTTTTTTTAATTTAATTCAAAAGTTAATCAAGCATGTGGTGCTGCTACATGGATCCAGGATTTTTTTTAGATATTATAATTTTTGTATTTTAATTAAAATACGTCAAAATTAATACCATACAACAAAAAAATGGACTTTCACTTTTTAACAAAAATTCTTGATTTTTTTGAAATGAAAAAAATAAAAATATAATTTTGTTTGGATGGCATTATTAATTTCGATAATAAAAAATGTAGATATCATAATTTTAAATTAAAAATGGAATAGAATTGGTGAGTTATACAAATGTTAAGAATGAAATACAAATGACGTAATCAATAACTTGACATTGTTTTAACGTCTTAATTTAGGAGTGACAACTCCTAAATTTTCTATACCATATTTAATGGAAAAGTGGATAGTATAACCAAGCGAACGGTGAACGGATGAACGCGAATCGTCCACTATCATCGCTAAACTAGTGGGAATGATAGCGGTGGAGGGAATGGAATGAGAGGGAGCGTGTTTGTGTGCAGTATAGGCCTTCGGTCCTGTATAGAGAGAGAGAGAGAGACCCAATTCCTTAGTTTAGGTTTTCTTACTTACTTTTGTTGATCTCCTTTGTCAGTGCTCTAAACGTCTGCCTTGCTTTTCATATTGGTTTCTGCACGTATGCGTCCCCATGCTATAATCCATTGTCTACTCCATATCGTTCAGAGAATTAATTCCCTACCGTTCTATCGATCTGTGGCCATTGTATATATGTTTTAACGATATGGAAGTTTTTTTGGTGGGACCAGGATGTCTAATATTGCAGTCCATAATTGATCTCCTTTAATGCTGTCTTGCTTTTCGGGAGCCAATAAATGGATTACAAATTGCTCTATTGAATTCAGTCCTTTTTTTGGGTAGCTTTCTTAAGTTAATGAGCTGGTCAGTCGTCGATCTATTTTTTTCTGAAACCAAACTGATATTCCTCCTAGGACATTTTCTATTTTGTGTGAAATTCCATAATAGTTTATACGCACTATTAGTTAGTTTCCTCTGTAGTTGTAGCATTTAGTGTTGTCTCCTTTTTATGGATAAGAATTGTAATAATTACTCACCATTTTGTTGGTATCTTCTCAGCTTTCCAGATATGTGTGATTAGTGGTGTAGCTGTCTATGTAAAGCCTCTCCCTCATGTTTAAGAAATTGGGCGGGTGTATTGTCGGAGAATGGTGCTTTTGAGTATCTTTGTATCCTTCGTCATGCTTTAGATTTAGTATGTGTTTAAAATACTATTGCCCTCCTTGGACTAATTCGGTTTCGATAATTATCAGTTTATAACAGAGACAGAGTTAGGTTTGAAACCTTACTTGTCGTTTGATATTGCTTCATTGAAAGATTGGCAGTTTGATTTGAGTCTGTTCCTTTCCATCTCCTAGTATTGCTGCTGTTTGTATTCCTGTTTTTTTCTTTCATATCAGCTTTTTGGTTTCTTTACAGAATTTTAAATAGTTTTCTTTGTTTTCCGTTTTTTTTTGTTGCATCATAATATTTTGCTTCTTGTGTCTGTATTGTAGTTGTTCCTGGTACTCTCCGTTAAACCATTTTCTTGGCGTTTTCCACTTAGTTTCTATCGTTATTTCTGTTATTCATTTCTTCCATTTGACTCCAGACCCATTCAATGTCACTGCTATGGTCGATCTTATTTAGTTTCCTTTCTTGATCATTCTCGATTTTCCTCATTCTGAAGGTTTTCTTTGTTCCGTTGAACCGTTGCTTCGGTTGTTTTAAGTTTCTGTGTCGATATTCGCATCCTAATTTTTGAAACATGAAGGCTGTGAGCCTACTGTTGCTAGCATCTTCCCTATTTTTTCGTTAAAATTTCCCTAGAGAATTCCAAAATCTTGCGTCTCAAACATCCTTTCGAGTTGTTCAAATGTCGTGTTTACTGAATCCTCCGTTCCTCCTGTCGGAGTATTACAGATATAATTGATATATTGTACCAACCTCCTTTGAATCTGATCTCACTGTCTCACTAATAGGATCGAAAACTATGACGTTATTCACGAATTTTCCTCTAATAACGGATCACGTGCCAAATTCTTGTTTTCCCTTCTGACGTCTGCTGTAGAAATTTGCTGCTTCGCTTATCCTCATGTTTCACGAATTGCCTGTTGTACCGCTTGTGTGGATGCTCCTGTTCGGCCCCAACTTAGAACGACTCACGGTCTAATACTTAAAATATTAGTTCGTTGCGATTGTCGTTTTCCATAAATATCCCTCCGATTCCGTGACATGTTTGCAGTTTTCATAACAGGTTGGAGCAGCCGTGTTCGAATCACACTGAATACCATGGGTGTTTATGTATGTCGCAGAAAGTGTGTAAAGCCTATTTAAATCCCGTTCCCATTCGCCTTAAGGGAGTACAACCGTGCCTGAGGGCCGTAGTTCGAAGCCCACCGTAAACTATAGGTCTCCTCCAGTTAGCCCTAGCAAAAAAATGAGACGTTAACTCTAACAACAATCATAACAGGTTATTTTTTATGCTTTAAAAATCACGAAATGCATTTGCAAAATGATGTGAATTTGCATAATATTTTTCTGAGTTGTAAAACAAATTTCGTAAAATTATAAATTTTTGAAATTTAAAAAATATAAAGGATTCAAAAATATATTCCATAATATAAATAAGTTTTGTGATTTTAGTTACGAGTTGGTTTATACTCTCATGTAATTTCTGTACATAAATTGACAAAAATTATTGGTTTTAAAAATAGTATAGCTTTAAATGAAAATGATTTGAATGTTTTAAATAGTAATTATTGTTTGCTTAATGATAATTAAGGTAATTAAGGGTGAATAATAGTAAGTAAGTAATTACTAAGGTACCTTACCTTAATTACCTAAGGTAATTAATGGTAAGTTTGCTTAGTAGTAATTATTGATTGCTTAATGGTAACGTTGAAAAAGTAGACCTGATTCCAAATAATAATATATTGTATTATAATAACAATATAATATTATTGTACAACACACAAATTACATATATTAAACAATTACTTATAATCAAATGTATAATAGGCACATATTATATAATGGCCGATGCACGCTCCTTGCTCAGGACTCGTCTTAACTCGTCATCACTTTTCTTCCCCCTCCCCCTCAGTAGTTACTTATCCTGAATCACTTGACAAACTGACTTACAGACAATGAGGACTGCATGTTTTCTTCTTTTTTCCGAGTTTATCTAAAAATCACTGAGTGTACTCCTCATAGTCTCCGCCGTCCTTGATGGATCCTAACCAAATTTGACATACCTATTCAAAGGATAGCGGCTCCGGGGCAGAAACGGGGTCGCTACTTTTCGGTTGTCCCTGTATGTTCGCGGTAGTTTGTCAGACGAAAAGTGTACTTAATGATGTCAATATATATATATATATATATATATAAATTTAGACATAGATAAATACATTTACTCTGTTGGTCTGAATCTTTGTTTATTTGTGAACCGATTGTAACTGAACAAATACTAAATGTTAATCCAAGCTTATATTAATACATCACTGAAAACTGCACTCAAATTGTAACAACCACTGTTGCAATTAGCGCGAACAAACATATTCTATTAATATATCATTTTTATATTACATATTCTATGACAAGAGTTACTAGTCACCTTGTTTTCATAATGTGCAATATATAATATTTTGTTTTGTGAAAGCACAATTTTTTTATAAAATAGACAAAACTGAGTAACAATACAATCCATTAAATTTAGTTTCTGAAACGTGAAGTAAGATGGCATTGATTTATTTAACTGTCCAAAGGCTTATAAAGTCGTAGTTGAAGAAGAAATTTATTTATGCATTTATTTGCATAGAATAATTAACACTAATTTAGATTGAGAACCAGTTTAAGGTAATTTTGATCGGCATATTCGTAAGATATGATAAGTAATATTTTTACTTTCCAGCGGTTTGTGTGGCATAGGTTATAAAAATCTGTAATTCAATCTGGTATGTTGAAATGAAAATTCATTTAAGAAGTTTCTAACCGCCTTTAAAAATGTTTGCTATACAAACTTAGAAAATAATATATGTACTATATTAATAAATTGGAAATGTTATGCTGCACCTTGTTCAAATGAGAGTACTTATGTTATTTCTGATTACAACCATCACAGGTTTCATTGTATACGGAAAATACTTAAAAACCCAACTTTTTTATTTAAAAATAAAAAACCTCTTGGCGTTGCCCTGCGGGTGGGATCGATCCGAGGAAGCTGTGCAAGTCTTATTTTCCGGCTCGTTGAATCCTCTCCTTTTCCTCCCCTAATGACTTTTTTAAAAAAACTTCCTAAATTAAATATCTTTTATTCGGAATGACAGTCATTTTTCGAGATAACGAAGGGGGACGAAACAAAAGGAGGAAAAAACTTCGGGTATTATTATCCCCGACGGTGGCCGGGGAAGAAGTAATCAGGGTTTATGGAGACATCTTAGCAAAGATAAAGACCAACCGAACCGGAACTATTTCATTTCGTCGGGAACTCCGCCACAAATATCAATTATGTGCCCACCCCGGCAATACCTAAGACGAGGGGCCGAAAATCCCTTTTATATTACGAAAGCTGTTGTTTTAGGCGATGGGAGGATGTTCCTGCGAAGCCCGTCGACTTGTTCTTGTTTCTGTTGTCGCAAATAAAAAAGCCGTTTCCTTCCTTCTCCCTTGATGTGAACACGACGGAACGTCTGTTCGCTCGTAAGCCCTAAAACTTGACGAAATCGAAAAAGTTGTGCGTACACGAGGCAAAATTTAATATAAAGTTAAACCACAACACCGGGCACGGCATTTTGTCCAAACCTGCCATAATACTCAACATGTATCCAGTAGTTATTGCAAAAATGATGTAGTTTCCTCAGAATTCCGTTGGAGTATGTCCCACGGTCGTTAGGCCGAGTTAATAAGTACATATTTTATAAAGTTTACGAGAACTTATTTACGTAGAAACATGTGTATTTCATTACTGTAGAGTTATTAGAAAAAATGGGATACGACGTGACAAGCGATGGCACAAGAAAGCACACTTGGCTCTGCAACCAAAATTACAATCACGCGTTATAAAGTCGTGGGTAGTTAAACTTAAAATCAAGAAAGTAGGATATTATTTCGGCTAACATTGATCAGAAAAATTTCCGTGTTGCTTTCGGAATATTTTAATCCACACAGACATATATGAGATATAAAAATGGATTTATAGGCAAAAGTCGTTGAACAGTCGATTATCTTCGTCATTCGTTAAGCAAACCTTTTCGATTTTGCAAATGAAATAGGCTAAAAAAAATTTAATAACAATCTTTAGTTCTTGTACTTATGGTTTGACGGAAGTTATTAGCATTTTATTATTTAAATGGAATTCCCTGTATATATTCTACTACATTAACGTTTTACTTCAAAAATCCATTAACATAAACTAAAATATTTAATGTGCAAGTAGTCTTGTAACTTGGGACCTACAAGATTAACGTCATACCGCAGATAATTCAAAAGGATTTGACATTTAACCGATCTTGTAAGTCCACTGTCAAAACTAAATTGCTCACAATTCAAACACCTTTGGTGACACAGTTAAACCAATTTTCGTCTATTGGTTTGATTTTAGTTGACCGTAAATTGAATATGAAATATATTTTTTGTTATTTTTTTTTTTTTTTAAAAAGTGTTGATGCGTTGATGTAGATGTAAGTGTTGAAAACAGTGCGTTCCTTTTAAGAAACAAAATTGTATATCCATGATTTATTTGGATGTTTTTCTCGTTTTAACAAAACATATAAAAACTTGAAATAGTTTTGGTGTAGTTTCAAGAATCTGACTGCACATATAGATCACTAATTTGTGAGCCAGTCTTCCTGATCACTGAAATTACCTAACTATACGACGTGACAAATTAGTGATTTATATCTGCAGCCAGGCCCTTGAACCTACAGTGAAACTATTATAATTTTTTTTTATTTATCTTAGTTAGAGAAAGAAGAAAAACCCAAATAAATCAATATACCTAAATATTTTTCTCGACAGAATTTTCGTTATCTAAACAAAGTGTGATTGAACTCCCTTCTGGTTAGGTCAAAAGTGCAAAATTTTTTAAGGCCATTTCCAAAAAACTTCTTGTCTTTTACCTCATATGTCTACCTAATTGTAAATGATTTAATGTATGAATTAAAAACCCATTCGCATTTTACGCAACGTTAACCTTACGTGACCGGCAGCTGCCAACGTCACGTAAATCGGTTATGGATTTTTAGTACACTTACCTCTTTCCATATGTCAACCATCAATGTCAGTAACATTTGTGTGGGTTCATTTTAAGCATGACAAAATTTAATAAACGAAACTAAGTTAATTTTGGATGAGGACATCGCAGAAGGAGAAAATGGGTACGCAAGATGTAACGGAAAGAATACAAGATGGACGATGTATACGTTATTCAGCAAATTAGAAGACGATGAAATATACTTTTGTAAATATTTTAAGATGTCTCAAAATCAGTTCTAAATGCTTTTAAACAGAAATGCAAATAACAGTAAAAGGAAATGCAGCACTTTTCGAGGAGCTATTTTGTGATAAAGAACCACTGTTGCTTTTTTTATAAACAAACAAGAAATGTTGTATAGATGCACTTTTTTCTAAATTACATTTTATTTATATATCGTAGTAACGTGCTTAAATAATTAGAACAAATGCCGTTAAATTTTACAGTTAACAATAAATCTGCTTTTCAAAATCTTTATAAAAGTTTTTTGCTGAAGATGGTCCAGAATGACGACGTACAAAATGTTCCAAAAACTTCTCCAGATGATTCCTTAGATTTTTTTTAATGACGTCGTTAGTGTAGGGATACATACTAAATGTTGGAGCTATGATGGGGGACGATGAATATAGGCCAGCGAATATCTTATAAAAATGCATGTGCAAAATGCAAAAGTCGAGATATGAATTTTTGTAAATGAGCATTTTTTGGTCAATCGCAGTTTTATTGCTTTTATGGTAACATGGAGGAGGTGCGTTTTTAAAAAAAAAAAAGGTGAGAAGTTCTTTATGTTTGACCAATTCATTCAAAAAAGTTTGCCTCTTTTATTTGTATGAGTTTTACAAAAAATTACCCCCCCCCCCCACTCAGAAAAAAATGTTATTTTGCTATTTTGTTGTCAATATTGTGACATCCATTTTGAAACGTTTTTCCAGCTAACCTTTCATGAGGAGTTGATGTATATTTTAATCGTCTAAGTACGACTGGGCCGATCACCTAATAATGCTGTGACAATTGAGAATATGATTTTTATGGGTTTTTTTTCAGATTATTTCATTCTAAATCGTACACAATCGCAAATGTCTTAGATTTATCGGTATGTTGGTAGCAAACAGAAAATATATTAACAATTGTGGCCGGACCATTGAAAATCAGTTGGTTAAGCATTGAATGATGAAGTTGTTTTGATTCACGTTTTCACCTTCAATCAAATACTTTATCGATACAGAAGATGCTGTATATGGTATGAGTATTTATGTATTTTTAAATGAAGCTGGTATAGATCTCACTCTTTTAGTACGTTTTAAAGATACTTTATATTTATCATACTTCAACATTATCATTAAGTCTCTTGGTATTAAACGTACAATCCAAAAGTGTCTTAGCCTTTAACCTTTTGATTCTATCTCGGAGTTCTTAGGAGCAGTTATATTTACTTGCGTTTCTCTTTTCGTGAAATATGAAATTGGTAAAGACTGTATCTTCGTATTTCCAATTCCTACTTTATTGAGTTTCTTATCCATTATTTATTATTTTCGTCTTTAATGTTTTTCTTAATTGGTCTTGTACTGAGTTCCATTTGGCCTTACATCCCTGCTCTCGTAAAGGGGCAGTATTTTATTTTCATTTATATTTAGCAGGAGCGCTGGACAACATACTAGGTACTAGGGGTATAATGTTATAATAGTTTATATTTTTAGGTTCTTAGCCACTCATTTTTAGTAATATTATTCAGTTATTGGTAGAGGTGGTACACTACTGCATATTTTATTGCTGAAGATATATGTGAAACTATAGCAGTTGGTTTGCAAACAGAAAAGCTGCCATCAACAAATAAATAAAATTGGCCATCGTACAATTTTGTCATATGAGGTACGCGTTTATTAAATAGCTAAGCTAAGTTGAGAAGTTTGAAGTAAATCAAAAAGCCGTTTTTTGAAAGAAAATTAGGAAGAACTGAGATTTTCAAGAATAATATACCCTTTACGGTGAGTTTACAGCAAAAATTAGTCAACTAAAAGTTATAGGTATTAAATAAGAAAATCAAGTTATCAAATCTATACGTAACATCTTTGCAGCTATAAGCAAAAAGAATGGAACAGAACATTAAATGATTTTAAATCACAGTAAATTTGCCAATAAGCAAATGTGACATGTGAGTTGATAAAATGTTTGGAGCTGTTTACAAAAGCCATTTGCTTAAAACTATATTCACAAAATTTATTAAGGAATCTGAAATTATTAAACAAATCTTTTATTAATTGACGAAAGCATATGCATCTTTCTTGACCCTTTAGAAATCTAGTAGCTGTAATTTGTTGTACTGGATAGTAGAATAACCTATTCGAAGATCAAGTGCGTCTTTCTCTTGTCCACTGTTAATAACTCAACATAGAACGATTCCAACGAACCCTAATGTTTAAATCGCGTGTACAAGTCTCACAATCTTGGTGGCTTGTTATTATGTCCTGTTGTAAACAAAACATAATATAAAACAATAACTAGAAAGATAACTACAAACATAATTACAATGATATAATATAACGGATACACGAGCTATTTTTAAAATTTTTAACTTATTCGTTGTAAGTTCAGTGTGAATATTATCAGTGTAAAATATTTAAGACTAGCTATATGGGAGGTACTTTTATTTTATTCTTGCCCATTTCAACTGAAAAAGAAGTAAAATTTGTAGAATGGGGTACGAACCATGATTTAATGGACCTTCAAGACTTGGGTATAATGGCCCATTCTTTCCGCTAATTTCGCCCTTCGCGTGAAGTACGATTTGAATTGCAATAAAATTATTTCTGCTCGCATAACGATAATTTGAACAAGGGGAGTTTGCCGCAGTCAACTATTTTTTGTGTGGGCACTACATTTAGATTTCAGTTATACAAGGTTACGCAAAAGTGTGGTAATATTCGATTATGTTCATTAAGGTCATTTCTCATTTTACGGAACGTCAACATAACGTTTCATCGAGGTATTGGTAAGAGGTGTTTTATGGTAATATTCATATAAACAGGTGAAGCACCGTCAACGTCACGTAACGTTGCTAAGAAAATCTGTCAGTCTGAACATATCTGAGAAACGTAAGGTATATTATTATTTATTATGGATGCCGAAAACATAACTGAACGAGTGCGTGAATACGAAGAATTATACAACATGAAAAATAAACAAATATAGGATACAAACAAAAGGATACAGTAATATATAAGTAAGTCCCGGTGAGGGCATTAAATAACGAGAAATACCATTAAATTTAAATATTAAAATAATTTTTTCTACATTTCCGAGAAAGCAGTTTATACTTCACTGCAAATTCTTTCTTTGTTACTTTCTGAAATAGATTCGAAGTTTCAGAACCCAGGTTCTAAATGCATTTTTAGATACCCATCCTACCCGTAATAATTTGTAATACGCACATCGCTAAAGTAACTCAAAAGGGCACTACTCATGTACTAATTTCATTTTTCTTACTTCTTCCTAAATGACTAGTAATGTAGTTGAATCTTCGGAATTTAAGTTAATTACTTAATACCTATAACTTTTATTGAATCAACTTTTCCCCCAAAATTAAAGGGCACTTTATTGTTGAGAATTTCTTAAGAACTTGTAAACTTATATAGAACACGCATCTCATATTTTGACAAGTAATTTAATGGACATATGGTCTTCTTTATAAAATCTCAATTGGGTAGGTTATCCAGAACAATATTGGTATTGTTAGAAGGCGATTGCATTCGCATTCCTGGACAATTATTTAAATTATATTCATTTCAACAATATTAAAAATGAAAATAATAATACAAACAACTGTAATAAACAATATTGGCAAAGAAAAAAAAAGTAGAACGAATATTTCTGTTTCTAATCCGGTAAAATGGCTATTTTAAATTAAGGAATTCATTCAAATTCCAGATAATAATGTTGTGGTTAACCAGCCCACTGAGGTATAAAACAATTTATGTAATTTTGACGTTTTCTGAAATATCTCATTACAAAAAACGTACTCATTTCTCTTTCACTATCCTCTTTCTAATTTAGTCTCTATGTTTAAAAGTGGGTCTCCCATTTAACATATTCAATGATAAAACTGATTAAATGAAAGCACACATTAGCGCCCTCTACAGGGTTGGTTCAAATTTCTGAATATCCCAATTGGTGAATAAGAGCTCTTCTGAGCAAGAACACGTTTGCAAAATTCGGTTACGTATACTCGGATTTACAAAAGTTTTTTTAGAGCACAGTTTCTACCCCTCCACCTCTTATTCGACAAGACAGAGGAAAACCTATTTGAACTGATAAATCTTTCGAAGATTTCGATTCTCGAATTTTTGACAGATTTCAATTAGGTATATTTGGTAAAACAATTGTTTTTAAGTTGTGGTTAATTAAATAAGGCCCAAAATTTTGTCAAAACGACGTTGCAACGGACCTTTGTTTGAAAATTTTACCGGACTCGAATCAAGTAAAAGATTAACTTGCCGTTGGCCAGTGAACCATCTTCAGGGATGGCACGCCGGTAGATACTTCACTAGTTTCTTTAGAATTTTGAAACGCGAGAATTGCTTTAAAATTAAACCTAGAAGTTAAAGGCTAAAAAATTATAAATACAGAAGAGAAATTATATAAGTTCTTATGATAACTTGAAGCACAATAAATACTTTAAAATCAAATCTATAAAGTTTAGAAACGTTTTAAATAACTTGATTTTAAATTAAATGCTACAAATAATCTTACGTAAAAACCCTTGGTTCTTCTAGAATGCTAAACTGCCAAAAATGCATCACCACTGACCCCAGAAAATTAAAAAATTTCAAATTTATCCACATCGTCCTAAAGAGTCTCCAGTAGAACGAAAAACCGTTTTCGTTTTGATTTGATATATAAAAATAGTGCCAGGAGTTAGTTAGGAGACTAAAATTGCTTTACAATTGAAGTTAGGATGATTACAGAAATTTCAAACAATTTATTCATTTGTATTCAGAAATTTAGAAAAATCTTTAAATATTCATAATTTTTTTTTATTTTACCTGTGGTTGGAGGGGATAATATCTAGAGCTTGCAAAGTTTTAAGTTAATTTTGCAAAAGTTGTGAATAGTAGGCAGGCATCCCTTCAATTGCCATTCTCTTCGAACTGTTACTTAAGTACAGCCTATTATTATTTCATATCCATAATGAAGGCACTTACATATTTTTTTTCTATAATTGAGTCCACTACAGTAATATGAGATCTTCGAAAACAGAACCACAGACACGATTTGTATTAGAATAAATAATGTAATGTATAAATTTATTTAAAATCACAAGCTTTACAGATTTTGTTAGCAATGTTTCCTAGACAAAATTAAAGAAAAGTCGATTTTGCAATGCGCAGTTGTTAATAAACCAAGGCAAGTAAAACATACAAGGGTAAAAAGATGTCTTGGAATTGATCCCAATTATAGGGAGGGAGGGAATGTATGTATAATAGAAAGCCGAAAACTAAGAAGGAGCAATTCGAATATATCGATGTAAGCTGTGGAGTTGCTGCCAAGATTTAATGTGAAGCTAGGAACTACAAAAACTGACAACATTGAATTACAGGCATTTAGAGAAAAACGAAGGAATGGAATGGAAAAGGACAATGGGGAAATATGTGAAAGGAAAACGATGAAGCGAAGAAATGGAAACAATAGAAAACAAAGCAAAATGTATATATTCCTATGTATAATCAAAATGTCCTATAGTTAACTTTCTCTGAAACAGTTTCAACGATTTTACCTGCCATTGATCACCTCACCGAAACCCGTTGGAAGGTATTAAAATAATCGAAACGCAATCCGTCCATTTTCCTGAATTTAAATTTAACAGAAATTTAACCGCCGAGGCGATTCGGCATCCCACTTGTTTCGATGCGAGATGATTAAACCTGAACCGTTGCCATACTCGATTAAATTCATTTTTATGCCTCTTCCATATTACAAGATTATGAAAATTGTCTCCTTCCCCCTAGTTTTCCTTCCCCGTCCGCAATATGGTAATACCCCAATCGACAAATTGATTTTTTTATTGTAGCTGAGGAAGACGCAAAAAGAAAAACGAGATAGAGAATCATGTACCCCATCCTTTGCCTGCGAGATGAAATTTACTACTTTCATCAAAAGAACTATGGAAGATGGCAATAAAAGAAGATAAAACTACGAGGATTCGTATATGAGCGGATCCCCTCCGTTCTACGAATCGTCTCTTCTTTGTTTGTCGGATTCATGCATAAAAATGGAATTTTTCGATTCATGAGAGCGCTACTCCCATCTCTTTCTCTCTCGTATCATTCGGTGGTTGTTTATGCTTTTGTAGTTGACATAGTTTTATTGAGATTGGGGGGCTTCAATCTCTTCGCTTGTTTTCGTATATTTTTTTGTTTGCTTTTACAGCCGACGCTTTTAAATTAAGGCTTCTCCGCTCTAGATCCCAAATTTTATTTTATTCCAAGTGCTCGAAATTGTCATATCCCATTTCGTTACAATTTACAATAACGAATCCTCGTCCCCGTAATAATTCTTTTAAAAACTAAACTCTGTTTCCCTCGATATGATACGAGAATATTCAAAATATTCGTCGTGTTTGAATGGGAATATCAAGCGGGACGGGACAATCTCCATTCTAATCTCTGGCACTAAAGCTTGAATTACAAAATTAAGCCGGCGGATTGGGCTTCTTAATTATCTCGAAGGAATCTCGGATTACAAAACTTTCTGGTTCCAATTTAAATTCTTCCTCCAGCGTCGTTCTTTAAATATAGAATTTTTTTGAGTCGTTAGATGGTTGGGGGAGTTAATGCTATATTAAAGAATATGCTCCGATGCAGGGTTTAATAATGGTTAAGGATGTTACTTATTTAATGATAATTGAAGACAAGATTATAAGTTAAATCAGATCTTTTCGATAAGTAAAATATATAGATAAATATGGTTGAAACACGTTTGAAAAGGTTTAATCCTAAAAACAGTTCGTTTTATATTTTTCATCTGCAGATGTAGTGCGCATTGGTGAAGTGATATTTTTTTGTCATTTTCACAGCTAGAAATTGATGGCTTCCCGATATCGCTTTTCGTTAGATTTGTTTTACTTGTCAATATAATCGTATAGTCAGAAACAGGCGATTCAACGTCTGATTAAATTATTGTTGCATATTTAATCTTTTCTATAATAGTATCAAGTAAATTACAATTGCTCTTGTCATATATCTGAATTTAGCGAACCTAACATATTCAGACAAGTTAGTATTTCAAGTCAAATATGAAAAAACCTTTAGATCCGGAGACTATTTAGGAAAATCCAATTTCATCATCACATCCAAGTTTATCAACTTTTAGTATTAAAAGGCCGAACTTTTAATAAATAGATAAATAAATAATAATAAATAAATATAAATATAATAATTTAATGATAAATTTAATAAATAAATAAATCCACTAGACAAGCCGAAATTATGAACGAACTTCTTCAATTTTTCTTCATTAACTTCTCTAATGTTTTGAATCATAAACGCGAATGCTTTTAGAATATATCTAAGACCATTTATATATGCAGTTTCTTTTCTTTGGTCTAAAGCCATTTTAAAGTTCCGCATAAACCTGAATTCTATTTTAAGATAATTTCGGTAATTTTTGATTCTAGGAAACGTCTGGAATCTTATATTTAAATTTATTCGAACATTTGAGATTAGAATGAAATTGTCTAATACGTTCTAAGCGATCTACATTTTCTTAGCTGAAAATTTTTATGCTGAAGTTTCCAGAAAAATTTCTGAAATTTTCATTTAAATTTGAAATAGAAGCGAATAAAATTCCCATAAACCTTACAGATTTCAGTTTTAAACACTACTACGGTTTAAACACAGTAGTAGTGTTTACTACATTTTAAACAAACTGTTTAAAATTACAATCAGAAAAATTTTAAAACCTATTTGAAACCATTTTGGAAAATATAGATTTTTCGGGAGTGAAACAATTTGAAACTTGTGCAATCCAACTAGATTTGATTTTAAGGCACTTTCGGTAAATTAATTTTCCGATTACCGAAAATTAACGTTTAAAATCCAAATGACATTCTTCCAGGAATTTCTGTAAATATTCTAGATTCAATTTTAAAGCCGTTCGATTCTTCCAAAATTCTGCAAAATGGCACCTCATATCTTTCTCGGCGTCATTCAGACTTTTTAGTATTTGAAATCAAAACAAAAACGGTTCTTCGTTTTACTTGAGACTCTTTAGGACAATATGAATGTTTTTTGTGATCCTCGGTGAATGTATAAATTTGAAATTTCTTAAATCCTCTGGATTCTATGTTAAGGCACTTTTGACAGTTTAACATTCTGAAAGAAAAAACATTTTCATGTTGTAGATTTATTGTAGCATTTAAAATAAAATGAAGTTATTCCAGGTTCCAGAAGAACTTCTAGATATATTTTTATATATTTCAAGCTGTTGAAGTAAAATTGTACGATAGATATTCCAAAATCTTCTAGATTTGATTTGATACCATTCCAGCCATTCAAAATTCTAAAGAAATCAGTGACGTATCTACTCTAAAGGGGCATACCAACATAAGGCAAGTCAGTCGACAAGTCAGATTGGATAGCGTTCGAGTACGTAACTGGGCTCACACCTGCTCAATGGGTTTCGCATTTATAATGGCGTGGGCTTCTCACTTCACGTGTTGAAAACCTATTCATTTGCGCACAATACGGGAAACCAAAAAATTTTGAGTATCGAAGAGAGATTTTAATCTAATTTAGAAAGCAATTTTAATAACTTTACAATGTGTCTATCGTGTATTACTTTCATATATGAAACACACGCTATGTATAAATTTACAAGCTCACAGAAATTTCTCAATAAATGAAAGTTACAAGTATTGGTTGGAGAGGTGAAGCTGCGAAGTTTGAAATAAATCACTAGAGCTGTTTTGAAGGAAATTAAGAAAAATTAAAAATTCCCAGAATAACTGTTCTTTTGAGTGATTTTAGAAAAAATGTCATAAACACAAGTTATGCTTATTAAATTCATATATCAAGTTACGATGGTTGAAATAAATCACTAAAACCGTTTAGCTGGAAATTAAGAAAATTTAAAACTCTCCATGATAAAGTGCCCTATAATGTCAGGCATTTAAAACAGTAGACACGATGTAAACTTTGATAAGAATATGTGAAGCCATTTAGAGGAAGATTGATAAAAACTGAAAAGTCACAAAGCAAGGGACTTTAGGGAGAGATGGAAAACAGCTTTTACTTCAAGAAGTAATAGCCATGCCTAACTAACTCCTTTTCTCACTTGATTCGGAGGTTCAGTGGTAAGTTTCGTCAATGTCTATTTACTCATATCACTCATAAATCCTACTACATTTATTTATATCGACAAATATGATATATTTTCTCTGACATAAGACGTATGACATAAGATTTTGTTTTGCCTTCTGTGATGCCCTCATATAGTATATAACTTCAGAAAGATGTTGACATTTCCCATTTTCATTTCCGCTCGAAACCTAAACCGAACATTTCCCACTAAATGCCTCTGCCCAAGTTGTGACTTTTACATTAGTGAGTGTGTAATTTTTTAATAAGTGAGCGAGCGAAGCCGCGACGGGTCAGGACAAATCTTTTATATTTATTGAACAAAATAGTGATTTGGAGTGTTATCAAATCAAATTTCGGGTGCCTTAACCATAGTTTATTTACCATCATTGCCGTTTATTGGAAAAAGGAAAGGAAATTTTTGTCCTCAACGGTGAAAAATACGGTATTATGCAGGTTTGGTATAGACACTTGACATCAAAATTTTATTCTCAAGTAATCTGGATCGACAAGCGCTCTTTTCGGAAATATTTATGTAGAAATTACATTATTAATAACATATTCGGTACCTTTAATATACGAAAAGTTAAAGAAAGTAGAAAATTCGAAGGCTTCTTCAATTGAGGAGCATCGTTAATAATTTAAAACATTTTCCAATAAAGTTCAGGTGAAATATATTTTTCATGAAAAACCCAGTGAATCGGTATTTATGATTTCCCGATTGTTGGCTAAAAAGACAGTTGTACAGCCATTGTTACTGCTAAAGTCATATATACTACCTTGTCCTGTCGTGCTCGGACTGTGCACCTACTGAGTTTACGATCCAATCGTTTAACGACCAGCGTCAGGAGCACGATAGGCTATACAAAACCGCCGTAAAGTCGTCATAATGACGATGGTATTTTCGGTGGCGAACAAACATGTACGAAAATTTTGAAATTTCTTTCTAAATATTACTAAATATTTTATTTCATTTTTTATAACAATTATATGTAGTTGCAGTTTCTCTCAGAGCTATATTAAAACGATATGAAAATATGACTACTGCCAACGCTGGACGCAGTTGATCGTATGGAAATTCACACGACACGATAGGAGCACGACACGGTCGAAACAGGATATGAGCATTGTAATGTATGTGGACAGTGACTTTTACTGTTTCTTGTACAACATAGCGATCGACATTTCTTTTTAGATTTACTTAAATAATTAAAAATGCATTATTGCTGCAATGATCTATTATTTTCCTCCAAAGAAATCTGCACCTTTTAGCATAATATGAAATATCTGAAAGTTTGTGTTTCGGCATATTAACTGTTTCTGTAACAATAGAGTAATTTGCATTTGATTCTACATTTTCATAAAAACTCGTAATTTATTATCGATATTCTCTTAAATTAGTCGACAGTTTTAATAGAATCTGCAACATATGAATATTACTATGCTTTTGGTATCAATAACATCCTACTACAAGTTTTCGGACAGTGTTACAATGATTTTGCCACGGCGAATGGAATATTTTTAGTCCCTAGATTAATTTTAAAAAAAAATTACATTTTTGATCAAATCTGCAATAACAATCTATTTTTTCAAAAAGTTTTAGAACTATATATATTTTTTCTAAAACTACAATTATATTTCCTTTCTCTGCACTTTTTATAGAATCTGCAGTGTCTGGAAATCATATTAGTATACTTTTGACACCAACGATATTGTTATCAAGATTTACATGCAGATTACTGGCTCTATAACAAAAAAACATTAATGGTTTTGATTTTCATAATTTAATAAAAAACTTGAACATTATTTTACTGGCTTAACAAATATTTTTATAACCTTATACCGACCTTATGCTAGCCATGACAATTTATGGTGTAATCATATTTATGTTTTGCCTAAATCACACCGTTAAAATTTAAAACTCTTTCTTTGAAAAACATTACAACTGTGTTTAGAGCGAAATCTGAGGAGATTATAGCGGGGCAGGCGAAAAAGCACTCAAATATGGCGATAGGGCCGCGCGCGGTTTTACGATGAAATCTTATTCTACAGTCCAGACTTGGCATGGCATGCCTGAGTGCTTCTGAGAATATTAAATTCTTTAATTCCTTGATAAGGCTGTATATGCCAGCTTTACTTACAATTTATTGATATTGCCTTCGAGACGGCTACTGCATTATAATTAAAAGGTATGAGTTCTGTTTGGGTATTAACGAGAGTTGCATCTCGCATGCATCCGCCATGTTATTATTTTTTGTTTTATACTTATTTTACCCTTCGGTGATTAAATTATTATTCGATCTCAGATTATACCAGATGTATTTATCAGACAGACATTATTAAACACGCATTCAAGCAATCAACAAAACTGAGGAGAGATTCTGAAAATTGTTTAAAAGTATTTCCATAAAAGCACCATTAAATCCATATTCGAGTACTGATACTCTTCCATTTTGTTCCGTCTTTGTATTTACCGTTAAATAAAAAGCCGAGCGTAGTATGGTATTCCGTGCGAAATGGAAAGTAAGCACATTACTAATTATTAACTATAAAAGTTAGGAAAAACGTAAAAATGTGTTTTATCTAAACGGATGTAAGCGATCGTCTAAATAGGGTTTGAAGAAAGAAACGTCAGATATCATTTATGGTAGTGATGAAACTTGACTTTCCACGTATATATGGTACCTATGACGTTTTTAAATGTTTACGTACTTAGAAAACGAACAATCGAAGGAGAAATCACCAGAAATTTTTTTAGAATAACACCAGTAGAAATATGATATCGTGTTTAAAATTTACAATATGTGAATGCCTGCAGGTAAATAAGTTCATCACTAAAGTGCAAACAGAATTTATGAAAAAAGGCAAAGTTGAAAAGTGTTGCATAACCAAAAGCATATTTTAACGATAATGAGTGATATAAAGTTATTACTGTTAGTTGATATTTTATTAAATAGTAAGTTGAATTTTTTTCTGCTGTTGTGAGGACAGTATTACAAAGTTGATATAATTTTTTTACATATATCACAAATTCACTGAGTGAAATTTATGCCACTAAAACCGCATCGCTATATAGAACACAGGCAGTCCAAAAAAATTACGTTCAAGAACAAAACACTTCAATAACCTAGTCGTTGTATAACCCTGCATTACTTTCCCATTCAAACACCACAAAAATTATTTAAATGTGAAACGAAAATAGTGTAGAATTCAAAAATTTGCATATACAATTTAACTCTTTCATAAGCTTATTGTTTCTTTTTTCGTTAAGTGATTATATTCCTCTTCATCGAGCTTCTTTCGTCCACTGCAGGATATAAGGCTTCCCTAGATGTTTCTAGTGTTGACGATCTTGTGCCTGCTTCAGCCATTGCTCCGAAATTTGTTTAAATCTTCAGACCACCGTGTTAATGGTCTGCCTCTTTTATCGGTTCGTGGACTCCATTCAATAAGTCTTTTTGTCTACCTGTCATCCGTGGTAAGTGCGACATGCCTTGCTTATTGCCACTTTGTGTTTAAATCTGTAATAAGGTTAAACACACTTGTTCTTGTACGGTTCTGAGTTTCGTGTTTGGTTAGTTAATCTAATTCCCAGCATTGACCTTTCGTTGTGCCACACGCAGCTTTTCTATATTAGCTGTTGAAGGTGTCAATGGTTCCGCTCCACAGGGTAGGAAGTAGCGTGTAGCACACATTGGTTGAATACTTTTCTTTTGAGGCTGATGGATGTCATTTTTAAATATGTTTTCTAGTCAGCCATAAACGCCCCTACCAAGACCAATCCTTCCTTTCATTTCATTGGTGATTGTATCTACTGATAAAAATATCCTAGGTTCTAAGTACCTGTATGATGTAACTTCCTCTATATCATTGTTGTCACCGTAATCTACCCTCCGAATGGTAACTTGATACGACTTTAAATTCCGGTCTTTCAACAAACACTTGGCCAGCAGAGACCTATCGCTTTTAAGGGTCGTAGTGGAAAAATTTAGGTCCACGTGATTATATCACTGAATATTGTATGTGAACACTAAATAATCAATGCCAATAGACGCATACAAAAACCCAACAAATGTAACGCCTATACAAAATACTTCTACCAATCAAACCTATTTTTGCGCAATAACAAGTCTAGAGGCCTCTTATTACGTTTCACTAAGTCAACTTATTAAATTGGGTCCTACCTTATTGCCGAACTAAGTAGTCACTCACGCAGCACACCAGACTCCTTACGAAGAGGTTCCTTCTTGCCGTTCGATGGTCCTTCAAGCGGGAAGAATTTCGGCTCGCTCTGACCTCAACTTCTTGCCCAGGAAAGACCTCTGCTTCGCACCTTCACGTTGCTCGTTCGCAGGACCTCGCTCGGTCCAGTAGCACGAAACACACACCCTTTAAGTTAAATTCAAAGTCTCAGGGGCCAGCTCAAATTATGCTGCCCACCCTTCTTGCTGAGGATCACCACCTTCCCTGCCAAAGGTTCGGAATCGAATCCTTTTCCCTACCTTCCTCATTTTTCTCCTTCTCTTCAAATTTGGGTAATCTGTTTTCGGTAAATTATCAAATGAAAGTAATCTACTTTATCTTCAGGCGGTAGCCGACAAATATGCTTTTCTCCTTACCCTATCATAAATTTATTTATCAAAGCGGACCGCAGTTCTCCATACTAATCATTTTAGGGGAATAGCGTCAGACTGTCGCGTTAAAACCCATGAGGTTTAATCTAAAAATGCAACTAAAAGTACAAGTTGATAACTCTAAATGTATTTAAGGTAGATTGTTGATTTTTACTAATTCCACGCTTAATATGACAAGTTGGGCACAATCAAAATTTGAATGAATTTGATCCAGGGGTTTCAAAGTTATTAATTAATTTAGGAATTCATCGGGAAAAAAGCTATTTTCATATTGAAATTGAATGGGTACGGTAATCTACGAGGTTCACAAAAATGAGGACGTAACAAACCTTGTCATTATTTTAGTTTTTCATTTGTTTATCCGAAGCCCTACCTTTTCTATTGCTCTGGTTAGCTCGCGTTGTCAGGTTTATCCAATAAACATTGATGCCTTTATTGCTGGAATCAAGTCCCTTGAATGTATATTCGAGAACAGCCGTGAACAGCTTAGGACATCGTGACCCCTTGCCTAACTCTTTTACTGATTTTAAACTTTTTTGTGGCTTGATGTAGTCTGATATGCTACAGTGTTGTGTTGTTATAGATGTTGTACATCATACATGTGTATCGGTAATCGATACGGCATTATCTTAAACCTTCATTATCGGATTTACAGTTTCGAAGATCTTGTTGAAATCGACAATCACTCCGATAAAACCACGAATCTATTATATTCTATGGATCTCTGGAATAGAATTTTTAGGATTAGTTTATAGTCATTTATTCCAAATTCGGATCGAAAATCGGCCTGTTCTATGAGTCAATAAAAGTTAAACTTTTTCTATAGACGATTGTTGATTACCTTGGTAAATGTTTTGTATAAGTGTAACAACAGTAAGACAAGTCTGTAGTTTTCCAAATATGTTACATCTCCCTTTTATGTGTTAAGATCATTCCAGTCACCATGTATGACGAGAGAGAGAGAGAGAGAGAGAGAGAGAGAGAGAGAGAGAGAGAGAGAGAGAGAGAGAGAGAGAGAGAGAGAGAGAGAGAGACAAATAATTTAAAACATATATAATGTGCTAAATATGAAAAATATACACTGCATAAATGTTCTTCTCTATTAATGGTGATGACATATTTTTTGACGGCTAAATAAAATTCCTGGGTGTACATCGAAAATTCCTGTTCTTTAAAGATTATAGCATTGGAATAGGAAAAATGTGCAGTGTTTATATTTAATCTAATCGCAAAAAAAACTGGGTAAACAGTTAATGGTTCAGAAGATACAAGTGAATATATATGTTATTACTAATTATTCCGCATAAACGCATAAATAACTGCTTAATTTTTCACATTACCCCAACCTGAAAGGCTGGTTGCTAATCATAATTAGTCGTTTCTGAATTGGAACCAACGATTCAACGTATTGTATGTATTAACTTATGTATTACTTAGACTAACCTCTAAACTATTTGCATTAGATATTAATGACACATGATAGGCAGCAAATATTACCGCTCGTTTCTCAAAAACTGACGCATACGCCTACTTTATTTTCACTGATTAACTGATTTATGGTCACTGTGTGTATGTACTAAGTTATATTTCTCGGAAGATTTTCGACCCAATTTGGTTATATATAACTAATGACTACCCTTTCAACCCTAAATATATAAAAAAATCATAACTTTTAACCTATTAAAACTGGAAAAAAGTTATTTATTTATTAATGAAGCACATTGAGGAATTTTTTTCGGAAATTTTAGTTAAGCGGTTTAGGAGATGTGGGGGAGAAGACACTTTATCACGACGTTTGACGCATTGTAATTCTGTTAATATAAAACGGAAATACGATATGTCAATCTCGATTATGTCAATTTTTTGATACCTTTCGAATGACACCACTCCTGTCCGAATCCGTTACAACATTTTCAACTATACTCAATACACCCTAATATAAGACAGAATAAGATTTGTTGTGACTCGGATACGTTGATTGTTCGATATTTTTGAAACAACCACACTTGGCTCACGCTCGAATTTGTTTCAAACTTTTCCAAATTGTGAGATTTATGAAAAGAGATTCCTTTAAAAATTTTTCAGTCTTAGAACTGTATATTTAAACAATTTTTTACATATAATAAGACAAGTTTTGATGCACTTTATTCAGAATTTAGAAATGTAAATTAGAAGGCCTCAGGAAGCGTTTGAAGTATAATTCCTATTTTTGCTGCTTATAAACCAATAGAATATCTCGGAGAAGTTTTTCTCAAATGACTCTTGTGGTATGAAATTACTCGGAAGCACGCAGTTCTTGAACAAAAATTGAAATTTCGTTTATTGATTTCCGAGATTAAATCTATCAAAATTTACAACGGCCATATATACTTTGACCAAAACAAAGGAAATGTACGGTGTACCACTGTAGAGAAAACTAATCTGTTAATACATGAATAACAAGAAATAACAGGTTTCCAGATCTATCAGTAATCTGAACTTGCCAGAAATTTAATTAAAAACAAACCTCCAACACAATTACCAAATTTTGTAGTCTAGAGTATTGAGCGCAATTTTGTTGGCTCGATTTCACTTCGATCCATAAACTAACGAGGACATAACCGACAACACAATCCTCTCGAAAATCCCTCTCAGCCATTCCCCGCCTAATCCCCAGTTTGATCCGAGCCATTTTACACGCGTTTACACGCTTTAACATGGATTTCCTCAAACTTATTTATCGACTGACAGCTGACACCTTCATCGTCTTAATTTTTTTGCAGGCTCCACGTTTTCACCTCGCCTCCGTCGAATCCAATGCGTCAAACTGTTCGGGGACGTGGAAAGAGTTCTCCATCCCTTCGAGTTGTCTAATAGGTGAGAAAATAAAACGAGCGAGAGAGGGAGAGTGAAAGGAAATCCGATACGCCTCGGACGTGACCGAATGAAACAAACAGAGATTAGCGCGGATTTCGCACGAGACTGAGGAAATCTCCGTCCGGGGGAGGAGGGTGGAGATTTGCGTCTTCCTCAGAAAAATTTATTTATTGGTCGCACTCGTACAAATATAGAAATACAGAGAAAGTCACTAAGAAATGCCAAATTTAAGTCTTAAGGAAGAACGTTTGGAAATATAAATTGGTCAGATTACAGAAAGTTCTTCCACACTTTAGACTTGAAATTTAGTATCCTATTTTCGTTACATTGTCAACTTTTGTTGTATTTTTTTTTTTTTTGTTACAGACTCTCGAGAGTGTTCCCCGGCTCGACACTCGCCAGCTTCCATCAAGGTACATTTGTCATTGTTAATGGTAATATATCGAGTAATATTAGTTACGAAAAAATTAATTAGAAAATTGAATTAAACTAGCATGCGATTAGTTGGTTCCATTGTGAGATGGATGGTAGAAAATGATATGTTATTTTGGTTCAATAATGTGACACGTAATACGACTACGTCAAACTTAAATGAAAGAGAAGGTTTGATAAAGAATTCGGAATCAAAATCGATGTTTTTCTCTCTTAACTGCATCTATTTTGGTCGTAGGCACTCCTTCTTGGTTTAATCCAGTTATTAACCATTTTCTACTTAAATTCTGGGGTAATTTTGATCTTTTGGTAATCTCATGCATTTTGGAGGAGTAAAATAGTGGTCAGGTGTCAGATTTATTTCCAAGAAAGTAAGTTTTTCCAATTTTCGGTTTATAACTCGAAAGCTATTAGCACTTGTGAGATCATATCGTACATGAAGAGAAACCACACAAAATTTCTTACAGTTTGTGTCCTTACAGTTTTTCTCGTACAGTGAACCTCTAAAACACGAATAAATCTAAAACACGGCCGTTAATGTTAAATCAGTGCTCCAAATGGACTTATTCACGAAACGTATTTTGGAAATTAGGGGTATATTCATAACAAACCATCCCATTACATGACCAAATAGTCATGTTACCATTCCAACCATGCTGTCATTGTTTTTGCGGTAATTTGTTTTCAAGTATTTTTGGGGAAATTTGAGATACATTTTTCATCAGAACGGCAACGAATCACAATTTATAATTACGAACCGGGATGACTCGGTATTTATTTTGTGAACTTAATGTAAATGATTTATTTCACGATACGTAATGGCATTCCGGCCCATATCGAGCACTAAGTTGAATGGCGTTTTTAATTTACAGTTTATAATATTTATTGGTTCTTATAATGTTCCCACAACGAAAAATTTATTTCCATTTAAAAAAAAACTAAAATAATTAACATTATAACAGGAAAATTGAAGCACTGTCAAGATTTAAAAATAATGAAAACATGTTTCAAATTCGCGTCGATAAAGAAACAAAACAATAAAAAAAATGATATGCAACTTATTACTAGTAACACTTCACAAAACTTTCCATTTTAGAGAAGGCAGGTACTGGAATCGCCAAATTTTTGGAAATGTCATCAAGGAACGCTCCTTCTTCAGATAGGCTCAAGAGTTCCTAATATTGTTTAACGTTGTCGAGAAGGACAGGATCCTCCTCTTCCATTTTTTTTGGGAAGGTACAAGGTCTACTTGTCATCTTCCAATCTTCCAATGCTGTAGCCGTTTTCCTATTTTCTTATAGGTATGCGTCACAAATGAGGCGTTATGCAATGGAGACCTACTTTCCTACAGTCACAGCTTCGCCTGCAACCCTTCTTGCACCTGCACGAAACTTTATTACTAACTGCTGTTGGGGATTACAAAGAAGTAATTGGTTGATGGCTACTGCTTGCAATTTCCAATCCCACTCTTCAGAGATTTTCTCATTTCCCAGTTACTATATACTGTATAAAATTGCTGGTTAGCACTGGCTTCTGTTGAATTAACGTTTAATGTAGTATCTGCAGCTGATATTATTTAAGGATGACGAATCGTACTGGCCCAAAAGTAGTCATCTAATGCAACGAGAAATTGTATTCCACAGTATGCAACGTCTCTGGTGTAACATCTGGAATGCTGATTACCCCAATTCCATCGTGAAGTGAAGGAGTTTTTATCAAAGCTCGTATGGATGTTGCATTTTTCTGATTGAAAAAGACGTGTGGTTTGACACCTATTTACAGCAGCTATTAACAAAATATCTTTCACAATGATACTCGTAGGTACTTGTACCAATTAATGTAAACAGTAGATCAACCTTCAGCTATTACCTCAGTAGCTTATTTACAACTCATGTCAGTATTGTAAATTTGTTCCCTAACATAGCTTTGCGGTTATTCTTAAATTTGGCTAGAAATTTTTTTTAAGGTATAGTGGGGTGCTGACATTTGTTTATGTAGCCTTGTTGCACGCTCAGCAAATTTAATACCTAGAACTTTTTTATTCTCAGAATGTCTTGTAAAACTATTGCAGCATTTGGCTAATTCTTAAGGGTGTTGAACTACTGTTTCTCACGACATTGGGTAATAAGTGTTCTCCGTCAATAACGTACACACTATTGCAACAAGATGCACAAAATTCCAGTGATTACAGAACATCGATTTATTTTCTTGATCCATACTTTAGCTTATTAGCTTATACTTAGCTAAAAGTAGCCAATCCAAGCTGCATTGCTTTTTTTCTAACTTATTTATGTTTTATTTCTTAATTTTCCGAATTATTGTTTTAGTTAAAATACAAATCATCAACACCGAGGTATATTTACGAAACAAGGTTGAAGTCTGTTCTTTTTGGGGATGGAAAGGATTTCTTATGACTTTGAGTTGCCTAGTGGACATTCTAACTGTCGTTTATAAATTAGATTTACAGTGATCCGCGGTGATTTATTGTATTACAGACACAACTGACTTTCTACGTGACCACAAGTGGATTTCTATCCCAATATATAGGCTTTAGGTATTAGGTTTGGGTGGTTCTGGTATATTTTACACAAATAAAAACAGTCACAAAATATTCGGACGACTGCCATTGTCACCAAAACAGCAAAGCTTAGCAAAACGGCATCAATCTCTTCTTCAAACCTCTTGATGAGGTGACTTTTCTCAGTACGAATGTCAGGCCGGTAGTCCCCTTCCATTTAACTCGACAAATCAGCTATGGAAATGTAACCCTCTTCCGAGTTTTCCATAAACAAATAAATTTTGTGAACGCCTTCTCTATCTATATGGAGAATTGACCAGATTATTTCAACTCCTCTATTGCTAGCGATTATACAGCTACCTCATCCAAAAGCTATAATGCATGAGGCAATGGTTTAACATGTGGAATAGAGTTTACGAGGCTTCCTCCAACCATCTCCTCGTTTTTAAATTCTGAAAAAAACATTACTTCCCCAAATAACGAGAAATGTGTGGATTTTGTATGATTTTGGCAACTTAAATACACCTTGATCGGTGTCCTCTGCCATTGTTTTGTCAATAAACTAGCCTTTCCAACTTATTTTTTAGTGCTTGACTGACCATACGTTTCCATCATCCATCCTTCAACTTCGGTCAGTTTATATTTACCACCACAAATCGCAACTGATATCGCACCGCGCACGTTATTACTTGGTGCCAAAATCTGGTCTATATCATAGACAAATAAGTAAAAGAGGTCCAACGCAGTGCTTTTAAAATTCGAAACGTGCGCCCTCCAACTCAGGTCTACGGATTAAAAATGCTTTGGCGGGCAATTTGAATTCAGCATCTATATTTTTACCAGACATATAAACATATTAGTTAGCTTCGGAAAACTATTGTTACTGAAATATGGACAGTTTATCGGTTTGTAACCATCCGTGGGTCAAACATCACCATTAAACCGACAACAGCTCAGTTAAAGTTTTCCGATAGCGAGCTGATATGTCATCAGTTTGAATAAGGAGGATAATCAGATTGAGGATAACCAGAAGCGCATGTAACAATCATTTATATTCACTTTTAAAAATATTTAAAAGGTGTACCACAAATGATTGACATTGTTACGTGTTATTGTAATACAGTGCAGAGAAATAAAAGCAACTAATTTTTCTATAGGCATATATTCAGTTATATGATGTTACATAAAGTTAAATGGAGAGAAAAACATTTAATACGTATCTAAAACTAATAAATATATAATAGCAAAGTCAGTAAAATCTGAAATTCTTTGGCATAATTGACCTATCACAAAAATAAAATAAAAATTCTACAGCACCTAATAACTATGAAACAATAAGTTAACTATGTGCATATACTATAAATATTCAAAATAAAATATACTCAATAAAAAAATGTAAAGCTCATCGTTTGGTGCACAGAAATTTTATACCTAAAAACTCTCAAATTGAATATAGCGTTATGGCTATTTTTTAATAAATGTGGAGGGTCATGAAGGGCGATGACTTCTTCACCCTTCATCATGAAGAAACGTCCTGATCTTTCAGTATGGCATTCATTGGCCAATTGCTTAATGGTGGAAACATTGGTGGCACCTTGGTCAAAAGACGGTATAAATTATGCACAATACGATTGCTTGCAGTGCTGAAATAACCTCCGTGGTGATGTCTTTACCTGACCTTTTGTAAAATAATAGGCCACCGGTTGTTTCCGTGATTCCCATAAACTAGAAATCATGAAGACCAATGAGTTATTGGCCGACTCATTAGACATACCGAAGATATTATCAGAATCTTTGTAGCCTATTTTTGTAATACTGCAAAGTTGGAAAGTAGGCTATGTCTAAAGTTACTAAAATGATCCTCCCTAAAATGAATTTGACAAATTTTCAGGTGTTTTAGTGTTATCGTGTTCGAAATTAACAAAATGGCTTTTAATGGTATCAAACCATTCTATTTTCCTGTTGTTATTAAATAAAGAAAATAAATAATAAAGAAAAGAAAAATAAAAAAAGAAAAAAGAAAATATATAAATAAAGAAAAAGGCTTATTGCCTCTAGAATTGTTACAACTTAGAATAAAACAGGTAGTCTTCAAACTATTACTGCTGCTTGGACACACCTGAAATAAATACCAAATTAAAGTACTATATTATAAATCTCTAATCTTTTAACACCTGCATCAATACATTGAAAAGAAAAAAGATAACATTCAACCTCTGATCACACGAACAAGATACGAATATCATATACATACTGTACAACACAGTGATCAAAAGTGGTGAGATTAACATAGTGTGCTAAATAAAACAATTTAATCAACATTTTATATATTAGTGTAATAAAATTCAAGGAAACTACCCACGCCATAACCGCGCACTGAAAAAACGGACAACTGTAAAATGAAGCGGGAAGAACAGCGAAAATAAAGAGAGAAAAAGAGAGAAGTGAATATAGAAGCAGAAAGCGATGTATTTAGATCCATTTCTACGTTTGTCTGAGTTGGAGGGCTCTACGAGTCGCCTACATTTGAGTAAAACCCCTTTAGTGTATTTCTCTATGGTCTATATTATACCGTCAGAGAAATTGTACTGTAGCTGTTAAATGAGCAGTTGTGTAGGTTATAATTTCAACACTAACAACATGGCAAGTTGTTGGCAATTCGAGAATAAATCCATGTCGAGCAGTGGTACAATTTCAATGCCCAATTGTGCCTTCAAGGTTAATTCTGCTGAAAAAAGTGTAAAAAAACAAATTGTGGCAGATAGCGTTTATTTTGTTTTTGCATATAGCGTAGATTTAACACAAGTCGATAGTTTTTGAGTTATAAGCCAAAATCTGAAAAAAAAATTACACTTTAAAAACAAATAGACTTCCGGCCTTTTTTAGGTTAACCTCAGATTTGTGTTCAACTACCCAAAATACATGGAAATGCACAAAGATCAAATTACACTACAATTTGTTAGGTGAACCTGCTTTTTTGCTTTTAATGATACGCTCTATACTTTGTTGCTGATTTCAAATTTGGTTTTGATTATTGGTATGGTAGGATTATTGTCATGGTTTTTTTTCGGATTTTTCAAGATGATTCAACAGTAAAGAAACCACAAATAATGAATTAACAAATTTTCAGTATACCTCATCGTAATCGATATTTGCACCCACTATCACTTAAAACTGTCGCATGTTGACGCTTATACGAATTTTGAAAAAATAAAAGCGGATGTATATATATATATATATATATATATATATATATATATATAAAAGCGGATATATATATATATATATATATATATATATATATATATATATATATATATATATATGAAGTTGTCGCAACAGTAAAGTACTTTTATTGTTGATAATAAGAGAAATCCTTATAGGCGAAAAGTATAATCCTCACTATAATCCTAAACTGATTTGAATACTCCTCCTTGTAGTCCTTGTAGCGTCCACTGTGACGTAACACAGTGACGGTTATTTCAACTGGAAAACCGTGAGGTTTTACTGAAACGCAGAGCTTAGTATCTTTCTCTATAGCGAATGAAAAGTACCAATGAGGCTCGTTTCGATATTGACCTGCACGTTAGTTAAGTTACCTATTCCCCATACGAAAACTAGGAGTCGATTGCGATGATGTGGTACGTTTCAGAGCCATTGTATATGATCGAAAAGTCTAGCATCTCCTGAGAGTTTACAATATGTGTATATCTACACATTATACGTAAAAATACTTTATTCCAAAAATTAATTTTTAATAATTAGAATAATGTCGTCCAAGAGAAATTATATGTGAATATTTCAAATTCCACGTTGCCAAAAATGCTGGAAATAGTAATTAGCGACTTTTTCAAGTGAAATCAAGTGACAAGTTCAAAGTGAATGAAAAATTTCTTCCTATGCGAAGTAGTGTGATTCTTGTTAAAAATAGCTGGAAAAAAACAATCTCAAAAATACGTTGCTGACGTTTTGAATACAGTTATACTTTATGAAAAAATTTGAAATATTCCTACCATACACTCGATTTAACCTTCTGTTTCGAGAATACCATTGGTCTTCAAAAAATTTTTAATTGCATTTTTTAATTTTCACGCTGCTCAAAATTTGAAATTAGCTTCAAAATGTTGTAATCTGCCCAAACTTGTAAGCGCAGGAAAACATTTCATCCAAAGAGAAATAAGTGCATATAACTACTATGAACTATGTTATGAATAGAAAACGTTTAAAAGTTTATTTAAAGTAAGGTTTCAATATTCTGGGTTAAAAATTTCGTTGTATTATTGTGTCCAAACATTATTGTGCCTGGGACACGTTTGACCATTGTGAATGATCAAATTGATGGGAGGGCCTGTGAAAATTAGGTTAAATAAAATGATATACCATGTTTCCTAAACAAATTTACGTGTCTAATTTTTGAACCAAAATTGTTGCACTCACGATGCCTTTCAACAAATCGGTGAATAGTAAATTAATGATTAAATTTACTTCCACATTTCAGACCAGGTAGAGATAATTTTAAAGTAAATTTAATAATTGTAACAAATTTTAAAAACTGAAAATATTTTCTAATATACCGCGGGAATAGATTATCCATGCGCATAGAAAATTTAGTGATCCGAGAAAGAAAATTATGAATGTGCCACTTGGATAAACGTTTTAAAAAGAGGCGATGTGTTTCGACACCGTTAGTTAGTATGCAATAAACAAAACACACACAATATAATGTTTCAAAAGTCTGAAAAACTTTTCAAGTTTTTGTTTTTCAATCTTGGAACTAGAGTTTGAAATCTACCGGGTTCCCAAATTTTGCAGCGAAATTTCATGGGTTTCATTTCATTGTTTCTTTACTGCATATTTTTTAATAACTTATTTTTTAATTTTGAATCTCCTTTCTCCTTCAAAATGGTTTGCAGGGTTATTTTAAACCGTCTAGTAAGTTTGGTTCCAATGGAACATTCAAGGTTCTTGAAGGTGTTCATCGTTTCCAGGTTACACTAAGTATTTGTAAAAGTAGAACCTTTTAGAATACTGGTCTTTACATCTATTTGGTAAATATGATTTTTATAGAACTTTGAGGCTTACAATAATTGTTCTGTTTTTTTGAACTTCGAACATGTTCTGAATACCAATCTTAAGTTTGGACTCTACTTGGTTAATAGCTTAATTCTCAATTTGTGTTTTTCTGCTTGAATAACTCACGTTTCTAATGTGGTTTTGAATTTTGAATTTATTAGCAAATATTCGACTTTATGATTATCTTATCCTCCCCTTGAAACGTTACCTGTTTCTGATGTGTGGTTTTTCAGGGGGTGAAATCTACCACTTCTTAAACAAAAATTTAAAATCTCACAGGTTGAAATTATACTGAAATATTTAAAATATACATTTAGTGGTGTGAAGTGCAATTTATGATTCATTGGAATATTTCATCGCTTAGAAACCCTGTTATCTCTTATTATAAAATTCAAACAAATAGTTTTCAATGCTGAAATTTTTTATTGGTGCGTTTGTAATGAAATTAAAACGCCATTCGATTTTTTAACGAAAATTCATTGATTTTTAAGATATCCAATTGTTTGAAATCCCATTTTACATATATTTTCAAAGGAAACCAGGCTTGTTTATGTGAACCTTCTTGAACCCATCGTTTTTGAGATTTATCAGTTTAAATGGCCCGGGGAAGTAGCCCTCGGACACATATGCGTATTTAAATGGATCAATTAATTTTGATCCTAAAGAAATAGACAAAATATTTTCTGCAAGAAAATCTACAACCCGGTGCTTTTGTAATTTTTACGAATCTACTTTAGTTTTGGATTATTGTGACAGCAAACATTTATCAAAGATTTCTCTAATGATGTCAAAGTTGAATGAAACTTTTTTGAAATCTAATCATTCCAAACTGTTCATATTTCTAGAATATGTTGTTAATACTCAAATGAAATGAGCTGCAAATGGATGTCGTTACATTTTTACTCTTACGAATAAGCCATTTGTTTTATTTATAGTATTTTTCCGAAGAAACGAGAAAAAACATTTTATTTTCGTTATAATTCCGTAAGTTCTTAAATTAACAACTTTATTTAAAAATTCTTTTAAAGGTTTTTAAAAAATTTAACGTTTTCCCTTTATTTAGCGTTAAAAACCTCGAAATCAATACGGCGAGCATAAATCCACAATCAACGAGCCAAAATTGATTCGTGCTGCGTCTACAGAAATAAAATGCTCCCAGTCGGTTTGCAATTTTATTAGCATCAGTTTGGTTTCTGGTAATATATTTAATAAGACGTAAGGTTTTAACTGATGAAAAAAACACTCAAAAAATATTAATTTATCGAAAACACATTAGGACATTGTTTACGTAAAATTCATCCCTATATATTTTTGAGGTTACTTGGAATGTACTAATTTTCACCCACGAAAATGGATGGCATCCACCCTGGTTAAAAGCACACACCAGCAATAACTTTTGTAACTTGAGACAAATTTACCTTTCTTACCGAACAAACTTCACATCCAAAGATCGTAAAACAATCAACAATAAGTAAACCCATATAGAAATTATGTGTAAATAGTCCAGTAAATGAAGGAGGAAAAAAAGGCAAAGTTCTTCAATATTAGCTGATTTTTTTATACCGCCAGTAATAAGAGATAATTACAAATCATTTAAAATGAGCCAACGTCTACAACAATAAAGTGCCCGGAGGGGCCTGAAAACGACCCCCAAACCCTGGAAAATGGGGTTTTCGGCCAATATCTCCTAAAATATGACATTTAGAGACTTTTTGTTCAAACAAAAGATGAAGATCAGTTCATTCTCTACAAAAATGGTCCTTATCATTTTTTTCGGAAAATTGATCGTTCCCGAGATAAACAAGTCCAAGCGCACCCAGAATTTTGAGCTCTCGAGCTGGGTATCAGAGAGCACGCTGCGGGAATTTACGCATGCCCGGGCGGACAAATTGTCCAATAACTTGGGTAAAAATGCATATTTTCTCATGATTCAAAGTTCATGTGAAAGATAAAATCTGCCCCTACCATCCCCTGTCACTTGAGCCGCGTGGTCTAGCAGACGATACGAGCGCCACAAGCAGGGAACGCACGGCGGACGACGGCAAGAATTAAAATGATGAAATTCCCTCTTACTTTTAAATAGTACTTTTACTTTACTAATAAATAGTATGACATTATATACATGAATCGAAAGGTGAGAACGTAATCGTTACTTTCGTCAAGGTAGAAAAATGCCCAAAATAAAGGACAAAAAGAAAACAACCACGAAATGAAAAAGTGTGTTTTTTCTGGGATCGTGCATTTTTTGAATTTTCTGGAAAATCCCTGATTTTTTGAAAAAAAGTAATAGCACAGCCGAAAACTAGACAATCTCACCTTTCAAAAGACATGCCTTGAAGGGCCATTTTATTAAAGTATAAATTAGTAATGACTCATTGTAGGCAAATTTTTCAAGACTCAAAAAACAGTCAAAAATTGGAAATTTTTGACCAAACTTTTTTATTGCAACGCAAAAAAATGAGTTCCTGCAATTTTCTGGGATGACTATGGACACATCCAAGATCAATATTCGGGAAAATACGAAGCAAATCAGGGTACTAGAAAAAAAAGTACGAGCAAATTGCGGGCGAGGTCATAATTGCGCCGGAGTAGAAAGTTTGACCCGTTTTTTCAATATGGCCAAAGAGCCAAATCGTTTCTCAAGTGACAGGGGATGATAGGGGCAGATTTTATCTTTCACATGAACTTTGAATCATGAGAAAATATGCATTTTTACCCAAGTTATTGGACAATTTGTCCGCCCGGGCATGCGTAAATTCCCGCAGCGTGCTCTCTGATACCCAGCTCGAGAGCTCAAAATTCTGGGTGCGCTTGGACTTGTTTATCTCGGGAACGATCAATTTTCCGAAAAAAATGATAAGGACCATTTTTGTAGAGAATGAACTGATCTTCATCTTTTGTTTGAACAAAAAGTCTCTAAATGTCATATTTTAGGAGATATTGGCCGAAAACCCCATTTTCCAGGGTTTGGGGGTCATTTTCAGGCCCCTCCGGGCACTTTATTCTTGTAGACTTTGGCTCATCTTAAATGATTTGTAATTATCTATTATTCCTGGCGGTATGAAAAAATCAGCTAATATTGATGAAATTTTCCCCTTTATTTACTGGATTAAAATTGAATGTTGCATACCGGCTAAATTCAATGACGTGGTCGAGGGGCGTCTTTCCAAATACATTTCACTTGTCGCACGTTTGAATGTTCTTTATGGCACTCACGAATTTCCACATTTATCCACAAATTTCATTTAATCAGTACATTGCAAAGCTTTCACCGCCTGATGATGTGATATATAATGATACCTTAGTAGGTACCATAATAGCTACCACCCATAATACACTACACATACACAGGTACCACACTAATACCATACATACTACACATACACAGATACCACACTAATAGCTACCTAACCATAATAGATACCATAATAGCTTAGTTCTGATTAACTTCCTAGTGAGGACATTTGTGGCTGACATCCACAAAATATATCGTTAATTTCGACGAAAGCACATCATCATGTGTAAGATTCTCTCTGTATCTGTAAAATGAACACTTCTCAGTGTTCATTAAACACACTAGCCTTCCAGGTAATCTATTTAATCCATCTCGTGTGTCTACCGGAGGGGCTTAAACTGTCTTTGTCTCGGATTTGCATATCCAACCGTCCGCCGCGTCGTCAATTCCGAAGGAACCGTTTTCCGCATCGTGATCCCGTAGAGTTTCTTTCCGTATTTCGAATCCCCGTTCCAATACGGACGAGATTTTGTCCCCTTCTCGGGCACTAATTAAATCTCCCCTGAACTCCCTCGGCCAATTTCACATGGAATAAAACAAGAGTGGTGCACACGTACACGTACTTACATATTATGTGTATGTTCGAGGAAATTACCTTTTGAAAATTCCAGGACTGGATCGGCGCTGGTACAACTGATAGTAGGAAATTTAGAGGTAAAGTAATTTCATTGCTATCCGGATAAACTTAACGAAGAGCGTAAATAGGTTTGGTGCGTATATTGTTGTTTACGTTTGGCTCCCTAAAATTATTCATTTTTTCATTTCATTTTATCAGGTTAATTAAAATATTTCAGTTTGTTTTCAAAGTTACTGCAAATATTTAAGGCTTTTCAAATCCTGAAAATGGGCACAAACTATCTACATATTTTGAAAACAGTATAAATAGAATACTTTTTCTGATTGAAATGGATACTTACTAAATCATTTGTACCAAATAAAGTTGAGGAGTTTTAGATTTTTGGTAGAGGTTCTGAGATTTGTATTTAAGGCTCACTAAATTACTTTTTTTATATAAATACCTCAGGTTACTATGAACTCTTCAGGATTTTCAAATTATACAAATTGCCAACTCTTACCTGCAACTTCTGAAACCTTACCAAAAATTAAGAAATAAATAACTTTTTCTACGGGTCAATACCAGTACCAAATGAAGTTGAAAAGTGGCAGGTATAAAGATCTTGTGAAATTAGTAACACCATATAAAACTCTCTGGAGACTTCACAGGTTTATTAATCCCAGATTGTCTTGAATGTGTCAAAGTTTCCAAAATTCCTCTTACATCCCTTGGTATTTTCATATTGTAGGAACTGAAGAAAGTTATGTAGAAAATCTACAGGTTTAGGGGGAAGTTGAAGATGTTGCGACTGTTATCCCGTTGTAGCAATCCTTAGATCCTAGTCGTACCGAATGGGATTAAATACTGTCTTGCAAAATAAATTCTGTATCACCTGCTATCCGGAACGATTCAGATTTTTTATGAATTATTTCAGGTTGCCTTGAATATTCAGTAGTATTTTTTTCAAAGTGGGTTTCACGGTTTTTCAAATTCTGAAAATTGCCATATACTATCTACAAATCTGAAAAATTCATCGAAAATTGAGGATCCCCTAAAATTTTTCTCGTCGAAATGAGTACTTCCCAAATATTAATTTACCAAATAAAATTGAAAGGTTTTATGTAATATATTACTTTACTGCTAAATTTATTACTATATTTACTGCCAATTTACTTCTTCCATAAAAACTGCTAAAGAGCACTTTCCTCCTTAGAATATCCAATTTTCCTTTATATTCAATTCTATATTATTTATTTCAAACTTAGCAACGTGACGTATCTATCGAATATCAATGACTTCCACAAGAAAAACATTTTCTAAAGTAACTCTAAAGAGCACCTACTATTAATTTATAATAAAATAATATATAATCATATATATTATAATATATATATATATATATATATATATATATATATATATATATATATATATATATATATAATTTATAATAATATATAACAATTTTCTAAGAGCTTGTATGGAGAGCATGCACCTCATTTGTGAAAGTTATATGATGGACACATCGCCATGTTTTTTTTTTTTGAGAAAATCGATGGAACATAAAAAAAAATCGGAAACAGGAAACCAAATCTGCAAAAAATATACTCAAAACCAGGGACTGTATTTTTTTTAATAGAAAATTGTAGTCGAATATCGTCCACTCTCCATTCAATTTCAGACATTGTTAAGTATCTATAACTTATATGTATAAGTTTGAACCTTATTTATTCAATTCAATTTGTTTGCACTACTAATTTTTGTTCCATTTTTTCAATTTTCTCACTGAATTTTCGAAAACAGAGTTTATTGTATAAAAAACATTGACAACAAACAACTTTTGTCTCTTGACAAGATTTTTCTTGTTGTCTCAGAGTTTCAAAACAATTTTTACAAAAGATAATTGACTAGCTATTAATTTATTCGAGGTTTCAGGATTGCCGTTGGTTACATTTTTGTTAGTATTGTTGTCTACAAGCCCTTAACTAACAAACACGAGCAGTTGTGAATTAATTTTCCACCCCCAAATTTAGATCGCCTGAAATAAGAATCAGCAATTTAAACTCAAAAGTATAACATGCCTGACCTAACCAATATATAACAGCATACGCATAAAAGATTTCAAATAGATTTTGTCAACTGGAATGAAAATAACTGATCATTCATATGTGTTTGTGCAAAGTAACAAGTTTCAATTTCCCCAAATATATTTAGAACGTGGTCAAAATGGCCTGGCGAATTTTCGTATGTCGTACGTGTTGTTATTGAAATCATTGTAAAACCATTACGAAATTCTTTGAAAGCTAGAAAACAGTTTCAAATTTCAAATAATATCACAAACGGGTTGTTAAAAGTTATTTTGGTCCCGCGCCACATAAACGGATAAACCGGGCCATATCCAGATATTTCCATATTCAGGCCAACAACTCACTACTTATCCCAACTCTTTAGTGCCTTAATTTCCCTCCAGTTAAATCCCTAGCGAAGCCATCCTCGCGTACATAACCGAGAGAGGGACATGTCATGCCCCGTTTCGCACAAGGCATCTTCCACAGGAACTAACTCCTCTCGTAGCAAACGAATGGGAACTCTGTCCAATGTGATCCGGGCGGCGGTCGCGACCACCAAAAAAGGACGAGCGCTCGTAGGCGGGGCCGAAGGAGTCTCGCCCTTTGGGTAAAACTCCTAGAGGCGATTTTCCTTCGAGGACGAGACGTCGACGCGTATGGTTCGTTACCCTCCCGGGCTTTTTGTGCTGGGTTCAGACTCACACCCCTCGGGGTCGAGAGTTAACAGGGCGAGCTTCCTAGTACGAACACTTTCTCCTTTTATCACATTTGTGGAATGTGAGAACAGACACTCTAATAAGGGCATGGATTATAAAACAAATTTCCAAGTGCTAATTAATTAAGATTAATAAACTACTCTAATAGCAGCGCATTGTTTTTATCGAAAACAAATGTATAAGGTCTTTTCAGTACGAGTTGGTCAAGTTAAAAAATAAAACAACTACCGACTTTATACCGAGCGCATTCAAAAAATACGTTTTTACCCAATACAAAAGCAGAATATTCATATACATTTGGCGCCGAGAAATGTTGTTAGTTGCTACAATACATGCTTATGTATGAAATGCCTATTAGTATCGACAATTAGAGAAGGTACACTTCACCCATTAAATTTGAGCGCCGAGCACGTGTTCATTTTCAGTCGTCACGAGAGTTCAGTGGTGTAAGTATGGAATTGCAATTATTATTTTAAAATGGCTTTTTGGAGACGTTTAATATTTAAGGTGTTTAAGACACAATATAAATAATACTACAGAAACTAATGAGGCACAAATTTTGTCATAAAATCGTTGACAAAGTGAATAACAATCTTTTATATTTCTTTAAATATGGCATGACTATGGAGCGGCCGTATATCTTTTATATACCGGTAACATGGCTATTAAATTTTATTGCTTTTTACAACTGGACCAATTGTGACAAAGTACTAGTATTAGTACTAGGGATTAGTACTACCATTCCTAAAGTAAAACGCCCCAAAAAATTTATTACCTATAAATCTTAATAGCAAACGCCGTCAAAAGAACATGTATGAATTTGAATGTGTGCAGAAGATAATCCGGTAAAATATATAGCGAATTCTTAGCAGTCTACGGGGAAGGTCAAAACAAACCTGGTGTTTCAGGTGAAATTTTTTACTTCATATTTTGACTTTAAATTTTTGATTTTAAAATTTTTACAAAAATTTAAATTGAAACGAATAATTAAAGAAGAGCACAGTAAAGGTAAAAATTGATGAAATGCAAAATATTACAAAAATCTCATTTCTGGCAAAATTCACTTATAACATAAATATAGCATAATTACACGTGTCACCTTACAACAAAAAATAGGCTTCACTTGGTCCATCGGAATGTGCAATTGCAGGATTGGAAAGTTTGCGTGGTGTTATAATGTTTGATGGTTTTTGAAATTGAATTTATTTTGTATTAGTAAGAAATCAAAGACGTGACATTTTGGTGAGCGATAATGATTAGTCTTAAATAGATGCTTTAATGTAATTACTATTACACTTTAATCACATCTGACCATCTTGTAAAGGTGTCAAGGGTTTTATTAGTCACTTGGTCAGATGGTGAAATCGTCACTTGCCTCATTATTCGACTTTATACAACATGGTCGTTTAAGCGGGTATTTTACACTCACACATTATCCTTCCAATTTTAATTAATTTTCACAAGTTCCAAAAATTGACATGTTATGATCTGTTTTAAATTTTAAAAAGTGATTACGGTATTTAGGTTGTATAAAGTAGCCCATATATAAGGCCATGTGTAAGATATGAAGTCACTTTACAAAATTCTGAATTCATTTTTAGTGGAACCAGTATTCCTAAAAAAAATTACATCTAAAATCGTCACTTCGTAAAACATTACTGTTCCTTCGATGTCCGTAAAAGAGTTTTTACCGTAAACATACCACACATGTTCATAATATATTCGAGTTATCGCCTATTTAAATAGGTATCTTGTAGGTGTTTCAAATGAAACTAAAAAGTTATATTTCATAAATTCATTTACAAAACTACCTTACTATTTATTTAAAACTAACTATCTATTTATATAGGCATCTTGTAGGTATTCCAAATGAACCTACAAAAAATACATTTCAAAGCTTCATTTATAAACCTACCTTACTTTCTGCGTCCATAAAAGAGTGGTTTCACCCCTATTCCAACTACACACCTACTATTGTGTGTGTATTGGAGCCATCGCCTGGTTTAACATCGTTTCGTCGATGGGGAGTTTTCGTGCTGGCTCCATGCCAAAGTCGGATTTTGTCGAGAACATTCACCTGTGGCAGTATATGAAAATGAACGTAAAGTATTAGTACCTGCGAGCGTTGTTAAAGAGGAATACGCACGGGGTCGATTCAGGGAAATTTATATGCAACTTCACCGCAAGATTAACTAAGTAATAAAGGGTTGTACGTCATGGAAATATCATGAGTTATTAGGGCGATTTTCTTGTTGCGGATTCTTCGGTAATTGACGCGTGGATCAATATACAATGAAACTTTCTTATATATGATAGGTGCATAAAAAATAAGGAGTAAATTGTTGTGAAAATAAAAACGGTGCGATAAAAAAATTATGTAATCATGAACAGCTAACGGAAATTTACAAAATGCCGAAATTGACCCTTAAACCGTCATGTTTATTAGTAAATAATATTGTGTCTGTTTTCAGGAGGGACACAATTCCATAGATGAGATTTTCAGTAGATTTTTCTGGTTATATCGACATTATAAAATATAGACAATGTCCAAAAAAAACTCAACCGCTATTCTCCATTTTTGTCTTAGTAAGGACCTGGCAGTCTGTTTCATAAGAAAGCTACAGCAATTTTTTTTTTAAATTTCCATATTGCTCCAAATAGACAAAATGGGAAACAATATTTAGTAAATTTGCAAGAATTTTGTAGTTAAATTTTATTTTAACAATAAGAAATAGGCACTAACCTTTCGTGACAGTTGAAACAATTGACCATTAAATTTTAATATTTTTTGATTTTGTGATTTTCACAGTTCCAATCTATCAGTATACGAGTGCAGATGACCAGTTGGTTGGCTGACCAGTTGGTTGGTATGAATTATGAAATAAGAAGCAATCAGGGCCCTCTCTCTAAGGGGATTGACATTTAAGTAGATTTGGAAATGTTTTACAAATATTTTTACTTGTAACTTGTACAAAGTTACTAGTAATATTTGTAGTAAAAGTTACTACAAATATGTTTACTTGTAACAAAAGTGACGTTGCGTACAGGAAATTTATTACACTTATATACCTATATAAAGCTAAAAAAATTGTGAAAACTTCTCAAAAACGTACTAATTTTACTTGTGTCGAGCAGGTTTTAGAAGCAATTAACCATTTGCCAACGTTATATTGCTTGATTTAATTACTCTTCTCTCAATCACAAACTGTTTATTTATTTGATGAATGATATTATTTAAACAGTAACAATAAGAAACAGTGTAACATTTAGAAGCAATTAACCTCTTTCGGTATAATTTGTTTTAGTTGCTTTGACAAATACAAAACTGTTACTACACACTTTATTGCTGCGATTTAAAAAATGAGAAACAATCAGATACAGTTTGTGGAATTACGACCGTTTATCGACAAGATATGAAGGGGGGATCGGGGCCACATGCAACAAGATTTGGATTTTAAGTTATAGCTTCATAGTTCTCAAATATTTCGATATGATTTTAGTAACCTAATATAAAGAGTTACTTTTTTAAATAGGACAATATTCTGAAAATTTTCATACCCCAAGAATGGGGTTAAAATTTACAACACAGAGACAAGTATTGACAGAAGGGAAAACAAATAACAATATGTACAGAAAATTTTGCGAATTGATGTCAAAAAATTTGTTTGTACGTTAAGTAATATTTTTATTAATTATAGCCATTAATATTCGTATTCTTTTGGATTTCTCAGTTCTTGACTATTTTTCCCTTGCGTAACAATTAAAATTCATATTCAAGAAAGCTGCAAATTATAGTCATTTAAAGGTACTTATGAATAGTTATTAATTAATTTTATTTGTACATATATTATTACAATACGTACATTACATTCTATTCATCCCCGTAAAAATCATTTAAACATAGATGTTTTCTAGGCGATGCTTTTTAGCATCGATACTATTTTCCAGACATCGATCCATCGATATTTAACTTTACGATGTTTGCATCGTAGGTATGCCTACTACTGGCGATGAGTATAATCGATATGTTTCAATAATAAAGAACTGGCGATTCAAGTATTTTTGTAATCAAATGATAATGGAATAGGAATCGATCCAAATTCCATTATATTCGGAATTAATCATTGGGATAAACTGGGGATTTTTAATAATTTATTGTCAATCGATACAGACAGCCGATTTCGATTATGAATGCGAGTATAGTCAAAAAAAATAATCGGATTATACTGAGAATTTCGATAATATGATAACCGAGGATGTTTGATTTGAATTGTTCCATCACTGCCTACTACTGCAAATGTAATTAAAAAGAATCTGTGTACGCACTTTGCTCTAGACATTTTTGTGTTTTCTCGAAAATTACTCTAACAATTTTCCAAATTTTGTATATTTAATCTGCTGTATAATTGCCAGTCTAAAATTTCAGCCTTTCTCAATTTTCTCCAAAGCGGGTTTTCTTCGGCATTATATAAATTTTTTGCATTTTCCATCTGAATTCTCGTTCTCGGAGTTCTTACATAAGTGTTAAATTCTTTTGGAGTATTGTTGCTTTTCTGGCTGTGCTAAAAATTAAATTTGATCCAATGCATATTTTCTTTATTGCTTTCTGCGCGCTCATTACAAAGTACCAGCATATTGGAAATTGACATCTCTTTATTGCAATTTAGCAGGTAAAAATTTATATAAAACGGAAACTGTTACGCACCTTACAAATATTGTCACGTTCAGTAGCCAAGGCCGTTAAAGTCGCCAGCACCTTTATCTTAATTAAAATAGAATTAATTAGTTAATTAAAAATAATTCTTATGACCACTTTATAAACATGGTATGCGTCTAAATTACATGGCCTTTTATACAAATAATGGCCGGTAACGTATACATTGTATATATAATTTGTCGATATTTACTTACGATATTTACGAGTTAAGTGGTATAATTATTGGGCCTGCATTTGACGGTATCGTTCTAGAAACTAAGTAAGCATAAGCGCCTTATATTCGGTGCGACCATGGCTGGATAGGTTCAGGAAAAATTAGTGATTGTGTTACCATATACAGAAGGTTTCTCAGTCAGGTTGGTTAAAGAAATTAAAATGATTTTATTTTCTCCGTTTCTGATTGATTTCACACGAAGTGTCATAAGATATATTCGAATTGGATAGAATTAACCGATCTGGAATTAATTTCAATTCCTTGCTACACTGTCAGTAGTAAATGCATTCGCCATCTTCTTTCAACCCAATGGTAGGTGTGAAATTTTCTAATGATCAGCAAAGTAGAACTGTCACTATTATTATTCTGGGCTGTAGCAGTTGGTAAACTGCAAGGTACTGATAACCTGCATTGGTATATTCATACTGTTGTCTGAAGTACGGTTTAAAACATTCAAATTGTTATCATGATTTAGAAAATTGATTTAAATGATGACTATGATAACACCAGATTAGAATCTGAAGGAGCAGGCGGAGAAGAAGGAAAAAAAAGGGAATTATTTCGACATAAAAAAGCAAAACAGAACTGAAATTTTACAAATGATAACTTTCCTATATTACACTATCCCCCCTCCCTTTCCAGCTGGACGAACAAGTTTCCATTTGCATTCGCTCCTATCATTCAGTCATTCATACGTGAAGTATTTAACAAAGGTATTCTCCCCGTTTGGTACATACTTGAGGCCTCATTCAGTTTTTGCTGCTCTTAGCCGTACGACCAGCGGGGAACTTGCCCCCATCAGTCGTACGTTACCATCCCTGCATCGTGGAGGCGGCAGCCTTACAACATCCGAACGTAGTCTTCCTACGTAAACACAACATTCCTTACTACTTTGTCGCAGACAGCCTGGAAATCGTCGTCCACTTCTTCGAGCAGCCTTCGCTTGTCAGGTGGCCACGCGATACCTTTCTGCTCAAGAGCTCATCTCTGCAGTCCTTCCACCTGCTACACTCGAATAGCTAGTGGTCTGGAGTTCCCGTTGCGCTTCCGCACTCGCATAAATCTCTATCTGACAGCGCGAAACGGTGCTTATATGCCATAAATTCTCCATGGCCAGTTATGATATGGACATCTGGATCTGGGTTATGAAGGGACTGCTCGATATCAGCCCCTTCCTCCTCAGCCTACTAGAGATGGCCGGGATTTCTTCCCGAGTACTTCTGCCGTTGCTGCTGCTGTTCCATCTGTCCTGTCAGATGTCGATAGTTTGTTTCCTTGCTTCTCGTTTTACTCTCGCTGCAGTTTGGCCATACTGCACCCTCCTGCGTGTTTTCCATCTGAAGAGTGCTTGCCTCTCTAATAGTAGTAGGTTCATAGGGATTTCTTCGACGATGATTTAAAGTGCTTCGTTACTGGTATGCCCCTGTTATTCTCAGGAGCATGTTACGTTGAGCTGTCAGTAGTGCACGAGCTCCGTGGCAGTTTATTTTCTCGGACAACTCCCGGCAGCATAAATCGTACTCGATACGATCGCCCCTCTATAAATGGTCCTGAGGGTCTCTCTCTTGAGGCCCCAGTCCATCCTCGCGATTCGTGCAAGGGCGAAGAATAGTTTCTTGCCCTTTTCCGACATCTTCTTGCAGTGGGTGACTACGCCCAGCCTCAGATCGAAATGAACTCCCAGGTACTTGACATTTTCCACCATCTTCAAACTTTTCCCGTTTATGTTGAAGTAGCCATTCGAAGTCCCCACTTGGAGAGAGGAAATAGTGTAATTGAATAATCTTCCATTTTTCCGGACTATATTCATCTTCGGAGATCTCGCCGGAACATGTCGAGTGAGAGCCAGTTATCCTCTTATTTTCGGGCGATGTTCAACTCCGGAAATCTTACCATAACTTATCTAAAAATAGAGCAAAACACAGCAGAACGCTTGCCAAAACCATTTACAGAAGTAAGTGTGAAGATGTGTCCTTGTGTATGTGTGTGATTAACTCCATTGAAAGGGCTTGGCTGCAAAACGTGTACCAAAATTCATTAGCAGAAAATCGACATCAAGCAGGCCAATCCTCCTTCCGACCTACAAAGAATCCGGAGGTGATAAGTTACAACTAATATTCCAGGAAGAAGAGGGACCTGCAAAAAAATGCCAGTACAAAAATTGTAGGTTTCTCATTGATCTGTAACTTTTACATTGAACTTTCTTTAATGGAAAACATATTTCTGCGTCAAATCGTAAAAAAAATTACCTCTTTTAACCCCCACCTTTCTACGATTGCAAACATTCTGATGTTGATTTTTTCCCTGCATTATTTACCACTTTTTCTATTCTGTTCCTTCCAACTCAGATCATTCTGTAAAAATTACTTCTTCATAAAATGCTATTTCTCCTGAGGTATTAAACAAACGCTACCTGTACGGCTGGTTTTGATCTGTAATAATATTTGAATAATTGTCATACACAGACTTAATTAAAATGGTATTTTCTGTGCCAACACATTTTTAAAATGTTAAACATGTACCTACCTGAATTAATTTAAAAAGATGTGTTTATTACGCCATTATAGTTGCAATATATAAATTTTAAAAACTATAAAAAATACAAAAATAGCGCTCATAAATCGTAGTATTAAATTTTACAGCTTCAAGACGATTTATTAACACACCTTATAATAATTTTCTATTTGAATGTCAAAATCCAGATATTCAGAATTAATTTGAGTCATAAGATAGAAATATTAATAACTACAGTGTGATAAGTTCATCAAAACTTGTCTCCAACTCGTCACGCCTGTATGTGAAATAATAGTGAATTTACGAGCTTTAAAATTCGTTTATGAGCTAATTGTGCCATTATGAAGATGCCACACTTTCACAGTTGTTAATTAAATTTATTGTTTTTCATTCCGCCGTCACGCGACCTATCAAATCACACACTCGTTAAGTGGAAAAAAAAGAACACAAAACACAATTAAACGTCCATTAAACTGAGTTATATCGGTTATAAATTATATTTAAATATTTGTAAACAAGGAGTCGAGGTAATGATAAAATGAAGTTTTTAAGTTCTTGCCTTTTGTTTGTAATTAACATAACAGTGCGATAGTGGGGATATTAGTGGGTGGAGTGAAATGTCATTTATCAACGATAGAGACGCCTGGAAATGTGTAAACTCATAGGATTGTGTAGAATTTAAATATGTACAGTAAAGTGTTTCAGAGGTATTTTAGCAAATTTGAGTGGTTCTTGAGATCTATCGAAATATTTGAAAAAATTCGTCATGTATTCGTGACATGCTTTTATTGATTTCTTTTAAAAATTCGAAATTGGAAAGTATATAACATACACTGATAACAAAGAAATTGTTACGGGAAACTATCTGGGGTTGAATCAACCTCGCTGCGCGAGATTACCTGTAGTGAAACTTGCGGAAATTTTTATCATCCTTCATCCGTTGCAATGAATCTAACTGGAGCGAAAGTGGTGTACTTTCCCAATCGCCCTTAATTATCCCAAAACCCACTCCAAATTAATGGGGAAAATTAATTTATCTCCAACCCCATAGTATTCTCAACGTTCTACCATAGGCATCTCCAGAGTTAGAATTTTTTCACATTTCATTTTATCATTAATATTATAATTATAATGAAAACCACATTATTAAAAATAGCTATTGTTTTAAAATCGGACAGGTCGGTTGAATTTATTAATATACTTCTGGAAAAGACTATTATTTACTTTGATTTGGGAATAATCGGAAGATTTTGTGCCTTCACTTTGTAACTCCACTCTTTTATTTCTCTTCTTCGGAATAATAAGAAAATCAATAAACCCTTCCGTTTGATCGTTCAATGAACATTTCTCGTTCCACAAACTAACACCATAAGAGTAATCTTCCCACTAATAAATCCTCTTTGTTGTCATCATCGGATTCACACGGTTTTACCAAACAAAAGTCGACGTGAAGAACTCCGGCATTGTCGATCGATTCGTTATGGTTTATAGAAGGCTATAAAATTACAGGTAGAAAGAATGGGAGGACTTAGATTCATGACTTGTCATCGACTTAAAGGGCCACCGAGTTACGCTTACGCCGGGGGAGAGGGACAAATAGACGATGGCTTTGACTACTGATTTCTCTCCTTTTTAAAATCTGGGTTGTAAAAAAGAGTACCGGGAATGGCGTTCGTCGTATGTGAGGAAATGGTCGCCCCGGACTATGACTACTAACTAGGCTTCGGCTCGTGGGAAGTGCTCGTGTGGAATTAGAGAGGTGAAAAGAGGCATGCCGCATTGGAATTAATCGATTAGCCCTCGAGAGGTTTTGTATGGTCGCCTACCTTATGGTAACGAAGGCAGAACGAATCGAATTAAGTCAAATCCCTAAATAAAGTCGCGAAATATATATATGAAACTTCTCTTTGTATTTTACGTATCCTCTGTTTTATCAGTAGAAATCTACATGATAAGTGAAAATGTCATTTCATTATAGGCTGTTTAATTTCCGTTCGGTACACCAATAATGTCTCTCTAACGTCTGCTGCATTTATTGTTGGTCTTCCATTTAACATATTAGCTTAGTTGGGATCTGTCAAAAAAGGCATCGAGGTGGTTGCAACATATAGTATCGGTAATTTTTTTGCGAATGTCTCCATATTGACCTCAGAAATAAAAATTTCGGTATGCGTAACTTTGAAAAGTTTTTTAAAATTTTTAAAAAATTTTTTTTGACTTTCCTTTGCTCATAATTGTTTAATTATTTATTCTAAATGGAAAGTGTATACAAGTGAAAAGATGAGCAATTGAATTATCTAAAGGGTAGCTTTCCTTAATAATTTTTAAAAGCAATAGTTTCGTTGAAAAATAACAAAAACTAACAAAAAAGAAAGGCAAAAAAATGGATTAAATATTTTTTTAATGACTTAAAATGCTCTTAGGACCTTTATATTCCGCCAACCAAAATTTAACGATATAATAAAACAATGCACCAAATTTTGTTAAAATCGGTTTGGTTGTTTTCCTGCAATAATTTTGCAATCCAGCCACCCTAAAAAATCATTTTTTTTTTAATAAACAATGCGGGCACCTAAAAAATTTCTCAAATTTTCAGTTTCACCGGAATATTTTGAATCGGTTCATTGAAAAAGCGTCAGGATTTTTTTAAAATAGTAACAAATTTTTGACTTATTAACGAGTTAAATAACTGCGAAAGTACTCGAGAAGACGTAGCTTTTAAAAAATCATTCCATTGCGTTTATTTGCTTTCTAGATGCCTGTCAAATTTGTTCTTTAATTGCAACAATTGCACGAGTGATAATGGTGCTCTTTTGGTGAATTGTTATTGTTACTTTTATTATTTACGTCATTTATCTGGGTTCAAAACTAATCCATATTACTTCAATGGCAAACAGTGCATTTACACTAAAAAAAATTACATTTATGAAAAACTTTTTTATTATCCACCGTCAGACGTATCGGCGCCCCTTCCACTTTTCAAATTAAATTTATTTTTTTTGTCATTTTTTTTCTGTATCCTCGTTGGGATATCCCTCTCTTAATTTTTATGGGTCTAGGTTAATTTGTGCTTCGGGCACCCGCAACTCGAACCGATTGGTCATGGCGGCCTCTCTCACTAATTCGCAAGGTGACCCGGCTTGCCGACTTTTTTAGCCTTTATATATTCTTTATGTGAGAATGTTATTCGAGAAACTTACTAGTTCAGCGACGTGGAAAATCGAGAAAAACCTTTCCAGTATAGGCTTCCTAGTATGAAATTCCACTGCACTTTTCAAAGCTTTACATTAGTTCTAATCGTTTACATAAAGGACCTGCATTTAAAGTGCAATCTTTTATAAAGTCAAATTTAAAGGTTTTTTTATGGTTCTACGAGAGCCAAGCAAAATATCAGATTTTCAGAGATTTTCGACATAACCTTTTTCGTTTAAAAGCTCCAATACATGTTCCATATTTGGACGTTATAAAATTGCCGCAAAATGGACGTTTTTGAAACGTCTGTGCTGTGAGGGTTCCTTGCTGTAGGAACCAATATTTCACCCTAAAAGGCACTTCGTCTTTGATATTAACTCTTGTAGGAACAAAAGTTCAAGAAGTACAAGAAATGCATCTAATATTTTTCCTGGCATTATTTAAGCAATTTTCACAACAGGAGCCTTAAGAACTCATGAAACGCTTTGAAAATATAATTTTATTGCAGTTAAAATCTTGTCAGTCTAAAACCTGATAGCCGTAAAGTTTTCACTTCATATCATACAGTTCTGGGAGTGCAGGGAACTAACTATGTGTTAATGAGTACCTTCGCAGTTGGAACTTTTACCAGTAGTAAAACATGTACCAACGGTGTTGTTAAATATACTTGTAAGAAAACAAATAATTTTTAAATGCGTATTTACCTTATATTTTAGAAAGTTCACTTTACAATGTATTTGAATACAAATACAAATATTTCTAGGTACTGTTTCAACTTATAATTCATTTTCTTTTAAAATTTGTGTAGTTTATTAGTGTGAGATTTAAAATCCTGTAGTTCTACTATTGGATTACTTTATAATAAAAATAAAAATGGATGTTTAAATGGTGTACTTTATTAAATATTCCAAATTAATTAGATGAATATATAGTAGACATACAAAAATTTACTGCAAATATTTACATGGCTTTTTGAACCGAACAAATTTCAAAACTTTCTTTTGATATTTTATTTTTCTGTGGTGTTAAGGTTTATGCATGTTTAGTAAACATCCTCGAGAGAGAGGCCGGTAGAGAAAATGGCAAAATTACATTATATCGATAAAACAATTTGAGAATTGTTGGATATCCATAATGTAACATAATGTCCATAATGTAACATAATGCAGAATTTGTTTTTTCAGTGACTTTCAAAACCCTTAGATTTCGATTACTGCTGAATTCTGTAATAAATTTATTGTTACTTTTTTCCATGAAAATCAAAAGAATATTATCTTGGGAACTTTTGTATATTTTAATTAGAGTTGTTACTGATAATTACGACAAATAGGTGATAATAGTAACTACTGATTTCGGTGATCGAACGTTTCACCCTTTTTATCTTCACTGATCCAGTTTAATTCTAACAAATGTAATGAACATATTGAGAATATATAATCTCGAGCAAATACGTGCTTAAAATTTAAAGTTGCATGGAAACGAGTACTCGTCATCGATAATTATGCTAGCTCTAATACGTGAACCATACTTTATATTAGCAAATTTCCCACTGTGCAAAAGTTACAAAATTGTTGGGGAAATAAAACCAAAATATGGTTGTTTCAAATGGTTTTCCAATGTTTTCAAAATTAAAGAATATTCTCTTAAAAATTCAAGTTTGATGCTTTGGAAATTAGGTATACCTAGTGTAGAACAGATTTTCTCGAGGTGTCCCTTCATTATGATTATATTCGCAACAGAATCAAATAATAGTTCCAACGTGTTATACATAGCACTTTCGATTTTATATTTTTTTTTTTTTTTGAAAAATGATTTCCACTTCATCTGCCGCATTAATAGACGTAATAACTACATCCCAAACGCTAAACATTGAGCGTTTAGGAGTAACACCTGAATTGAATCGGTAATGATATTATTTCTTCAAAATCATTATCCACAAATATCTCAGAAAAATTAAATCAAAAATCTCTAAATTTTTATTTTCTAACTGGGAGTGTTTGCCTCTTTTACTTTCTCTACACATGAAATAATCTTGAACGCTTTACCGAAATTAGTCGCATTATCGGTGATCGTACGAGCTTTTCTATTCACCGCGATATTATATGATTTGCCTAGATGATTAAAAATTCTGCTAAATTCTAAATGTGAAAATTTAATTTAATTTTCAATGAAAAAAATGAGATTCACTCTCTCTCTGCTAGCCAGTTTGTTAACGTTGATAAGGGTGGCGTTTCTTCAACGTTGTACATCATCACCAGTTGCACTGCATGAATAAACACAAGAGAATGTTATTAGAAATCTGAATTCCGTAACTTAAGTCATTATACTATTTCTATTGAAATAGCATTCCTATTTCCTATCGCGATAGAAACTTCGAATGGATTCGAGTTAAATTTTTGAAGTTTATTTGGTGAGTTTCCGATTCGATATCTGCAGTGATGCGTTTTGTAGATTTCTTGCATCCAACCTATTTTGAGTACATATCATGGATGCTTTGAACATTGGCTTTGGATCGTGGACATTTTTGAATTAATATTAGGTAATCAAATTTTATTGCAAATATTTACTACAACTAGAGTTAAGAGAATTAATAAATAATAGTACTAATATTTCTTTAATATATTCTTAAATCTTAAAATTCGGCGAAGGTAAATAAAAAAACTAATACAAAACTTATATATTCTGTTATACAAAACATTCAGTAGGATATATACTTATAGAACATGAGTTAAATAAATTGTGGAGGTTTTCGATGATCTCTTGAAGGTTTTATTAAGACCAACGCATAATAAACATGTGGCGATAATTTTGATTTGTACGCCATACACCAGAAACATTTTAAAATAATGGATTTTGCATTTTCACTTGCGGTAAAAAAAACTAGGGTTTGAAATCGTGGTCAATGAGAAATAATCAAAGATACATACAGTCGAACCTCTATTTAACGAAGTCCTAAATCCGCTGAAAAAACTTCGTTATATAGAAAATTCGTTATATAGAATAATTCGGTATATATATGGACCGAATTATTATGTATTATACGTATATACATATATAAATGATGTATGTTTAATCGACATAAAAAATGATTAAATAATTGAAGCTGTAGTTTCAAGTGAAGTTTAATGAACGTGATACATATATAATAATATATACATGTAATATATGAACTAATATGTATTTACATGAACGTGCATTATGTATGATTAAACATATAAACTATTATCAGGGCTACTATACATAATGTACAAAGAAACAAAAGCCGTATTAGGTCCTCACGAAAACATCAGATGTGGACTTAACTTAAGAATTCTTAAAGAAGTCTGTAATTTTTGATTGCGCTTCGCATTTAAATAATACTGCGTTTTCAAAAAATACCTCGCACTAATTTAAAGATTTAAACAAACAGTCTGAAAAAATGCAGGCAGCAATACAGCGTAATGACCGCATTAAAAATCTAGGAAGGGATAAGAGTGAACCTTCTTGAAATTCAGACTACCGTGTACCTGCTATGGGTTTATAACCCTAACTGTACTTTGTTAAATAGAGATTGTCTCGCTAAATAGAGAGAAATTTATTAATAAATAACATCGAACATTCAAGGTTCTAACCAAAATTTCGCTAAATAGAGAATTTTGTTAAATAGAGGTTCGTTGAATAGAGGTTCGATTGTATATCAAGGCAATATAACTAAAATCCTTTATCCGTTGGGACTTCAATGAAATGGTAGCCCATAGAGCCCCAGATAACAGAATATAACAGATAACAAAATATACAAGGTTCCTCCTACCTGCATCAGGAAATATTTGCAAAGTTAAGGGAAATTTCTGTTTCCACGTAAATATAAAAGAGATGAGTAAGTGAAATATCTCTACACTGCCCGATTAAACGTACTTGATTATTTAAAATGTTCGACAAAATTGTAGTTTTATCACACAAGAAATATGAATGAGGCGTATGTATTTAAATTTATTAAAATAATTTGAAATACAATATCAAATACATTCTTATATTCAATAACCCTTTGAGCAGTATCAAAAAAAAATAGAGAAAGTCGGGGGCATCGGTCGCGGCGTAGCGAAAGGGATGAATTAGCCCGCGTACGACGTACGTCGTAGCCGCAACGCGCGATTTCGATGCACCGCCGGTAGATCGCACGCGCGTCCCCTTGCGCGCGGGTACAACACACACGCCGAATATATTCAAGTTTGGAACGCGAGACGGGGAAGCCTCAGTCCGCGAGCGAGTCAGTGTGTGCTCGATACTCGACGGGCTAACAGTCGGTCAGCAGACCCACAGACATACACATGTACTTCGTAGTCTCGCGTGCGGCGATAACACGACGTATTTAACACGCGAGGAGGGAGATATTTGGAAGTGATTTGACTTTATTTGGCGACTTTTTTTTTTTGAGGGGACAAGGGTGGATTCGAGTGCATTGATTTGCTGTTGTTTTTGTTGTTGTTTGGCATCGTGGGGAGTAGTGCAAGATTGCGATTTTTTGTATTGTTGTCGGGGTGTCGGGGGAAATCAGATGTGAAGTATTGGACTGTGGTTTTGCTAATTGCGGTGTTTTCTTTTCCATAACTCGCCCTCGACGACGGACATTGTTGTTATTGTTGTTACTGTTGGTGTCGTCGTTGATAATAATAACAACATTATCATTATTATTATTAATAATAATAACAACAACAACAACGTTAACGATACCACCCGGTGGTGCGGCCGTTGACAACCTCGACTACGACGCCGTGTCTTCCGATGCTGTGGTGATCCGCCCCTCGCCAACATCATCCTTACCATCTCGGACCCCGTGGCGTGCGCCGCGCCCACCCTGTACGACCATGTGCACCCGCCCGGATCCTCCCCAGCCACCGGAGCGGGCTCTTCCGCCGGGGTGACGTGGTGGTCGATGATGAACGGCAGCCTGTACGAGGAGAGCCCGCCACCAGCACCGCAGAGCGCCGCGACGCCGATCAGCAGCAGCGGCATGACGAGCCCGGTGACGACGGTACCGCCGCCGGCGGCGACGACGTCCGCCACCTCGAGCTCATCCCCGGCGAGCGTCACCAGCAACAGCGGCGGCGGCGGCGGCGGCGGTGGCGGCGGGGGAACGGCCTCGTCGACGCCCCTCCACATCCCCGCGAAGAGGCTCGGCGGCGGCGGCGGCAGCTCCGGCGGCTACGGCGACTGCGGCGACGGCGTCATCCGGCACGGGCACGGGCAGCCGTGGGGCACCTCCTCGTCATCGTACTCGCCCTCAGACAACCACCACCACCATCAGGCGTTCGACGCGCCGGCTGCCGCCGTCGCCGCCCTCAACCACCACCATCAGTACAACACGCCGACCTACTACAACCTCGCGACCGATCCGACGTCCGCGAGGGACGGCGGCAGGAAGGCGACCTCGCTGTCCTTCTGGTCGCCGGCGGCGACGGCGGCCAGCACCCCAGAGTACAAGTACAACGGGGGCGGCGGCACCGTCGCCGGACCGAGCGCCCCCTCCTCGGACCCGTCGTCCTGCCACCAGGGCTTCTCGGGCAGCTCGTGGTGCAACTACCCGCCGTACGCGTCCTCGGCCTCCAGGCACCACGTCGACGCCCACCAGGCCGTCCCCTACTTACCCACAGACGACCGGGGGAGGGCGGCCGCCGCCGCGGCGATGGTCGAGAGCACCTTCGCGCATACACACGAGAGGGGCTACGGCCTTGGGAACTACGCGCCCGAGCCGGTGCCGTCCACGCCTTACCCTCCACCAGGTGAGTCTATGCTCTACATCTACCTTCCGACGACTCTCGAACCTCCTCCAGGTCAATCCCAGATTTTCAGCCCCTTCACTCTCTAGCCTATTCTATTTGAACCGTTGGTTTCTTTATCTTCCACCAGGTGGATCAGAGCTTTTGTTTATTCTCCACCAGGTGAGTCTACACTCTGAATCTACCCTCCGACTAATCTCGAATCCCCATCAAGTCAATCTAAGATTTTCCTATTCGTCGCTTCTTATGCTACACCGATAAACTCGTGCTTCCTTTACCCTCCACCAGGTGGATCCTAGCTTTTGTTTTTCTTCCATCGGGGGACTCTGTCACTTCCCACCCTTCAATATTTAAAATTTCTGTTAGGTAAATCTCTGCCTTATATGTGTAATCCCCCTCCTCCACATGAATCTATCCTTCCTTTACCCATCATCAGATAGATCCCTACATTTGTTAACCTTCATCATACAACTGAGTTTTTGAATCCCCACCCTTTCACCTCCAGAAACGTTCAATACCTCGATCTACGATTTATTTGCCATATATTGTTATTGCTTCTCCAGGTGAACGGTTTATTGTTTTATTTTACATCGTAAGATGAATCTGTACTAAGTAACATCCACCTGTTACTCATTTAGTATAATCATTGTTCCAGCTTTTAATCTCCACCAGATGAATTTTTGCTTTAATTACTCTTCCCCCAGGTACCTGTGTTATTGTGCCAACTGAGTTTTTTTTTGAAAGTATTCTTTGCTTCCAGATTTTATTCTCCACCAGGTTTTCTAGAAATTTTCCTACCCTCTCCCCCCTTGACCTGCACTGTGTGAATGTACGGCATTTGTACAATCTGTGACCTGTTACCCCAGGCGTTTGGTGGATTTAATCTACTCCTTCTCCTCCTCCTTTAGATTCCCTTTAGATTCCCTAGGAAGATCTCTACGTTATTTACTCTAAATATTATTTAATAGTAATAATAGTAAATCTAATATTAACTAAACATTTCTTATGCTACGCCAATGTCTCAAACCTCCTCTAAATTATCATATACCTTTTCTCTATCTAGAATAAGAATACTAGAACTGTCTTAGAAAAAATTAAAACAAACGAAATATTGTTAAGAATACAGTACCCCTTAGGGCGATTTTAGAAAAAAAGTGTATCAAATATAAATTAGAGGTATTAAATAGATGTCATATAGAGAAGGTTGAAATAAATGATTAAAGCCGTTTAGAAAAAAAATTTACAAAAAGATTTAAAAACTAGAATAAATAGCTTAGTCAAATTATAAAATTTGCGATGTACTCCTAAGACCGTTTTTAAGAAAATTAAGAAGACACTGAAAAAGCTCGAAAATAGAGATTAGGGCGCATGTGTAGAAAAAGGTTATAAATAAAAGTTGTAAGATTTGTTATCGGGTTTCCAATAAAAATATTCAGTTAATTTTCAGATCTATTTTACAACATTTTTTATGTCGAACTTTACAAAACTACAAAAATTGTAGGCAATTTCATGATAAATCTAAATTAAGAAGAAAAATTGCAATTTTCATCAAAATATTACATTACCGGAATATTACATATTACCTGTTTGGCATTATAATATGTGCCATAATGACAAGATTTTATAGAATATATACGTATATTTTTTAGGCATTTTTCTCGTCTTCTCGCTAGCACCTTCTTCTAAATAACAAGTTGATATTGCATCAACTGTGGTATGTTTAAGCTTCTAAGTCTCTTGCTCATCATGAAGTTAAAAAGGCATTGCAGTTTGTATGAAACAAACAACAGACAAGAGTTATGCGAGATTATTAAAACTTTATAAAATACATAATAGAAATGGTAGTGTTCTTACGTAAATAGTAAAAAAAAAACATTGAAATTGTTTTGCTTGAACGTGAAATGCACATTGAAACAGCAGCTGTTTTTAACAATAGACATCCTGATAAAAATAATCATCGTTGTTTTTTGCAGCATTCAAGCGGTTTTTTACCTGGATAATTGTTTATTTACTTTAGTTTTCACTAAAGACGTTCAGTTAACTTTTAAAGATTAATTTTTATATGTAATATTTCAAAAATTGTATTTTTTTTTTAAATCTGGATATTGTTTACTAATTTTAGTTTTCAATAAAGTTGTTTAGTCGACATTTCTAGCAAAATTTTTCTTATTTATTATTTCAAAATTTTTAATGGTCATGTAAATATCTCTTGCATAAATTTTAATTAAGGGTTAAATGGCAGCTTCCATCTTAAAAGAGTACGATTACATCATTATTCGGTAATCAGTGACTTCATTTATTGGTTTTTATCAAAAAATATGTAATTTTAAAAACAAGAATCAACTTGTCCGAGTGCTTTTGTACAAACATTTATTAACAGAAATGTTTAAGTACTAAATTTCATATTCTATGCTCGCACTATAAAGGTACCGATGATGCCATACACTTCAGAATTGAAAATATGAGGATTTAACCCAATATACCTCTAGCCAAAAATGCATCTACGCCGCTATTGGAGGTCAGACATAGGTTTAAAAAAATACATACTAGCAAAAATTATACAGTTGTAGCTATTTTCATTATCTGTAAATTTTTTTGCAAAATAAGTTTGTAAATACCAAAACGACGACCATCCACATGTAAAGGAACTCGTATTCGTTTAAGAGGTTAATACATATGCTTTAATTTTTTTAATTTTATATAATCATATTTTGTCTCGTGGGCAATTTCGCTATCTGCTACAATTTCCACAAAAAAAAATAATTAAAAATATCATAGCTTCGTTCATGGAATTGTTTTCAGAATAATGATGCTATTATTTATCTACACTTAAATAATAGTTACCTATACTAGGTACCTACTTTCAATAGTTGATTAGGGCTATTAAATTTCTTACTTAATGGTATACTATTACGGCTTAAGTAAGTAAGTAAAGCTTAGGCCTAAGAGCCTTTAGGGCGTGAAATAAGACTATTACAGGTTTAATTGGAGAGACGTAGTTAGGACCAATGCAAAAACGGAGATTTAGTGATTCAATTCAGACTTCGTTTGTAACTTTATTAGCCATATCTATTAATCTTATTATCATGATAAATACTCAATATTTTTCTCACATAGTCACAAAAAGTGAAAATCGTGCATTTTACTAATAATGGTGCGAGTGAATGTTTAATCTGGGAGACATCCTGTATACATCCTTCTGCCCTCCAATTTGATCGTTCAAACCAGTTTACTTTCCTGCTACTTTCTTTTTTCGCGCGTACCAGTTCGAAATCTGCGCGTTTACGAACGAGTTCGCTAGATGGCACCAGATGATATAAAAATCGGTCACTGTCCTGAATTAGGACCTTCCCCGTTGCCGTGTAGGGTTACACAGACAGGTTAGGTCGGCGAACTTGGGGGCGAGAGGATCCGATTCAGTCATGCCGAGAAGTTTGAGGTAGTCGGATCGATAGGCGTCCCGGAGGGTTTTATTGCGGAAAGGGAAGAGCCGCTCGAATTCGGGCACATTTGTTACTCCAGAGGAGTAAATTTAAATTCATATTGGTAGGGAAATAAGTAGAGTAAATGGATTCCGACATAATTTGTAAAAAAGTATTAAAGGCTCGTTTTTGGTAAGGGTCCAGCAGGGTAAGGGGGTGAATCTTCCCCAAGCGACTGTAACGTATGAGTTAACTTAATTTTCAATGTGAATCAACAATTTGACTGCATATCTTTTTTGGGGTTATTTTAAACAGGAGACTTCAAAACTCTTAATCGATAAGTGTGCCGTTGAAGACTAGACTAAAATTACGTAACTCATAAATATATTAATAATTACTTGACTGATATTGATATTGATACTGATATTAATAATTACTGATGACTTCAATATATGTCGCAAGTTCCTTACAAGTACATATCAGAAAATACCTTTCGGGAAATTTTCTGTTCCCTAGGTACTTTTCAGAGGATATGTTCTGGTTAAGAATTTTTATAGGTACCTGTAATTTTGCTAGGAAAATCGATTAACATATATGTTTTGTTTAAGCTTTTTACTTTTTTGCTATTTTTTTTTTATAATTTTTGAGTAAAATACGTCTAGAACAAATTTTACAAATGTTCGCGCTCTAGATGATTTTGGAAAAAAATGTGTGGAATTGTAAGTATTGGAAAAATTCTAGTCATTTAGGAGAACATTAAGAAGAACTTAAACCTTTTTGTTTTCACGAGTAAAATGCCCTTTGTGGTAAATTTATAAAAAAATGTTTAAACTAAATTCTGTAGTTATTAACAGGTACGTCAATTTACGAAGCTTGTAGTAAATCACTGACCTTTTGGATAAATTGAAGAAAAACTGAATATCCTCAAAACTAAAGTGCTCTTCAGACTAAAGGATAAAATCAAGCATATTAAACAGTCAAGCTGTGAAATGTGGAATAGATTACTAAAACTGTTCTGAAAAAAATGTAAAAAAGAGAAAATCGTCAGGAGTAACCACCAGGGCGAATTGAGAAAAAAAATTCACATAAAATCTTTAGCTATTGAATAGATCATTCATGCTGCGAAGGGTGAAATGAATCACTAAAGTTGTTTTGGAGAAAATTAAGAAAAATTAAAAATTCTCAAAGGTAAAGTGTGACCGAGAGTTTCCAAAAAGTCATTAAAGTTGTCTTGAAAAAAGATTCATATAATTGGGATAGTTGTTACCTAATTACGATATTGTCAAATTTTCTAAAAAAATACCCCTTCCTGAATTTTTTGCAAAAATTAACATGTATTCAAATAAATGTGCACTATACATTTACAATTTCCTTTTTTGAAAAAGTCGTACAATATTTGGGTACCGGCTGTGCCCTGCTGGGTTTTTTTTGTAATCTTAGCGAGGAATACGACAGTGTAAATCATCTTTTGATGTCAAAACTGTATAACTATAGCTCTTAAACTATAACTCTTAAATTCTAGAGGATCGTCTTCATCACGTAAAATATACCACTACATATCAACATAGGCGTACCGCAATGTTCAGTGTTCGCCCCACTTTCAGTTTTACTGTATACTTGCCAACCAGGTAATATATTGTCATATATTTACGCAACGATATATGCATATGATACGTTCTTGATACTATCAGACAAAGATGAAGATAGCTACTAATGAACAAAAAACTGGGCAAGTTTTAAATTGTATTCATGAGTGGTGCAGCTTAAATTATTTATATTTAAACGCATCTAAAATACAATTTATGACATTTCGCAAATTACTAAAAAAATGTATGCTATAAGAAATTTGTGTTAATAACCTACCTATAGTTCATATTTCTGAATCCAAATTCCTGGGTATAATGAATGACACAAAAATCATTTGGAAAAAGCATTGTACATACTTATAAAAAGGTTAAACCCTTCGTGTTTTCAGTTTAAGTATCTTAAATAAGTTTTGGTGAAATTTCGCTATTAGCCTTATATGACGCTAACGCTATATCAGGTATCATATATGTTTATGGGGTAATTCCTCTTTAAATAAGAATATTTCTGTTTCACAAAAGAGTACAATCTTTGCTCTTGCAGGGAATGTAAAATTTAATGCATTGAAATTTTTTGCTTATATATTTACCAAAAACCCGAAAATTATTCATGATAACGATTAGGTAAGCAAACATATTAAATTGTAGAACAAATGTACAAAGTTGGATTGATTTTCGAGCAAACACAAAATTTGCTCTTATCCAATTTTCACCCAAATGGCTGGGCTTCGAGTTTTCAGGGCATAATCCATAAGTTCAAAGTGGCAGCTTCTCGTTGTTTACCGTTGCTGAGAAAATATCAGAAGAAACCTTCAGAAATAACAATATCTTAAATTCCGAAAATAGACCGGATTACAGTACTCTCTCATTTTATGAGTACATAATACGTCATATGGGTAAGCAAAACCTATCTAAATTTTAACTCAATGAATTATACCAGTAGCGAATATAACGGATTGACCCATTGATTAAGTTATTTTCGGAAGTTAGCTTTCTTATGGGAGGTTACGCGCTGAGAAGTATTTCAATAAAAAAACGTGACGTCAATAGTCACGAAAATCAGACCTACTCAATATATACATACATATACTTGCTGCAATAGGTTTTTTCTTTTTCTTTCTCTCATATCTCCCTCTCTCAATATTACTATACTCTATATTATATATTTATATAAATGTATATACTCGCGGACGCCTATATATATATATATATATATATATATATATATATATATATATATATATATATATATATATATATATATATATATATATATATATATATATATATATATATATATACGTTAATCGAGCATCTCTGTTTTCCTGTCTATTTCTTTCTAAAGTTTGGATTTACACTCGCACGGTCTACTCTGGTTGTATTGTGATTTCTCTTTCTCTTTGTTTAAAAACCCCAAGCATTTGTGTTATATTTCAGTTATCATAAACTAATTGTATCTTTTGCAAATTGTAAATGAATAGAATAGAGATTGTTCAATATTTAATAAATTTAAGAAATCATTTGTATATTTTTTGAGTATTTCTTAATTTTACTATAATTTATAATAATAATTTAATTATTTAATAATATACTTTTTATAAAACATTGATATATCCATATTTAAATTTTTCAACAAATATATTGAAGACTAATTTTTTTTTTAAATTTTGATTACTTTTATTACTTTCATATTGACTCTAAAAAAATTATTTTTCTCTCATACATCTCTACTACAGTATACATTATTATAATTTATTTTCTATGTATAATCAAAATGGCTCTTAAAAAAGCTAGCTTCCCTTCTCATCAGTCACTCTCGGAGCACTACACGCCGTTTTTTATAATTCTGTACAACATTTATCAAAAAGTTCCATTTTTGCAGTGTTTAAAGTTACAAATTTATATACAACGAAGATTTTTAAAAATACAAATCTCTTCAATTCAACGCACTACCACTAGTTTCATGTGTTATAGTTGGAAAAACAAATAATGTGTCTTAGTGAGTTATAACTTTCAGTTGTATGTAAAACGACTTAATTATCACTAAACCGAACTTACGTCGTTAAAAGAGAGAAATAAATACACATGGTGCATGATAGAAAATGCTTCACCCAAATATTTGTATAAATTAATGTCCATGAAGAAGTGCGTTTACAAATGAAATAAAAGTAATTTTAAAGGTATTACAACATATGATTACGCTTATTTAAAGTAATATTTTAAAGGAATACCTTTGCCAAGATTGTTGATGATGAAATTATGTAATAAATTATTTTCGCTTAAATGTTATAAATAAATGTATGCGATACATTTGGTGTTGACATGTACTGCAACTACAAATAAAAAATAAATAATAGTCAAAAATAAAATATCGAATGTTTTTAACAGTGCACTATTTAATTTTGGGGCTAGAAAGGGTAAAAAATGTTCCAGGCACATTTTGATTCAGGCAATTCTGAACAAATTTATGATTATACAGACCCTAGTATTGCTTAATGTTAGTGCTAATTTTCCGAGCCTACATACCTGGAATTGTAAATAATTAAAGGGAGAAAGTAATGGTAAATTACTTTTGATAAATTCAATATAGTGTTAGGCAAAAGTAACCTAATCAATATCTTCTAAGAGTTTTTAGCGGCACACCCTTAGAAAGAGCGATTAAAAATTACATTTCAGAAAATTTGCCCAATGACGTCATGGATACTCTAGTATATAGTACAAGTATAACTATTTCTTCTTTTATTTCAATTGGGAAACCACTTTTTTTTTCAATTAGGCAGTGTTAACACTATTAAGCAAATCTACCGTTAGATAATTTTATACAACAATAATAGAAGTTTAAAATGTTAAGTAATAAAATAGAATAATATTTAATATTTCAGGTTAATTAGGTAGGTACCGTATTTGACATTCGTTCATAACTATTTTTTAAGGAACAGAAAGATTAAAAAACTAAATTAAATGTTAGACCAGCAAGTTTATTAAAAGGATAAATCGCTAACAACATAAAAAAAAAACATTTTTCAAAAAATTGACGTACTAATATTTTAGTAAAACGTAATGGAGAAATAAATCAAATGATTAAATGGTTAAGACAACCATTCAAAACTACACTGTAAAATACAACAATGAACCCTATACATAATTTTTCCTTCGATACCTGAATTATCTCTAGAACAGTTAACTTTACGCAATATGCCTTCTGCTTGTTTAAAAGCCATTAATATTTGTCATTGTGAGTTGTGAGTCCTATTTCCGAACAAGAATTATTTACTGAGCATTAACTCCAGGCCTTCTAAACATTTCCATTTGACACTGTTAAAATAAGTAAGACTGATAGAAATATAACAACAGATTCTCCATTTCTGTAAAAATTATGCTCTATTATATTTGTGGGTGGAGAACTCATGACTATTAACGTCGTAGTATGTATGACTAGGCCTAAGTGAAACGCTATAGTTTAACCTTTCGAGAATATAAGGACATTGAAGATCACTAGGATCACTAAAAATGATCTTGACAAACATGATAACTTGAACATTGCACTGAAGGTTTCATAGCACAAGTGATTTTTCAAACAGCCAGAACTTTTTCGTTTAATGGAATTAATGGAACGTTAAAAAAAGCTATTTTTAAAAGTTTTAGAAATGAAGGAATAATAACGACTGCTTGTATTTACGAGCATATTTTTGTGAAATGTTAAAGAAGCTGTTGACACATTGGACATGATTATATCTAATAGTGACAGTTAATCTAAATTTAAAAATAGTGTCTAACCAGACAAACTGACCTGTTACTTTACCAATTTCATAAAAAAACCTACTACTTTACACATATAAATCCATATCTATTTTTAATTAATTTACCAGCCTCGAAACTGACTAACGCCATTGAACTCCTCCGCGTTATTTTCTTTAGAAAGTTAATTTCAAAAATAGGAATTATGTAAATATCTACAAAGTGATCGTTACCGACAACAGCGACGCCTATTCAGGTGGTAAGAACTAATTGATATTTGCCATTATTCTCTAGTTTTTGTTGACAGATTCCATCTTTAAATTTAGGTCGGAAACTTTTCAGTCCACCCTCGTATAAACATAAAACTGAAAGCAGGACTTTATGTACCCTCAAGTAACTCGTCACATATTCAAGCTATCCTGGGGCCTTTCAATTGCGCTATTTTTTATGCACTTGCCCTTTGCTTTTAAACCACCCTGTATATTAATTAAAATTCCTCGCTGATCTGTAAAGCACTGCAGCTCCATTTCATTTTAGTTGTAGGGAATTCAAGCATTGAATTTTTAATAGTAATTAATCAGAATTAATTACATAGAATTTTTCCTATTCAAGCTGTTTGAAAGTAATTGAAATTTTATAGTAGCATTTCACATATTTTCAGTAGGAACGGTGTTTGCGCATGTTCATGAGGTATTTAATTTTAATCTAGTCTTCAGGGGCGCGCTGGTATCCTAATATCTAGTTTTTGTCTAGCTTATATAAAGGTTCTATGTATTATACATATACGTACACACACATATATATATACACATGTATATATACATACATACATACATACATACATACATAAAGATTTGTTTTCAGGTCTTTTGTAAAATCTTACGTACTACACTGTTAATGTATATATGTTAGGTCTAGAGACCTTGTAGCTAGTGTATTCAATGGGAATGTAACGTGAAGTGTCCAGTAATCAATCGTAAAGTGAAAGTAATATAAATTTTAACAGGGCGATATTTTAAACAAGTACCTACCGAATTTTCAAAGATTGTTTCCACAATGTTACTTTTGTGGTGTTTCATTTTCCAAATCTTTCTTTAAATCGTCGGCCCCTAATACTCCCGTCTATTCGATTGTACTATAATTTATTAGTACGTCTATAAATTTTATGTTTTCATTTAAAAGATGTAAAGTTACCATAAATCAACGCAGTAATTTCGTAAGGCAATAATAACATTATAAAATCTCTCTCTTTTTCATTCTTGAAACCGCTCGTGTGTCTTAGGTCAGTTTTATTGCATAGTAAAAATACCATAATTCGTATACTACTACTATTACTCCTTCAGCTGTTGTTTCTGTGTCGTTTATTAAACGTCACATGACGTAATAAATATACATGTACGAGTTGCGGGTACTGCTGCGGAGAATCGCTAATGGGGCGGCTCTAAATACCGACTCGTTTCTTTTATTGTCGATGGTAGAGTACCGCAAACTTTATAGAGATGACTTTATTCCGTTTCTGTCGGTATAAAAAGAGAAGGACGGAGAGACAAGACGGTTCTGGAAAGGTTATCGGCGTTGCGCTGGTTAGATTTTAAAACAGTCATTCATGTGGCATTCTTTATTCAATTACGATAGTAGATTGGGTTTGTTTTGACGCCTTTTCGCGTTTAAACGTTGACACGTAAGATTAGAGCGGTGTCCTGTTTACCGATAGGCGACTTTCGATGGGTATACGCGTCAATCTACCGCCGAGTTCGGAGTTAAAATTGGGGCTGACCTTTACCTTGCCTCACCTTAAATTTTGATAAAAGCTATGGATGACTAGAAAGTACACGGAATACCATCTTCGAAAACATCAATAATAATTTGAGCAAATGATCCGTTCAAAAGTTATGGCCTTTTGAAAATGAGATTTTTCAAAAGAATTGAAACCGTGAAAATTAAAAACTCACCAAAATATCAGCAATGATCAATAAGAAACCGTAGATAACGATGTGTGCATTCAATTTTCGCCTTTCCCTTTACTGTTTGAGAAAAAAATTAGTTTCCAGCTAGCCTCACTTTTCCGCTAACCGCTATTTCGTCGCCTTCTCGTCGATAAGGCAAGTACGAAGGAACTCCAACTTCTCTTTCTGCTACATCTGTGGGATGTCTTCTCACGCGTCGCACTAATTTTCACACGATATTTCACAATAACACATAAATTAACAAATTTTTGTGGACATGTCCATTTTCATCGGATTTTCTACTCACTTAACGTGGAATAACAAAATAAGCACAAAGACTTGACACTTCAGTGGTAGTGGTTAATCGACCAAAGGGAATGCATTGCAACTCACTGCTTAACGTTCAGATTTACTTTTTGTTTGTTTTTTAATTTCTTAATAGAAACTTATAGATCTTTATAGATAAAAGATTGTTTGTTTTATAAAATCGTTACAGGGTGCCGTAACATTTCTTACACTTATGCAACATCTGTGACGACGGTCGTTTAGCCACTACCACTTCTCGGCTAAGAACACCGTTTATAATCTCTTTTTCTCTTATTTCTCCACATTCTTTTCACGAAATTTCGATATCAGCGTAAAGTAGAATAATCAAATTTTATTATTATCGCTTAACCCATGAGAATAACGTACGGGAACATTTAAAAATTTCACTTTGAGAACCGGCAAATTTGGCGAAATTTCTCACATTTTATTTTTTTTTCCTCAAGAACTACTGGTTTGTTCAAGTTAAAATTATTTTTGTAAGCACCCTGACACTGTCCTCTTTTAGTAAAAAAAAATTGCCATTTTTCAAATCGCGGTAAAGTAATAAAAATGTTTACCAAAATTGGAATTCACCACCTATTTTGAGTTGAAGATTACTTTTAACCGTAATAAAACTTAAATTACAATTATTTTAATATCTATAGTATCATTAAACGCGGTGTAGAAAATTGCTCTAAATACGGGGTATAGAATTCTTTATATATGTTTTTTTGTTTTGATTGAAAATAAACCATTTAGCTTTTTTCATGTATAATGGCGAAACAATGGACAATAGAATGTAGCAAGAAAATTGATATCCAAGGTGTCCAAAAGGATGAAATATTTATTCCTACTACTTTGCATAATATACGAAAACATTTTGGAGCGTTTTGAAAATATAGTCGCGGGTCTCGCTCGGAGCGCTAGATCGCTGAGAAGTATGAACGCCAAAAATACGAACGATTCGAACGATTAGCAAGCTATCTGCAATGTACAAACTAAACGGAAGCGGTGCCATGATAGAACTCTGGGGGTGCCTGTTATTCAATTTCTTCACTTCACTTTTTGAATTTCCCATAGTCACTTGGGATGTTCTGCTCGGGAGCATGTCATTTATAAGAGAGACGGTCCTTATGCGTGGGATATCTTGCAGAAGCTTGTAGATAGGACCCTGTCTCCAGACGGTATCGTAGGTCACCGATAAATATATAACGACGACAGGTTTTTTTGCCTTCTTTGAGATCCAGTTTCCGTGTATGACGTTAGTGGTATGACTTGATCAGTACAACTGCGACTGGGACGAAACCCTGCCAATGAGGATTCCTTCAAGTACACGAGGGCGATGATATACGATAGTATTGAAGTCTCTGGAGAAACTTGTATAAAATACTCAATAGTGCAATTGGACGATAGTTTTTTGGATGGTTTGTTGGCTTTCCAGGTTTAAGTATTGCTGAGATTTTTGCTCCTTGCATTTTATCGAGGATCCTTCCTTTGTTAAAGATATCAGAGAAAAGTAGAGCTAGCCACGTTTGTGCATATTTTCCGCAGTGTATTAGCAATTTTGGAAGAATGCCGTCAAAGCCGGGTGCTTTTTTGGGTTCTAGGTCTCCTATCGCGATGGAGATCTCTTCTTTGAGAATGGTAATTAGTATTCCGTTGTACGGTTATGGGGCTGTAGGGATGTTTTAAGAAACTTCAATTCCTTCTTTGCTCTGGTCGTGGTCGTATGTACGCGGTCTCTTTATTGCCTAGACGTTGAGGAAATGTGTGAGGCTACTTACTTTGGTGTGCTAGTCGTTGTTTGGCATTGAAGTGTATTGGTACTGCCAAGTTTGTGCAGAAGGGTCCAGAAGAAGTGCTTGTCGGCTAGATGTTTTGAAGTCCAAGGATTCAACAGTCTCGAACCATTTTTTACGGCCCGCACTGTCAAGGCTATCAATTAATTCACCGGCTGTGCCCTGCTTTCCGTTCTCTAGGTACTCCTGATAGAGATGTTCACTGGTGTCACTCCGTCCAGGAATATATTCTTCGTGGTATCTCCCGGGAATATGCTTCTTGGCCGTACTTATGACTGCGCCGACAAATCTCTCATAATGTAACAGCTTTAGAAGGAATCCAGCCTAGACATTTTTCTAGGTCTGTTGTAAATGCAGTCCAGTTGGCTTTTTGCAGGTTACATCTTGGGCGAGGGGTGTAGATATTATTGGTTTAGTGGTGCTAATTTCAATGCGTGTGGGGCGGTCCTGACTGTGAGGGAAGTTTAAAAGAACTTTTCGTAATACTGACAGTGGTCGGTTATTTTTCTCGTTGGTGGAATCGAAACACAGATCTGGGTCACAGTCTTGTTTCCACACAGCGGACCTGAAGGATCCCAACCCGGTCCTTGGTATCGAGTATCCTCTATCCACTCCCCCAGGTTAACTCCGTTGTTATTATTTTCTGTATATCTCCACTCACCAAAAGTCCAATGTAATATTTGTGCATTGAAGAATTTTCCTAGCCCTCTCGAATAACATTCGAGAATTATACCCACCACACCCTTCTCCACTTCTTGCCTACCGTTTTCTCATACCTTCCAGAAAAATTTTTATTACATGTTGCATCTTACAAGCATTGCAATATTTTCCTGTTCACAAGAAATCTAAAACCAAGACCGTGTTAAAGTAAACATTTACCGTCCATACAACCACTACTTACACTTATTCAACAAAACAGTGAAAAATAGCATCTAGCTGTCGGTCGTTTAGCCACTACCACATCTCTCCTAGCGTTTCACAGAATTTGAGTATGGCGAATTATAATCGTTTTTCTCATATTTCGACATATTTTTTTTGCGAAAATTTATTATTAACGCTTAGTCGAATCATCAAATTCATCACTGTCGTTAAGCTCATAAAAATATTTGAGGAAACCCTGAAAAATTCACTTCGAAGGTGGGCTACTTTGACGAAATTTCTCATATTGTATTTTTCTTGTCTCAAAAACAATTGGTTTCTTCAAGTTATAAGTACTGTTGCCAGTACACCAATACTGTCGTTTTTAATAAAATAAGTCATTTTCATGTCCAATATTCTATGAGACAAATGTTTATCGAGATTTGATCCTTTCATTAAACAGTCTCCATCTACATTAAAAATTAAATTTGAAGTTAATGTCACAGTATTTTTTATAATTGTTATCTTCGTATAATGTATATTCAACGCTAAAAATAGTTTGTCTAATAGGATGACTGCGTTTGTAACTTTCTTGTTAAATCTTACTGCTAAATCTGCTAAATCTTTGTGACTGCGTTTGACTGCATTTGTAATGTTCTTGTTAAATCTAACTATATTTGAATTACAATACCTTGGTTTTATATTTCAGAAGACATTTCCAAACTATATATTGATTCAAATATATAATTTTATTCATCCAAATTTTGCAATATTCAATAAAAGATTTCTAATTTCGTAATTTTACTCGTAATTTCTTTATAGGTATCGTAAACTGCTCGCCGAATGACATTATTGAAAACGTCATTAATATTAATTCAATCTACAACACGTTTTCGTTTTACTCAGTGATTAAACTACCTTTCCCTTTTTAGTATGCCGATATTTTGGATACATTCCGAAATGTTCTAAGAAGATCCACAAAGCACTATTTATTTCTAAAATATTCAAAAACCATATTGTTTCTACAAATTTTTGAAACGTTCCGTAGTATCTAGCAGTACTACGGAGTCTAATAGTTTATTCCGTTATATTTACCTTCAATTTTTTACATATTTTAGAATATTTTGGAATATTCTGTTCTCTGTAGAACAGTACTGAAGACCCTACACTGTATAGTCCTAAAAGTTTAAAAGATTCAGTTTACACAAAGTTCCGTTATTTTTTGCAGTCTTCTAGAAGGTTCTTTATATTTTTTTACCTAATTGGGATGCAATATCATTGGAACTGATACTTGCGGATTCGATAATAATATGGATCACTCTAGATGGCCTGATACGCCCTGCAAATTCGCCGCGATATGTGAGGCTGTATGCAAATATGTGTCATAATTACCAACGAACGGTGATCAGTATTGTTGTTAGTTTCATTCTTACAAGTCACCACTTTTCTACACCAATGCAGTGGTAGATATGTCTCACTCACACAGAACAGTTTCTCAGGTTGTAAGTCATACGTGTACTAAGTTAGTAACAATTGCTCCACGCGTTCTAGTTTAATCTGAAACATACATTTATATACAGGGTGTCCTACGTTTTTTTGCCTAGGCAACATCGCCGTTGTGCGTTGTCAGAGAATTTTAAAAAAATTGTACTTTTACTGTTATTTCCAAATGTCTTGTGAGCATCCTTCAATGATATTTTAGTGTCAGTTTCTAAAAATCCATTAGGTTGATTTTTTTGTATGACGCTCCCTTTTTGCAACAATTGATTCTTAAACTGACGTTTATTCCTTGCATAATTGTGTCTTCAAATGAAATCTTTATTGAATATATATGAAGGTTTAAAGCAGGAAATAAAATTTTCAACCTCACAACTTTCTCACAACTTGTAATTATTTGTCGCATAGATCACATATGTTATATGATTAAATTAAATTAGATTAAAATACCTGAAATCAAATGAAAAGCAATTGAGGTAAATACAAATATTCACATTTATTACATAGAATAATGTAAACGTACATTTCTAAAATTAAAGTTTTTTAAATTATTGTTCACAGAAATTGATCAAAATTTGCTTCTCAAGTAGAGGTCGCAGCACTTTTGATAGTTTCGGCGCACTCACCATAAATTAAAAGCATATATAGGAGTTAGGGGTAAACATAAAAGGCATAATATCTCATTCCGTGAAATGCCAATGACAGAAATAATATTTTAGCAGTTTATCAAAATTAAATAAACACAGGTTATGAGAAAATTTAAAAATTTTATCTCCTTATTTAACTCTTTTTGGACTAAATAAAAATTCTATTTTAGGGTAGTGGTGTGTATAAAATAAATGGTTGTTTGATAATCATTTGTTAAAATAAAAAGATGCTATTTGAAAATTAAAGCTAATGATAGATTTCACGTAAGCGGTAAACAAAATAAAATTAGAAAGCACGTCCAAACGTGTGTTTGAATATAACGAAAATTTAATTTTCTTATTGTTGAATTATTATTTTTACATATCAAGCATTAAAAGCAAGAACGGAATATTGAAATGATTATTAAAATGACTTTGTAGTACTACAAAAAAAACTTTATAATGACTGCGTCACATAATAAATATGCTCTTAGATTTTACATTAATAATTTTACAAATAGAACTTCGGAAGTTATTCAAATAGTTCATGCAAAATGATTTGTGCAGTTCTAAAATGATCTTATAAAATGTTCTGTGAAATTACAAAATGTACGTAGGGTAATATCACCCACGCTTGGAAGTTACCAAATGCATTCAGCAAAATTACAAAACTGGTTTTGTGAATTTACAAAAACGCCAAGTGAAGTTACGAAATGCGTTATGTGAAATTAACAGATACATTTTCTGAATCAAAAAGAATTTAAAAATCACCTCGTCAGAAAATTTAAGAAGTTTTCTGACATTGCGAGATGCGTTGTAAAATTTATAAAGCTGTGTAGCTCCGCCAGTTGAATGTGACCGTATCTATTTGTGTAATATTAGAAGTAAATTGTACACACTATATATAATTTTACCTGTTTGCTTCAGTAAGAACGCTACATTTTAAGCATAATACGTAATTGTGTATTTACAATGTATCACAAAATAAATTATGCAATTTTTCTTAATTTGTGCAGGACTTTCCATAATGTTTTGTAAAATTATATAATATTTTTAGGGAAATTGCAGTCAGTAGTAACTTAGTGAAAACTATAATTTTTACTCCAACTTTGTACCATAATGGTACATAATAAATGTGTTGATCATTCAAATTCACCGTAAATCCGAACAATATCTTGCAGTAGGTACGTTGAATTTGAAAAGAATTATCTTTTCAATTGAAGCTTTTTAAGATCTCCTTGGAAATACATATAACAAGCCCTGTTGAGTTTCCATAGCAAACGACGAGGAAGACGGTAGTATACATATATGAAAAAATGCTCTGGAATCTTTAGGGCTCAAATTTGACTCTTTAGGACTAGCCAATTTTAAAAAAAATACGATGTAGAATTCACTTTACCTAACCTTGGTGCATACGTGCATGCGTATCTGTATGGTTTAATGGAAGTAGAAATCCAAGCGTTCTCGCTCTGACGTTCCGTTTACGTCACGACACTGACTTGGCTCGAATGTCGCTACTGAATATGATCGATTATGTCCGAGTTCGATTACAAATACACTCAAAATTAATAATCTGCTTGTTCGCAAACTTCTTCGTTTCTCGTGTGCGAAAGATACAGAAGGGTCGTAAGTAGCGTCAGCCTGTGTTTAGTTACATTTGAGAGGAACTCACTCGGTGGCTATGTCCTGGCAATTAAAACGAGAAGTTAACACTGCTTACATCGTTTCTCTTTCTCTCTCTTTCCCTCCCCATCTCCCCTTCTCCCTCCCTCCTCCTCACCCTCTCTCTCACACACATCGGAACCAGAAAAGGTTTCATTTTCATTTGTCATTAAATTTGAATTAAAATGTAAATTTACTTGAAAATATTTGACACTAGATTTGGAATCAAACCCTGTACGTTCACTCTGCGTTGATATCTCTCGAGGCGCCATGTCCCATCGCTGCCACTGTGTTTTTAGCAAATATTTTATTATTACGCACAAAGAAATTATATTTATTAACGCCCGCTTAAAAAAATCCAGTACTCTATTAATTCAATGCATCTGAATATGAAAGAAACAAACAAAGTGGCCTCCCTATCATAAACTTTCTAAACACATTTAGTAAATTAGTTTGTATATTCACGTTGTAAAAATGGTCGTGGTACTTAAATTAAGAGAGTTTACATTCTCATAATTTACTTGTCAGTTGGTAACACTTTGTGGTTTTCGGTCCTCATTAAAGAATGAAATTCGTTTTAACCTAATTAAATATTGATAATAAAATGTATAATTTAATTCCGTGACGAAATTGTTAGTTTCCGGAAATAATATCTTGGAATACTAATGCATTCCAATTTTAAATTAGACCGAATAAAAAATAATTAGTTTGAATAGGTTGTAAGATTTTGAAATTAGATATTAGAATATATATATATATATATTATATTAGTATATCTATTAGTATATCTATTACTAACTAACTTCTAACTACTAACTTCACTTTACTATCACTATCACACAATTGGGTAATAATAGTTCCACTCGGTTTGTAATTGAAAGTATCTGGGAGATTCGATGAGCGCTTTGAGCTCATGTTTAATTTCGTATATATACTAAAAGGACTAAAAGATTATAATACTTCTCGCTAGAAATTGCAATTATTTCAAAAAAATATTTTTTTGGAAAAGATGTCTGAAATTTTTCTTATTCTTTTCTTATTTGTTGTCTTGGTCACATTGTTACTTCATCAGAAATCGTATACAGCAGTGCATATCACCGAATTTCTGCTAGTGGTCTTTACCGGTTTTACTGATTTTGATGTAAAATGGCTCATTCGATACCATACTTCACAAAAATTGGCTACATGTTACCAGTAGTCTACTTCCGGTTCTGACTGGAAACTAATATGGCTCAACAGATTTTACAAGCGTTTATGAATATTACTTAGGCATTAAATATTGGCAGTCATGATATTTTAATTGTTAAAGCTGCCTGTTCATTTCTAATTAATATTTAATGATCCGATACCAATCCGAGTTTATTATTAGATAATTGGGTTTACTGTTTATGACAAAGTGAAGATAATCATGAAATTATTGAATAAACTCATTGGAAATGAAAATTTTACGCTTACTCCATGCAATCCAGTAGTGTTGAAGTAAGAGTAAATAATGAAGGAAGATATATGAAGAACAAAGTATTTTATTTGGGAAAATATATGAAAGTATATAACCGAAGGTATAATCTGGTAAGATATTTCTGAAGATATAATCTGGTACAAACCTTAGAAAATGTTTTTGTATAAATATATTACATGACGTTACTAAAAAAACTTGAAAATATGTGAAATACACACTAAATTATTGATTCCTAATTTCCAATAATTACCAAATTATTTAAATTGATTTGTAATTTACGAATTTGGCTGGAGGTAGTCGTCAAAGATACAAAAACCTTTTATAAAATATCTTTATTGAAAAATCTACGGTTCTTCTATAACTTAAAACTGCCAAATTTTTCATTTCGGCTTCAAAAATTATGTTTGTCTTAAATATTTCCGGGACAGCAATTTTTTTCTGTTTTGTCTAAATATTACTCACACTAATAAAACCCTAATTATCTTATTTAATTAAAAATTTATAACAAATATTATAAAACTGATTTATTTATAGGCATCAAGTGGAAGCACTTTATAGAACTACTGTTATTTTGCAATATTGAAATTTTAGGAAGTGCCTGTGAATTTTTAGTGCAAGTACGACTCGCAAAAACATACCTTAAACACCATATTTACACATTTGATAAACTGAACAGCCGCAATTTTGTGTACACAAATGTCAGTGATTACGGAGTTACATATTTGACCTAAAGCGTCATCATATTTTTATAATCTAGTTAACTTTCTAATTAACAAATTTTCAAGGTTTTAATTCACTGTAAGCCTAGTAGTAAGCCTACAGTAGTTTATTTACATATCAAATCCCATAGTAACGCTTAGTCAATATAAATAACTATAACTCGTGCATTTTATATAAAATTTAATTAGCTTTGAAAGTTAAAAAAATAAAAATCGTAAAAACATTTTCAGTCACTAGTTTTGATAAAAACAACAGAGTAATAAATAATATAATAAAGGGAAGGCTAGGAACCGCCTCTAGTACAATTGAATTACATAACTTTTTTTCACTTTTTTTTACTAACTAAGTTTTTAGTTCATATTTCTCTATTTATTATTAGACTGATTTATACAGATCCGATCATTAGGGCGATTGTTTGAGTCAGAGAAACGGTTCTCTCAGTTACGAGCCTGATTTAGAAACTTTTCTGGTTTCGCAATCGAATAAAATATTATCTTGTCGTGCGACCCTGGACCATTTTTTAGGGCAGGTTCACCGGCAGGTATGCCATTAAATTCTTTGGAACTTTGAAAGGCCACAATGAATGTAAAATTACATAAGGAAAGTTTTATGAATTTATAATCGAACTTATTTTGGAAATGTTCCATGTAATTTGATCATTAAACAGCTTAAAATATATAGGATAGATATAGAGTAGTTGTTCTCAAGCCACATACCACAAAATGCCTCATCAAAAACCAGCCATTGGACTGGTTGGACTGAAACGATAGTAACTAATTTAGACGGAGTATCGGGACGGTATTTTTAATATAGATAGTAATTTCTTCTCAATAGCGACTACAGGATACTTCATTTACTTCACTGTCGTGGGAGTGGGTGAAAATTTATATAACTAACTCGACATTGACGCGTCGAATTGACATTTATAAGATAGATAATAATTGCCACTGAATAGAGATTTCCGAACACTCCATTCCCTTACCGCTCGTCGAAGTGAGTAAAACCACTCCTATTCCGAAATTAGGAAATACATTCAAATAAATAATATGACATGCCTCAAAAAGCGACTATCAAACAGTTTTTTCACTTATCGGTTCCTTGAAATGAGTAAAATTGCTCCTATTCAGAAAAAATGAAATAGATATAAATTAAAATTTTTCATGGGATTATTGAGAGGTTACTTACAAAATACATAGTAATTGTCTATATAGAAGGAGACCATCGAATACCACATTTAATTACCATCTGTCGAAGTGGGAGAAACCAGGTCAGGAATTAATAAAATAAATTTAATTGAATAACTGGGCATCAAAGTATCGAGACGATATTTATCTTTTTCGTCTACAAAGCGTCTTGCAAGGACCCTATTCGCTTCCTGCCCGTTGAAATGGGCGAAACGACCCCTGTTACGGAAATATTTTAATAGATTTAAATATATAACTGACGTTGTTATATCGTGACCATATTTATATAATAGGGAGGAATTGCCTCTAAAAAGCTAAAACCGGACACAACAATTACTGAGCGCCATTCAAAATGAGTGAAACCATCTCTATTATGAAATAATGCTATTAATTGTAAATGAATAATTTGGCATCGGAGTTTTGGGGGATACTTATAAGATGGGTAATAATTGAATCTATAGGGCGACTACTTAACACCCTATTCACTTTCCGACCTTCGATTTGGGTAAAACTAGCCTAATTCTAAAATAATGATAATACAGTTTAATCAAGAACTTGGCATTGAAGGATTGGGACGATATTTTTAAGATGAAGATTAATTTCTTTTAAAAAGCCACTACCGAACGTCTTGTTCACTTACAAAAAGTTTACTTAAAAAATGGCAGCTAACTTCTTCCCGTTTTTAAAGTGGGTTGTCAGTTCTATTGGCGGAAGTGACAAACCATCGCTATGAAGCTCTCAATATTTTCCAAAATACAGTTACTGCAGTTAGGAAAGAGAGCATCGAAGTGGAAAACGGCGGAAGAAAATTTGAAGATACTTTGAAAGTTCAAATGAAAACCCCAAAATTATATCAGTGTAATTTCATTTCATAACTTTGATGGGGAAACAAAGATAACAAGCATCACTGTTATATCGTACGTTTTTTGCACGAAAAATTATCGACATTACAGTTCTCTTTAGATTTCACTGTAGCTCTTACACTTTACTGAGTAATTCGCGCAGAGTGCTACCTCCAACTAGTACAGCATTAGGAATCTGATGAGAGCCGCCTTGCCTTCAGTTAATGGATAACAGTGAAGTCGGTTAATAAAATTATTAGATCATTTTCAAATCCTCTCTGCCTATTTGTCTAGCCTGGTTCACTATTATGCTTCTATTGCCATGAGTACCCTTTTCCGTTCTTATTTAACATCAGCATTCCATTGGTTCCGGTCCGAGAGTCAGTCATAGCAATATAACTTCTGCGGAACTGTGACAGTTTGGTATCTTCCATGTCACATTCGTTACGGTCTTTCTGCTCTTGTGGAAGAATATGAGTGTAACGTAATATGTTAGTTTACAAGAAGGGTGGATAAACGAAGCAGCTTCTGGTACACATTGTGAGCTGTCAGTGAGAAATAACTTGAAGGGGCGTAAGGGGTGTAGCGAATTGTTTCGGATTTGTGTTAAAGTTATCTCTTTAAAAAATCTTCAAGGTTTCTCATCGGCGAAAGCCCCAAAACAATTATAGGCAATTCAATTCCTGGTCCAGAACTCACTTCGATTATCTACTAAGAAGTGATAGAAAATAACCAGATGGTGTTTAATATGCCATGAACAGTTACTTCTTGTAAACTAAGTAAGTTAGGCCATATCAATACTGTTTCGCAAGAACTAAGGAAATTCTGGTGGACACGCCACCGCGAGTTCCAAACTGTCACTTCCGTGGTAGTTCACTGCTATTCGCCACGTAGACTTAGTATGTAGGTTTAGTGCATGCCGCATCGCCTTCACTAGTCGAATACTTAATTGTTCACAGTTATGTGGGGATCATCCCCATCTCTGTTTGCTTCAGGTTCGCTCGGCTCGATGGGGGTGACGGTGCCGTGCGGCGCAGGAGCGAACCCCCTCGAGTGGACCGGCCAGGTGACCGTCCGGAAGAAACGCAAGCCATACTCCAAATACCAGACGCTCGAGCTCGAGAAGGAGTTCCTGTTCAACGCGTACGTATCGAAGCAGAAGCGGTGGGAGCTCGCGCGGAACCTCAACCTAACCGAACGTCAGGTGAAAATCTGGTTCCAGAACAGGCGAATGAAGAACAAGAAGAACTCGCAGCGGCAGCAGGCACAGCAGCAGAACAACAATAACTCGGTGACGAATAACCAGAATCATCACGGAGCCGCCGCGGCCGCGGCGGCTGTCGCCCACCACCACCAGGTGCACTCGCAGCACCACATCGCCAATCACCACCTATCGACTAATGGGACACTCAAACACCACCAGTGACCAATGGCGTTCTCCGGGGTCGTGCTCGGCCACCACCACCACCACCATCACCACCACCACGGCCTCGCCACCACCTAGACCACCACACCTCCTCCCCTTGGTGGACACTTTCTTTGCAGTGCCAAAGAGTATGAAAGTTTCTTTATTTTGTTTGTTGAGTTTTATGATGATGTCGCAGGACCGATTTGTTTTATCACACTTTATTCCTCTTCTCTGAACATAGGGCTTGTGCAAATAACGATTCGGTGCGAAGCACGACATTCACTACCCGCGGTCCAGTCGAGGCACTTGCGCCTCCAAGTCGTAAGACGCTGGTTAAAGATCGCTTAGTGAAATTGAAACTGTGAAGGACAGTTATGACGAGGGAGGGAAGAATCGTCATACAGAAGTCAATAAATGTAAGTTATAAGAAACGAAAAGACCAAATAACGAATATTGGTAAAGATATTTAGGATTATAAATAACATCTTTTATGCAAATCTGATTCTATAATTGTAGTGAGTACGGACAGAGTGAAAAAGGTTTCGTTTTTAAGAAATGGAGTAAAGGGTAAAGTAACCGCTTTGGGCACGAAACAAGATTTATTGAAATACGTTTACAACAAATTCGTTTAGAAACAAACAAATCAAAATACATGAATTAAAAATTCATTCAACATTTTTAAAATTCCTTACTTCAGGTATAAAAATACTATTTTCAATTAATGATTTTTTTTATTTCCTGTCAAAAGACTGGAAATATAATTGTTACAAAGTTATCCCTCTTGGAAAATCATGATTGTCACCTTCTTTCATTATTGGGGACACATTTTTAATTGATGTTCATTTCGTTTTTTTAGATTAACGTCACATGTATGCTATGTTGTTCAACTAGCACCTTTAAAACAATTGACCAATCACTGTGGACTGATTGATTGATTATAGCGAATTGAGTTAAACGGGTGAAAAATTATCGAAACTTTAAAAAGCAAAATTGAATAAAATGCCTTATTCAGTTGATGTAACAACTAACAAGGAAACAACTATGCCAGGAAATTCATTCTCCAAAAATGTGGTTAACATTTTAAAAACCGTAATTTTTGGTTCCCAAACACCCATCCTCCTCAAATTATTGTTTCCTAGAAAATACTGATTTTCTTATTGAAGCTTGTTCTTCTACCAAAACCATTTTCTAACAGAAATTGGATATAATTAAGGTAATCTTAACGTTGTTCACCTATTCAATCGAGCTATATCCAAACCATTCTCGTAAATTTTGCAACCAGGTTTCTTTCTTGTTTTAATATTTTTGATTATCTCACTACAGTAACTATGATAATTTATGTGTTCTTTTTTTTGAAGGGCCAGCTTTTTTTCTCTACAACAAGGTTGAAAAGACGTTATATCTACAAGTTGGCATTCTTAATATTATTTTGAGATATCGGCTACAGAGAATTATTTCCAATTTAATAAAATCATTTTTGATTGCCTCAATTCGCGTTCTAATCTTGTTTATTAGGTCCTTTGTGCCAGTAACCATGTTCTTTATAATATTTCACTGGTTCTAATGGTGTTTCCCGGATAATTAGAAGAGTTGTTTCGGGTGGGTTTTTAGCACCTTCACAAAGCCTAGCCTAACACCCTTTTCCTACGATATTATTGTGTTTCACTCGTATGTCTGTGTGTCCGTCACGGAATTCTTGCTTTTAAAGTGGGAACTCTCATGTACGCAAAGCCTCCGCATGTTTAAGTGTCGGCTAGGTCGTCAGAGCTTATTAAGTTTCGTACTTCGCCGAATTTTCTCGTATTAACTGGATGTAATAATATTAAATATATAAAAAATTTCATAATCGGTTGATACTCGGAAACCGAAATTAACGAATGGCTGGATAAAATACTGAAATCCGAAATCGAAATCGACAAAATATGAGTACACTCAAAATTAATAGCTGAAATGAACCAAATTTTTAATTCGAATTAACCCATCATTCGATCTAGTTAGTCTATTTCGATTCCGAGTATATTCTGAATTTATAATCGGAATGGGCAATGGATTTTTAATCCCTTCAGTCGATATAATCAAAGTCCAGTTACGAAAACTAGTATACTCGGAATTAATTCGGATTACACCGATGATTTTGATAATCCGGTTATCAAGAATTTTTAATTCAAATCATCCTATCACTAGTAATGAGCGTTCCTTTTTGAGCTATTGTTACGGCCGTTTTCACAATTTCACTCTCTTCATCGATTTATAACACTTGGTCTTTGGCCTGTACTAGTTTCTTAGATTTTTTATACCTGTTCTTGTATTGTGGTAATTCCTAACATTCTTTTCATTTTAATTCGCAGAGTTACTATAAATGGGTTGAAGTGTTTGATCTTAAGTCAGCCCCAAGATATTTTTATCAGATTGCATTTTTCTGTCTCTGTTTTATAACTACGAAATTGATTTGGTTTTTAACTTTGGCTGCTGATGGTATCAATATATAAAAGCTTCGTTTTGACTGTTTGAAAAGTGTGTGTGCTGTAACGTAATTATTATTGATTTGGCAGTATTCTACTAGTCTGTCCCCACTTTGTTTTTTATTCCCGAACCAAATTCACACATACTTTTTCTACTTGTTCTTCACCAACTTTATCATCCGCCGTGATAATTGTAACGTTCTATCCTTTTGTTGACTCTAGTACTGTATCATCATCATAAAAGTCATCATTATAAAACTTTTCCACATCATTATCTTTGTCAGCGATATGTGCATAACTTTATTATGTTGATTATTCTCCATTTGAAGAGATTTGAACCAATATTCTATCCGAGTAGGATGTAAAACTGGTAACTTATGTGTCCTTAGTGGTTACTGTTGTACCTATTCTATATCTATTCGTCTGATCTTTATTTCGTCTAAAGTTCATGATTTCGTTTTCTGAATTAATTTTTCCTGTTGCTGGTGATTGTACATCGCTGATTTCTCAGATGTTTTGTTTAGTTTTTGCATTTCCTCATTGGATGTAGTATATTGCACCAAATGAAACCAGTTTCACTTAAATGAAAATGGGAACACCGAATCAAAAAAAGATCAGGTCAAGAAAGAAAGGAATCTCCTTTAAGATACCGGCTGTGTATTTAAAAAAGAAACTTGCTATTCTACCTTTTCCAACAAAGTTCAGGAATATAATCATTTCTGGAACACGATTCTCTAAATCAGTGGAAACATGTTTTAGTTCTCGTTCTCGGGGCGTATCGATTCTCGATCTTTTTAAATGGACGTAAGAAGATAAATCTAATGGATATATTCAATTCAGTTACATCAGAAAGAGGCTACTCTGTTGACTAAAAATTTAGTGAGTTGTATTCTGAACGGAAATGGAACAGGAATTCTTGAATCCGTACCGAATGGAATTGCGCTTTTTCCATTTATCCCTGAAAATTAGTGTTTCACTTTTTTAATGAGGCCAGCGAACAGTAAAGGAATTTACAAAGGAAGAGTTGTACAATCGAAAACGTGAAAAGTGTGCGATACTCTGTTAAAAAAACCAGGAATACCGATAGTTACTCATTTTATATGAGATATGTTCAAAATAAGAATCCGGTTTTTTTTTAGAAGTAATTTTAAAAACCAACCTTCATTTTGAAGAGTTCAAAATCAACATTTCCTTTTTAGGTAGGTTCCACTGCAGTTGGCTGTTCATTGTATTTTCTTAGAATTCGAGCAATAAACTGAACATCTCATTAGACCCTCATAAAGCCCTACTGCCCAAAGTTCGTTTAGTCAGCGTCGTTATAGTCACATATGAAGTGAATAACGAAAACAGTTTCCTTCGCCCTTTTACGATTTTCAGTTTTAAATCAACATTCCCTTTTAGGTACGGCCCACTGCAGGTAGTTTATTGCCCGTGACGTCTTCTTAAAATTCAAACAATATACTGAATACATTCGCATGTTAGATCCTGATAAATTCCTCATAAAACTACTACCTAAAAACCGTTCGTTACTATATCTCTGGTCTCGATTTGCCTATGTGCTTTCCTATGCAGTAGGTGGTGGTTTATAAATCCAATATTTTCAGCGGCACAGTTGAGTAACAAAAACAGTTTCCTTAGCTCTTTTGCTATTTTCAATCATTTAAAATTACCAATTGGTTTAAAATACGGTCCAATACAAGTAGTTGTTTACCGCCCGTTATACCGACTTCGAATTCAAGCAGTAAACTGAACCCCTCCGAATACCCTCAAGAAGCCCTCATATATTCAACTGTCTAAGGATCTTGAGTCAGTATACCCTTGGTTTCGCTTTTCAAATGTACTGTTTTGTGCAGTCGATGTTACATAAATCCAATTTTTCTAACAATACCATGCTTAACAAAAACAATTTCATTGGCTCTTTTACCATTTTTAATTGATTAAAATTAGTGTTCTCTTTTAAGTACGGCCCACTGCAATTTATTATTTACAATCCATTATTCTTCGAATTCAGACAATAAATTCTCCGAAAGTTTTACTCTATAAATCCTATAGCCTAAAAGCATTTTCTCACTATATCTATATCACTATATTCATAAATTCAAAATTCGCAACAATACAGTGAATTTATTATTGTTACGGTCTAATAGTCATCCGTTGGTATCTCGAAAAAAATTTGGAATTTTCTGTGATTGAACCAAATTGTCTCGGTTAAAATTTTTTGACGGTAATAAAAATTAGGTACAAAATTGCTCATCAATCAGTGTCTTAAAAATGGTATCAAGAAATACACCTTCAGCTCTAACCCGATATGATCACTGTACTACGAAATAAAATTTATTTTTCTATTAGTTATTAATAAGATCTCATTTAAAAATATTACGAATGATTACTAATTGGGAACAAAAATATGATTTTGATAAGTGCGCATGAGTATAGTCCATAAGTAACCTTATTAAAATACACCCAAGAAAGTATAGATATACAGAAGAGAAAACTGCAGCGACAGACAATAGTTGCCAAAATGGCGCTTGTTTCTTTAGGCCTGGCCCATTTTTGTGCTCTTTAACTTCTCTGGGTAAAACTCTTCTTTTATGTAATTTTCGACCACACTAATGGCATAGCTCACTTTTACTTTAAAAATTCAGGTAAATCCGTGTACCTAAATTCCTGACACATGCGCAGAAACAGACAAGTACGTTCGTGTCTATTGGAGCTCGCAGCCTTTTTTAATCCTTATCCTCACCCGGGAATTTTGTCCTAGTGTGTATCTGTACCTTCTTGAGTATATGTTATTCTTAAACGGAGCTGCGCATGCGTAGATGTCAAATAACGTTTACGTTGTTACTATGACACGATGTATACGTCTGGGAAACTCTCCATTATCCATAAATGAACGATTTTAAACCCAACATGACTATCACTAGATGCCATTATATTTACCCTTACTCATACAACCGACTTTTGAATGGATATTAATTTTGCTTGATTAAAATTTTTCTACGTTAAAACGTACTCTCTTGAACTTTAATAAGGCATACAACACCTTATTTAAAATTAATAGAAATACAATGTGACATATACTTTATTAGAATTCAATGTAAGTAATGTAATCGGAAGAATAAATGAAAAACTGCAATTCTTAATTACGGCGTCTCACATATAAATTTTATGAAACAATTTTTCTAGAACTTGTATAATTGAAAGGGCCAGCCAAATGCTCTCATCCAAAACTGTTTAGGAATTCCATTTGAAACAATCGAAGTAGACTCGACCTAACCTCACATTTTTATCACGGCGAAGTAAAACATACAATTCATTTGTCCCGAAACACAATGTAAATTCTCCTTCACACTTTCTGCAGTAACTTTTCAAAAGTTCTGATAGGTTTAATAAATTTAAAAACAATTACGATAGCTCTATGAGCTGTGCCTTTGGCTGCACCTTCACGACTTGGAGATGTGAATTCGGCGACCAGCGTGGTAGGTAATTTAATTTTATTGTATTATTATTATTGTACGTGATGATGAATATAACTCATGTAAGACTTAAAAATTTTGTACATACGTCGACTGTCATTTTGTCATTAGATTGTAATTCGTTGGTACGTTATAAATCAGTAATCAGTGTTGCCTGTAGTTCAATGTATAGTAAATTATTGCAGGTATAGAAATATTAAAATATTTTCTGCCATAATTCTCCTGTGTTAATTTAATTTTTCTACACTACAACTTTGATGTAAATAATTACAAAAATTTTTTAGGTACCTGTATATCTGTGGCTTGTTGTATACAGTTGGAGCAAAATTTTATTTCTTCGTTGTTACTTTCTCATTTTTATTATTATTATTATTATTTCCCCCATTACCGCTTGGTGTATTGTCACTAAACTAATGTAATATACTTGAACAACTTCTCTAGAAATCCGAATTTTATTACTATAGATAACTTTGAACTATACTAACCGATCCTAGCTCTACAAAGGGTTTTTCCGGAACTGTATCTTATCGAACGGAAGAACCCTTCGGTGACGTCTTTATAAAAGTGAAATAAATAAAAATGTATATAATTTTCGATTTCTAAAAGATATTAGGGGTCCTGTGGATTAATCGTAATTTTATTCAATCCAGCGATTCAGGCCAGAAAAATCACACAATTTCAAAAACGAACCAATCCGACCTAAGGATATTTTCTGGTAACATACATGGCGGCCACTCGTCAAATTAATCGGCATTTAATTGAGTTAATGTTGTTACAAGTGCTATTGTTACGTCTTTTTGTTTTTATTGATCGTTTTGTACATTTTATGGTTATAATTTGAAAGCCGCCCCGTATATTACGAGCTCCTTGGAAAAAGTTACGGTCGATCCGGATCCACACGTAGAATAAATTCGAGATAAGAAATTTATAGGGATTATGTCATAAAACTTTCGACTAGCCAACGTGTTTGTAATTTTCTTTTCCATTAGGATTATCTCTGTTGGCAGAATTACAAAGAAAGAAAAAGAGCGAGAGTAATTAATTTATAAACGATTTATTAATTTATTTTTTACAAAATCCGCAACACAAAACTGACATAACGATACATAGCATTCTAGGAAATTCTGTACTATTTACTTTTAACTAATTGATTTTTTTGTACCTAAATATTTTATTATACTGTATCTTGTTGTGTTCAAAATACATATTGTTGTGTTTATGTATGTATATGTATACACATAAATATTATTAAGTATCTGTGTTTTATAAACATAAATCTTGAGTTTTATTTACTGTTTACATATTAATGAATATAATAATGGTTAGTTATGTACAGGTAAGTAATTGTGATGTATATAGGATTATTGCTTATGTAAATATAATATTGAAATAGAAATTCCCTGGCGTTTGTTTCAATTATTGGAAAATAAAATGAAATCACTTGTACGGATGAAACCAATTCCATAATAATCGATGCCGTAGTAGTTGAATAAAAAATCGGCTATCATGATATCATTTTTTGATACCAAAGCAGTAACGTTTAAATCATTCAATATAATCGATATTTAATGATCCTGTGCCAGGAAACTCTGGCGATGATAAAATAATGGGATTTTTGTCAAGTTGGTCTATATTTGCCTAATTCATTTTTCAAATCACGAAATTGAGATTTTACACCTCCTTTCCTTCCGCACCCTGCGTTTCATTTTACTCTTCAGGAATCCAATTCAAAACTTTAAAAGTTTCCTATGAATGACACTTACGGCATGGAACACAAAAAATCATGCATACCAACTTGGACAAATTAATCAGCAATTTTAGGGTTATGCATAAAAAATTGGAACATACTGACGGAGTTCATCTGAAACCCAAAGAATAACTAAACGTAATACCGATTGTGCTCTAACCATCTATGTTGATCGTCCATAGCACATGCAATAAATCAATCGTTTTTCAATCACCGCAGTAAATTGTATACCTCTTTACTCTTGTAACTAGAAGGTTCGGCTTTCAAAGGAAAAAATCTGGCTCGATATACGTTGAAATCCTCATTACCATTTAAAGTGATACAGAAGAGGCCACAGGACAAAATACATTTATCCATTATTCAAGTCGTCTTTCTACCAATCAAGCCGATCTATCGTCGTGTTCTTGTGTTTTCTTCGACGATCTACGAAAAAACAATTCGATGCATTATTTATAAGAGGTGAGTTTAATGATACTAACGAACCTTGTAAGGTACGTTATGGTCAACGACAGAAAAATAGTAAACAAATACATAACGACAAAACCAAGTTTATAGGTGAAAGTGAAGGAGAAAATAGTTATTTATCAGGTTTTGTAATTTTATATGAATATAGTTGAAGTAAGCTATTTTTAGTTTAACAAAGTTTTGTGTAAATATTGCATAAAAACTATGAAACCTAGCGACAAGGTGGGATGGAGACTTACTTGAAACCTCGACTCGTCTCATTTGAACGTGTGAACTGTAAAGGAGAACACATGGATATGTAGTTTTATTTTTTTTCAGAGCGCTATTTCGATTGCGAATAACGGAGCAACGGTATTCGGGCAAACTTTTGCCAGGCTTCAAATTAAATAAAATGTTAACTTACCATTGTTGGCCGGCACAAAGGTGTATATACCACTGGTTTCTTTAAAATTTTTGAAGCCAAAAATGACAAATTGTAATCTTAAAAACTCAGATTATAAGAACGAAGCTCCTGCAAGGTTTATCTTATCTTAAACCACAAAAAATATCCCAAAATCAAATTTAGGTAGTATACACACGTTTGAAATAGTTTCGATATAACTTTAAACGCTTCCAAGAATTTAGAACAAACTTCCTGACTCTTCTGGAACACCAAACTCCCAATAATATCTTGTTTACAGGAATCTTACTCCTTTAAGGAAATTTTAGTATATTTCATTTGTCTCAACCGATCACTGAAAACAGACTTTCCTAAACGGACTCCAGTAGAATTTTAAAATGTTTCGTTTGATTCAATTATCAGAATGTCTGATTGGTCTCGAAAATTGCTCTAGAAGTTCCTTTAGAATTTTGGAAGGCTAAAATGGCTTTAAAATTAAATTTAGGAGATTTACAATAGTTTTAAATAATTTCATTGTAATTTTAAACCTTAGGAAGAAGTAAAATTTAAAACTTGCAATTGTTTTTCTGGAATCTCATATTGGAGGAGATTTACAAATTCAAATGGTTCCACTCTACGAGCACCACAGAAAAAACCATCTAGATATTCCTAAATGCGATGAAATGAGTCCTAACAGCCCCTTGTCATAAATTTCAAACAATAGAAGGTCTGAAACATGCTGTAGAAAAACTAGTGGGAGCTTTGTCATTTTGAAAGGTCAGAATGGGGTAAAATTGATACCTAGAAGTTTTATGGAAATTTCCAACGTTCCTACTCTAGTTGCAAACCACAAAAAACTTCAAGAATATTTAAAGAAAATTCCAGAGGTTGTTCTGGAATATTCTACATTCAACATCGCCGCCGAAGGTAATATATATTATTTAAGACAGTTCGAAATAATTTTATATTAAACGTTAGAAGTATCTAGGCTAAAGATTCCACATGTTTCTAGGGTTTTAAATCACCGAAAGTGCTCAAAAATATATAAATAAAAAAATATAGGACATTTATACATGTGTCAAGTTCTTTCCTTTTCCAAGGACTACAGAAAATTAAAGATTTTCCTAAATGGAAGAACAAACATTAGATAGTGTGAATCATACTGGAAAAAAAACTACGATGTACGTCGATAATTTTGGAATAGCAGAATTATGAATAAACACTGAAAGAATAGCTGCGCCATATTGCGATTTTTTGAAAAAATCCATCCATATTATAAACTATGTTTAAAAGTAGACCAGTAAAAATATAGAAAAGTAGATCTTGCAGGCATCAAATTATTCGCAATTCTAGAGATCATTTTGTTTTATTTTTTGAAAATTTTTAGAAATTACCTCTATTTTGGAGCTGAGAACTCCTCAAAAGCCGAATCAATTATAACATAATCAACAAATACCCAACAACATATACAAATTATAATATATCAATCTGGAAACAATTTTACCGTATTTTTTCTTTCAAATAAATCTTAGTAGGTATAGCAGAAATCATATACTTTCTTGATAGATAAGGCTTAAAATGTACCCTTAAATTAAACACCAAAAACATTTTAAATTAATCTAAGAAAATATATTTAGAAATTTCATATTATGAGAAGTATCAAGTTCAATGAGAAAACGTTCCCTACACGGGGTCAAGCCATTCCCCATCCAAAGAAAGTAATAAAAAAAGGCTTTCATTAATTTTTTTATAATAAAATTAACTTATCATAATCATTTTCATATACTTTGGTTAAAATTCACTTCTATGAGGGGGTGAAATCATCCCCATAACAGTCCACAAGAGATAAAATTATAGAACAACTATTGCTTACTAGCTTTAAAGAGAAAACAACTTTTGCGAAGGATAAAGCCACTTCCAGTCAGAAGAGCATAATTAAAAGTCATGTGAATAAGAAAAGAAGTATTTATTTTTTTATCAAACACATAAGATAACATCACAATCATTCAAATATACTTTGGTTAACACTCACCTCTCTAAGCGATGTAACATTGTAGACCTTAATTGTAAACCTTCCAAAGTATCCTTGACGACTTTTGCAACATGTGGCCGAGCGTTGTCTTGCTGAACAATCACTTTTTCATGTCTTTTGGCATATTCGGGGCGTTTAAGCTTCAATTCTCTGCTCAATTGCAACAGTTGCTGTCGATAACGTTCTCCAGTGATAGTTTCCTTAGGCTGGAGTAGTTCGTAATAGGTTACTCCGAGCTGATCCCACCAAATGCACAACATTAACTTCTTGCCATAAACATTCGGTTTCGCCGTTGAAGTTGGTACATGGCCGGGCTTACCCCACGATTTCCTACGCTTCGGGTTGTCGTAGTGGATCCACTTTTCATCCCCGTCACTATTCGATGCAAAAAACTTTCGACATTGTCTTTGGAGAAGATGTTCGCACGTGAAAACGTGCCAATGGTCTTGAGACGGTGTGAAATCGCTTGCTGAGTCACACCCAAGCTTTCTGCGAGCTGCTCTTCAGTTTGGCATGAGTCTTGGTCCAATAATGCCTCTAACTCAGCGTCTTCAAACTTGACTGGCCTTCTTTCGCGTTCTTTATCTTCCACGTCAAACTTGCCGTTTTTAAACTTTTGAAACCTTTCACGACAACTTCTTTCACTAAAAGCAGCATCACCGTAAACTTCTACAAGAGAACGATGCGCCTCAGCAGCAGATTTCTCTAAATGAAATAAATAAATCAAAACTTCCCGCAAATGACGCTTATTTGGTACAAAACTCGACATTTTCGAACAAGAAAAATGTATACTACCAGTACAAAGATACTAGTATTTTAAAGTTATGTTGTTGCCAGGTGTTTAAACTTTCTATATGGCATCTTACATCTGATGATTTCAAAGTAATCTTTTCAGTGGAGCCATCTCTTGAAAACGGCAGAAACTTATTTGTATACCCTATATATCTGATACGCAGAAAAAATACGGTAAAATTGTTGTCACATTGATCGGTACATTACAATTTATTCGGCTTTTGAGGACTTTTCAACCCCTTTATAGAGACCCCTAATACTAATACCAACCCTTAATATTATGACATACTAAAAAGGAATTGCATCGACGTATATAAGAAACCCTACCATTGGATTTTGTTGTTCTAGTACCCTCCTTCCAGCAACTCTGACTAACTTTATCCCTATAATTGTCAACTGAAATCTAAACCATTCTTATCAGTTTAGTTCCAATTTCAATATTACAATTCGAGGACGGGAAATGTGCATTTGAAATCTTAGGAAACTGCGCACTAAATTGTAATACATACAAGAAAATTGTAAAACCGTGTACAGTTTGGATCAAAAAAATGTAAAAAGTAGCTTTAAAAATTTGAAATTTTATATGGATGACATGGTACTTATACAATTTATGAATAAAAAATTGTCGAACGGAAAAAATACGACTAGGACAAGTTATTCAGGAGATGCTTCAAACATATTGTCTTAATAACAACCAAACAAGCTGCGAACGATGTAAAAATCTTTTGATACTTTTGAGAAATAATATTTATTATGCAATCAATCAAGTTACCGGTATTAATGGAAATATGTGGTTAAAAGATATAAAGATTATCATAATCCGGATAATTTTATGCTGTCAGTGGAAGCTGGCAGGAAATCGCCTTCCTATAGTATCCAGGTTCTGCTACAGGTGACCTCTCGTTCCTAGGTTACTCATAGAATGAGTTATGAAAACCGCAATTGAAAATACTGCAGGACGGTTCACTCCCTAAATATGAACAACTCCGAATGCTGATAACCCTTTTGAATAACGGGGTCGTAGACGAGGTGTAGATCACCACAGGAAGACCACAGAAAATTCACAGATAGAAACCCGGGCAACTTTGTAAACAAAGTTAAAATGAGTCAGATAAAATTACCACGATGTTAGATAAAGAAAATGTTTTGAACACTAATCCACTTATAATACAAAATGCTCTATTAGTATGGTTGGAGAATTAAAACAAGTAAAGAAAACTAGAGAAGGATTATTTATTGAAACTGTGTTATCAATTCAATTTAATAGGTTTATATACACAGAAATTAATGGACTATCAAATATCGGTCGCACTGCATACTACGATCTACACCTCAAAAGAGGATCTCATACATGGATATCCTCAATTGTACCGAAGAAGAAACCCGTGAGGATATTTCTCTTATAGGAGTGATAGGCATAATACGTATGAAAAAAATAGACGACAAGCTGCTTGATACTTCTGTCCATATACTTATGTTCAATGTCCCGAATCTCCCCAAATCGATTAGAGTTAGTTTAGATTAGATCAGTTAGATTAGAGTCCAAAAATTTGGACGCACCGCGACTGGATGCTCGGAATCGCAAACATGCGTCTGTGCAAGACCCTTGCAGGAAGGAAGGCAATGTGAACAAGACATCACATATATCAACAGTGAAAGTAAGTATGATGCCCGCACGAGAAATTGTTCTGTGTGTGAAATGAAAATGGCAATCCAAAAAACAAAAATTAAAGAAATGTAATCCACCAAGAAGCATCGGCAAAATTTGTTATTAAAATAAAAAGTCCACACTCTGATATTTTTCACATGGAAACTACACAAAGAACTTCCGAACATATTAAAAAAATTCGAAAATGTAGTCAAACGAATGATGCTTTCCATGGTTCAAAACTTAAAATCAACCTTCGCCTCGAAGAATGAGACCTCGATAATAACAAACTCTCGTAGAGAATCAAGTTCCTCGAAGATTTCAGATGCTGGGTTGAAAAAAGGAAAAGACCAATGTAGGGGGTGAATCGGCTGAGGAAACTATTGCTCAACTGATACAAAGCTGAGAAAACCAAATGTGTGGCCTAGGGGTTCATCCCGTAAAGCACGTTCCATTATCTTCTGATAAATTTAGTCCAATGGAACTGTAGAGGTCTCACTCAACATTGCTGTGATATGAAATCACGATTTGCATTTTATTCCAAGAGACACCTCAAACCCAGAGAACTGTACCACTTTTGAGGATGACTTTGCCAAGACATATTTTGCTGAAGATCAAAGATCCTTTGGTAGAGTGATCATTTTTATAAAACTACCAGTCAATACAAGAAAATAGGACAGAAGAATGTCTGTTTTTCTGTCCCAAAATGTAATTACAGCTCTGAAGAACATGACTGACATTCTATGACAATAAGGTAATATAACTGGTTACTTCAATGCCCATAAACCCAATTCGCAGATCTGCAAATAAAGCTTGAACTATAATTGACAAATTGATAGAGGAAGTGAATGTCGTGATTTTTAATAATGGATCTCCGACTCACTTTAACGACCTAACTGGGTCGTTTTCAGCTATAGATTTAACCCTAGTGACAATAGAGGTTTCCACAAAGTTTGAATATAGAATCGAAGACGATTTACACAATAATAATCATTTTTCAGATGTGATAAGAATAAATCAAACCTAACTCTCTACTTAAGAACATAAGACAAATAGTCCTGATTTGTAAACGCGACTCCTGGACTGAGAAGAGAAGTCGGTTCAAAATGCGGATGAACCGATAAGGTCAACGGCAGGAGGATACCGAAGGCAATGAGAAACCACTGTATTAAAGATAATCAAGATTCCCCAGGAAAATCACCATTACTCAAACACAATATGAATGAAAGAAGTCTGTTCGAGGCTGGAAAACTTAATAATGCATAAAAAGTGAAGAGAATGAAAATGGATCTAGTAGGAATCAGTCAATTGGGGTGGCCAGAGTCACGAACCTATAAGAGGAGCGACAGCGTACTACATTATTCCGGTCTGGATGAGGGACATGGAACTGGACTGGAAGGAAGACGTGAAGTATCTGGAATCCACATCGACAGAGGACTAACATGGAGGAAACATATCAAGGAGACCGAGAAGAAGGCGAAGGACCGATTGAGCAGACTAGGACCACTCATTGGACGACGGAGTAAGCTGAAACTGGAGACGAAGAGGAGGATCTACCTGGCAGAAATCCGACCGATCATGACGTATGGGACAGCAGCATGGGGACAAGCAGCGAGGACACACATGGAGAGACTAGAAAGGATACAAAACCAAGCCGTGAGGAGGATGACGGACGCACCATGGTACATGAGGAACGAACAACTACGACGGGATCTGCGAATTGAACAGCTGAAGAGGACCATCAAGGAGAGGACGAGAAGGACGATCACCAAGGGGATGGAACACAGGAACCCACTCATTAGGAAGGCGATGGACTACGACGAGGACGCACCATCAAGGCGGAAGAGACCCAAGACGGCGATGACGGAGGACTAGGCACCTAGGAAGGACCAAGGAGGACGATACCACGAAGAGGAAACCAGAACTAGAGGACAGCAGGACCACCCGGACGAGAGGAATAGAAAAACACAACAAGGACCGCGGAGGAGATTTAAATCATAGAGGGAGAAGTAGGGAGCTGTATAGCTCAACTTTGTAAAAATTAAGGACAATAAACATTATTCCGGTAACAGCACAGAGGACACACATCACAGAAACGGAGTAGGTATATTAGTAAAAACAGAATTGAATAAATACGTAACCAATTTTATACCAGTTTTGGATATGACAATATTATTTCAGATGAACACACAACTGTTCAAAATTAACATATTGCAAGTATGTGCAAATATATAATACTTTGGATTAGGTAAGGCGTTTGTTGTTTTTTTTATTATACTCGTATGGGCATTGTGTAAGTTTATTTAATTTACTGTCATATTCATCTCAAGTAATAAAACCTATTGTGATGTGATATTCAGTTTTTAATTTATAAAATCTAAAAAAGATTCAAATTACAAAAACATTATTGCTCATTTTTGAGTTCACAGCGTAGATTTTAATATTTGCTGTAAGAACTTCATAGATAAACTCAGATATTCACTTAAAAATTGTTATTTACTTTGATTTGCGTATGTTTTGATTTTATTGTATGTTTTTTGATATTGCATATATTTTGATTTTATTACACATTTTATGCATATTTCACATACAACCGTAGCATTATATGTGCCTATATATAATCGCGATTCTCTTGTGCATATGATCTGTCCCCTGGTAATAAGGTTTAGTGGGTAAGATATGGGCATTAAATATTCTGGATCTAGTATACAAGAAGCTTCTATGTACTACGCTGTAACGGTTAGTTGGAATTACCAAGGACTTTTCAGTTTTTAATCTGGTAGAGGTAGTACGACTTACTGTGTTATTGTTTATTTTAATTGCTTGATTCTCTCATAACGTGTTTTATCTAGAAGTGGTGTATTTTTAGTACTTGCGCCTTATGAAAATTTGTTGCAGAAGCAAACAACCTAATGTTAATAAGACGGATTTTTAGTAACATTTTTGTGATAGCAAAAATCTGAACAGTGTCTTTAAAGCGGCACCTTAGATGAATATGCCATAGCACATGACTGATTTATCAAGACAAATGTATATATACATATGATTAAACATTAGTAATTGTAATGCAATACCTGGGATGTAAGAAACTCTATTTATTAATTGAATGCATTTGTTAATTTTTTGTCCTCTTCAGTTATGTTAAAGATACAATAAAGGTTTACCATAAAATACTCAAAAGTGGGTTTGTAAAAATTTACAATGTAGAGAAGTACTAGCACAGCAGAAAACCACCAGCAAAGAAAGATACTCTAATTAACATTGACAATTCTTGAACATTAACAATCATGACAACATACCGGTATGTATTAAATCGTGAATTAAAGATGCGATTCCTATGTAGTGGTAGTTGGCCCCTTTCGGAAAGATGTTACAAAAACTCAAAATATTTTACTTTCTCTTCTTTCCCGATTCGTTGCCGCGCTTCTTAGTTAGTTATATGGTGAGTCCACGCAATTTTGAAGATACGGGGATATGTCCACATGTCATCTGCTCATTATGGCTTACGACACAGCAATTAGAAAATCTTATTTTCAGAGGCAGGGATCAGTCCCTGTTTGTGAAAATACTCTTCATGATGTTGAAAGGCGCTCGAGCTTTTTAATTCCTTGAACAGATTTCTGCGGACTAATCCCATCCTACATTGTTCAATGTTCCAATGTATTTGTATGATTCTACATATTCAATTATCTGATTACCATATTTAGTATAATGCGCCCATTGTGTAACCGATTTTTGCTTACAACCATCCAGTTAGTCGTTGATGTAATTATGGGGTGTGCCGCGTATCGCCCCCGCTGTTTCATACCCACCGTTTGGCCCCCGCCTTTTTGCCCCAAGACGTTTCACCCCCAAACCGTTTCGCCCCGGCCCGCTTCGGCCCCGATATTAAATACTAAAAATAATGAATAGCATTCCAATGCTAGGTAAATGAGGTAAAAATTATATTGCATTTATTAAAAGATACATTTATATTATACAAAGCCCTCTTAGATTAAAATTGAAAATTATGGGCATCAATATCTATCGTATCATAACTTTCTACAATATTTCTTATTCTTGTTGCATAACACTATACTTTTTGTTTACTTTTAGTCTAGCACCTAACAATAATTACGAATTATTTAAATACAATTTGGCCCATGGGGGTGAAACGATTGGAAGCAAATCGGTGCCGGGGACTAAACGACTGAGGCAAAACGGTGGGCGCAAAATGGTCAAGGCCAAACGGTGGAGGAGAAACGTCGCCATCCCGTATTTATGTTAAGGCCTTATGGAACTACTCACCATCTGTATTCTTTCCATGGTCAGTTACAGTTCGTTTTTGTTGGTGGCTGGAATGACAGTGCCATCAGCATATTGTATATCGTTGATCCTTTCTCCCGTTATTATTTTACTCTCTGTTGCTTCTTAAAATGCATTCGCAAATTTGTCCTCAGAATTTATAAGTGGGACATTACAATTGGGAAGATCCCCCGTTGCTTTCCCTTGTGGAGAAAGTAAACAAGCACCTTTCCTCACCATGGCTCCCTCCTATTAGTTTTGAACTTACATTTATACTAGGAATTGACTATTTTTTATTTTCGGTACCACGTATCATCACGTAAAACATGCTGTTATTCAACGTAGGATGCAAAAATGTCAGGTTTGATAACCATTAACCAATATAAACAAGTATTTCTACAGTAACTTTTAGGAAAGGGATTATCTCTCAACAAATTAGATAATTAATTCAAATTTCCGTCTCTAAAATCTTAGTGATTCTATTTTTAATCCTAAAATAAAGTTAATATTCATCTTTGTCAGTCTCTGTCTTTTGTTACGTGTGATCGGAATGATACCAAAAAAGTATAATTACATCTGATTTAATATGAATCAACAGAGTGCCTTAAAACGAAATACCAGTATTAGATTCTTTTTTAATAGTGTGAATCGTAATGGTTAAATACCCGTAGAACATCATCGTAGGTAACTATTGCCGGAAATGGCATATATGGTACAGTTTATATATTCTTTAAAAAAGTAACTCAAAATCTTATTCCGGAGCAAACATGTGATAAAACACCCAATACAGACTGTGCTACCTTAAGTACTTAATAGTGTAAGTTTATACAAACCCACTATTGAATGTTTTATGTTAACTTTATCTTATGCCTTTAGAATGACTGAAGACCTGCGTACATACAAAGTGTGATCAGTTTCACTACTCTGAGCTGACAAATTGAGGTCGTCCATATATCGCAACAGAAAAGGCTGTGAAACGGTAATAAAGCTATGGCTTTCTTAACTAAACTAACTATCTGGGAGATATTTTGCCAAATAAATAAGCATATACTGACAAGCAGATAAGATCGATAGGCATACATATCGAATGTACACAAAAAGGGGGATAGAAAACTGCTCTTAAGCGTAACCAATTCGCTTTCAAGAATTTATGGAAAAATTATAAAAACTAGAATTGAAGATCAAGTAACCGACTTGGAAGAACAGAATGGCTTCGGAGCAGGTCGCTCGTGTGTCGATAAAATTCCAACGCATCCTGAATTTATCCACTTAGAGAAATCATATGATAGCGTCCCTCTCTGTAAACTATGGGGCTAAATGGCAAAAAATGGAGCTACCATCATATACATTAATGCCGTGAAAACACTATACACGGGAATGAATAATTATATAAAAGCCGGTTCTCAATTTTTCTCCAAAGTTCCGCTATCCAAAGGTCTAGGCCAGGGTTGTACATTAGCAACCACATTATTCGAGATATACCTGATGTCAGCTTTGAAAAACAGAAGATAAAAATGTCAAACCATGGGCATCTCTCGGTGACAATAAATTGTTTACTTTATATTTTGCTGACGGTCAGGTCCTAATGGCCGAAGATGAAGACGATATCACTTTATGATGAGAAATTTGGACGAGGAATGCCACAAATGAGGTCTGCAAATTAATATTGCTAAAACCGGATATTTAGCAATTAGCGCCGACACAACAGACTTCCCGATCGGTGGAAGAATAATAAAGGGAGTACAACAATGCAAGTATTTAGGTGCCAATTTCGATAAAAGTGGTACCAGTGAACCAGAAATTGAAAAGAAACTTATCCTAGGAGAACAAGGCTCTATACAATTAAATTCGGTACTCTGGAACAGCAGTATTCGCAAAGAAACAAAAATTAGAATTTACAAAACAATAGTTGAGAACATTACCACTTACGGATGAAAAGTGTGGGAAGCAACAGATCAAATGAAAAAAACTAAAAACTATTGAGATGTGGAGACGCTGTTGTGGGCTAACTCTCCTCGACCATATACGGAATGAGGAAATAAGAGAACTGGCGAATATGGAAAACGAACGGGAACTAAGATAAATAAGAAACATCAATTGTAAATACAGTAAATGCTAAAAGGCTACGATGGTATGAACATGTGCAGAGGATGATGCAGAACAAGGAAGGCCAATGAAAATGCTACATAGGGTGCCCTTAGAAGGACGAAGAAGAGAGAAACCAAGGAGAACTTGGAAGGTTGACATAGAAATGAGTATGACCAAAAAGTCATATGACCTATGTGGGAAGCAATAATAGAGTAACAATAGAAAGTAACACTGAAACAGTAGTCTCAATGTCGAAATTCGTCCAAATTAAACGGAGTTTTTATGAAAGGTGTGTATTTTCACACAGCCACACATTCTAATTAATAAAACATACATAATTACACACCAAGTCTATGCATTTCTCTATGCGTTCTTTGTGGAATAGGAAAATGTGGAATTTGTACCTATGAAGTATGCTACCGGCGCCTTAATTTATGTTCCATAATGTTTCTTTGTTTTAAGTTACAGTGGCGTTTCTCATGGCTGTCAATTGACAACTGCCGGCGCATGTCTTCTGCTCGGAATATTTTATAGAAATTATACCGAAGGGCGACCAGTAATTCTAGCTCGCGGAGTGTCTACGCCGAAATTACACCTACGAGTCGACAGTGCAATTTGACCTATAGTAGAGAGTAGTAGTATACCATTACGGTTTGCGTACGATTCTATACTGATCATTCAATGAACCATTCGCTTTTGAAATATCGGCCAAAATTTTTTTCGTGCTGTACATATGCCAATACATAATAATGATTCGCTATTATGACACTGGTTTGGTAGCGACCAACATAAATTTATGTTTTGTTTACGAGATTTATGTTATTTATGCAACGGATTGTACGGTGAGTTGCTTCTCCACGGTTCCTATCATTTGTAGAAACATAGCTTCATTGCAGGTTTTAAAAATTATCCCAGGTTCACTGAATCGTGATTTGAGAAAAATAATAACTTGTTTGTTTATTAAACAAATGAAAATAACATAATCATGGAGCAATTAATATTTAAAGGCGAACATTGAATGAGTACATTTAAAAAAAAAATAAAATAAAAACTACAAAATGGGATCATCTCCATATTGTAAAGGAAATAGTACGGGTGACAACTATCGCACTCACACTTAATAAAAAAAAATAAGGGTATTAAGCGAGAAACAAAATACTACTATTTGAAATTGTGATGGTTCCGGGCGTTCCATCCGGATTCTAAAATAATTTCGAAATGTGTAAAAAAAACAATTTGGCATTGGACAGAGAGTGGAAGCTTGTAATTGGCGGGTAAATAAACGAGAACATCAGAGAAAAATAGAAACAAATTATAAATATACATTAGAAACGTCATAACCTATGTTAGATAACTGTTAGACAACCTGACTGTGTTAGATAATGTGTGTTAGATAGAAATAACCTGTGTAGAAAAACTTTTGTTTGTTTACTAGTATTTGGCAACTTTTCATTTGAAATTCAAAAATCAGTTTTTCATTTCAAGAGAACTTTGCCAGCACAGTAATTACACTCACCTTTTCTCTCTCTCTCTCTCTTTTTCTCTCTCTTTCTTATCGACTTGTTATATTTGCTAACACTCTTCTATTTTTCAGAGTCCTCGGACGGCGCTCGGTGGTCGACTTAAATCACCTCTTTTTTTGCACCAACCTCTCCACTACGAAAGTACAATTGGCATTATCATATTTTTCTGAATCATGTGAAAGCTCAATCTATAACTATACCAAGTCTCCAACATCTTGCCATATAGTATTTATCGCAAAATTTTAATCCGTTTGCCACCTGTTCTGTAAGTGAAATTTGTGATTTTTAAAATTTTTGAACCCCTCGGGGTGGGCTATGTTGTGACCGTGCTTCTAGACTCACAAAAATAGTTTTCATCTGACTGCCGAATTTACTAGTTGAACGTCAAAGGGGTGAATTAAATCATTGATAGAATTCTTATAGCCGAACAGAAATGTTCCACTTACAAAATGAAATACATGCAAATTACCGACTAAAAATCGTTGATGTAACTATGTAAGTTAATTTAACTCAAAAATAGTTGAATCATGCGGGTAACGATAAGTAAAATGGTTGATTGTCTGTATGCAGGAATCATAACATTTCTTTTTTATTATAACAACAAAACGTACATATCTTCACGGTCATTTTTACCGTTGAAGATGTGGGAGGCGTCGAATTATCATTTTCATCTTTGTTGTAATATTTATAGCTATTAGCCAGTACTTTACAAAATTCCGACAAACGCACCGATCCCTTTAATCTCACCATGCCGACTCAGGCGCCGGATACTTGCGGAAATAACATGCTTGGGAACCCAAAGTCTGTTAGGTGACTGATATTGCAGTAAAAATATCAGTAACACTAAGAAAGGTTAATTAGAACTCGTCCAAGGTGAAGTTGAAATAAACTCCGTTATATTAAAATTTCTTTGGGTGAACCACAAAAAATTATTTAGTTGAGCATCTTGCAGCCCATTTGCCCTTTAGCAAGTGATTAAATTGTGTCAAGTGATTTAATAATTGAAAAGTGACAATCAACGTGGCAATTTTAAAACTAAACGAATAAGGTTTGATATGGATAAGGTATGACAATGAAATGACTAGTGTATATATATATATATATATATATATATAATATTTCAGCGCCCTTTCACCATGCATGCACTTTGTTAATAATCTAATTAGAAAATATTAAAGCATTTTTCATTACTGACCATAATATCGACTTTATTTAAAAACATATTATACAGTTCTCTTATATTATGCTCGAATTCTAGCATACATGTAATTCTGGATCACTGTTGCTGGCGGAATGTATAGTTTTGGTGTACATCACAGTCCGTCAAGCGTTCATTTTGTAGATTTGTAGTAATTTACTTTGCATACTTTGCTGTCATACATTGTTACCATCATTTTGAATACCAACTTGCGATAACCTTTACCTGACCCAAATTTTTGTTCTGACTCATGTGGCTCCACAAGATGTTTGCTCTCTGATCAAGGATCCATGTACAGTAAAAAAAATGTTTATGATAATAATCCGTGTAGTTATGTAGTATTAGATATTAGATTAAGAACTGCTTCTTCAAATCAGTATAATGTAGTAAGTAACTGTTTTGCACGCAAATGCCGAGTTCGTTATTTATTTCGTCAACACGAGTATAAGACTAGATTTTAATGTATTTTACAATTGTGAGTTTTTCTGCTTGCATGTAGTATTTTATTATGACTGAGCATTCAGTAATAGTATATTGGTAACTTAAAACTATAAAAGGGAAGAATGTTATACAGTATTACACATAAACAAAAATAAAAAATTGAGTATCTATAAAAAACCTATTCTTTGATGGGAAACACAAAACTGATCCCTGAAGTTTAATATCGTAAATCTGCCACAAATGTCAAATACTCAATATTAGTTAAATTATTATTAGTATATTAGTATAAATTATTCAGCAAATTAAGTCTAAGTAGAAGTCAAAGTATAGTTATTATCTAAATATTAGTTAGAGCAAGTTGTTATCTAAAGTAAGTTATAGTATTAAGTCAAAGTAAAATGAACTCGTATTTATTTACCCTTATAGTGTTCAGTGTATGAATACTTCATGTTCTACCAATTTTTATTGGCAAATATCACTATACAACCGGATTATTTTAAGACGTTTTGGGAACTTCTTTCTCTTGAGGTGATTTCTGAAAAATGGTAAATGCTTTTGGTTCAATTGTCTTTGTTATTATTTTAACAGGTGCCGGAATTGTTAATTTATTGGTTTCATTTACATGATTTTCAGTTTCCTTAATTAGAACCTCGAGGTCTCCACCAATTTTTTTATCTTTAGCAGCCAGTAACAAAAACGTTTATTTTTGTCATCTGGTAAACATCATCTGGTAATCTGTACAAGTTTCTATAGACAACCTATACTGAGGCCCATTAATGTTGCCAACTGTTCCAGCTCATTGCCGTTTATATTGAACACTTGACTAAATTTTGTCAAGTGCTTTCGCATATGGGTGGAAGAATAGCTTCTGAATTTGTAGCACCACCAGTTTCTGCTACTAATTCAGTAATTCCCGCTTCGGCAATCAAGTTCTGATTTTTACCGCCAACAAACTTATTTGGTGTCATTTGTTACGTAATAAGCCGCGGTATTCTCACAAAAGCTTATTAACCTAACTGGAAATCAGGAGCTATTCGGTTAGATCAGACAAGTAAAACGACTAGTCGCTTACCTGTTCCCTCTTGATTGCGATGACGTGGTTTGCTGGCTGCGGGTGATTCAATGGTGAAATCGAAAACGAAGATAATGTGATGTTCAGAAAGCACGACGAATGGAAAAATGCGTATGGAATCTTAAAGGTCGACGCCAACAGTGGCAAGCGACCTTAACAGTTTGCCACCAAAATATAGCCAAAAAATGCCCAAAACCAATTTTACATACGTCGGGAAGCAACATCGTTAGTACTTTAAACCAATATAATTTTAAACGTCGATACTAAAAACAACTAGAACTCTACAACGTTTATCAACTATTGACGACTCGTGTTAATGCCTGCGTTGAGATTTTCTCTGTTGCTGTAATTACACTTTTGAATCCTTGATGACGAAAAAATTTTATAACGACTGTGGCTCGTTGTGTATTAACAGCGGTCTGACAGATCTTTTGATGACATTTTAGGTGTATAGTAACAAAAGTCATATGGTGACGCCCTAAAATTTTTGTAATTTTTTAAATTATAGACTATTAAAATTTAAATGCATGATTATAGAGAATTTTTGATTGTTAGTAAAATTGTTATGCGTGATCAAAAAACTGAAGTAATCATCTTATAGGGATCTAAAAAACTTTTAAATTGAGTTACCGTAACAGTTATTTGGTACATTTTTTGCTTAATAAAGCGTTAAATGAGTTAAAATTAAATTATTACTTACTTGTGAGAAATTGACTGCATATCTTTATTTCTGCGTACAGAGCAAGTTATTGCTGGTACAAATTTCAAAGTGATTTATTAAGTTTTTGCAAAATTGAATTTATCTATCCCAGGCCCTTTCATTTTGCAATGGCATTCGTCACATTGTAATAAAGATAGGATTCTAAAGGGTCCCAATTAGGGAAGAAAATTTGTTCTATCAATCTAATTTCCAAATAACCCAAAATTTCATTTAAACAATTCTAATAATAATATTTTTAATAGTTATCATTTTTTATCTTATAAATAAATAGAATACCTTTGTTGCAATGACATATACAATAATAAATTAGGTTATTAAAAAAGCTGGCATTTTTTCACGAATTAAAAAAGAAGTTGCCCTACGACCCTTTGGAACGAAGTTGGATTTTTTTAAAAAATTCGCCACGACATTGTTAAAAAAAATTAAGAAACTCAACAAACGCCACTTGTAATTCCAGAAGTGTAAAAATTTTTTAAAGAATTTTCCTTTAAAAATTAGCCCTTGACAAAGCTTCAAACACGAACGGTTTTAAAACGAGCAGTTACTATTGTGGTGGGGGAACTACATATCTGGAATATTGATTAACATAAATTGATGTGTTTTTTTTATAGTTTGTACTGGCTTTTTGTGCTCAATATGAACAGTCAATTAGTTTTTCATTAAACCTGTAAATTAATCAAGTAACTTGTTAAATTATTAAAACAAAATTTTGTCTGCAAAATATAAATTAATTTTTCATTGTTCACGTTGAAAAGTAGAGAAAAGTGTTACATAATTTGAAATAGGTTGGAATATTTCGGGGAACTTTTGGAAAATTTGCAAATTTTCGGAACTTATAACATTTCAATACTCCATATCTGCTAAATGAGTACACTGAATTTCAATAACAAAGCAACAGTTATAGGAAATCAAAGACCCTTTCCAATAAGATCACTTTACCCGCGTTCCCACTTGAAAGATTTTTGGGGATGACACCCACGTGTAAATTTTAGACTATAATTTGTACGTCAAAAGTTGTCTCCTTTACAAACAAACGTGACGTATTTCAGGTTTTTTTTGACACTATCTTACTCTGACAGTTATGCCATGCGGTACGTTTTCGATCTGACTGTGTATATAATGTAAACCTTTTATTATTACAGCTAACTAAATTAACTAGTAGTTAAATTTAAAGGAAAACGCAGTGTTTTCCACGTCTTCGTGGGGAACATTCACTTGAGTGATATTGTGGCATATGAACCAAATCTATTTAAAAGGACCTTTTTAGAGATTACTCACATCCATAACAGTGAAAACTATGTAAAACCACAAAAATTGTATGTATTTTCACAAAATTTAAATACAGTATATTAAAACATCTTACGACCAATTAATATCATATCATAATCTTAGGATTATAGTAATGATTACTACCAATTATTTGGGGTGAAATTTCCTAATGGAATGATTGGCAAGTCTGTTTTCTTACAGTTTTAATATAATTAATCTGGTAAATATTTCCCAATTTCCAAAGTCAAAGGTAATTATATATCCCATGATTATAACGTGTTACACGAATATGTGTTTCATTTTTCCACGATAAAACACATATTTGTTATTTAATATTCTCCTCTTGTATGATGTCGCCAGTATTATAAACTTACGTCTCCTTCACTGTGAATATAATTTTCCATTTTATTTTATACGTTTGTAACATTATCATTGTATCTTTGAATTATGATTGACAAAACCCACAATAAATCAGAGAAAGTTCTCAAAAAATATCAAAGCGTTTCTTTTTTCCTACCCAAGATATAAAGCTGCGTTACCCATTAAATTTAACTACTCTGTATATACAAGTATGAGACAAAAGGAGGCATCTGTTATCTTTAAAATAAGTTTCTTAATTTTCTTAATATAGAAGAAAAGCACAGTGTACCTACATAAAAACACATATTGAATACATACAATTGTTTACATATGGACATAAGTCTCGATTTTTTACAACTAGCTGATTTGCCATTAGTCTGCTTATCGTCTTATCATTGTAGTTCTCGTCGTCCTCACAATTCTAATCGTGATTCATACGTTTATTGTTCACAATATTCTCATCATCATTCGATGAATAGTCTCATCGACTTAATTACATTCATCTTGTTCATTATCATTGTTGATAGTAATCACTATCTTCCACAGTTCACTACTTTCATTGGATTCAACACCCTTGCTACATTGGAAATCTACTCCGGTATTTGTAAAAAAACACAGCTTGACAGTTGCCGTTCTTCACATATATAGTAGTTCATACTCATAGAGTTTTCATACCGATATAATGCCTCGAAAATCTCAAAAATCGCCATTTTTCAATTCTAATGAAAATTGCTGATTTATTTAAAACCCATTAGTTTAAATAAATCAGCACTAAGTTATCCGATGAAAAACTACACGTTCTTATTGTGTAGGTTCCAATAAACAGATTACACAAAAGTATTTAATGAAGTTCACCACTTCCCCCTAAAATGTGCCTTTTCGTGTGTGCCGATGCCTACTTGTCGATAATTTTTACGTTCTCCGCTGTCTTTACATTGTGTACAAGCTTTTTAAGCGGTTTAACACAAGAAAGTACAAGTGGAGAAAAAAATTGCTTTTTTAAAACATAGAAACCCCCATCTATATTTCAAAGTGGATATTTTTTATTGACAAAATATTAGTCTTAAAAAATTTGAATTGGATAATCTACAATTTTTAACAAGAATTTTAAACTATTTCTTGCAATAATTCAGAATTATGATACATAAGCGACTACAGTACTCGGTCAGCATTTTCAAGATGAGTTTTAAAAATGTTCCTGGAACTTCCCAAAAATTTATTATCAATTGGACAAGAACAGTAATTTATTTATTTATTTATTTACTCCGCCACATTTATTTTACGCTTAATATTTTACTCTTTCTGTTCTGTAACAGAAATTTTAGGAGAAGTTTACGTGAAGTGACGCAAAAACATATATTATCATGAAAAAAAAATACCTACACATTAGGAAAACTACTACTTTTTTATATGAATCCAAATAAAAATATGTAATTCCACAAATTTATACTGTAACTTTTTGGAAACTAATGTTACATAGAAATATTAATAAAATTACATGCCAGTAGTAGTAAGATTTAATATGTTCGCTGGGAAACCTATTATTTATTGATGATATAAAGTTTCATTTATAATAAGTTTTGACAAGATTACAGCATTGATTGATTTAAAAAATACCTAAATTGCAGTGTAAATTCTACGTGACTCTTTACAGTGTAGCACAAAATCTACCTTATCTCCCAACGGGTTTTGTTATTTCGAGTGAGGGATTTATACTGCTCCCACAGGTACAAATCTCGAATACTGCGATTGTTACAGTTCTAGCGCGTCCTCTAATGCAAATCTGACCCTTTGAAAGTCATCTTGACTTAAATTTCGGAACAAGACTTGACAAGATTAAAACAACTAAGATGTAGTACCCCACTTTATTATTCCTCAATGTTAAACATTTTTCTTCATCATTTTTGTCTAAATTTGGGTCCTTCTATTCAGTACCATTTCAAAAATTTTCAGGAGCGTCATAGACACAATCAAGACAACTATGCTTGAAATTCTCCAAAACCGAAACAACTAATTGTTTTCAAATAAATTCTCTCACGTGAGAAAAAGGGGCACGTATCAAATGTGTCCCGCTGGCAACGTCGACGGGGTAGAGTCGACTTAAAAAGTGTGCAGACCGAGGGATGCAGCAGAAGATGGCGTCGGGGTGAGAAGGGGGGCATCGAGTCGGGCGAATAGAGAGGAGAGGTTTTGCGGGAAATGTTTACGATTTACGAGAGAACGTCGTCGGAACTCCAACTCGGTGGTCGGGAAGAGAGAAAGGAAGAACAAGAGAAAGAGAAAGAGCAGAGGAAAAACAACTTTCAAAGTCTCCTAAATTCCCAGGCCGGTCCAACACCCGGATGGACGGATGGAGCAGAGTTCGGTTCCGATGTCAGCCGATGGGGGTTCGCAAACTGTCCCCTAAAACTTTTACAATCGCCATCTCTCCTTCTCTCTTTCGCTTCGACCTATATGTGTGTGTGTGTGTGTGTGTGTGTGGGAGTGCGAGTGTATGTGTGTATGTGTGTGTGTGTGAGTGTGTGTGAGGTATATACGGCATACTTGATGGCCTATCTTCCAATGTGAGTAGCGGCCATAACACTAAGATGTATACGGCTGCGCTGGGGCCCCTCCTATACATGCTATATGCAATTCGCATGCCGACGTACCTATAGGTATATCCGAAACGAGTGCAGGCAAGGGTGTTCCGTGTGACAGTCATTAGTCGTGTTCGACAGCCGCGGGCGAAATCCTCTCCTCACCTCCGCCTCAACCTCTCCTCCTTCTCCTCCTCCTACACCTTCTCCATCTCCTCCTACTCCTTCTTCGTCTTCCTCACATACACACGCACACACACAAACATACGTCTTCTCCACCTCACCACCGGCATCGGGACGTCCGCCGGACTTCATTGAAAAGGTGAGCATTTTAGTTATTAGTGAATTGCGCCTCCCCACGCCGCTATATTGCGTTTTGCTTGTTGCTTCTTATCTTTGCGTGCGTACACGCACAACTAATCAAAGAGCTCGTGCTCTCTCTCCTCCTTTTTCTTTCCCTCTCTGTTCGCATGCAGTCGCCTCTCTCATTGTTTATTCAAAGACGGTTTAATTAGGGGTCCGACGCCGTGCTTATCGCATTCGATCTTTACACTATAAATCGAAATCACTAGCGTTGTTGTTATATTTGTTTCGGTTTTTTTTTGGGAGATGTGATTTATTGACTGGGCGGTACGTAATCAATATTGCTAATCCTTACGAATATTGGTGCGGCTGCAGAGGGCGCCTTTTCTTGTTGAGGTTATGTTTTGGAGTACCGCAATTATGTCACCGAGAAGCAATTTTTGAAACGTCCCAACTTTAATTATTGCAACAGCTTCTAGCTTAATTACATGGCTGAAAAACTTTGATATACTTTTTAAAGTATTAAGTGATTCTAAAAAAAAACACAGTACCTTGTGTCTCAATAACAACACGATGGTGTTTTTTATTCTTGTTAAGACAAATTACATAATTCTAAGCATTTCAATAGAAGTTTGGTAACCCTAATTTACACATACACCTGCTGTAGTCAACAAATTTCACACGTTTGTTATTGTTTTGTGCCTGCATAACAATCGATATAACATGTAAGGTGTTCAACATTACAAACTAAGTGAGACAAAACTAAGAGACAAAGTAGTTTGTCTACAATTACCACCAATAGACTTTTATTAAACCTTGTATACACTTACTAGAAAATTCATATTTTTATTTCAATTTTCGCGTTAATATACTTTCAATATATGTTGGGATAAAAACTATCTCATCCATTTGATAGGGTAAACTTTTTGATTCCACTCTTTTTAAATGTTGCATGACTTTCATAATAAATTTCGAATGTCTGGGTTAAAAAACTTTTGGTTAACTGCTTCATAATGCGAATATATAGTTATGTGAATGGGAAAATAACAAAGTTAAAGGAAGCATATGGTTTATTAAATATATGTGGTAAGTCTCTTATAAAAATTCTATAAAAATTTCAGTTACGTACGAGAACACAACTCAATTTTTAATTCACTGAAAAACGATTGCCTTAAATTATTAAAGTGAACAGTTATAATTTGTAATTGTGCTATTTGCTTGTCTGTTGTAATTAATTTGGGCTTATTGAATACATTTTACAAATTTGCCTTTTTTTTATTTTTCGAAGTAAAATTTTACCTAAGACATCAGTGTACAGTTAATGAGTGTTAGAAAAGTGTTATTTAGATCAACTCAGTAATATTTCCGCAATTCAAGGAAACGTTAATAAATATATCTAAATTTTTGAAACATGGATCTCTCGTAAGAATTTTTTCTTATATGAATAGTTTGATTTTAACAAGTCAGAAATTTCAGAAATTTCATAAATAAATGAATTAATAAATAAATAGCAAAACTTAAAATTAAAATGGAATTCTTTGGAACATCCAATCTCCAACATTTAATAGTGTTTCTGGCCTTCCAAAATTCTAATCCATCTAAAGTGTTCAAAAACAAACAAACATGAACAAACGTAAAACTACCAATTTTTTTTAAAATCATTTCATGCGCAACTTTTTCCAAATTTATGAAACTGGACACCCAGAAAATCCATTAAAGTATTTTGATTTCATTGAATCAAAGACGATAAATTCATAGTTTTTAAACAATGGTGGTATTTTTTTATTTTTTCCAGTACATATAAAAGTTCATGTTAGAAACAAGATATGGAAATGGTCAACTTACTTATTTGTAACCGATTCAGGTCAGTATTTTCGTTTATTAACTTATTAAACTTCCATTGTCTTAGAAGGACTTGTGAAATTACTCTATATAAGTATGTCAAATACGTACGTGTCATCGCTGCATTAATGTCGCCATATTTATTTCATCTTGTTTACATTTGTTCAACCAACACCGGTACCTAGAAAATATTTTGTTGATAGTACTAATGGTACTTACGCTACCTACTCTCTAGATGTCGCCTAAATCATCTAAGAATATATATTGGGCGAATATTCATAAATGTGTACCTCTTTAACCTTTTCATTAATCGAAGGGGCGGATTTTTGAACTGAAACGACGTCAAATTTTTCAGAAATTTTTTTCTTGAAAATATAATGAAAAAGCTTCTAGAATATGTCTAAAATCATCTAAAAATCTGGATTTGTTTCTGTGGTCCTCGAAGAGTGAATCGATATAAAAAGTGCATAAACATCTTAGATTCGATTTTAAGGCGAATTTGGTAATTTGATATTCTAAAGAAAAATCTAGTCTTTATTTGAAAAATTTTCTAATCTTTTCTAATATCAGTTTGGTCCTTCAAAATCCCAAAGAAATCTCTAAAATATTTTGCCGAATGATTGAGGTTTTCTAGTACTTAAAATCAAAACTAAACTAATGCTTCTAGATTCCACTTGAGGCCCTTTAGGAAAATCTAGATATTTTCTGTGGTCCCCAGAGAATTTCAATATTTAAAATTTCCTTAATCCATCTACATTACAAATGGCTACTCTCAGATATACACTTGTGGCGGTTTGATATTCTATAAGAACCAGGAATTTCTATTCTGGTTTTCTTTGTAGCGGTTAAATCTAAGATAAAAAGATGAAGCTAGGATAAAATTATTAATATATATGCGTAAAACTGTCATATATTAAATCATATAATATCGACGATTAATACGAAAAGTCGCAGTAATATTCCATTTGTTAATGATCTGAAATTATTAATATGAACCACCTCGAAACAACTACTCCCATAGCTAATTCCACTCAAGGCATTAAATTATGCGGGATGGTTCATATTTAAGGTTTTCGCCTTTACGGCCTAAATTGATGAAATCACAAGAATATGAATGTATAAAAAAAAATTTACGACGAGACCAGGACTGAAACCTTGGAATGATTTTACCAATTAAACTACATCGGTCGTACCTCTTTCCTTTACAATGTTCCTTGATAATGTTTTGTGAAATTGTAAATCTTTGAGAGTAGATTTAGTTGGATTTGGATAAAAACATCAGTTTGAAATATATATTGAAAAAAGTGATTGGTTTGAATAGTTTGTTTTCTCCTTTTTGCAATATCTAATGAACGAAATTTCAAGCAAAACATTTTGAATTCTAGAGTTTCTCAACGCCTACAATTTGCCATTTAAATTGTTTCCGCTATAACCCACACTTGATTCACTCTATTTGGATAAACTTGTAAACTGATTGTTCATAAATTTCTAACGTAAACTGCTACCTACTAGCATAGCCAATCGTTTATAAACCCTCTCCTTACGATGACCATTACCAACATTCTTTCTATTATAGGCTATGAAATGGCAGCACTAATACAATTTCCAAATGGATGATATTTTAAGGTTACCAAACAAAAATTTAATAAACTTTACATCAGAACAGAGGGAAACGAATGTTTTAGGAGTAGAAAATTATTGTTTGAGCCGAGGATGAAATGGATAACATTAATAAACTAGTCATAAATGTAAATGGTAATGAGTAAGAAGTGAGATTCAGAAAATATCACTCCACATGTGAATATCTCCTAACAATGAGACTGTTAACCGGTTAAAGACAACAGTGACATATGTCTAGACTTTATTGATTTCCTGAAAGCATTTGGCAGAGTGAAGCACTAGGCCATGAATAACGCAATGAATTGTGCTAAAGTGGATTAAAAATATATACAAATAATTAAAAAATATATGCGAACATGCAACGCTCACTATAAAACTTGTGAATTCAAATCCTCTGCCCATTGAATGGAGTATAAGATAGGTTGGCAGTTTATCTCTTTAACTGTTCACATTGGCTCTAGAGGACGTGTTGAGTAACTACACTGGGAAGATAAAAAATATTAATAAATGGCAAAAAAGTTAATTATTTCCTTTATGAGATTGGCCTCACAACAGTTATTCCTACCGAACTGGAAAAATGTTAGCAGAACTTCGAACAGAGACATCTAAAATTGACGTAAAAGTAATTTATCAATAACCAAACCCTGTGCTTAGATGATCACCAAATAGGAGTTATCAACAATTTGTTACTGCAAAGAGGGGGAAAAACTACTGAAGTCGCGTATTTTTTGCAGTGCATATTGCAAAAATAGCTTATTTGTTGTTTTTTTTTTGGTTTCAAAAAGTAGCTATTGTCATTACATAAATAAAGACATTATAGAATCTGTCATGACTAACTTTACCCTTAAATCCTTTATCCCGACCTGTTTTCTCTGATCAAAAGTATTGAGTCAAAAAATTAATGTTTTTATCCAAATACAGCTGAACAGAAAACTTTAAGTTGGAAACGCATAGGGAATACTACCATGACCCAAGTACAGATTCCTGGGGAACACCAAACTTATTAGAGCTGCAATTATTATTAACATTTTTACACAGACAAATTGTGTTCTACATATACGAGTACGTTAACTTCTAATAATTTCATTCGAGTACGAAGTGTTAGAGGGAATTTAAATAAATATTTCAGGCAGTTTTCTAGAACCCTATTTATTTATTCACTGACAGTGTCTTGACATCGAATCTAGAAGGTTTAGATCGAGTTTCAAATTCTATCATTTTTCGAGGACGCAGGAAAGATCTAGGTTTTCCTAAAGGACTCATGTAGAATCTAGAGGCATTTTCATTTTTATTCCAAACACTAGAAAGCATGAATCATATCGAGAAAGACTGTGTAAAATGGAATCTAATAGTTCACGAAAGGTTCAAACAATTTGGTATTGATTTTGAACGTTAGAACGTAGAATTTCACAATACATATCGAAATGTGTAAAAATAAAATTATTATTTGAACAAATAAATTATTACACTAATGATTTTCTTATAATTGTTATATGGCGGACCCTTGAGTGTATTGAAAGAATAAGAAAAAAATTTAACTGTGAGTAGTCACTGTAGCAGCCCTTATGTTACAACTAACCAACAAAACTTACTTGACGTAAATTGCCAAAGGCATTAAATCGCAAGATTCTATTGGTATGATAAACTCATACGAGGTTAACTGAAGGATCTAAGTTGCTTATTTAACAATTACCGTTGTATAGAGACAGGAAACTGTTTGAAAAGATGGGGTCCATGTTTAAAATAAATGCGCTGAACGGTTGCTTGAAAACATTGACAAGTGTTAAAGTAATAATGGGATTGCATTTACAAGTATTCATATTTAAAACAAACCAGACAAGCTGAAATCTCAAATATTAAATATGTAAGATGGGACCATCTGAATGCTTGCCAGGTAGTTCCAATAGTTGAGAAGATAAATGGTTTCGTAGGTGTTGCGTATCGTTGTATTTAAATTTAGCCTAAATTCAGGTTAAAGAATGTACAAACTTTTTAGGTTCCATTTATATATATATATATATATATATATATATATATATATTAAAGTTATGAGTGCTTTATAACTGTAATAAAAAATTAATAATCTTAGTTTATTAGTTTGGTAGTTTTAGTATATAAAGTTTAGTATGTATATAGTAAAGAAATTAGGAAAGAAAAATTATTTCTTTAGTAAAGAAAAGTTCTAAATAATCAATCGGCCGATCATTTTCTTTTTGAAACATTCGAAAGCGAAATTCAAACCCTGGAATTTAAAAAAGTTTTAACTTCGAAATAAATAACAATTGATTCACAAGTTTTTCATTACTCATTACATTTGGAATGAACCCTACGGAACACTTCCCACATTTGGATATAGCAATAAAAATTTTTGTATACAAGAGGTTGGTTGTATTTAAATAATTTTGTTACGCTCTGTCAATAAAAGAAACTTAATTATTTTAATGTGTAAACTTGAATCATCTGGTACACAGTAATTGACAAAAAAAACTTATCACACTTATTATGATTCAAATTTTAATGAACTAAAGAGTCCATGAACTGAATTTACAAAGAGGATGAACAGAATTGCATTTACATTTTTTCAAATTCAACTTTTACGTCAATCAATAGTTGTTTGTTGTTTATAGTTTGTTCTTTAAATGGAAAAACGGTGTTTTTATTTAATTTCTCTTAATATAATACCCACATTTTCTGTGATTTCTCCATTTGCACGCAAAATGAAAATTTTTGCCACATAAATGTCATCCAGTAGTAACTCTCATTATTTAAATACAATAATTGCATGTTGTAATTGTTTTCCTTGGCACGGCTGATAATTTAATAAGAGGAATTACTTTCTGTCAAAGGATAATTTTGCATGACAAACATGAATGTGTGTAATAAACCTAAAATTGTATCGACGCTTCGAAAGCTAAATATGCAACCATTTCATTGGTTGCAGTGAATTTAAAAGGTTTATGCGAGATTCAAAATGTTACACTCTCCGAGGGCAATATAAATTATGTATATAAATTTTCCTAAAGCCTTCTTGTAATAATTACAAACAATAGAAACTGTCAATAATACTAAAAAAATCTCTTTAGTATGATTTATATAACAGAGGTTACTTTAGAATTTTAAAAGCTCAGAACGGTTTTAAAATTGGTTTTCGAAGATTTATGGGATTTTCGAGCTTGTAAATTTTTGTTAAACATCAAGAAACTTCTAGAATCTAGAAGAATAGTTTAACATTCAAAACTCTCACTATCCCCAAGGAGAGTCTAGTTTCACCAAGTTACGAAAATTTTTATTTTTATTTTAAACTTTAGAACGAACTTAAAATAAAGATTACACGAGTTTCTACATTCTAGAATTTCACATTACCGAAAGTGCCTAAATATTGAATCTAGTTGCAAGTTTCAAATTGTTTCTTTGTCTGAGGACTACTGAAAAAAATTATAATGTAAGGGATTCATAATTTCAAACAGTAGAGTTTAAATCATGTGAAAGAAAATCTCTAAAAATTTCCATAGAAATTTGTAATTCCGAAATATGCTTGGAACGGAACCTGGAAGGTTTGGGGAGATTTGGAATGTTTCACTTTTAATTCCAATCTTCAGAAAATTTAAGATTCTAGATTGAACATTCCAGGGGTTCTACTAGTGCCTTTATCATCTAAAACTGCCGTCAAAGGAAACCTAGGTGGTTTACTGAACATCATAAAAATATCATTTTAATTTTAATCATTTGTGCGTCGAAGTTATTATGAAGTCGATCATGTTTTTTGTTTTACCACATACTCACCTCCACTTGCGGTTTGGGTGTTTTCTAAAAAAAAAAAATCATGATAAACAACCCATTTTGCAATCAAAAGTCTATTAAGTTCTCTCCACCATGATTCCTTCCTCCAAAACTATGGTGTCAAATAGGGTAACAGGGTTATCTAGAAACGGGCCCATGTCCTATTACAGTCGAGATGTGCTCTGTGTTTCTCGACAGTCTTCACAAATGGGATTTCCCATAATATAAAGGAATGTTCGTATCTACTTTCCTTATTCTCATTTGAAGATGGCTACTATACACCCGAAAAGTGTTATCTATATGTTTTATCGGCGATGTTACTTGGGGGTATTCTTTACTATATTACTTTGAGCATATCAAAAACTTTTAAAGAACTTTTACAAATATGGAAATTTCACCTCGAAAAAATAGCGTGGAACTCATTAAATCTGTGACATAATTGATGACCTATTTCCAAAACAGCCATGAATACTTCAACCATCCTACTGTAGACATTTCGCCTCCTCTCCACCCTCTTCTCTCAATCTGTCTCGTTCTCTCTCTCAATTTTCATCGATGAAAGACGAAAGGAGCGCAATAAATAACAGGTACCGAGGAACAGAGGCGACAGCCATTGCTGGAATGAGCGTGAGTGGTTGTTACGAGGGCAATGATCCTCTCGGGCAGGAGTAGAAGAGCAGTAGTATTATACTCTCGGGTTATGGTACCTATGAATTCATAAAAAAATGGTAGTCGTTGTTTTGACGTCTCTCGAAATGGAAAGGTTCGTTGTGGTGCATCTTGGGAGTGTTGGGAGTGTTTGTTGTGCGCGAATAGTTAAAGTGAAGAACAGGTAAAAAATTTGTTTAACTTCGGATGGCAATGAGAAGTCGGTGGTATGGCACTTCACTGAAGCACGTTAATCATCATGTGTGTAGGGAGCCACCGATTTGTTAATTATTTATTGGATTTACCTCTAAACCCAGATAAACCTCTAATCCTGGATGAATATGAGTAACAAGTGCCGCAATAAATCTCAATAAGTCGTCGATTCCTTGATTTCATTTGCCAAAAATATATATAATCTTTGTCTGAGTCACTATTATTTCTTCTGCATTAAATATTTCTAACGGATGCGAATCGAACACGAGGAATTTGTGGTGAAACCACCGTGAAGTTGTGCCATTATAAGGCATCTCAATAAACATGTATAAAACGTGCCTGTTTGACCAATCGACGAAGGTTATTGTGGTGGTTATGTTCGGTGAAAAATTTTTACCTTATGAAGTGAACCGGTTTCGTAGGCGTCCACTCAGATAATGTCAAACATACGCAGAGAAATTTAAGGTTAGGAGTTCTGGTGGAAAATGAGACAACTTTCTTCAATTTATTATTTATAGATTGTCGGTTTATTAGCTCTTTTAAGACAGCTATGATCCCATATTTCAAGGCGTTTTTGCATCATGAAACCCGTTTGGAGATTTGATTTCAATAGAACTTGTTAGTGTTTAGGATTCGATTTGAGAGTTTTCATGCAGGATGAATTAAAATTTTGGATATTTACTGGGAGGTTTTTTACTTTATATTTAAATATATTGCTTACATTCGTCATAATTCTGACGTAAATGAAACTAAAATTCTATAATTGCTCTGAAGTTTGAATTATATTTAAAGAATTTGGAATTCTATCTGGTATCTGATGTTATTTAGTTCTCATCGCATCTGTTGTCTGCTGTCAGGAATGGTTGATTTTTTTTCATGCGTTTGTATGACGATTTATGACGAATTAAAGGATATCAAAGGACTCAAAATACTTACGATATTATTTATTACTTAAATGATAAAAACAATTAACGTATTCATTAAAAAAATAATAAGATTAAACTATTTCCAATACAATAAAATTTCGGGGACCTAATAATTTTTTGTTTGATCTTAGTTATCTATATGCTCTATATGAAAAAGTTGTAACCCATCATCAGTGAAAGAGGGAAATTTTATGTGAGGAAAAACTTAATAATATAAACAATTAAGAATGAACAAATAGTTTTTACGAGTTATAGTAAAAAGAATTAATTTTTCGGCAAATATTCTACACGAATCTGATGTGCTTCGAAACTATGTATTGAATTTTATTCACATCGATTAAATTCTTTACCTGTTCTTCCAAGAAAACTTAAAGAACAGCAATTTTTTGATGATTGAAAATAAATAAAGAACACACCGCATATACGTAATATTTCTGTAATATATGGCTCCCGTTGTAAAAGGTAGGTGGTACAAAATTTGAAGTTAAAATATGCAATATTTTTTACAAAAAGAATTACTTAATTGGAATAAGCCCCATTTTGCAACGTAAATTCCTAGCATATAAAATCGTACAGTAAAGCTCACCGGCCCTGCTAGCTGAAGACTAGTAGTAGTAACTTGGTGCAAAATAGTGCAATAAAATAGTTTAGTTTAATTACTCAAAAATGCATTATAATAGAGCACTCTAAAAATGATTCTACACAAATAGAATATTGTTTCGACAATTAACTTTATTAAACCACCAAGTGATATTTTACTTATATTCTTAGCTTTTGGAAAGCTCAGTACGATTGTTAGTGGTGAAGTTAGAGATTTTTTGTTCAATCCACCATTGTGGGTTTTGTTATTAAAACTATGAATTACTTTTTACAGGAATCTGCAGATAAAAGCTCGCCATTGCGTCTTAGACAAAGCCACTGCGTTTGAAGTTTATTCGAACATATTTTCAAAACACATAATACTTCTATAAAATTTTTTGCAGTAAGATCAAAAGCATTTCCTATAGTTCGAAAAAAAAAGCATTTTTTCACTTATTAATTGTTTAATACATACTTGCTCACAAAAATTTCAAATGCGAATTGATAGAAATTCGTGGCCCTTAACGCCGAGGGTCAGCCTTCTTTCGCTGATATTGGGTTAGAATTTCTCTCCAAAATATGTGATTGTGAAATTAATTAGGTTCATTAAAATGTATGTGACACAAGCAACGCAATGCAGGAAAGGGGACGCAGGTTGACATAGTGCAGAAAAAAATTACCTGTGTAAGAACGTTGTGCAACATTGTAAGAACCTGCTAAAACGTTGTCACCGTCTACTATATTAACAATTAGCGTGAACCGACCTAAACATTCAAATAACCTAGACGTGCATATGAGTTATTATTATATATATTTTGTATATATTATAATTAATTATTAATATATAATATATTAACATATAATTATTATGTATAATATGTTATACATTATATTATATGTGTTAGTAAATGTTAAAGAATAAATATAACTTTTGGAAAAAGACCTATTCGTGCACGTTTCTTGTGTCTGAATCGATCTGGTCTGCACAAGCTCAATATTAACGTCAAAGGAAGCGATGACGTTTTAACATGTACTTAAATTTTATAATTGGGTACATAACACAGTAACATGTACCGAGCACACCGTTAAATCTAAACGTGCAAATAGCGACCCAGGATAGGGCAGTGCAGAACAACATCGGATAAAAACTGCCCGAGGCACTATGACAGAAACAATTTTTTACTATTCTTGACTATTTTTTATTTGGACTTGGTTCCTTGAAAACTCAAATCCATGCAATTTTATTAAAAAAGCGGTTACAGCAAAAGGCACTTTACGTTTGTCATTTTTAACTCTAAAACTGATCAGACGTTTTGTGAACTTTTTTATCTGTCATTTCATCCATATAGAGTATCATAAGAGTTTTTTAGAGAATTTTTAGTTATTCCTACTTTTCTTAAAAACGCCATTGGTGGTTTATTGCAGATTTTTTACAGTTTAATTTAGCTATTTAATACTTATAACTTTCATTATTTTTCTTTTGGATTTCCCTATAGGGAATTTTATGCTTGAGAATTTGTAGTTTTCCTTAATTTTACTCTTGATGGCTTTAGAGATTGAATTCAACCCCCACAACGACTTAGCAATTTAATTTATATAACGTACTCTTGAAATATTTTTCTCTAAAATCACCCTTAGGTTACACATTGCTCTTTAGAATTTCTAATGAGATTAGAACGCTTCCCTCCTATGGGAAGTTTATACGATGAACACAGTCCATTTTTGGAATTTCTTAACAGATATAAATTCAGATGCATGTCTAGGTTATTCCACATTTTAAGTCCATGCACGCTAGTCATGCCGAAACTGTACAATTGATACACGTTAACTTGAACCCCAATAACACCGTAAAATAAATCCTGTAGAGTACTGAATGCTGTACTGTCCTGTACTACATTGTCTGTGTCACCCGCGCCTCAGTGCCTTCCCGGGCTAATTTGTGTCTCAGATTTGAATGAAAATATAAGAAAAAAAAATGTGGCAACCTAAGTTTTGACCTAACAATTTTTGAGAATGAAATAAAAAGGGTACTCTTAATTTTGCTTTCAATTTACCTGTTGTGTCATTTACATTAAAGTAACCGTACATTCATTGACTAACCTGCTTTTTCAACAAGGTTATAATCATGTAAAATGTCACCCAAGAGAGCCTGACGGTAAATGGGAAAAATTTGTTGATTTTTTTTATTCATGCCATGCTTAAATATGTATCTACAAAAATTTGTTTACAGTTTCAAAACGTTTGTAAACTTTTGTTATATAGGGACAATAAAAACATTTACCGTTTAGCTAGTCTGCAAATAATTAATTTTCAATTATATTTAAATAGCTTAGCATGAAACAGTTTTTTAGTAGACTAAATTTGTATTAAATTAATGTATTGTCTAGACTTATGTTTAAAATTTGAAACCGAGCAAATTTTTATGGTAAAATTATAATAGCTTATATTTTAAGTTTCTTTAGTAAACTAGAAATTTTTTTTAAATTTCTAGTGTCATGTTTAACTATCCCGATTTCACTCACGAATTTGTCATTTTTCTTATTTTTTCAAAGTATCTGAAATCTAATCTAATATCTCACCAATTACAGGTCCTAAATATTTTACCGAATATTTAGTAATATTGTAGAAACTTTACCCCTTTTCCACCGCTGTTTAAGGGGTGGAAATATAATAGCTTATATTTTAACAGTTTTTTAGTAAATTAGAACAAATTTTTAAATTTCTGGTGTAATGTTTAACTATCCCGACTTCACTTACGAATTTGTGATTTTTTTTATTTTTTCAAAGTATCTGATATCTAATCTAATACCTCACCAGTTACAGGTCCTAAATATTTTACCGAATATTTAGTAATATTGTAGAAACTTTACCCCTTTTCCACCCCTGTTTAATTGAAAATGTTGGTTTTACTGTTTAACTGGTTTCACTAGTTACAGGTCCTAAATATTTTACCGAATATTGATAGTAATATTGTATAAATTTTACCCACTGTTCCACCCCTGTTTAATTGAAAAGGTAGATTTAACATTTTTTAGGGCAACTTTGAAGTCTGACTGTTACCGTGCAGAGTTTAAAGCTTTGAACTACTAGAAAATTATCTCAGGATTAAACCGGCACAAATAGATTTCACCCCTGGAAAAGGAGATTAGGAATTTTCGTATGTTTCTGAACTTTATTGGAGCCTAAGCTGTAACAAGATAGCTACCCGGTGACGAGTTTAAATTTTGTAATAATTTGGGAACTCTTTAATACATTTTCCTTCTTTCCTGGGTATCTGAAATTTCTGGGTTTTTTTTTTTTTAATTTTCAGACCATTCCTGAGCCTGAGCTATAACCGTAGCCAGTTTCAAGTTTCTGTTAGGCAAATACTTCGGGATACAAACCATATAAATAAATTCCATCCATATTTTCGTCGTTTGCTCGCTGAGGATAATCGGGGCTTCCGGATTTTTCTGGATGTATTGTGTATCGAAGCTATAAGCGTGCTAAATTTCAAGTGTCCAGGTAATTTGAATGTGTCCTAACATTTCCAAACATACATGAACTCATGTTTAACACTTTTCACATTCTGTTTGTTCTAAATTTCACTTTCTTTCACTTTCACTTTTCCTTAGTTCGATCTTAATTGATTTCCATAAGTTCACCGTCGCAAGCAACTTGCCAATGCTTAAATATACCCTTCTAGTATGGAACGTATCTTCACCACAACACCATAATGGGACATTGGAGAATATTGCTGAAGATTATATATTTCATTTTCCTGTTAATAGAACACCCCAGGACGTTTTGTAACATTTTAAAATCATCCTGAAATTTTATAGTCTCCTGAACATTTTTGAACGTTGTCCAACGTTCCAGAGCGGGAAGAATCCTCAAAATTTTCAGAATCCTCCGAGATATCCTGGAACATTCTCGCACATTTTGAAACATTATATGTAGAATATTTTTAAACATTCTCATTCATTTTAGGTGAACATTATGGTACATCTCGTACCTTCTGGTAAAGTCATTACTCCATCAATATCCATTACTTTTATTACTATGTAATATGAAAGGAAAGCGGAACATATCTTTAGTTTATGAATCTTGCAGGCAATAGAGAATGCTCTTGAAAATAATATTTAGGTCCTTGGTGAAATTCAAAAAAATGTGAGAAAATGATTCTAGTAAACAGATTATGTTATCATCTGCTAACTGACTTCTTATAGAGCTGCAAATATAGCGAGCGGCCAGGAAGGCCCTTTCAGCTTCTATATATAGCCGGTGGAACGGTGTCGCACTATCTACGCATTTAAATGCCTACTCATTATACGACAGTATTTTTCCAAGTAATTAGTGTGTTCATATATATTATTAATTTAACGGATCCGGTAAACATTTATTGATTCTGGATCCGCCGGATTACTGGATCCGGTTTTCCAGATTGCACTTCCTAGATTCAAGCGTGTTGATGCTAACACAACAAAGAATTTGTATGAATTTCGAAGAAATAAAAATAACTTTGTCGCTTATACGCAACATTCCGAAACCGACTCTCCAATTAAAATTAAAAAATGCGGTGCACGGGGCGTGTAAACAGCAAAATTGTTTTTTGATTCAATCCGTGCTGGGAGACCGATTTTAAATGAAAATAACTGATCTAGCTAAAAACTTCCGCCCCAAAAGCTTGCGTCCCTCGTTTACAGCCCATTTGGGCCAGTAGTTATGGTGAGCCTGATACTGCTGCTACTTATGTCACCATATATATTTATTTATTATATGGTAGATATCGGGCACATTTATAAATACGATAGGTAAAAATTAACAGTACAGCATTACAAACGTGAATACAATAAAAAAAAAAAAGGATAAAGAGAAAGATATAAGGGAATTTACGCGGACGTTAAACGAGAATACCTGATCAATTGAGCCATGATTCATGATCACATTTAGTATACCTACAACTAACTGACTAATTGATATAAACTCGTTCTTTAACTCATACCGTGTAACTTATATGATTGTATATAATCGATTTTTGAATTTTTACAGCAAATGTGTTCTGTGAATTGACACAATTAAACAAAAATTCCCTTGGTAGTTACTCGACTTTAAAAATCAAACATTCTCTCACTTTCCTCGTTTACATATCCGTACATCAAGAATCGATTTATATTTTTTTAAATCTCTCAATACATTTTGGGCTCTCCCTTCCTCAACGTTCCTAATAATGAAGCGATTGTCCGAACAAGGCCACCCGGATTTCAAGACGACGACGGCGACACGAGCACATCAAGATGGCCGACATTCGAAACAGTCGCAGCGGAATAGAAAAAGACTGCCTTCAAGGCACCACGGGTGGGAGGGAAAGATCCGGAACACTGGGGCTGCGTCAAGGGGCGAGGGGAGAAAAGGGTGAGGCGACCGGGAGAACTCTCATGGAGGGGGGCTGGAGAAGATCGATCTTACACTCTCTCTCTCTTTCTCTTTTCTTTTCTCTCTCGGTTTCGTATCGCGGATAACAGACGTCTGGCCTCCTTCTACCACCCCTCTCTCCCTGTACACAGTATGTATCTATCTCCCTCGGATGGGATATAATCAATTAGGGGTCCAATTTTGAGCAACACGTGGTTATGTGGTGTGGTCTTGGGCGATTATGGGATTGCTGTTCGAGTGCACGGATGCTGGGATCGATGCCTACGTAGAGGTTATTTCTAATAATTCGACGCGATTATCTCGTATGGATCCGCAGACCTGCAATCTGCTCATCTTCCGGTTAATTTCGGTCAGTGCTCGTACGTATTTTGACGGTTTAAGCACGAAAACTGAACTTTTAGGTAAACGTTCTTGGCGATTTTGTACTTGATGTTTAAAATATTTTGACATGTGAACCCATTTCCTATACGTCTATTACGCATGAATATCCATTTTATAGTTCTTATATCGGACCTCCGCAGAATTTGTTGCTAATTTGAGATGTCAAAATTAATTTTGTTTCTCGTGCCGTTTCCAAGGAAAAGTGGATATTCCAGCATAATATTACTCTAGAATAGTAACCACTGCATCATCTGAATGCAATTTTTCGCTTGTGCCGTTTCCAGGAAACAATGGATATTCCAGCGTAATGTCACACTAAAATAGTAACCCCTGTATCATCTGAACGCAATGAGATATCGATATGGTTCGAGCGGCATATCTTGTTGCTAAATTGTATGGTCCAAATTAATTTTGTTGTTCGTGCTTGGTCGTGCATAAAAAATGAGGTAGGTTCTGAGATTCTAAGATTTTGTTCCTCAGATATTCTTTGCATTACAGAATCACTGTGTTCGTTTTTTGTTTCGTTTCAGATGGCAGTTTGTCAGTTTTTCGAGGTGTGATTAAGTTTACTATAAAGCGGAAGTTAACAATAAGTTATGCCACATATTCCACTGATATTATTGTGAACAGTGGATAGTATAGGCGGGGGTAAAAAAAGAGACAATTGTACATTTTTGGAGTGAAATCCAGCTAACTGCAAAACGACAAAATCTTGGATGATGCTGGTTTTCCGATTAATTTCGGGGTATTTCTATAAATTGAGTATATATGTGTATGTATATATATATATAATCTAAAAACAATTTTGCTGTTTACACGCCCCGGGCACGGCATTTTTTAAATTTAATTGGAGAGTCGGTTTCGGAATGTTGCGTACAAGCGACAAAGCAATTTTTATTTCTTCGAAATTGATACAGTTTCTTTGCTGTGTTGGCATCAACACGCTTGAATCTAGGAAGTGCAATCTGGAAAACCGGATCCGGTAATCCGGCGGATCCAGAATCAACAAATGTTTACCGGATCCGTTAAATTAATAATATATATGAACACACCAATTACTTAGAAAAATACTGTCGTATAATGAGTAGGCATTTACATGCGTAGATAGTGCGACACCGTTCCACCGGCTATATATAGAAGCTGAAAGGGCCTTCCTGGCCGCTCGCTAAATTTGCAGCTCTATAAGAAGTCAGTTAGCAGATGATAACATAATCTGTTTACCAGAATCCTTTTCTCACATTTTTTTGAATTTCACCAAGGACCTAAATATTATTTTCAAGAGCATTCTCTATCGCCTGCAAGATTCATAAACTAAGATATGTTCCGCTTTCCTTTCATATTACATAGTAATAAAAGTAATGGATATTGATGGAGTAATGACTTTACCAGAAGGTACGAGATGTTCCATAATGTTCACCTAAAATGAATGAGAATGTTTAAAAATATTCTACATATAATGTTTCAAAATGTCCGAGAATGTTCCAGGATATCTAGGAGGATTCTGAAAATTTTGGGGATTTTTCCTGCTTTGGAACGTTGGACAACGTCCAAAAATTTTCAGGAGACTATAAAATTTTAGGATGATTTTAAAATGTTACAAAACGTCCTGGGGTGTTCTATCAACAGGAAAATGAAATATACAATATAATCTTCAGCCATATTCTCCAATGTCCCATTATGGTGTTGTGGTGAAGATACGTTCCATACTAGAAGGGTATATTTAAGCATTGGCAAGCTGCATGTGACGGTGAACTTATGGAAATCAATTAAGATCCAACTAGGGAAAAGTGAAAGTGAAAGAAAGTGAAATTTAGAACAAACAGAATGTGAAAAGTGAAAAACATGAGTGAGAACATGAGACAAAACGACAAAATCTTGGATGATGCTGGTTTTCCGATTAATTTCGGGGTATTTCTAGAAACCTTATACTAGAAATACTAATCTTTTCTAGAAATAGACTATATATGTGTATGTATATATATATATATATATATATATATATATATATATATATATATATCGATCATTTCGATAGCATATTACTTTCAGGAAACACAGAGGTGGATATTCTAGTGAAATATTACGCTGGAATAACACTAAACTTTGAATCATCACTGTCCATGTTCACCACAATTATCTGCAATTTGTGACTGATCGTGGAAATTGTGAATCACTCTGGTGATAAGATCAGGAGCAAAAAGCAGTGGAGGCTTTTTAAGTCGCAACGACGGGGTCCTTCCCCACACGCGCTGTCATTGTCTGGGTTGTTCCGCAGTACAGCCAATACCTAACCACCTGTTTCGATGAGATGACGGGATTATTCCCTAAATTCGATTGCATCATTGGATTGTATGCTTTAAAGTCCTTTACAAACCACTTCAAGTCTGTTCACCCCAAAATGTCGATGAGGGGTATTCTCCTGGACCCTTCATATACATTTATGGTTTATTAATTTTTTGTTTATATGTACGTTACAAGTTTTAGTGAAATTTGAACATGAAGCTTCTGCTGCAACAGTAAAATAATCGCGATTAGATGGGTGTGATTTCTAAAGTACACATTTATTTGAGTAGAACTATTTTCTTATTTATTGTTCTTTTACGAAAAGCTATTTTATAAGTACTTAATGAGCAAAAGTTCACTGAAAAAATAATTTGTAAATTTTAAGTACAAATTTTTCACCATGAAAAAACCGAAATTTTTTCGCGAAAAGTAATGCTCGTGGTAAATTTTCATAAGTACGTTGCGGGTGCAAATTATGAAATTCGTAAATAAAGTTTTAGTAGTAGTAAAATGATTAGCATAAGATACAAGTTTAATCTGTATGATTCATACAAAACAGAAAAATTACTTCGCAAATTTCTGATTTAAAGTTGTTACATAAGAGGAATTTTTTAATAAAAATTAGGTACACATTTATTGGGATATTCAGTTACTCAAGTAATTTTACATTTTTTCTTAGTTATATTGATTCATTGAGGATCTGTATAACACATGATATTACGGATATACTATAAAAGTAACTTCGTAGATGTACATGTCATGTAGATGTAGATGTATTACTACATCAATACGCACATTGCGAATGAAGTATAATTAATAACTAATTTTGTTGATCTTCTAGTAAATATTAAATTTTTCATTTTATTGGACTTAACTAAGCACACAACTTTTAAATAATTATATGGAAAGCAAAACAGTAACAGCACAATCTTAGCATAAATAAACTTGTGTTACGTTTTTAAAATAAATTCTTGTAATTCTAAAACATACCATAAATACATTTACTTATATGGCTAATAAATATTTATCCTTTGAAAACTATAAAATTTAATTCATTGAAGAATTATTTCAATATGTATAGCATTTTATAATCCAAAACAAAGTATAAAAACAAACTAAAAAGAACGATAATGTGATTGAGGTTTTAATTACTTGATTGCTATTTTCTTGAATCGAATAATTTTTGCTTTTGGTGCCACTATAGGGATGGGTCTCCGTAAGATATCTTTGAGCAAATTCCAAGGTGTAAGAAATATGTTTTGGGTGTGCCATTCTAAATTATCATCGTATTATAAAGAAAATATCTTTAGATAAATAATTAACGAGTTATAGAAAAGTAGAGGTATAGTCTGTCTAAAAATGAGGCGAAGTAATAAACACTCATTATAAATGCAAAACCGATACAAGGTGGCACCCACTAAATATGTCGAGTTCTCTAATGTTTTGCACGCTACCTTCCGTAATCTCTTTATATTACGAGTGTTTCTCCCTGACCATTGGCTATTTTGTACGCCTCGGCACATGCGAAGAACCACTCACTGGCGTACGGTCGGGAAAAATGACGAAATGTGCAATAATCGATAACTGAAAAAATTACGTGTGCGTGCGCGTGTGTGTGCGTGCGTGCGTGCGTGTGTGTGGGCGCGCGCTTGAACGAGATAGAGAGGGAAAGAAAGACAACACTTCAGTACATGTATGGTCGTGCATTAGTTTATGAAATTTTGCGGCCCTGAGAAGGGCCAGTTTATGAAAAGTTTTTCCCAGCCGTCACCTTCTCCTTGGTAACCTCAGTCGTCGTTGCCATCGTCGAATTCTTCCCAAACATCGGAATCTGAAGAAGAATCATCATTTGGGTTGATAATACTTGATTCTATCAACGACTCCGAAATGTTATCCAACTGTAACATTTGGTCTTCAATTTTCAGAACGTGATTTATGCATTTTTGCCAATTTTCCTTGGAAACTTTACATATTGCTTCTTTAAGCAAATTTTTGACATCTGCTAATATGAACGTTGTATTTGTTCTCGCCACGTCCCCTTTTATTTGTGCCCATATTAGCTCAATGAGATTCAGGTCGCAGTGGAACGGAGGAAGCCGAACCACTGTTATTCCTTTCGCCTTGGCTAATTCATCGACGACGTGCCTTTTAAAATCACCTTTACGTGAATTGGCTAAACGCAAGAGTTCTACTTTTAATAGGTTTTCGGCACATTCGATCTTTTTCGAGGATAACCATTCTGCGATACGTTGTTTTCGCCAAGAGCTATTTGGTAATTTCTCTTCTAATCGGGAATGGTAACTAGCGTTGTCCATAACTATTATGGAACCATTCGGAATTAGATCGATCATTTGACCAAACCATTCTTCAAACACGTCCGCAGTCATTTCTTCATGGTAGTCTCCTGTCTTAGTTGATTCAAAAATTGGTTCTCCCCCTTCAACGAAACCATCCTCGCTTCCAATGTGGGTAATAATAAGCCGTCGCCTTTTACCCAACGAAGGCTTTAAACCGATGGACCAACCTTCTAGAAAAGCTTGCCTTCGATTAGTTACACTGGTATCTTGCCAAAATTTTGGCACGGAATGTCCTGCGTTAATCCAAGTTTCGTCCAGATAGAAAATTTTTTTCATTTCTAGCCTACTCCTTCGAATATCGCGCAGGTAACTTCTTCTCCACACAATGATGTCATCTCTTTCCATCAATACAGATTTTCTATTGTGCTTCTTCCATCGAAATCCCAAATCCTTTAAAATCGTCCATAATGTACATCGGCTCATTTTTGGAAAGTCCTCGTCTTCTTGGACAGACAATAGAATTTTATCTAGTGTTGGAAGTTCGTTGCGGAAAAAGAAAGCGTGAACTTTTCGACGTAGTCCCCTTTTTAGAAATTCGTCTAAGGAAATTTTCGGACGTCCTGGAGACTTTTTCTCCGGTTGAACAGGACCACTCTTTCTTTCTTTTAATAACCTGTACACTGATGTCTTACCAACTCTTAGCATCGCAGCGGTTAATTTCACGGTTTTATCCACACTCGCATCTAAATTTTGTTTCTTGATGGAATCGAAACAATTCAAAATTAGAACTTTCTCATTAACTGAGAACGGCGCTAATTTTGGGCGTTTCGATGGTCCTGGTAAATTCTCCATACTCCAATACGTATCTCCGTACTTTAAAAATACCACTATGAACACACAGGAAAGTCACTGTCAAAGTCTGTCTAATCACACACACGTACACGTCTATAAGCAATGCTGACTGACTACTGTCTTAGGCTTAAATGGAATAAATGGGCCGATCTTATACACATAACCACCTGATATGTTAACGCAAGCATTAAGCGCAATCAGTTCCTTTAACTTACCTAGAATTACTGAGAAAATAATAGCCGTCTTGTCCCTTCTTGGAATAGTTAATCACATAATCCGAACTTTAGTATTTATCTGCACCTCGATTAGACAGCACCCACTTTTGTACATCGGTAGGAAATGTTCATATCTCTTCGTTTCTTCCATATCCCGAGGATTTATTAGACAAACAGTATGAAAAAAAACATTACCGTAAAATATTATAAAAAATACCGATTTCCAATATTGTAATATGTTATATTAATGACGAGTTAACAACAATTCAGGTAAAAAGGGAAGCGTTCCTGAGATGATAACAATCGCGGTCGTAATACCTACCTTTTAATAAATCAATTATACCGGTTTTAAGGAAACTCAACATTACATAGACAATTTTAATGCATTTATTAATATTCGTTGATTTCTTTAAGAACGCCTCTGGTTAGCGGCGAAATAATCGGTTTATTACTTCGCCTCATTCTTTGACAGGGTATAGCAATCAAAATTTTCAATCAAAATCTAGAAATTTACAAAATTGTCAAATTTAACCCTTTTTAAATTATAAAATTAAATCTTTTGAATATCGTAGCTTGTTACATATCACCTAACATTTCGATAGATCATTACAAAGACAAACTCGATGAGATTTTTGGTTATGTTCCAAATTCTAATGAACAATTTATAATGTTAGACAATTTATCTTTAAATTATTCTGTAGGTTACGGTATATATATATATATATATATAATGGTTATGTAGAAACATTTTAAAAGGATCCATCGAAATTGTGTATTGATAGTACCTACATTAGGTACATACCCAATATTAGTAAATGGAACAAGTCATAGACGGTTAATAATCAATGTATCATAATCTTATTTCTTTAAATAGCTCAGACAACACTTATAACAATGCGAGAATATTCAGTGTGTGATTTTTTTATATAGAAAAATTTAATTACACTTACTTGCTTCATTGACTGAAAATAAAAATATTTATCTTCAAAAATTAAAGAATTATTCATAAGATTTTGGACTTATTGGATTTTCTGACTCATCTGAGGGCCCAATTTTATATCGTATCATATCTCCAGTTTGCTTCTATTTACTAACTGTTCATAAATTTCACAAATTTCATAATTTTCTACCTCTCGGTAAGCGAAATTTGGCGTTTTCAAATTTTTAATCAGTGGGAGCTATAAACGTGCAGAGTTTAAAATTTCCCCCTTGAGAAATTTGAAGAATATTTCAGAATAAATATAACAAGAATAAATTTCGCTCCTATTTTTCATTACACTTGGGAGAAAAAAATTCGGGGTTCTTGTATTTTTCTGAACCCGTTTAAATCGTTAAGCTACAAACATGCCAAGTTTAAAGTTCTAAATATTCGGGCACTGTGGAAAAAACGTATTCCATTTTATAATCCCTCAGTGAGAGAAACTTTGGTGTTGTAATGTTTTTCGGGTCATAGGATTTAAAATTTCGTACTGGTTGGCAAGTACCTCGGAATAAAAACCGCAATTAGTTTTCCCCTATTTTTAATTCCATTAGAAATAAATTGGAAGCTGTATTATTTTTCTGAACCAACTGGGGAGCATTAACTATGGACTTGCCAATTTTAAAGTTTCTAGTTATAGGGATACTGTTAAATAAATGATATTTTTCTATCGTTTTGGATAAGGCATATTCTGGGTTTTTAATTTTTTTTTTCGGATCGCTTGAGGACAGAACCGTATAAAATTTAAAGTTTGTAAGTGTTCGGCAAGTCCCTAGAAATAGAATTCACAGAAATTAATTTTACTTCTATTTTTCACCAACTCTCAATTTTCCTGGGCATACTTTCGTGGCATCGTCGGTCGTATGTGTAATTTAAGAGTACCGTTTAATGTATTTATCGGTTGTGACTTAGATTAATAGTGAAATTGGAACATTTTGAGTATTTTGTGGATCTACTTAGTATTAGTATAGTATTAGTATTAGTATAGGATATAGCATGAGTAATTTGGGATTCAACGATGAGAAATCCCAGTAAAAGGGAAAATTGTAGGTAATAGCTATAATGGTTTTCAGACTATATTTGTATACATTCCAATTATTATCCTGCATCTTTAGACTTCCGCATAATCTTGCAAAATTGGACACTGTCCAAGATTGGAGTAAAAATTTGTTTTTATAAATTTTGTATAAATACTTTAAATAACATGTGAAGTAAAATTGTAATCATGACATTTATTCAATCTTTAGATGATATCCAAAATGGTTGGTAGTAATAAGTATTTCGCTAGTAGTTGAAGAATTGTCGCATTTCTATAACAAAAATTATTTCAATTTCTTTTATTGTCTTTTTTATTGGAAATACTTATACTACTTCCTATATGTCACTACTTATTATTTGCCTAATATAGTGCGACTCTCTGGCATGGAATAAATTCAGTTAATCAAAGACAGTTTTTTTTTTGTTGAAAATATGCTCGGATTGGTCGGTTAGTGTTTTGAATTGCGTTCTTTTTGTTATAAGAAAACGTTATACAGCGTATGTAAAATATTACGTCATCGACTATTTCTTTAAATGGCAATACAGTTGTTTTTTTTAGGAATATTTTAAAGGGTGTATCAAGTTACACATGCGTACCAAATATTAAATTTTTATTCCTCGTCCTTTAAAAGTTATTTAACAAACACAATTCGAAAAATAAAGAATCTCATTCAACTCAATGAAATAATACATGCCATTTAAAAATGGAATGTTAAGAGGGATTTATTTATCATTTTTTTGTCAAACTGGGTTGATGTTGACAATGTCAAACAAAAAAGTTGAATGAAAACAACTAAGAAGAGTAGCATCGTATCGAGCGAGGATATTTATTAGTTTGTCGTTTTGTAAGAAATAACGTGAAAAATCGAACAAAATATCCTACTTAACTGAAATCCACAAGATTGAAATTTTAATGATCATTGGCTACGAAGGTAGGACAAGAATACAACATGAAGTAATTCATTTATTCAGAGAGAAGTATCCTGATTTCCAATATCGCAGAGTACTATAAGCAAGAATGAAAAACACTTTCGGGAAAATGGGCATTTAAAAAACATAATAATCGTCAGAGTGCCCTCAGTGATGATGTCAAAATGAATGTACTCCTCTCCGTTCAAGAAAATCCTCTCTAGGCAGATTGCTACAGAACCCGAAACTAGCCAGCCTTCAATGACAATCTTCCAGGGACTCACCGAAGATGATCCGGATACAAGAATATAAGACTCCAGTTTTTTGAACAAATTATGGATCTACTAGACAGAAATGTTGTAAACATAGAAAAGGTCCTGTTTCCTGAGGAATAAACGTTTACGTTAAATGTTGAGGTAAATCGTCAAAAATGGTGTTTGAGCAGACAACATCCCCCACTGGATGAGGGAAAGCCACACTCAACACCAAGAAAAAGTCAATGATTGGGCAGGAGTTGTTGATGATCGAGTAATAGGACCAATTTTCCTCCAAGGAAATCTCAATGTAGCTGGATATTTAGAATTCTTGCAGGAAGAACTAGTTCCGAATTTGGCTACTCTGTTTCCTGATCCAGATGAAGCCGATGTCCCGAATAGGAACATCTGATTTCAACAAGATTGTCTGCCCATTTTGCAAGACCCGTCCTTGAGTATCAGGATGATGCATTTCCAGATAGAGGGATTGGTAGAAGGGGGCCTTTAGAATGGTTTCCCAGGCCTTCGGATTTAACACCAATAGACTATTAATTATGGGGGTACCTGAAAAACAGTTTTAAGACTAAACCGGGAAGTACTGAGCAATTACAACAACTAATAAGATAGGGACGTAGGCTAATTTCCGCCAAAGTAATTAGAAATGTCCAAAACGAGTTTCAGTTCCGGTTAGGATACTGTCACTTAGTTAATGGACAACATTTTGATCATTTTTGAAGAAACAATATTTGAGTTGATATCAGATATATCAGTTGACCAAATTTCTTCATTTCGAACTAAATATCTTTTAAACGACAGGGAATAAAAATTTGATATTTGGTACGCTTATGTAACTTAATATACTCTTTAAGAGTAGTCTTAAAAAAATTAGTATTCCCATTAAAAAAAAAGTCGACGACATCATACCTCAAATTTGGTACATACTGTGTAATATTTTCTTACATCAAAAAGAGTGCAATTCAAAATACTAATTGACCTGTTCGAGCATATTTCCAACAAAAAAAAACTGTCTTCGATTTACTGAATTCATTCCAAGTTAAAGACTCGTACTGTATATTTGTTCGAGCGATGATTAATAATTTTTGCAGAAAACAACATAATTAGTCCCATTATTATGTTTAATTTTATAATATCATTATGCATCAGGTACATACAAATGCTCTACTAGAAAATCCAGTAGGAATTACTTCAGTAAGCGATAAAATTACTGACTAAAATTTATCGTGAAAAAACTAACCAATTAAATTCGAAATTCTGTACAATTCTCTTACTCTTAATAATATCATCTCTTTTGCAACCTTAAAACAAGCGAATATACGTCCGGCAGAGATATATTATAATAATAATAATTGGCCAGATATTTTTATCGCCTGGGTGTTGTTTAAATAGGAATAAACTCTTTATATTAGTTGTGCAAAATTGTTGTTCATTGTATTCATTGGGAATGCTTTTCATTCAACTCAATGGGTTACTGTTACTTAATTTTTTTGCAAAACATATCAATGAGTCTAATTTCATGTCTAAGTGTAAAATGAAATTACATTTATACTTCACTCCAAACACTACATATTTTACACCAGAGGATCCATTTTGGAGTTTCGCTATCGGATCTACCCCATAATTTATTGCTGAGTAGTGACATCAAAATTAATTTTGTTGCTCAATGCTTTTCCGAGAAACAGTAGCTATTTTAGCGTAATATAACGCTAAAGTAGTCACTCCTGTATCTCGTGAAAGCGATGAGATATCGAAATGATTCGAGCGGCATATTTTCCTGCTAATTTGTTATTAATTTTGTTGCCCGTGTCGTTTCTGAGAAACAATGGATGTTCCAGTACAATACTACGTCAGAGTAGCCATCCCTGTATCTTCTGAAAGTAACACGTTATCGATATGATTCAGATGGCATATTTTGTTGTTAATTTGTTTTCTGTCTATCGCGAGCGTATTCCTCAAAGGTAACCTTCCGAGGGATACGCCGAAGTGAATAGGAAAACCAGCATCATTGAAGATTTTATGCCGTGGTATTGCCCCAGACCAATACAAAAATACCGTTGTTTTACCCCCTGTCCCTATTTCCTCCTTTCCTGCTGTTAAGTTCAGCAGGTCCTGAAATTCACAAAAAAAACCGAAAATGTACAGATAATGCGACTGAAATTGTGGCACACTTTATCGGTACTTTTTGTAGTTGGCTTAAGAGCATCCCCAAAAAGGCAGCTGCACCTAAAGCAGATATGCACTCTCTCGTTTCGAAAAAAAGAATACAAAAAGGAACAGTCGTTTTATAATGTAATCGAAAAAAATTTAATCTGAAATGCCATCAAAAATTATAATTCTTTGTGAAGAATAACTAAATCGTTAAAAATTTCTTTGCTCTTGGAACCTTACGGAAGACTTTCTAAATGGAACTACCAAGATGAAGTCTCATAATCTTAATCATTCCCTGATAGATTTTTTTTGGAAAAAATGAGTTTAATGCTCTTATCATTATCCAATAAAAATAATTACTACGTAATATATTAATTTTTTCATGTTAACACTACCTCCGCCATTTAAATTTTTTTGCAATAAACACTTTTATATACTGATTTTTGTAGACAATACTCTAGTTATTGAAAGGCTCACCTTCACATACTATGAGTATCATTGAGTATAACATTTTTCATCCTAGTAAAGCGATAATGACAATCATACGTGTTAAAAACAATTGTAGCATGTACAGCTCCTACATACTTTTCTAAATTTTTTTTTTTGATTTCGCACGTAGGGCTTTTCGTCTGTTGAAGAGGGTAGTTTTGTAGTTTTCAGTAACATCAAGGCAACCACATAGCAACGAGTTAGCAATAAATTCTCTCTATTCTAAAATAACTTTTGGATCGGTAGTTTTAGCTAGCAATAACCGCAAAGCAGCAAATTAGCAACAAAAGATACCGCTCGAATGATATCGATATTTCATCACATGCGGGAAACACAGGGGTACTGTATTGTAGCATAATATTCCGCTAGCATATCCACTATTTCCTGAAATCGACTCCAGTAGCAAAATTAATTCTGGCTTCCTATATCAGCAACAAATTAACAACAAAAGATGCCTCCCGAATCATATAGATATCTCATCTGTTTCATGGGATACGGGGGCGCTATTCTAGCATAATCTTACGCTAGAATATCCAGTGTTTTTAAACGACACGAGCAACAGAATTAGTTTTGACGGTAAAAATTAGCAACAAAATGTGCCAACCGATTCATATCGATATCATATCGGGTTCAGGAGATACAGGGGTGGTTATTCTAGCCTAATATTATCCACTGGTTCGGGCAAACAATTTGAGCAATAAAATTAATTCTGCCGTCAAATATCAGCAACAAAATAAGTTGCTCGAAGCATATCGATCCCTCTTCGTGTTCAGGAGATGCAGGAATGACTATTCTGTCGTCACATTCAGTTGGAATATCTAATGTGTCTCAGAAGCGGCATGAGCAACACAATTAATTTTGACGTCACAAATTATAAACAACTTAACAACAAATTATGGGATAGATCCGATAGGGGAACTCAAAAATGGATATGCCAAGGTTCAATAGATGCCATTACACGTGTTTGTCAAAAGCAACATTTTATCTTTCTATTAAATTATAATCCGCAACAAGGGACAGTTCAAGTATGTTAAACAAATTTTAAAGATAAAAGTTACTATTTATTACCCACGTTACTTTTTATGCATAAAATTCTTTGTTCTCACTGTCACCGTCACTTAATTAGGATATATTGTTTTTCTACCTTCGTCACACTTTGTTCGGATCAAATATGATGATATTTCCAATTCGATTTCGAATGTTTTCAAATTCATTGTGTAATTTGAAATACAATTTTAAGAATACCTGGTTTTTTAGTTTTGGACTCTACCTGAAACTTAGTAGGTTTGATTTTATTTCGCAAGTATTAACAAACTATTTGTGTTTCAGTTTCCGGTCCTGGGCGAACATGCATGCGAAAGTGCAGAAATATGTGAGTTTTTGAATTAATAACTGGTATCAAATTAGCTTTCGGTGAAGTTGTAATATTTTTTATAAAAATTGAAAAAAGTGTGGGAATGATGTTAAAATAACGCCTGATATGTTGTAAGCTACAAATCTCCCGTGACCTACTAAAAATGCTAGAACAAATTTATTAAAATATTCAAATGCTACTAAAACGTACTAAAGTTTAGAAACTTCCAACACCATAATTAGTAGATTAGAATATTGACATTTTTAATAATGCATGACTAACAAATGTATACAAAGCATTTTTAGCCTTTACCAACGATAATTCATTTTTTTTTTTGTAAAACATGTAAATTTTCTTTAAAATGACCGTTCACTTATACGTCACAGATCTCGTTATCGATATCGTCTATTTTTAATAATAAGTTATTGGTAAAAAAATCCGTATGAATATTGTGTAATGTATTTTAATCTGAATTCCGGCGATTCCTGACCTAATTTATTACCGTGTTTTTTTTTTTATATCCACTTTCGTGGTTTATAAATACGAGTTAAAGTCACAGTTTTCTCATAAATTAAAAAATTCTCGAAACGCACTCCGGCGCGGATCCTCGACCGTATCGAATATTGATAGAGACATTGAGATAAATTTCAAGTTTATTTTTAAATAAACATTAACGAAGGAAGATGTTGCCTATATAGTCCCAATGGGAGCTGTAGGTATTAATAGTAAATGCAATCGATATTTTAAAAATGGAGACGTAATCGTGAGATGCGGAGACGCTTTCATGGAAAGTAACGTGCGTGATATGATAAGAGTAGTTTCGTTGCATCAAAGGAATTCGATTCACAATTAGTACACAATTCAATTGTGCATATGCCGTCGGTAACGGCAACAAAATCGAAATCGTGAAATCGGTAATAATACATCGCCTGACTCACCTGTAACAATTGTAGGTAACATTACGAAACGCCACTATTTAAACAATACACATCATTCAACAAACCACGTACACCCATACACATGCAAGCATAAAACCATACTAAATTCGTATAGAGGAAGCTTTCATTTCGTTACTCTCAGGCATAGAACGAATTTTTGGCAGGCCTGGTCGAAGTGGGTCATTTTTTGCTTTTACATATAATTTAGAAAGTCGCTTTCGGGTCCGTAGGGGATGCAAAATAGAAAGTTTACCTGACGTTCGGTTCCAGTCAACGGAAACCATTTTTATGGTTCGGGGGAGTATATTAGATCTTTAACAGAAAAAAAATATATATGGATGTATATTAATTAATATATAAATGTGAGAAATAAATATATTTTTGATATTGTAGTATTTAAGCGATGTTAACGTTATACGTTTTTGCAGCAAATTTGTAATTCACTATTATAACGAGAGGATTGTTCTGCGATAGGATATTAGGAAATTGGTAATGAAAATAATTAGATAAAAAAATCTAATGTAAAGGGCATAACAAAAGGGTATTGTCTGCACCATTAGGACATAATTGGACCTTTTTGTACTACGTCAAATAGCGTTACAGTTAGTTTAATTTTTTATTTATTCCCTGATACAATTATTAATGGAGTAGACATCTAATTTCCGAATACATTTATCTTTCGACGGTTTTTCCTTCCACTTGACACATTTTAATCAATTCATTCATACGACTATTTATTTTTACCCTTAAAATGGAATAGATTTTTAGAAGTTCTATTGGTATACTGAGAGTTTCTGATGATATTGTTATTTGGGGCCGAAAGAGTTAGCATATGCACCGCACCACATGATGAATGTGCTATCTGTATGAAACACAAAAAATCTGTAATTTTTCTTCTAGATTCATAATGTTCTCTAACGTTTAGAATTAAAATTGTATGTTTGTAAACATACAATATTCTCTCTAAAATATTTTTCGTACCTACTGATGGGAAATACAGTAGAGGTCTTCCAGAATCTCGTGGGCACTTTTTAAACTGTAATATCGCGGCGATAGAAAAATTTAAAGAAAATACGCATTCGCTGATGATAAATAAATGTTGCATGAAAACACTGAGCAATTACAATGCGAAACAGTGCCGTAAATAGCGTGTTTCACGGGAAAATATATTTTGAAAATAAACCCTACTTTTACTGATGTCTGAAAAAGCCAATGCAACAATGATCGGTTTCTCTTATGCAGATCAGGAGATCGAAGCTTCATTAGTCTAGCTACGTTCTGTCACTGCTACCGCTTTTCCTTTTTGGGTGATATTTAGAGTTCTGTTTACAGGCTACTCATCCACAAATGATCCAGATTTTTTCTTCCCTGGGAATTCTGTTTTCCTAACGGTTTAGATTTCAACTTATTAAAAAAATTAAATCTCCTTAAATCTTCTATATTAAATCATAAGGTGCCTTTAGTGACTTAATATTCTAGAAGAACCAGAAACTTTATTCTAGGTTTTTGTAGCATTTAGAGTTAATTTATTTAAAACGTCAGTAAACCTAGATTGTATTTTGAGGTAATTTCGCTAGTTACAACCCTAAAAGAACTTTTACCCTTAATCTATATACACATTTCAATCTTTCTAACGTGTAAAATTAAAATGCTAAAGTTTAGAAGTTCCGACTCGCTCCTACATTCAATTTTAATGCCATTTTGTGCTTCCAAAATTCTAATGAAATGCTGGTGGGAAATGACTAAGCGAGATTTAATATGCAGCGTGCCACTGTGGTAATTGCATGAGACGGTATCACATACCCCTGAGATATTGAGGACTGAAATTAACTTTCCCTTATCCGGAAGTGTATCGTTACACTTCGATATTGAAGGTTTATAGTTGACTAAATGTTTTACCAATATAAAAATGACTAATAGTTGAGATGAAATTCCTGGTTATTATTTTTCAGTATCTAAAGCAACAATTTAATACAATCATTTTGTAAAACACGAAGGTTTCTGAATACCAAATTGGCGGCCATCCAATTATAAGAAAACTCTTATTTTTTAACGGACTTTTTGAATTATACATATTCATACAAAATGCACTAACTAAATCAATTCTACTTAAACACTTACCGTATCATTGAAGTAAATGTTGAAAATAAATTCTAACAGCAAATGAGCATTTTTCTTCTGTTTTTCTTCATTTGCCAGTGTTTTCGGCTCGTTGGTGGCTTTCAGTGAGTAAAAGATGATCATGCTTTGTTTGCAAATATTGTATTCTTTTAAGATAGGCTTAGAGTTGCTCGATTACTGTCTTGCGAATTGTACGTTTAAATACTTAAACTAAATATTTGAAGTCTATATATCATGGTCATTCATTCAAGAAATAAAAATCATTCAAGAGAGAGTGGAAAGGGTGGAGTTGAACTTTATTTAATAAATGCTGAATGAGAGAATAGAGCCTCAGAGATATTTAGTCATCAGCATGCTGACACAAGTGTTTCTTCGAAAAAATAAGCGGCATGGTGAAAATTTAATATTAAATGAACCTGTAGAAGTAGCAGTGTTGGGCCAAGTGACAATGCACAACACTATGAATTGATAATTGGCCGATGCAGGAATTGAATGAAAGTAACTTTGATCGCCTTTTACAATTTCGTGAAATCATAACTAAACGAGCAATGAATAACACTCATTTTTTATTTAATGTGTGTTTTTCGGGTGAGTGTATCTTTACTTTAAACGGTATAATTAATCGTCATAAGTGTCGTTGCTAGGCGGATTCAAATCCGAAGATATTTCATGGGGAATACACGCAATGGCCACAGGTATTTTCGGAAATTGCCTTGTTGGTCCTTTTTTCTTCTTGAAAATTTTACAGATGACATATATTTAAACTTGTTTTTATTTACTACACTACGGACTATAGGCTATCTAGATTCTGCTTTAACTAATAACATAGAGCACAATCCTATATATTGGAGAGGACAGGTAGCTGAATAGGGCAAAAAGATGCAATTGATTGGCCTCTTCAGTCACCCGATCTAAGTTGTTTTGATTTCTTTTTATGGGGTCACATAAAAATGACAATTTATAGCAGTCTGCTCCATACATTGAAAGACCTGCGCGACGCATGGTTAACGTATGTCGCGAAATGACATACAAATTCTGCAAAATGCACAACGGTGAACAATGACGAACAACCTTTTTACCATTTTCACCAATGATGCGGTAGGTTTTTAAGAAAATTTGATATAATTCTTGCATATTTCTGAAAACGTAATTAACAGTGACGTCTCAATACCCAGTATCTTGTTAAGGAGTAGGTCGAATTTCAAAAACAAAGAAGCAGTGCAATGAATCAAAATCCTCTTTCAATGAGGAATGACTTGACCCCCATTCCCATTTAAAAAGTTTTGGGAATGGAAGGAGCAGTTGAGGAGGGTAAAGCGTGGGCTATAGTTTTTCCGTCAAAAGTCCTTCTTACAGGCAAGCCTGACGTGTTTTGTTTTTTTCGACATGATCTTAGTTACGCGTTCCGGAACCTTTTCGATGACCCATCGCGAATAGAAAGATTGTGCCTTAATTATATGCAAACTTATCTAAAGTAAATAACATATTTATTAATCCGATTTTAATTAATTCTAGTCAATATTCATTTCTATTCTCTTCTTTACAGTATTATGGGAGTATTTACGTTCCTTTCATAAAAATTTAACCATACATATGAATGAACTAATATTTGATCTTTAAAAATTAGTTCATGAATCGATATAGTTCACTGTACGTTAGAATATATATGGTAAATCAAAACGGTCGATTTTTATTTCATCTAAACTATTTTTCAATGGATTTATGATTACTAGGTCCTCCATGGAATACAAGTCGTATTTCTGGTGCCGCTGAGAATTCTCCAAAGCGTTCTACTATATTTAGCTTATTTATTTAACATTTTTTATTCTTTCGCAATCATTCCCGACCCGAACTATCCAAAGACCTATAGCAAATGCATGTTCGCGATTTTATTAAAATATTCTTTATTTAGTTTATATTGCGTAGTTTGAATTGCATTCAAAAGTTGATCCATCTTTAAAGAAATGTGTAGAACAAGAGAATTGAAAAGAAGTCAAGTTGAAGTAGGTAAATTATCACCTATTTGACATTAATTCAAAGGATTTAAATCCATGCAACCATTTACACAAAAAAAAAAATTAGTGACAAACCGTATTTAAACGTGCTACAATTTTTGGTTTCAAATGTTGAATTTTTTTCTGTGTTATTATACACCTAAAAGTAAATATAGAGGTATAGTTATATAGGAACATTATTAAACGCATAAGTAATATTGTTATCCTAGCACGTCTATTTAGTAAAAAATTTTAAAATATTTAAGTATGTATAATTTTTTGAAATTAGTTGGAATTAAAATTTTTAGACTTATTTAAATTTAAAAGACCTAAATATTTCATCTAACTATAAAAATGTAACTAAACCACCAATTTTTTTTCGAAAACACCGTGACAAATCAAACAAAAATGTTGCAATCCTAATGACATCTTATTAGTATATATGTATATACATAGTATATTTACGTTCATAATTATTAAGCTGCATATTAGAATCTCGGAACCTATCCATAACTACAGCTATATATTTTACCTTGGTGGTCCCTCAGTGACTTGATTAGCTACCTACCTTCGTACATGAAAATAACTTTCCTTCATTGGAATGCCGAAGGGCATAATTACTCCTCACTCATAAATATTAAAAAGACGACGAGGTATAGCCTCCATCGCTTTAATTAAAACATTCAAAATGTTATTTTTCTCTCATCTTCTTCGTCTCCTCCTCAAAGTGTGTTAGGTGCTTATCTCGTATCGTCGCCGTTATCTCCCTCGCAGACAGACACATGTCTCTGTCGAGGATCAGGTTCATTTTCCGAGGTTGTGTGTGTGTTATGTGTACGTTGATAGAAATAAAATGGTCGTAAATCATCGAAGGAGAGTCAATAAACTGTGAAAGAGGACGCCATAACGCACGTTATTTGTATTGTTATTTGTCAAGTGCGGGGTCCAATCTGAAAAGGCCATGCTCCATTAGAAGAGTTTTGACATTGAGAATGTGTAGTCACTGGTACAGGACTAATTTTAAAAGAGCAAAGTCATACAAAAATCGTTTAATAGTATAAAAACAATTGACTAATTGAAATAAAAAATTACTAGGAAAACCAACAGTCTATGAAGTGCGGCGCTTCGCACATACAATTCTTGGGTTCGTTAGAATAATTCGAACTTTGAATTGAATAATAAATAAGAGAGCCTGATCGGAAAAGTTTGATTATTCAAATTCATATTGATAATTATATACAAATATTACAAGTATATCTTATATATACATTTCTATATATATATATATATATATATATATATATATATATACTATCTATAGGTATATCTATATATTTATATATAGGTAAGTATAAATTGATGATTAAAAAATGGCTGTAGTGGGTGGACATGTCACATTTGCATCCATTTTATTACATTTGTTTATAACGCTTTATAATAACTCTGCTATGCGCATAGTTATTCATCATACTAAAAAAAGAATGTGCTAATGCTTTGGGAAAATTATACGGTTGTAGTGAAGAAACGAACATTGATTTATAAATAATCCGCTTGAATATCACTTGAGATACTTCTTAACTAATTTGGACGATTAACTCATTAAATTACATTCGGTTTCAGTAAATAAATAGTTGTGTAAAATCTAAATTAATTTTCTTTCAATCCACTTTATTTTAGATTTGCATGTTTGAAACACCACTCTCCACGGCGTGTTAATAATTCCCCAAAAATTGTAATATAAGCTTCGGAAAAAATGCTAATTTATACTGATCTTCGTTGGTATCGAGTTTCCATAACGTTTGTATCTTGGTGAAAGTGTTCACCTATCTCTTCACTATAGTCACCAATGTTGTCCAGGAATTCATAGATCTGTACTTATAAAACCTTTAAATATTTTTAACCATTTTACTGACAACTTCTTTGTACTAAGGATATTTTTGAATTAAAAAAATCTGTTGTCACTTCTTTGGAGCTAAGCCAAGCAGCTTTTTCAGCACCGTTCATTTTAGTCATGTACTGCATATTGAAAGAGCCTTCTAATTTATGGGCTACCCCAAATATATACGTCTTCTTAATTTTAGTATCGGAATAATTTGGAAAAATTTCGTGCAAATTCTGGAAGCATTGGCCCCCCTCGTTTCGCACCTTAGTAAATTGTTTCGTTAGCCCAAATTTAAGACACCTCCTTCTTTGGCCCAAAATGGGAACTTTGGAATTTCGCACTAAAACTAACATGATAGGCCCCACAAAATTTCTAAACCTTAGACGTTAATTTCTGTTTGCTAGGCCCAACGGTTTTCGAAATATCCACATTTTTCTCCTGACTCTTCAAGTGTGGGTAACTTGGTTCATATAGAACATAATTCTATAACAAATAAATCTAAAGGTGCGTTACAAGTTTACAACTGTGGTATATACTGTATTATTTCTTGTAAGTGTGTAAACACAGTAAGTAACATGAAAATACCTATTACAGATGCTAATAGGAGGACGTAAAAAATATTTTAGCCTTGAGTTATTTCATGAAGGGTGTTCCTACACTTCAAAGTGTTTTCGCAATATCATCTGCAATTCTTCCAAAACAATGTTGAATTGCTAGGGATGAGAACAGAATGAAAAGATTATGAAATGTTTTACACCGGCAATATTATATAGACCGCTTATCGAAAATGTATTAATTGATTTGTATGAATAACGTAACGAGACGTTATCAAAAAAATAAGGGTACAGAGGCTTATATAAATGTTTTAGCGGTGACAAGACCAATTGCGGCTGAATTAATTTTTGAATCTATTAAAGATGATGCATGGAAATGGATGATAGCTCCTAATCAGGTAATGCAGGAAATATGGAGTGCTAATATGACTTTGACGAATTGTATCCTGAAGAAAATTATGATTCCAATATCATTGATGGCGACATTAGCAAAAACGTCCTTCTTTATTATGGTAAAGCACAATCAAACTTAATATTATAATTTAAACTTAATAATCTTGTTCGAGCTTTAGGTTTAGTTAAGCTGCAGCAAGCCATGTAGTCACCTACTTATGATAAGGATAACACGTTAATTCTTAATCATCCTTACACTTACTAGTTACTGGGAACAATTACTTAACTACTTGTACACGATTTTGTGTACTAACTATTTAGAAACAGGTAAAAACATTTAGGTATGCTCGTATATGTTTCATATTTGAAATAATAAAATTCTAAAATCTTAAACACGTCTAACTAAAATTATATTAAATCAACCCTGGATCTCCTGAAGTAAAAATCACGAAAATGCCCCAAAAGACAGGCGGTAATAGCTTTATGGGTGCCATAAATTACCGGTACCATTGATAAAGCGTTTGCTTCCGAGAGCTCGGGAAACACGGTTAGTAGACACCTCTGAATTAACTTGTGTTATCTCTGTTTAATAAACTACAATAACAGGCTTAAACAATCTTCGTTATTGCAAAGTTTCGGTTGGTCGGCCTACCAGTTAACCCCAAATGACTAACTAACTAGCAACAAATAGGAGTAATCCTGATGGTCACCTAATGGTGATAATTGTGTTGGATAATCAGGATAATCTTTTAGCGATACCAGAATTGATATTGAATTTTAAAAAGGATGTGAAACTAATTGAGTTTGGAAATACTCATATAAAGGTTTTTTATGGTACTTTTTGTTTGTATGCAAAACACATCTGGTTTCGGTATTTTCCGTGTCCATTTTGAAACGAGTGATAATTTACTCGAGTAATTTTGTTTTTCACTCGAGTGATTGTAACTGAGTACCGAACAGCGAATACCGAGTATTCGGTTATAAAAGTCACTCGCCCAGCGGGTACTCGATTATTCAAATCGCTTGATTTTTCCCAACACTAATAATTAGTAATGTACTAATAACAGAAAAATCGTCGTCTTATTGATCGAGTCTGAGGTCTTTTCTACCAGTTTCAACGAAAGTTGAATGAAAGTTACCAGTTTCGAATTTCAAGTGAAATTCGAAACGTCAATTTTTGGTCCCAGAAGCAAAAGGATTAACAATTTGCTAATTTGTCAAAAATTGATTGTCCTTAATATAAATGTTTTTTAAACGTAACGGAATTAGTTTATTAATGAAGTTCGCTCGTCAACGAAAAAGTTATTGCCATTATTAGAATTAGAAAATTCGAAAATAATTACAAAATATCAATTAGCTTTTAAAATAATGCAACTACTGAGTCAAAACATTTTCTCCGAATTAAAAATATCACTTTAACGTAATCCAGGTTTGATCCCAAAATTCTAATATTTTTTGTTTGGCCCTCCGGAGGAAGATCCACAGATCAAATCTAGACTGGTACTGCTAAATTAGAGAAAATCGATCTAAATATATTTTCTTCTTTTCTTGTTATAGTTTCAAACGTTAGAAAGATTGAATCATGCATAAGAAAAATCTAGGAGTTCCTTTAGAATTTCGGGACAACAAAATGGGTTTAAAATTGAATGTATAACGTTTAAGGTCTTTTTAAACGTTTTAGATTTCAACTTTAGAATACTTCAAGGATATAAGTGAAAGGTTCCAGTGGTCTTCTGGAACCTTTAAATTGAGATATCTAAATTGAGAAATCTAGATAATTCATGGAAGTCCAAACAATTTTAGTTTGATTTTAGATGATAAGTGAATATATTAAACTATCTCTATAGGTCCTTCTAGAACCTTCCATGTTCAAAAGTGCTCTAGAATAGAATTTGGAAGTTTCGCGGTAGTTCCTTTTTTTAATTCTTCAAGCACCACGGAAAAATCTAGATTTTCATAATCGATCTAAAGTAAGTCTAGAAGTTTTCTTGTTTTCATTTCAAATACTAGAATTCCTGATTCTAGAATCATGCCGAAGAAGGACCATGGAAGTTTCTTTCAGTGGCGTAACAACGCAAATTCAATTATATACCCATCATTGAGTAAACTTTTGTACCTCCGAGGTTTTTCTGTGAGATTTTTCCATGCCTTTTTTCCTAGAGTCACGTTTTGTACAATTCAACAAATGTTGTAACTACTATGGCAAGAGTGCAATATTTATTCAATATTTGTTCATAATTACCTCGATTGATAATAGTCAAGGGTAACTGAGTTATGGTCGCCATATAAATTCCAGATTTGCACCCTGATAAAACGATTCGAATGCGACTCGGGAAAAAATTTCAACCATAACTTTCGTGTTATGTACGATCCCCCTTATGGGAACCGTGAAGGATCCCTTAAGTGAAGGGAAAATTAAATAGGTGCGTATATATGTGTGACTGTAGGAGGGATTTAACACTCCTGATAGTTTCTTTTACACTCTTGATCAGTCTTGGCAGTGAGTTTAAGTCGTCCGGTGCAAAATGGCTTCGGTGGTAGTGGTGGCGATTGAATTGCATGTACGCTAGACTAGTGAGTAAAATAAGTAATATTAAATGTTTAATTAACTAACACATTTTATTTGGGTATAATTTTATATGAAATTGGGCGATTTCACTTAAAATGTTTCATCAAAACCAGCAACGTGTATGAAAACGGAATTTCATCTTCGCCAAAACGGATTCCTTTAATCAATAACGTTTTATCTGCATATAAACAAACTGGTTTTACTTTACGAAATAAATTCGTTCGTTTTATTGGGGCGTTATCTGCACGAAACTTGCATGAAATATGAGCTGAAATGCAATTTTCGGCGGATAAGTATCGTCTTACTTGCGATGATAATTGCGTTATATGAAAGCGAACCAAAGCGGGTTCGAGTTTATAAAAGTAATATAAAAAACCCATCGTTTGTTTTATGGAAATGTTTTGTAAGTACTTCAACGAGTCACGCTCTTACTGATTTTAAAGGCGTGGCAAAAAACTTTACACTTTTAAACTTTTTCGCTTGAATATTTATATGAGTATTGGTTAGACTAGGTGGTTGTATTAAATTCTTGACTTTTGCAAATTTGAGCCCTTTTATGTCTTTCAACGCCTTTTTGGCGCATCCTACTCAATCACAGTGGTGACTTTCGTAGAGAGAATGAACTAATTCATTAAGTCCAGTCCAATGTTTTGTTAATGTAAAGAATATCTGGTGTTGCGTAATGAATAACGGTACATTAACATAACAAATTGAATTCATGTACGAAATGAACAATTTTAGAATTTTAATGTGTTGCTATTGTAAATATTACAAAAATTTGTATGGAGTAATGGATTTTTGAACAATGTTCTACGTAGTGTTTATTCTTGTTATGAATATTTGGATGATGTTGTCAAATCATTGTCTTTTACCTATAGGAAGGGAAATATATTCATATAATATGAAATATATTATGTAAAAATATCTACGTACATATTTATATTACATACTAACTTAAAAAAGACAGCACGGTACCTTCACGATTATTTGGACGTCTTTCTATGGCAACAGTCGCAACTTCCAAATTTTTTGAAAAGAACTTCTATTTATTAGCAGACTGAAATTTCTAAATGTTGTCTATAGTAAAATAGGGATGAATTTTTTGGTTTATTTTTTTTTAAGTTATAATAATTGCAAATCAACATTAAATTATTCATGTATAACAAAATATATGACACGACAGTAACAGAAATTTTTAATTTCTTAAAATATTTTAATGTTGTATTTCTAATAAATTTTAAACCTTTTTCGAAGTTCTAAGGTGATTCAAAATTCTTTAAAAATATCACCCATTAAGAACCACCCTTACGACTACAATTGTTAAAATTCTACATTATAATGATTTATGCTTTAAAATCTGTGCCAAATATGGGAAAAACTTGTATGAGTTTGAACTTTTATCTTTAAATTTTTTATGTAGATTTATCTAATGTGCTCTGAAAAATTCACAGAAGGTTTTTCGACCGTAACATTCATACTTTTTAAGCTAGCCAAACACTCCAAAAATATATTTTCAACGAAGTTCAAAGGCTTCCGATTTTCACCTTTCTTGAGCGCTTAATTTTTGAAATTTTTGAGCTAAAATCTCGGGATAGGTGGTCAGCGCATTCAGATTCGAACTTCCAATGAACTTGACTAATTGACTTCTGTCAATTATTAGAATATCGGAAAAGGGGTGGCATGCACCCCAAGCGCCCCAAGCACACATCAGCACAATATAACTTTGATCATTGTGGCATCCTGTACCTTCTATCAAACTTTCATGTTAATTGGCGTTGTTTAAAAGAATTGCGGACCAAAAACCGTTCAAACGCTGGACTACTAAAATATTCTACATTACAAATAGTTGGACCTTTTTTCTTTTCGCGACTAAATTCAAAATGTAAATAAATTCAAAGCTGATTAAAAACCTAAACTGGTTGAACGTTAAGAGATATAAAACACAAAAAATTCTAACAAACTATTAAAACAAAGTAGAGTAAAACTAATAAAAGAAATACAAAATCATGAATAAAAAATAGGGGAACAAAATAGGTCACAGAATGCAAAAAGTAAGAATAAGGGAAGAAGCCAAGGAATACAAATAAATCTGGAAAGACACGTCAGGTCACTATTAATATATTATGAAAACGTGGCCTCAGAATAGGTTGAAAAGCGATTTCTCATAAGATATAGTGTATGGTTGAAATATTTTGCAAATAAATACTGTTATTACCTACGCCGTGTTAATTGTTGACAATGTTTTAAATATTACTAGCCCCCTGTAACGTTATCATATAAAAATCTAATTCAAAGGTTTTATTTGCGTATTGACTGAAAATGTTAAACTACGAAAATGAAATAAACTTTTATTTTCAAACATTTTATTCATTTAAAAACTCGCTTCGTTGATTCAATAAAATTTTTATTGTAATATTAATATTTCAAATAGACTATTTCTAATAGCGGTAAGGGTAATAATTACGCCAAATTTCAGCAAATTTGGAGGTTCCGTATATTACAAATTTTCACACATAGGGTGATTACCATTGAAACAAATGATCGTCTTCTAAATTCATTATATAATGATGTTACGAATCATTGTATCAAATTTTAATATTACGGTTATACAAAGCTTCCTGAAACTTTGTGATACTGCTAATCTAGCTAATCGGTTTACACATGAAATAAAATATCTTATCCTTGGATCTCAATTAGTGACTCACTTGAAACTTTGTCTCTCTTTTGATAACAGTATGGGTGATAATTGTCAAATTCGCTTAGTATTTAAGTAAAACTAAATTTTGCGAAATTTTTTCCCATCTCATTACTTCATTTTTATCATACTATATGGATATATCATACTCGATACTCACCATACTCTAATCTGCTAACACCTGAACCAAAACGTCATATTGTTGAAACTCGTTTAATGATTTCATTGAGACTTTGCGAACAATACATAATCTTGCAGCCTTTTATCATAACGTGGAGTTCGAGTACATTTTCTGCAATTTTTTATACATAAACTGCTTAAGACTGGAACAAATGATCATGTCGTTTAAATTCGTTTAGCGACTCAATTCAAATTCGTTAATTTTTTAATAACAACACAAGGGTTAATTGGTATTTGAGTAATACTGAATTTTTTTATACTGATCGAACACAAATCTGCTTACATCGGAACAAAACGGAAATTTCTTGAAACTTACTTAGTCAATCAATTAAAATTTTGATTTTGAAATCTTTTAATAAGAGTAGGTGAAAAATTTTAATGCAAATGAAAATTTCAGCAATCTGAGTTTTGGTAAATTTTTTAGAAATATTCGTACATAATTTGCTTATGTTCGAATCAAATGATCACGTTTTTAAATTCGATTAGTGACTAAAGTGAAGCTTCGTAAGTCTTTTAGTAGCACTACAGGTGATTGCTGCACCAAACGTGATTAGGATTTGAGTTACACTAATTTACTGAAATTTTTTGATACTGGTTACGTACTAATCTACTTAAACCTGAAACAAAACATCATATCCTTGAAACTCTTTTACTCGAAACTTTGTCTATTTGTTGATGACAGTGCATGTGACGATTGGGCAAAGTTTCAGCGATACTAGAGTTTCAGTAAATTTTTGTACATACTCTGCTTACAGTTGAAAGATGTGGTCATATCTTTTAAATTCGCTTTTGGCTTGTCTGATAAGGGTACGAAATTTTATTCGTATTTGAGCTTCACTAAATTTGTTAATTTTTTTATGCTGAACGAACACTAAACTGCTTACACCAGGAACACATCATCATATCCTTCTAACTCGGTCAGTGACTGAATTTAAACTTTGTCCATCCTCTGATAACAGTACATCAGGAAGTTTCAATAAATTTTTCACAAATCATAGTACATAATTCGCGTATAATTGAAAAAAAATTATTTTTTTGAAGTCTAAATTCATTTAGTAGCTTAACTGAAATTTTGCCTATCTTTATATAAAACACAGGTAATAATTGTGTCAAATTTCGGCAAATTGTATTTTCAGTAAATTGTCTGCAAATTTTCAAACATTATATGCGTACAATTGAAACAAATGATCATATATTTTGAATTAATTTATTGCCTAAATTGAAACTATGTAAGAGTGTTGATCAAAATACAGATGAAAATATTGTAGTAACAAACTTGATTACTATTTGAGAGATACTAAATTTTCTGAACTTTTATGGTACTGAACGAACACTCATCTGCTTACATCAAAATTGTTACATTATATCTTTGAAGCTCACTCGGTGACTCAGTTGAAATTTTATCTATCCATTGATAACAATGCAAGTGACAATTTGCAAGGTTGAAGCTAGTGATGTTTTGAGGTTTGAGGTTTCATGAAATTTGTTGTAAGTGTTTGTACATTATACAGTGCGAGTGTCGAAATTTGAGTAAATTCAATAAATTAAAGACAGTTTTTTGTTGGAAATACGCTTGAGCAGGTCGATTAGTATTTCGAATTGCGCTCTTTTTAATGTAAGAAAATATTATACAGCCCGTACCAAATTTGAAATATGACGTCATCGACTAATTTTTTAAATGGCAATACTGATTTTTTATGAATACTTTTGAAGGGTATATCAAGTTACACATGCATACCAAATATCAAATTTTTATTCCGTATCCTTTAAAAGTTATTTAATAGACATTCGAAAAATAAAAAATCTCATTCAACTCAATGAAATAATACAGTCCATTTAAAAATGGAATGTTAAGAGGGATTATTTATCATTTTTTGTCAAACTGGGTTGATGTTGACAATGTTAAACAAAAAAGTTGAATCAAGACAACTAAGAAGAGTAGCATCGTATCGAGCGAGGATATTTATTAGTTTGTCGTTTTGTAAGAAACAACGTTTGTTGAAAAATCGAACAAAATGTTCTACTTAACTGAAACCCACAAGAATGAAATTTTAATGATCATTGGCTACGGAGATAGGACAAAAACACAAAATGAAGTTATTCATTTATTCAGTGATCCTGATTAACCACTAATTATGAGGAACATCTTAATGGATTTTTTTAAATTTATATATATATATATATATATATATATATATATATATATATATATATATTTCCACCACATGCACAACAATCAAAAATACGGCGGAGATATGTCGACAATATATTTGTTATATGGGTACTACTGAAACTTGAAATAAATTTTTAGATGACCTTAATTCAAAAGAATCAACAATAACATTTATCGTAAAAATGAGAAATAATTACAAGTTACCTTTTTTAGATGCGTTAATAGAAAATGTAATATCAATACTTGTAATATCATAATAATAATACGAATAATAATACCATAATAAAAAGACACACACAAATAAATACTTTAATTATGAATTTAATCATCATGTACCAATTAAAATTATTAAAACTTCGAGCCGAAAATATCCCTTCTACTGAGAATTTTCATAACGAAATTAAATTTATAAAAACAGCACTGGAAGAAAAGAATTATCAAATTTTGACTCTCTATATAATAGACAGGTTATAAAATTCATATTATTTGTACTCAATTAATATATGATTCACCCACACTCTGCAGATATACGCATTTACCTCAACTTTAGACTCAACATATTCACCCTTATCGGAAAATATATTTCGGATTAACATTGCTGGCCATATTTACAAGACAAATAGCGGAAACTGAATACTCAGTTTTGAAAATCCCATTCCAATTATTTAAGAACACATAGTATAGATGAGAACCCAGCATCGAGTTCATTGAAAAAATTTCATTTCAAGTTTTTTCAGTATTCTCCCAATTTTGCTATATTGTTTCTAAATTCTCTGTTTGCTGAACAATAAAACAAACTTTGTAACGATCCCCCCTCCGTTTTTTTCTCGACTTCTCGCGACCGGTGACGTCGACCCCAACTTCCGAATTCCCTCCTAAACAGCTACAGCTACCTACATCTAGCGGCCGAGCCTGAAACCGTCGGGCGGATGGAAAATCATAAAATTTTTACTATTCATCATCCAATAAGACCCATTTTACGAGTGTGCTCCGTCTCTGTCTGAGAGGGGCGTGGCTGGCGCCGTTGCCATGACGATATCGATCGGAGCGGCTCGGTGATTCGCTGAATGGTCGTCATGAGGTGATCACGTGACCAGCATGGCCGGATGGTGGAAGAGTAGAATTAATTCCAGACTTACGTCGCGTTATCCATCTTTGTCTGGAGCGTTGGTGGATCGCATCAGTGTACAGGGTTTTGTTGTTTTTGTTGTTGCGGGTGGTTTTTGTTTTTTTTTTGTTTGGGCCGTTTTGTCGTTTTTGGCGGGAATGGGAACTGTCCGTTGGTTTTGCTGGACGAGATGGAAACTACTACAGACCTCTACTGGTAATTTGAGAATAATTAGGATTTATCACTTACTTAATTAAGAAATGTGCGATTAGGTTGTCTTCAAAAATCTCTCGGTTCTTTTTAGGACAGACATAAAATGACTAAAACCAAGGCTTTTAACATTTTTCCGCTTATCGTACGTTTAGTGTGTTCGACCTTAGACTGTGACGTCTCGCCCGTGATTGGGGACGGCAACGGCAACGGTCTGTCGTCGGGATATAACGTTCCCCTCTTAGATGTTAAATTTTATTGTAATCGAGTAGATACTGCTCGTATTTTTGGGGGTGTCACTTTATTGTCATTTGTGTCAGTGTGTTAGTGCTGTGTTGTGTGTGCTAAGGTAGAAGCGGATGTTGATGATCGCGAGGAGGGACCTTTTTCTTATTCGAGAAAGTGAAGAAATTCGTCAACCTTTTGGTGGGGACGAATTAAGAGTGACCGGTTTAAGGGGTTGAGTGTGGGAGGTTAGTTCCCGGTTTTGACGCGAGAGTTGGCAGCACGTTTTAATGGCAGGTTTGACGGGTTTCTAAATATGAAAGCGTTTTAACTGCAATGTTAATACTACCAGTAATTACTAACTTGATTCCTAATATTCCAGATATTTAAAAAATGTAGTTCTTCAAATCTTATGAATCGAATTAACATCTTTGGTTCCTTTATTTAAAATATACAGGTTATGTAAATCATAGTCAAAATTTTGAGCGTCAGTTAAGGGCGTAAATAAAACACAAATCCGACCAACGCTTTATAAAATGAGAGAGTGTTTCTACATTTGTCGTGTAGACGAGATGTGTCCCATTTCCAACTTCCGTCGCTCGGTGGCACGCTTGCTGCGTAAGATTGGTGACCTAAAAAATAAGTTATATTTAATTTAGAGAAATAACCTGGAATTACTATAAAAATTCAGTTTGAATCTTTAACTTTCTTAAGGAGTAACTTGGAAAATTTCGTAATTTTATAATTAAAGTGAAATTATTTTACTGAAATCAATGGTTCAAATAATCACGATTGAAATTCCTTAACAGTGGTTTTAATAGTTTTAGACAATAAATTCATGACACGAAAATCCATTGTTTGCTACTCGTCACAATAACTTTAATATGTTTGACATAATAGTCTGGAGTTTTATCACAAAATTGAATCTGGAAATGTTTCCACATAGTTTGAATGTGAAACAATATTTAGAGAACTACCGAACGTTTTTCGATCAGTCCAGTGCTATGTTTATTTATGATATTTTGTGAAAGGAATTTAACAAAACTAAAGGTTCAAATATTGTAAATTTAATTTTCTTATTTACCTTAAACACTTTTCAGCAATTTTTGTGTGTTTGTCTAGTGATATATATATATATATATATATATATATATATATATATATATATATATATATATATATATATATATATATATATATATATATATATATATATATATATATATTTCGCTCAAGAGAAAGAGGATTGTTAGCATTTTTTGTTCGATGATGCATATCTTCCAAGACAAAGTATTCTAAACAGAAGAAAAGTGCAAAAATGTTATTTTATTGGCCTCGTAATAATTAAGTCGAGATAAAATGCATACTGAATTTTATTGAAAAATTGGTATATTTTAACAATTTCCGAAATACGAATGCATTTATAATTCCCTGCATTACTTTGAATATTCTTTTAAATTTGTTGAAGCAGACTATCATCGTAGCAAACCTTCCTTTAAATCTTGAACCCATTTGTAGGACGCCTAGCTTGTTACTACCTGAAAAAGAGTCAGTTGATTTAGTTGAGACCTTCAACGAAAATTGTAAAATTGTATGTGTAAAATCGATACATAGATTTTTCAAAAATATGTGTGCTTTGTCAACGATAATTTTATGGTCAAAAATGGCATTTCTCAATACCTGTGTTGAAAGCACAGAAAGTTTATTTTCAAAACTGAAATTTATTCCAGCTACTTTGGTGGACAGAAGGAAATCATTTCATCTAGAAAACTTCGAGAAACTTAGTTATAATTTCATTTTCTAATATTCAGAAGCACTTAATAGAAAATAAACCATAAAATCATCTCATACGTAAAATGTTAAAATGTAAAATGTTGTTATAGAATAATTTTTCATTTTTAATAGAAGTAGAGAACATTTATAATGTGCATTTTTTAAACATTCTTGATACATTTTTCACCATTTGGTAATAACTGCACCGGAATACGTTTTTCTTAGAGTTAAGGTTATAGGAAAAGTATTTAAGGTGAGTAAGCCTAAATAGAACATCAAAAAGAATCAGAACATCTTACTAAATAAGGTTATTTATCATAGTAATCGAATTTTCAACTAATTCTTGTTTTTTGTCTGTTACTTTATGTCTTTAGGTTTCATTATGAACTTTGTAGTAAGTAGATATTTTCTTCCTTCTTCTGAGGAAGAAATCTGAGGAATTATTTTAATACAAATTTATCCACAAGCTTTTTATTAATAAAAATTATAAATTTCATAGAGTGCCACAAATGATAAAAACATGCTAGATGCTTAAGGAGTTTAAGGCTTATAAAAGAGACTTTTCGAAGTGCATCTCAATGTCTTAGTAATTATTAATCTGTTACTAGTCCAGCGCCTTACAAATATATATCATTTTATACCTTTAAAGGAGAAAATGTTATTGATGCCTTCATAGACGAATTAAATCTAAAGTGTACGAGGTAATGCTGTTCATCAAATGTTTTTCCATCAAGAACTGCTGCATTCTTCTCATTACCAGTAGGTACACGTAAGCGCTGTATGACCGAGAAACTAAACGTATGGA